>OY728131.1:1645447197-1646697197 GCA_963277665.1 Viscum album | reverse complement strand
TGAAAACCTCATGGATACCTTTCAATTTTACACTCATGTACACCTTATTATTCAACCCTTATAGCAACCTTTTGTTGAAACCATTTGAGTTACACTTGGAATAACCATTATGGTCAACTTCTAACGTAAATATACACAATAAATTGGAGAGATATATAGGCCCCACACTTAATCAAAAAAAATTCCCAATAACCATATCTTAACAGTAAAAGATAATTTCATCATAAGAACATTCCTTTTGAATTTTCATAAAATATAAATTTAAAAGAGAATTTTTAAAGAAATTTATCTTACCACTATTTTAACTTTTTTAAATTTTGTTAAACCCTTCTGTAGAATGGATTCAATAGAATTATTAATTTATCACATAAAAATATCCCTAATTATATTAACTTATATGATATTTTATATCATCTCTCCAGACATTAATTGATAATTTTCAGTTATTATTATTGTTCCGTGTATGTTTATTTCATGGTTTCCATGGTTGGTTTATTACGGTTTTTCTTGACGAATGGAAGAAAAACTCAAAAAGTAGAATGAAATTTTATTAATATATTTATATAATTTAAAATTATTCCATATATCATTTTTCTAATATGAGGATGATTCATTAGATAAAACATTAATAAAAATGATTTAATTTAGTTTTGAGGTTTTCACAACCATGAAGAAAATATATCATTTTTACATAATTTAATTTTTATATATTGGATATAGAACATTATATAACTTATAATATGTATAATAAATTATTATTTAACAATAATAATTTATTTATGACCATCCTTGAAGGTGGCAAAAGGAAATGAAAACACATCGTACATCATGATGGTAAATCGCCACATCAAGATAAATGTTTTCATTTTTTTGAATAAGAGAAGATTATGAGATGTTTGTTGATAGATATTAAACTAAAAAAATAAAATTATATTATCTTTATTATAATGGATTTTTAATTACATTTTTATAATGTTAGGTTATGATAGAATGATAAATGAAAAGAAACATAAATGAAAAAAGGGGATTTTACCTCATGAACTTCTTCTCCTTGTAAACCTCTTTAAAGAACCTATTGGTGGTATTTAGGTGAGTCCAAAACCTCTTAGAAGTGGGGAATAGGATTGGGATTGGAATTGGGATGAAATTAAACAAGATACAAGTATTTGGAGGTGTGTAGAGAAGAGGTGGTGAGGGTGTTTTTTATAGTGGATGAGAGGGGTGTTTTTTTTTATTATAATAAATATTTCATTATTTTAAATAAATAATATGAATACATTAATCCATATCACTAGATATATTAAATTAATTGTGAGTTTGAGATTTTTGGATTACGTCATCGATAAATCATATATGACTCAATAATATATGAATTTATTAACTACCATAAGTTACCATATTTTACTATTCACAAAAATTGATCAATTTTAGAAACAAAAACACAAAAATTATCCTAAACCATCTATTGAATTGTAGAATAAAAAAATTAACTCCATTTTATGAAAATAGTTCATAAAAAAGATAAATTTAATTTTAAATTAAAATCATCATTTATTCTAAAAATAAAAATTTTAAAATTATAACTAAATTTATGACATGTTGAAATTTTTCATAAGGACTCATGAAAAAATATTATAATCATAGTAGGAAAATATTTATTTTTTAATAATGTTTCCGAAAAAAAAATTAAAAAATTATATTAATTATATAATTATATATAAAACATTATTTATAAAAATAATAACAATTAATTTATCATTTTTAAAACATTTATTTACTTACACCATGGAATAAATATACCATATTTTAATTGATAAGATTACAAATTTTTATTTATAATTTCATTGGTTTGGTTACTATTATATTATTATTGATTCCTTAATTTCTGTAAATACTACTTATTTCATTATATCTTTTTAATGTATTTAAATATTTAATTCCATAAATAATTATTTTTTAAGAACATGGGTTGTTACATCCCCACCTTATGGAAATTATTTCCTTGAAATTTTAATTTCTTATTAAGAAAATGAGGATACTATTCCTTGATTTCATTTTTTGATTCTCATGTTTCTTCTTCAAACATGTGGTTTCTCCACTAAAAATTAACATAGTGAATTTCCTTATTCTATGGTACTTTCTCTCGACAATCTAGAATCTGAATAGCATTTTTCTCATAAAATATTTTCTCTTCCATAAAAACAACTTCTATGCATAAAGCATTAGATGATTCAGGAACACACATTCTTAATATAAAATCATAAAAAACATTGTGAATCTATAATAAACTCATAGGTAAAACTACTCAGTATGAAATTGGTCACAAATTATCTATGTTTTTATATGATATAATGAATAGTGGAAATATATTTCTTTTCTTACGAAAATTCATAACCATTTTGAAATGACATATTTTAAGGAAAACATGATAACCTACCTGGAAAGAATAGTCTTTCCTACTATTTTCATCTTAAATTTTCTACATATTCAGAGTAGTCCTCTTTTATTGTCAGATCATCTTCACTTTCTCAGCAACTTACTAAATTAATTATGGTCTCATCAACTTCCTTTCCACAAATTCATCCCAAAATGTTAGAGTTTAAGACCATATTCCAAATAATGCCTCAAAAGGTGTCATATTTATACTTGAATGAAATCTGTAGTTATAAAAAAACTCAACTAAAGAAATATGTTGATCCAAACTTCCGTTGTAATCCATTGAAAATGAATGTAACATGTCTTCCAATGTCAAATTCATTTAGTTAGTCTATCCATTAGATTGAGGATTATAGGTTGTGCTAAAATTTAATTCAGTTTTCCATGACGTGTGAAGGCCTTTCCAAAAGATAGAACTGAACATAGGTTCACATTGAGATAAAATGGAGAGAATAACTCCATGTGACCTGAAAATCACATTGAGTTATATCCAAGAAAGTTTATCTAGATAAATATTGTCATGGAGAAGAAGTAATTTTGTGGAATTAGTCAGCCAGTCAGGAATAATCATATTATAATTTTTACCTTGAGAATTATTTGGTAGTCCTAGTAGAAAATCCATGGATATATTTATCCATTTCCACTCAGGCAGTAGAAAAGGATGAGGTAACCCCATTAGTATTTTTCACTCACTTTAACATTTTGAAAAGTAAATCATTTCATTATAAAATCAGCAATATCCCCTTTCATTCCACCCCACCAATAATACCCTCGATGGTCTTTGTACATCATTGTTCTTCCAAGATAAACGGAATATAGGGAACAATGAGTTTCACTAAAAAAAATAATTCTTTATCATAGAATCATCGGTCATACATAATCTCTTTCAAAATCTGAAGACACAATCTCTATCAACATTACATTCATGAAAGTTACCTTACTTAACCAATAATATAATGTTCCTCAAATCACTGTCATCATTATTTTCCTAGTTAATTCTATTTGAGAGTGATGATCACACTGAAAATTGAATGAAAATAGTGGAATTTATAGAACCACCAACTTCAAAGAGAAATTTTTTTAAAATCATACACAATAGAGTTATGTTCCAACAATAAGAAGGTTAATGTTGAATGATTCGGTTGAATCAAGGAAACACACACTTTGTTTTCTTTTTCCTATATGTTAATTGATCATGAAATAATAATAATTTATCAGTTTTATCCATATTGTTTACCTCATGTTCAATTCCTTCTGATTAAATATATACTTCAAACATTTATGGTAAGAAAATATTTCAAATATGGCTCTAAATAAATGACTTCTAAAAATTATTAAATAGAAAACCCGCACTACTAAATCCAGATGTTGTTGGGGATAATTTAAATCATGAAGTTTTAGTTGTTTTCAAGAATGATAAATCAAAGATCACTCTACAACAATATGTAACCAAGTCCCTTTAATGATGTATAGATAAGAAAATCCTATTTATGGAAGGTAGAGAAAGAATTGAAGCATTAACAGATATTATTTTTATTTCCAAAGAAACAACATCACAGTCTTCTATATAAGAAAATTTAACCTCTATTCATTTTGACATAGTTAGCGGGATAGATATCAATGCAATGGTTTTACCAGACTGTCAGTAATAACCTGTTAATCCAATAAAACTATGAATCTAAGTAAATTTTTTTGTCCTTCTCCATTAATTAGCCAATTTTTTATGTGCGATCAATTGTTATGTTCTCCTTATTTATATTGTGCCTCAGAATATAAATTTTGTGCAATCAAAAATCATGTTTTCTAAATATCCTGTATAAATTATTTTATTTAATTAGTTTCAGAAAAATCCTTATATTATTTTCAATATACTCATAATTTTTTGAATAAATCAATATATCATCCAAACAATTATCTAAATATTCATGGAATATTCTATTTATAGGAACCCAGGTTTCACATACACAGATATTAGTACTTTTTAGATGAATATTCAGAATATAACAAAAAATACATGCGAGAGGACCGTAATAGTTTAGTGTCTTTGGAAACTTGGAAACAAAATCATCTATCATGGTGAATGTTCTTCAATATCACCCATAATGATCTACACCATTAGTACATCTACCTAAAACCATTCAACATAACCTGGAGAAAGGAAACATAAGAGAGGGGTGAGCTTAGATTCTCATTAAGGGTGAATAAAAGAGACATGTAATCATAAACATGATCATAGGGGTATAATCATTTAGTCATTACATTTTGATATTATAAGCTATATTTATAAGGCCATAAACATGACTTATATGATAAATATAGGCAGTTCATAAGAAATGAATTATAATGAAATAAACCTCATTATCTATGAAATTATTACTAATGAATGAGACATTGAATTTGTTTCAAACATATAATAATTGAAACCGTTATGTTTAGGATACCTACAAAGACCTTTATAACATGTTTGGTAAATGCTACGGCATGTGTACCTACTTTGAGAATTTCCTATAAACCCATGTACAAAATTTCTTTTAGGCATGGGCTAAAAACTATGTACCTTCTTGTATTCTAGCATAGGCTACAACCTCTGTACCCACATTCTTTTAAGCTTGGGCTACAACCCATATTTCATATTTATTTTAGGCTTGTGCTACTGCCGATGTACCCTCTTTCATTTAGTATTTGCCTACATCATGTAATCCATATTTATTTTCAGGATTGGGATATAACCCATACACCCTCTTTCATTCTAGAATTGGGCTACATCTTGTACACCCTCTTTCTTTTCTAGCTTGGGTGACAAGTCTTATACCCTATTTTGTTTCAGGTTTGGGCTATAACCTATGTACCCTATGAGATCATGAAAAACATATCATTACCCAATGCATTAGAGGGAGATATAGGTCTCAACCATTTCATAATAAAATAATTCATACATGTGTCACAAGAAAATAAAATATTCATCATATAATGACCCATTTAATGACATAAGTTTTTTAAGCATAAAAACATAACCCATTAAATGAAATGGGTATTATTAATATTTCATCACATCATAACCTATGGTCAAGTGGTAGGTTTAAAAAACATTTAATCAAATAATAACTCATGAAAAGAAGCTGGTTTTATAAACCTGTAACCCATGGAAAAGAAGAAAATTCCTTAATTTACAGGCCATTAAACATAACACATTTATAGAAAAGAAATTAAGGGATAATTTAGATCATTTCCAATAAGGTAATTACTAACATCAATGTGTGTCATCATAAATGGAAAATAATTTTGAAACAATATTTAAAAAAATCATTAGAAAAATATCCTCTCTTGTTTGAAAAAATCATTTTCAATACATAAAACTATTATAAAGTAATTTTCTTAAAAAATACCTTCAAATATTATAAAAAATACATGAAATAATTTTGAAAAACTTTTTCCTTGAAAACATATAAAATAATGTTCCAAATTTTTTGAAACAGTTTTCATTGAAAATTAATTGTAAAAAAATTAATAAGATTAACCATTTAAACATACCATGTAATTGTTAATATAATAATGGAAGGTAAAACCGTACATGTCATATGAGGAGAAAAAAACACTTTTGAATGGTAAAAACGGTTATAAGGAATTACTTAAATGGAAAGAGACAAGAAGATTCTTTTGAAGAGATTATTAAAAGAAAAAATGTTTAAAATGACATTTAATTCTTATAGGACAATGTTATAATTATCTTGGAAATTATTTTCTAGAAAACATTGTCTTCCGACCGAATGGAGGGTAAAATTAGGATTTCCTAATGATATTTTTTAAATATCTTATGTACCAAAGAGTATAAATATGGTACAAATACATGATTATATAATTAATTACCAGAATATAATAAATTCATGAATTTCATTGAGATATGGATCACATGATTTCATCAATGGTGGAATAAACATTAAAATCCTCAAAAAGCAGTGAGATTGTCTGAATAAACTATTATGACTAGGTAGTATGGGATCATACTCTCTATGTACGAAAAGGAAACTACATAAAGCTTAATACATTATGAAAATAATTATATTCATGGTATATTAGATAGAAAAGAAGTATATACACTAGAAAATTAGTTTAGGTGTATAAAAAAATATGAGTCTCAATGAAGGAAAATTGAGACAAAACAAATTTACCGATTTGGCAACATTTGAAAGATAAAAACCATGAATTAAGTATCCTTAAATGGAAGAGTGAATACCAATAAAATGAATTATATAATACATAGAATAAAATCATGTTTAGTATAGAAAACACACAAAGGGAAAGAATGTATAACATAACCTTTATCTAATATAAATCAAAAGTGAGATGAAATCCACTTACTTTGTTTATTGAGTCTCTCTGTACTGTTACAAGATTTCATTATAATAAATATATTTCTATTATACATCATTTACAGAATAATATTCTTATATAGATTACCATATATGGATTGATTATGACCATATATTACTTTCTTCTTAATGATCCTATATTAAAATTTCACTTCGGGTAATATTCATTTTTCTCGTCACACGTGTCTTAATTTGTTCTATCATTGGTCCTCATAATTATATCATATTTAAATAATGTAGATCATCATATAAATATTTTTTATATCCATTATAATAATTTATATCATTTATAAGTATGAATTAGAATACACTTTTCATGGAGACGGTAAGTTGTACATACGCAGGAACGTTATTTCCATTTTTAGGTTGTATTGAATAAAAGTATGTAAATGAAAGCTATTTATATATTTATTTATATATATTATTATATTACAATTAATATATCGTATATTTTCATTACCCCCATCCATAATTCATTATAATTTTTGTGTAAATAAATCAGATCGCTTTGAGGGGTAGTAGCCCACACTTCCTCAAAAAGGATTATCGTATTGACACCTAATAGAAGGTAAAAAGATGTGTGTTTTAAAAAGAAAACATAATATTAAATAAATAATAAATATAATACTTTGAATATATAAAACTATTCTCCATAATAGTGGACACCATAATTTGTGGTAAAAGAGAAATGAACGACCATCATTTTGTGAGGCAGTAGTTCGTCACACACAGAAATAGAATGTTCAGCATCCAGTACATGGAGGTGTGTTTATGTGTAGGTAATAACCTGTGAATAAAAACATACTAGTATATTTATTATATAGTTTTTTTTATACAATAAAGTAATAATGATATTTATGGGGTTGGGGAAGGAAAATAAAGAGAATGATCTTGAAAGAAGACGTTACCTCTAAATCAGGTAACTCCTTTTGGTTTGTGCAAAAAGGATTCATTGAGAGGGTTTCTGCTCAAAAGGAGGATTATATTTCTAAGGTAGTATTGTTTTAGGATAATTGGGAGTATCTTGGAAGAAATTAAAAGGTTTGAGTATAACGACCCATACTTTATATACATTGTTATCACTTTGTAATTAAAGCATACATAAACAACATATAAAAAACCATGAAAGGACCGTATAGGTATAGTGTCTTTAGAAACTGGGAAACATAAACAACTGGTTCATAAATCATCTATACTATCTCCCATTTATTTTTTCATATCTAGAGTCCCTTTTGGCATATCTTACTTAATAACCTTCTTCCTGACCTAGGGAAAAGAAAACATACAAAAGGGTGATCTCAAATTCTCAGTAAGGGTAAACCAAAGAAATATCAATCATATCATATTTATAAGAACATCTGATTTTGGAAATCATAACCAGAAAAAGATATCATAATTTCATAACATGGGATAAATCATAGTAGTGAAATGTAATCCAAATAATCATAACATAAAACATGAAACTTTTTGGCATAAACACATAATCATAGAGAATCATTTCTTAGTAGTCAAGACTCATTGACAAGATTATCTTAGTGGACAAAGTCAATTTCTGAACAGAGTTCACTCCTCGTTTCAGTCCTATATCACTAAACCGGATTAACCTTACATTCCAGCCATGTCTATCTCATGGGATATAAATATTTACCAAATTCATTGTAGGGAGATATATGTCCCACCCATATCATAATAAAACCATTCGTATGTGTGCCACAAGATCATAAATCATATCATAACCCATGTAATAAAAATGGGATTCTTAAACATCATGCCATCATAACATAATCTATATAAGATAAAAGGAAATTATAAAAATAACATAATAAAATCAATGTAAAAACAGGGATAGAAACCAAACCATATATTATCTTAGGTGTAAAATACTTTTGATACAATGCTTGAACTCCATTCTTGAGTAAAATATCCTTTCTACTTCAAAAACAGTTTCCCTTTCTTAAAATGTCATACAATTTTAAACTAAAATAAGTTGATTAAAAATGAACATGAAAACATGTAAATGATGCTTCATGGAAATAATTTTCTAAAAATCTATTTTTTTTTGTATATGATAAAGAAAATCATTCTTCTCATACTTTGGCCGGAAAAGTCAAAAAAGTACCTCATACTAAAAACAACAAAAGATTCATTTCTTATATTTTACTAAAAAATCACCGAAGGGTAAACCTGGATTTAAACAATTTTAATAGGATAGAAATATTATTACATATTGAGGAAACATGGACGTAGATGATAAATATTCCATAGTAAATTCTGAAGTATAAACAATCTCAAATAAAATTGAGATTGCGGGATTTTCCCTTATCATATGTTTTATTTGTTTCGTACGCATCTGAAACTCTTGTATAATGATTTAAATAATGTTATTGCCATATTCTAGAATCATAATAATTGTTATGATATCATATATGGTCATATTCTTAGCTTTGTACAAGTAATATTTCGTTGCTACTTGTTATTCGGGTGTTTATTGCTTTTTATTCTTATGCGTGTTTTGTCGAATACATTCTTATTCATATTTTTTGGTAATAGATTCCGCATTTACAGAATGGTATAAGTGTAATATATATCATATTTATTCATTCAATTAATTTATATAATCATTATACATTGAAGATCATGTAGAACGATTTGCATCACATCGTGGAGACGGTAGGCCGTAAGTACACACGAGCGATGATATCATTCCCATGATCATGGAATTGTATTGAAGTGCATGTATACTATTTCAGAATCAATATAAATTCACAATAATCATATATCTTTATTCTTTACAACATTATACCCATCCAAGTATTGTGGTGGTGGAAAACAGATTACACCACGGTGTGGAGACGGTATTCTGTACGTACGTACGAGCGGTGATTTCGTTTTCCATATGATTGATATAATGTTAAATAGGGTTATTTCATATATATATATATAATAACATATCAGTTTATTAGTGATACTTATTTTATTACTTTATAATTAAACAACTAAATAAGAGGATGTAGAAGATGAAATAAAGTTGAAAGAATCGGTAACAGATATTACCTCTTTTTTGAAGCGTCTATTCTTAACCTCCTCTTAGGGCACTAAAGATGGTATTTGAAGAATACCAGTCCCTCTAGAATGTTTCTAGGGAAGTGGAGAAGATCAATCTTCAGGTTTTGTCCAAGATTGAAGGCTCAATGTTGTGTGAGGAGGATGGAGAGGAGGTGCCCTTTTATAAGGGAGGAGAGTGGCACTTTAAGAAAAACTGAAAATATTACTTTATTATAAAGTCATATTCGGTTTTTAATAGATCCAAAATGACTTATTTCGAATATAAGGTGGTGATGGGTCTAAATCCTCTCAACCAATAGATTTTAGGCAATTTTAGGTTACTATTTTAACCTTATAATTTAGATTTAACTTTCAGTTAAATAATATTACTTTTACCGTGTCTTCTTGCTTTCTTATACTATATGGTTAATAAACTTACTATAACAAGCCAAAAGAACCCCAAGTGGTTAATTATAAATATATATAACTTTATATAAATCATTTGTATGATCCTTATATTTTTAGGAATAAAATAACAATTAATAATATAATATTTGTTTTCAAAACTATTTTATGACAATTTTGAAACTATTTGGTAATTCATTTTTGTGAAAATTATAAAATCATTATTAGTTAGAAAAAAGTTAATTATATCAATAATATTATCTCATATTAACCTATAAAATTAGTGTAATTTATAGAAAGTCTCATATTACATTTATTTGGGTATTTATAATATCAATTATGTTAATATTTCGTAAATAAGGTAATTATTGCATCATCATTGTGTTATAAATAAATTAAATTATATAATGTCTAAAAATTATAAATAAAATACCATTATGTAAGAATACTTTTTAGCTTTCTAATTAATATTTATAGTTGACTTTATCTTATGGATAACCCTATATTAAAAAATTTTTAGTTATTAAACTTTGATTTTAACTATTTTAACTATTATTTAAATAAAATAATATTAAATGTCCTAATCTAATCCAATTGGACCTAAATGGTCATATTTTATTCCTAAGGCTATTTCTGGTCGAATTAAATTTATCCATTAGAATTAGGACATCTGTTAGGTTAATAATAATACCATTTTTACCCTTAATTACCCTATTTACTTTTAACCGTGGTAAATAAAAGTGAAATGTTACTTTTCACCATATTTTACTCCATGCTGTTAACCGTGTCTCTCAGATTTTCGAAATTCCACTCACATAAATAGTAAAATAATGTTTTATGTCAATTTTCAAACTCTCCTAGGAGGTGGGTAAAAGTTGGTGAAAAGTTAAATAAATTTTTTCTATATCTCAAATTATTATAAAATGACTCCAATGAATTACATTGAACTTATATTGGTATTATGTATCAATTTTGACCTAAAATAAATTTAAATAAAATAAATAATTATTTAAATAAAAATTCGGTTTTTAAATAGTAACCAATTGTTTTCATTATTCATCATGAATTAAATGTTTTTAGAAAAATACCAAATATTCACCCTGTGCTAATTTCGATATTCTGAATCAAAAAATGAAGTCTATATTGAACGATAAAATTTATAAATTTTAAAAAAGTGGGTATTACAATACATAACATGGAGTTTTAATAATATTTTAATTTCATATTGTTGTTTAGTGAAACATGGGATTGGGTATAACACAAGCTATTGAGGAAGGTCGCGAATTCATGTAAAGAAAGCCAAGCTAGTGTTGTGTGTAGTGGAAGATTCCTTTGATGATAACAAAATATATCTCATAAAATTATAGGCTGTAACATTGAGGGGTGTGATTAATTGGTAGAGGTGGTGGCCTTTTATTGGGAATGAAAAGAATTCACATTGAATTTTAAGAAACAAATTTATTGTGCACGTGTTCTTACTTCGCAAAAGTCTTAAAAAAATAAACAAAATAATATTAATGGAAAATTTATGGCCAATATATGTTCATATAATTGGTGTTGTACAAGTGCTTAAGTCATTTGGTCCCTTAATTTTATAGTTTAGCCCCTAATTAATCTTATTTTGGCATTAATCGTCGTGATTTATTTTAAACACTTTTATTAATCATTTTCGGAAAATATTATCATGGTATTATTAGAATAAAAAAAATAGACTGAATAAAATTTTTTAATTTTAATTTTCTAAATTTCAATCATTGAAGCGAAAAAATTAAGATTAGTGCTAATCCCATATATGGGAAGTAATATTTGGGTTTTAAAGTGGGAAAATGTTTAAAAGTGTGTTATGATTTTATATTCAGTTATAATGTTTTATTTAATCTAATGAATTAAATTTTATTAATGTATGAAATATTAATCTAATTTCACATTAAAAGATATTCATTATATCAGTTATAATAAATAATTAATTTGAAAAAAATGTAGTTTTGTTACTAAAAAATAGTATTTTTCATTATTAATCATAAAATGATGTGTCTCAGAAAAATCAAAAAAGAATCTCCCTAGGATGATTTCAAAATTCTGAATTAAAAAATAATTTTTAGTTTAAACAATTAAATTTCCAAATTTATCTAAAATTTATTTTATTATTTGAGTTGATTCATTTAAGAAAACTAAAATTTTTAACATAAAAGGGATTTACCAAAAATAATATCATTCATTATAAATATGTTTTATTTATATAAAAACATTATCTTAAAAGTAGTTATTTATTTTTTTAACATCAAGGATATGATTATCTTATTTAAAAAATTAAAATAAAAAAAGGACTTGTTAGGTGGAAACTCATTGTTCTGTGCATCATATGCCAAGTTGATGTTTCTTGTAGCACAAGAAAAGATTGTATTGCGTGTAGTGCAAGCCATGTTGTTATTCTATTTGAAAGGAATGTTTGACATAGTGTTTCAATATGTATATATATATATATATGAAGAACTATTTTCATTGTCATGTCAAATGATAAAACATTGAAATGATAAATTAATTTGAAAAAAAAATTCACAAAATCATGGGGTGTAACATTCTACTCCCCTTTAAATGAATATAACCATAAAAATTCTTATGGTTTATAAATGGTTTAATACTTGAAATTTTCATTCATAGAGACCCACATCATAAATTTTTTTAATAAACCATCCCATAAAAAGGGATATTTGGAAGCATAACTATTACACAATGTTACATATAACTAGGTCTCCACATGGGAGAACATAAGTGGAAAGTGAAAACATGGTTATGGAAGAAAAATATAACCATCATGTTTTGATGGAGAGTGGTAGATGAAAAGGTCATGATAAAGATAGAAATCAGATTTCTGAAAACTTGTGAGGACCTAAGGGTCCATCTGATTCATATGGAAAGATTGTACTAGAACCAAAATTTGTCTTAATGATCATTTTTCCAAATGTTAAACAATTATCTTAAAAGGACTTACTTTCATGATTTCAGGACATCGTCACTCTTTTTTTCATTTATCCACTTCACATATTTCTCTAAGAAAGAAGGTGATTTTTTTCATTCATGAGGTACTAATAGATTATGAGTTCCATGATTTTCCATCCCATTTATAATAAAATACCATGATCACAAGGTAGATTGAACAAGTTATCCGATATTTAAAAATAATTATATGGAAGATAACTTGTTAACCATAATCAATTATATTAGAAACTTGGATCCATCCTTGTAATAATAGAATGTCAAATGTGATGTTATTATTTCATAATCCATGTCCAGAAAGATAACCACATGAAATCACACCAAAAGATAAACAATAACGCTTTCATAGGGAATCTTTATACAAAATCAAACATAAAATTCCTAACTAAGGAAGGATAGGTAATTTTTAATTATCTATGTTCACATAATCCATTATGATCTCATATGGATTCAATTTTTCCATTATATTCAGAGGCTGTTGGTGTTGGGCATCATTACTAACCCTTGGATTGGTTTCCTTTCTGGAAAAATGCCCAAAATCTCTACAATTGAAACACTAAAGTGAAGAAGCTTCATCTTGAGGAGTTCTCTCATTATTTTCATCCTTATATAAGACTTTTCAATCACTATGGAATTAAAATACTTGATTTCCTTCCTATCCACACTTAAAACATTTCCTAGTCTGATTAAGATAATTTTCCCCATGCTTCTTTCCACATGTATAGAACAATGGAAGGCTCTTCTTATTATATCCATGGTTTTTTGTTGTCATTTTAACACTATATTTGACATGACATAACAATGATTTTGATACATAACTCGAAAATTTATTTCAACTTTTATTTCACAACGAAGAGTCTCTTCATAAATACCAAATTTTATTATAGACAATTCCCTTCTGAAAATTGGAATTTAGCCATTGAAGAACATATCAACCTTACAATTTTGATGGATGATAATTCCATAAGAACATATCAAGTGTCTTGTGAAATTAGCTTCAGAAGTACCGATAGGTTCATCATCCTTTTTATTCAACTCAAGGAACTCATTTTCCATCATTGTACACATGACATGAGGAATGTGATTGTTGAACAATACGTTCTTGAACCCATTCCAATACATGGATTCAATTTCATATTTCATCATTGTATTCTTGATTACAGTCCACCACTAGTCTGCTTCACCTTCTAACCAATAAATAGAGAGACATATTATCTCATGATCAAAACACATGATAATGGAGAATATTTTTTTTAGTGGTACTAATCTAGTGTTCAGCAATAAGTATATCAGATGACCTACTAAAAAAATATAGACAATTCCTCAGGAAGAAATCAATATAAATTTGTTCCCCAATTTTTGTGTTTGGAAACTCATCATGATTCTTGGATTGAGAAATCTATGATAGTATGGAAATGTAGTATTTGTATTCAATCCCCATAGAATTCATTCATTCATATGGTAATTCATTGAACTATCTATTTTAATCACTATTAATGTGTTTCCTTTTGGTTAAAGTAATTGATTAAAACTAAAAGCATAGGGTAATAAATAATTATCATAAAGACGAACCACATAATCATGAAGAGTAACTTATAAGATGTCTAAAGTATATATCCATCCGTAATATATGGCATGTTATATTTATCATAGGTTATTCATATACAAATTATAATTAAATCCTTCTTCATGGTTTTTGATGATTTTTTGAATTCCCAAAGCATATCCCCAGGGTGTGTCAAACCAGGTGTCCAGAAATGCCTGTTGTGGTGTATCAGATTACCCCGAGTCATGCTTGAAAAATCTTGTTAGGGTTATTACCATTAGATACATCTATTCTAGAACCAAATCCACATATATTATATATATTGTGATGTATTTATATGAAACCATCCACTCTATACTTTACCAAAATTCCAAGACATTTTCCGAAATATTGACTCATCCTTATACTCATCCTTAAGTACACCCCCAGACTTATACATAGAAATATACCAAGGGATCTCACTATGTTTTTCACATCCAAGATTTTAAAGGTTGATTAAACCTTTCAATTTATACCAACTATAGAGACTTAGGCTTATCATACATGGATAATACATCATTTTATATGAATATTTAGTACATTAAAAAAATACATGACAATGAACTGTAATAGTTTTATATATTTGAAAACATGAAAAAAAATCTTCTATCCTAGTGAAAGATCATTAAAAACTCCAATAAATATCTCCACCTTTCGTACTTCTAACTAAAACAATTCATCATAACCTGGATAAATGAAACAAAATAAATGGGTGACCTCAGATGCTCAATAAGAGTAAAAATGAGAGACATGTAAGAATAAACAAGAACATAGAGGTATGATAACGTGGTCTTGACATTTGGAGATCTTACCCTAAATATAAATGTTCATAAAAATGAGTTATGGAATAAATATTGGTAGTTTATAATACTTTAATAATATGGAAATATACATCATGAACCATGAAATCATAAATATAGAATGAGAAATAGGATTTGTGGCCTACATATAAGAATAGAAACCTTTATATCAAGGATACCTACCAAGACCTTTATAAAATGATAGGAATGGGATACGACCTATGTACCTACTTCTATCTTGGGCTACCAAACCATGAACCCACTTTCTTTTACTCTTAGACTACAACCTATATACCTTTTTGTTTTTAGTATTGCGCTTCAACCCATGTACCCACTTTCTTTTGGGATTGGGCTAAAACCCATGTACCATCATGTTTTTGGGATTGGAATACTAACGGTGTACCCAATTTTATTTAGGATTGTGTGAAAATCTAGACGCCCTTATAATTTATGTTCCTCGACTATAACACATACACCCTCATTCTTTTTGTGCTCAGCCTACAACCTGCACACCCTCTTTCTTTTTGGGCATGGGCTGTAACTTATATAGATTATTAATTTTAGGGATTGGGATACAATCCATTTAACCTTTGAGATCATGTAAAACATATCATTACCCCATAAATTCGAGTGAGATATACGTCCCAAACATATCATAATAAATTAATTCATACTTTTGTTAGAAGATAACAAAACATTCATCATATAATGACCTGTAAAAAAACATAGGTTTTATAAGCATTAAATAATAACCCCTGAAATGAAATGGGTATCATTAACATTTCATCACATCATAACCTATGTAAAATAGATAGATTTCATAACCACTTCATCAAATCATGAACTGTGAAAACAAGATAGTTTTATAGACATGTAACATATGGAATAAAATAAAATTTCAAAAATACCATGGCATTATGAAAAACACATTCATAGAAAGGATATGAATAGAACCATTAGATAATTTCCAATAAGGTTATTAGTAACATAAATTGATGTCATATAAAATGGAAAATAATTTTGAAAAATATTTCAAAAACATCTCTTTAATAAAATATCATTTCTTGTCTTAAAAAGGATTTTCCCTCATAAAACAATTTGAAAATCATTTTCTTAAAAAATACCATGAAATCATATAAATAAGACTCAAAATCATTTGGATATCATTTTTCCTTGAAAAAATATAAAATAATCCTGAAAATATTTTGAAAATATGTTTCCTTGGAAATTAAATTTATAAACATTTTCTTAAATATTATCCTTTTAAAAATACCAATGAATCTTCAATATAATTATGGAGGGTAAAATTTTACATATATTACGAGGTAAAAAATAATATTCCTTTTGCAAGGTAAAAAGGGTTATAAGGAATTACTTTATTGGAAAGAGGAAATAAGATTCCTTTGAATAGATTTGTAAAATACTAAAGGGGTTAAAATGACTTTTAAATTTTTTAGGATAATGGTATAATAATCTTGGAAACCCTTTTTTAGATAACCTAGATTTCTTACCAAGGGGGGGGGGGTAAAGTTGGGATTTATTAAAAACCATTTCATAACTATATTATGTTAAAAAAAATAGAATTATGTTACCAATACATTAGTATATCATTAATTACCATATTATTATAGAATTAATGATGGTATTTTATAGATGGATCACAAGATTTCATAAAAGGAATCATAAACATTAACAATCTCAAAAAGATTTGAGATTTTCTAAACAAACTCTTATAACATGGTAACTTGGGATCACACTGTAAATGTAAGAATGGAAAACTTCATGAAGATTAAGAAATCATGATAATAATTATATTTAACATATAACATGTATAATGTATAATATACTACTAAAAAGGACTTTAGGTTCATAACAAAACATCAGTCTCAAAGAAGGCAAATTGAGATAAAATTGTTTTACCGATTTCAAAACTTTTGAAAGTTAAAAACCATAAAATAAGGATCCTTAAATGGAAAAGTAAATTCACATATTATTAATTATATTATTAATAGTATAAAATAAGGCCCATTACATACACCACACAAAATTAAATATTGGTGAACATATAATTTATCTCACAAAAATCAAAAGTTAGATAAAATCCCCTTACCTTGTGTCTTGAATCTCTCTGTACTCGTACAACATTTATGTATAATAAATATAATTTTATTCTACATATTTTAAAAAATCGTAATCTTATATATATAACCATATATGTTTTTATTATAATATTGTATTACCTACTTTTTAACTATCTTATATTAAAGTTTCACTTTGTGTAATATTAGCATTATTCTCTACGTGTGTCTTAATTGGTTATATCATTAGTAATTATAAAAATATAATGATTAAATAATGTATATAATGATATAAATATCAATTATATCTACTATATTAACATTATAATGATATATATCATATAAGAGAATGAAATGGAATACATCGTTCTTGGAGACGGTAAGTCGTACGTACCCATGAATGTTGTTTCGGTTTTTATTATTGTATTGAAAGAAATTATTTAAATGAAAAATATATCGAAATATATTATTATTTTATTAGAATTAATATATCATATAATTTCAATAAACCCATCCTTAATACCTTTTAAGTGAGCTGTGAATGAATCACTTCGTTTTGAGGGGCGGTAGTCCACACTTCCTTGAATGAGATTATCGTATTAACACCAAATGGAGGGTAATGAGATAGTTTTTTAAACATACATAAGAATAAATTCAGAATAAATATAATATATAAATAGTTTTTCCATTATGATGGCCGCAATTATTAGTGTTAATGATTAAATGAATGATCATCGTTTCGTGGGGTAGTAGTTCGCCGTACACTGAAATAGTATGTCCAAGATCCAACAGATGAAGGTGTGTATAGGTGAAGGTCAGAAAAATTTCATAAAAACAACGTGTTTTATGTATTATACTATGATTTTAATAGAATAAGTGAATAAATATATTGTAGGGTAGGATAGGTAAAATAAAATAAAGGATCTTGAAAGAAGATGTTACCTCAAAATTAGGTAACTCCTTTTGGTTTGTGCCGAATGGTTTCACTGAGAGGGTTTCTACCCAAATAGAAGATTAAAAGTGGAAGGGATGATTTCATGGAGGGTAATTTGGCATATCTTGAATTAACTAAATTTTTTTATAGTTGTGAGGAAATAGAAATGGTTGTGGCCTTTTATAGGGAAGGGAAAGGACTTACATGGAATTTTTAGAAACAATTTAAATGTGTATGTGTTCTTACCTTAACAAGTATTACAAAACCAAAATAACTAAATAATTGAATATTTTTTCAAGCAATAAGTACATAAATTTTTTGTCGGAAACTTTTTTATGTCATTTGGGGCCTTAATATTGAGCTTTAGTTCCTAATTAAGCTTAATTCGTCCTTAATTCCTCTGATTAATTTTAATCAGTTTTGCAAATAATTTGTTCAAAAAAATAACATAAATCTAGTAAAATATAAACAATATAATGAATAAAATTATTTATGTATTATTTATGAAATATTATTCATAGAAAGTGAAAATTTAAGAATAGTGTTAATCCTAGAGACGGGACGAAATAACTGGGTTTTAAAGTACGAAAAAAGTTCATAAGTTTGTTAAGACATTATATTCATTTCATAGTAATATTTATTCTAATAAATATATTTTATTAATATATATAATATTAAAAAAATTTGACCATAATTGTTTTAATATCATTTATGATTAATAATTAACTAAACAAAAAGGCAGTATTTTAACAAAAATGTTGAATGTTACACTATTCATCAAAAAATGACGTTTCTCAAAAAAATAAAAACAATTAAACCTAGGATGATTTATATATTATAAATTAAAAAATAAATTTTATTTTATCTTATACAATTTATAAATGTGTCTAAAATTACATTTATTATTAAAAGTGATTCATTCAAGAAAACAAAACATTTAACGTAAAAGGACATTACCAAAAAATATTACATGTCACTACCAATATGTTTTATTTATATATAACAACAATATTTGAAAATTATTTATTACAATGGTGAATTTATAGTTAATAATTATCTAATTTAGTTAAATAAAATAATAAAAAGATATTATTTTTAGAAACTCAGTGTTTCGTGCATCATACGCCAAGTTGATGTTAGTTGTAGGACAAGACAAGTTGGTATTTTATGTAGTGCATTCCGGGTTTGTATTACATGTGAATGGAATATTTGAGTTATTGATTATATATATATATATATATATAATTATTTACAATTTTATGGGAGTTGAGAAATACTGAAAAGATAAATCAATTCAAAAATAACAATTCACAAAATCATGTGGTGTTAAACTATTCATAAAATCCATAAATATAGTAGGGGAAATTTTTAAGACAGAGGAAATAGAAACAAAATCATAATTCCAATATCTACCTCAGAATTCTATTTTAATATTTTCATCATCGTTCAACATCTGCTGACGTTACCTAGAACCTAAGTAAATCATTGAAAAAATTTTGAGCTTCCTAGTGCTGATCAAACATGTCATAGATATGAGGTAGTAGATGCTCATTCACAATAGTAATGTTATTAAAATCTCAATAATCAATGAAAATACTCTTGGGATCATATTTATTTTAAAAAAATAGACTAGTATAACCCCATGGTGAAGTTATTAGTTGAATGAAGCATTTATAAAGAAACTCTGGAAATTGATTTTTTAATACAAGAAGTTCCTCATGATCCATTCGATAATGGTGTTTTTAAATTGTCTTATCATCAACAACTAATTCAAAGGTAAATTTAACTTCATTGTCAGTTATGATATCAGGAACACAATAACAAAAACATTTAGGTATTCATTTACCACTACCACATCAGTAATTTGAACGATTCCATTGTTTTCAACAACACATGAAAGATAAATTTCATTTTTATCTTTTAATAGTTTCTAAGTATCCTAATATTTTATCAATGGTATAGGATCATTATTGTATAAAAAATAAAACCCATCTGAAAAAACCACTTCCTTATCTCTATAATCAACCTTATCATGATAAAAAAATCCAAACACTTCTCAGAATAACATCATAATAAAATAAGGGAAAAAATAAGTTTTTTAGTTAATTTTTTTGGATAGAAAAAAACCTAAAGATTAATATAAATATTTTTTTCATTAATATTTTTTGTAGTGTTTTAACCATAAGTAATATTTTTATATATTGTGTTTAAGTTTTCAATTTACCAATATAATTTAAAAAATAAAGGAATGTGTAGACCATGTATCAATGATGACATTAGAAAAATATGAGTAAAAAAGAATTATACATGATACAACGAAATTGTGTGGGAAAATATCTATTAATGTATTAATGACCCAGATTTTCCCCAGGTCTTAATATTGTGAGAATCCATTTCTTTTTGTGTTTTTGGGAGTCTCATCGGTTTGGTTTTGAGATTTTTCCTAAAATCCAGCTTCACCAAATGGTTTCACTGAATTGGTTGCATTGAAACGGTGGCACCAAAATGGTGGCACACCAAAACAGTGGCACAGGGACGGTGGCACCGTAATAGTGGCACCAAAATGGTGGCACTGTAATGGTGTCACCATGAAGATAGCACACCAAAATATTGGCACTATAATTATGGCACTGTGACGGTGCCACACAAAAATGGCTTCACACTAAATGGTGTCTCACCCTTTTCCAAATTTTCAGTTACCCGAGTTTTCTAGTTTATCCCCTCTTACGCCTTATTTGACATAAAACGAGTTTAAAACTATGTTTAGGAATTTTTAAGGGTGTTTCAAAGTATGTTAACTATATCTATAACATCATAATTCTACAGGTACATTGAGATACTCAAACTGTGTTATCTTGACCATGATCCCACATTAATGACCATTGAAACCAGTCTTACTTTATTATAGTATAATTATCTTCAAATCTTGGATCTTACCTTCCTGGTGTGTTTTCTATTACCTATAGTAGAACCTAAATTCTTACTCTCTTGAAAATTTGTGCACCTTTTCTAGGGCCTCCTCCAACTCAGTTTTCTTGATTTTTCTTCCTACTTCTACAATCCCCTATTCTTTCACAAATAGGTGTTTTGGTCATCTATTGTTCATGTAGGTATTATTCTACCTATATTTATTTGTGCATCATGTGAGGTGGGTGTAATAATTATTAAATGTATAGAATTAGTGAATACTTTTCTTAAACAACTAAAAAATAATGGCAGGGAATGTGATCAAAGGTTAACAGGGGTCTATGAAATAATGGTCTGGGAGTGGGTTGATGTTGATCGCCTGTATTATTTTTTATGTTTGTTGATGATGTGATCTATTGTGTTCATAATGTCTTCTAAAAATCCTGGTAGTTTGTGGTATTTTCAGGTCCACTAGTGATGTTCTATTTTTGTTGTGATACTGGAATAATGGTTGTAACATGATATATTCTTAATCATGTATACATGTTTAATTTGAAATGGATTCCCCATGATTAATACCCTTCTTATATCACACTTGTTTATCAAAGTGAAGTTAATGAACATTGTTTACCAATTCTTAATATATAATTTTTGATGGGTGTCGTTGTTTGGTGTGTTCATTTGGGTTTTGTGACTTTGTGCGGGTTGTGTGGTGCTAATGTTGGGAGCACTATAATGGGTATAGGGGTGGATATAGGGGTTTTTCCTATAAAAGGGTAAGATTATGTTTGTGCAGAGGGGATGTTTTTTGGTGGGTTTTTCTATCATCTTTGTGTATTGGGTGGGGAAAGTGGTGTGAAGAAATCTCAGTTCAATATATTTATTATTTGTGGAATGGATAAACTAGTGGGTAGTGGGACTGCCTTTGATTTATGTTGTGTCTGTAGAACATCTTTTGTAGTGGTACTACTTCTGGGCAGTGGTTGGGCTACATGGATGCATGACTGGGTTGTTTCTTGACTTCATGTTTATGGTTGTGCTATGTGTGGTTTTTTTTGTGCAGTGGGGCTGCTGGTTCTAGTGGGGAGAGGATGTTTCAGCGATATCACTTTGAAAAAAATTCTTGTTAGTGGTTGAATGGGTATATATGAAAAAGGGGGTGTTCACTGAGACTGCAAGATGTTTTTTCTCTGTTGTTTGTATGAATGGGTGTAAAAATGGAGATACATTAACTTGGTCCATCTTCCCTTGTTCAATGTCGGTAGTACTAATAAACAAAGGGGGTTGGTTTTTGTGTGTTTATTTAATTTTTCACATTGAATTATAAGAACAGTTACATTTGTTGTGGTTGGTAGTTTCCTTAGGTTTTGATGGAATAAATTAATGTGAACCCCTTAAGTAAATGAATGGAATGTGGATCAAGGAAAAAGGGGTTTGGTTACTCTTTGGCAGTGGTTGTTTGTGTGGTTGTGCATATAGGTATTGCAAAAAAAGTGGTTATGAGTGGGATGGTTGTTTTTATTGGGACCCATATGTTGGTATGAGTGTTTTTTATTTATATATTTAAAATTTTAGTCCCATGTGATTTCTATATGCACCCCACCCTTATTGAGAACCATGTTCCAAATACAACAATATCTGGGGGGATGGTGTCTTTCCCAAACACCCCAGTGGGAGGATGGATGGATGGTTACTGACCATCTTCCTCGCACCCTCTTATGGGTTCTTACCAGTCATACGTATCCGGGAAGGCTATAATCTCATGAGGAATTCTATAGTCCTAGAACCTTCAGGCGGTTTAGTTTTTGAATGTGTATTTGAGATGAGGCCCAGGTGTCTTCGAGAGATAGGCCTGGTTGTGGTGGCCCAGGTGTTGGTGGGTGATATGTATTGTGGGGTTGATGATAAGGTGTATGTGGGTGGGGTTTGTTTGTGGTTTGAGGCCCAGATGTGTGTGGGTGGGTTGTGGAATTTGGACTGTGTTTTGGAAGAGTGGTTGCATCAAGAAGCTATCCATTAATAGTGAAAAGTTAACCAGTGGGAATGTATTTTGGGGTACCCAAATGTAGATGTACTTATAAAACTACTTTACTAGACATTCATTATTTTTTTGTTCTTATTTGGTGAGGATGGTTTGGTTAGTACTCTTTTGTATGTTCTTTGATGTTATAATATTTTATCTCATAGGGGAATTAGTAGGTTCCGCCACTTGTGCACTGGTATCTTTAGTTATCCTACTTAGTATACTTGTATACTCGCCCTACATCCAGGAGGACTTTGAGAACCTTTATGAAATTTTCTAGCATGGGTGTCAAGATAGTTGATGTGAAGCTTATTAGTCTCTTTATTTTGGTACTTTCATTGGTGCCTTGGTTTTACTTTTATCATATTTTATGTTTAAATCATGTATGGTTTGGATTTTGGTTTTCTTTATATAAATGTTTGGTTTTTTAGGGATTGTTTACCACCTTTTCTTCTAATATTTCATTATTTAAAAATGGTAATTCCTTCCATATTTTTTAATATTTTATACCCTTGGTGCTCATCACCACACTGGGGCCTACTGCTGGCGGGACTTAGGGGATCATTATATCTCCTTCATCTTGAAGAAGGAATGGTGTGGCACTATGTTGTCCCTTCCATCATCTTGAAGAAGTTGGGTTGTGATATAATGGTATCAAAGGTGATGGTTGAGGGATATGAAGGATTTTAGAGTTGGGAACAATGAGGATTTCATGGGATGGTAGGGAAAAAGTTTTAGGAAATCTTGGTGCATGAAATAGGCCAGGGAAGACCAGCTAGGACACAGGATTTTTGGGCCCCCATGATCCGATGAATTATTATAGAACTACTAAATGACCCAGTAAGGCTAGACTGATTGTTGGGTAGAGTCCTTAGAAAAGATACATGCATCATAATGACTTTTTTTCTTGTGTTTCATTGGTGTTTTTAGAATTTAATTTAAATAAAGTGTTAAAATAAATTTTTAACATAAAATTTCCATTATACTCGAGCATAGGAGTTCATTTTTTACCCTTTTATGTTATAGAACCTAGACATCACCCACATTTTGTAAGAATAATTGAGGCCTAGTAGGTTGAACTGGTTGATCTGAAGAGTGTAAATTTATTGAGGAAAGATGGCTTGTGTAAAAGAATCTAAGGTCTTTCTTGTGGTAGACCATTGGGAAGTATGAGGGCGGATTTTTAGACTCTGAGACGGAGGGCTGGATTTGGGCAGGGACAATTACCTTTACTTTTATCAATTCATTGAGGGAGTACTGGGTTCCTATCGAAGTGATCCAAATGCATGGAGCATTGTGTCGGTGGTGGATGCTTTACCTCCTAGAGGGGAAGGAGACTGATGTCTCATGGGATGACTTTGAGAAGGAGTTTCGGGGAGAGGTTCATTACTTGTTGAATAAGGCTGAGAAGAGGAAGGAGGTTCTCTCCCACTAGTAGGGGAGTACATTGGTGAGGGAACTGGGGATCATGTTCAAGTATCTCCTACGTATTAATTCAAATATCATTCCAGTTGAGGATTTGTGGGTAAGATGCTTGGAGGAGGCGCTCTGGCCATCTTTTCAGTATATCATCACTCGCTTTACCATACCAACTCACATATAAGTTTAGTAGAATACTAAAGTAGTGGATTGGATTCACTCATAGGGAGGGTTACCATAAGAGGGGAGCCGTCCAATTTCATTGAATGGGAAGACCTTCAGCATCTGGTCTCCAGCGTTTGGTCCTTCCCGTTTTTGGCCAGTGAGAAGTGGGCCTCACCAGTTTCAGTGGGAAACGAGGTTGTTGGAGGTACTATCAGTCTTTTTAGTAATATTAGGTGTGATTTTTTTTATTTAGGAGAATCAACCATCTTTTTTTGGACCCATTATAACCCATGGATTAGAACTAGACATAGAGAGACATTCAATTCCCCTCATTTTGAGCATTCCAATTGGAGGTAAAACAAATTTGTTTGATTTTTTTGGGGATGTAGGATGATGTTGAGGCCATATCAATCTAGTGGAGATCATATTATACTATATATGTAGTCATAAAATGAGATCCTAGGATTTTAATAGTTGTTTTATCTGCTTTCTATTATCAAATTCTTCTGGATAAGAGTCGTGTTTTTACGTATTGATGGCTAGCGTGTAGCTTTTTTTGGTGAGGATAGTCTTTGGGAGGGAATTTGGTGTGTTGATACTATTATCTATTTATCATCTGATATTTCAGTCGAATTATTAAAAATAGATATTGTGGATATTTAGGGGGTTTTCAAAGAGTTCATGGATGTTTTCTCTGAAGAGGATGTGACTCTACCCCCTCTATTTGATGTTGAGTCCGGAATAGTCTTTCAACCCAGTGACCATCGGATTTCGATGGCTCCCTATCTGATGTCTCCTTCTATGTTGTAGGATATTTGGATTCTGATTTCCAACCTATTGAAAAAGGGTTTTATCCAGCCAAGTGTGTCATCGTGAGGTTCTCTAGTCCTGTATGCAAAGAAGACGGATGGTGGTCTATGGGTTTTCATATACTACCAGATAATGAATCAAGAAATAGTCAATGACCTCTCTAAATAATAGATGATCTTTTCGATATGCATAGGGGTGTGATTTTGTTCTTCTAGATCGATCTGGGGTCTGGATATCACTATTTTAGTGTGATGGAATGTGACATCCCGAAGACTACTTTTAGGTGCAGTAATGGGAACTTAGAGTTTGTGGTTATGCCATATAGTGTTAAAAATTCACTAGAAGTGTTCATGAGGATCATGAGGCCTGAATTAATCATGTTATTTGGTAGGTTTGTCATCATTTTCATTAACAATATTCTGATTTTATCAATCATAGAGGAAAATCATGCTGAGCACCTCAAGATTGTCTTGGTGGTCCTCCGACACCACCAGCTCTGTAGGATGTTCCCAATTGAATGTTCTTGATGCGGGAGGTATACTTCCTTCGACATGTGGTGTCTCAAAAATGGATAGTAGTAGACCCATAAAAGTATGAGGTGGCAATTTATTTGGAAGCACCCAAGAACATAGAAGAGGTTCACAGCTACCGTGGTCTAGCAGGCTATTATTAGAGGTTCGTACCCAACATTTGTAGATTTTTAGATCTATTAAAATCTTTAACAAGAAAAGTCCAGTCCTTCGTATGGATTGATCAGTTTTATGTAGCATTTAGCTATCTGAAGGGGAGGTTGGTCAGTTCTACAGTGCTTAAGTTTCTAGAGGAAGGGGTAGTGTTCGAGGTGTTCTACGATGCTTCATTTCTAGGATTGGGATTTGTGTTGATGCAACATCAGGGAGTGATCTCTTATGGGTTACATAAGTTACATACACATAAACTTAACAATCCCAACAATGATCTAGATATTTTCGAGATCACTTTTATGATGAATTCATGGTGACATTACCTCAATAGGGAGTATTTTTTGGTCTCATGGATCATAAGATCTTGAGTTATATCTTCTCCCATTTAGACATGAACTTGTGGTAAAGAAGGTGGATGGAGTTTCTCCAAGACTATGACAGTTATATTAATTACACCTAAATAAAGGGGAATTTTGTGTCATGTACCTTAAGGAAGAGTTCATAGAAGGATGAAGTTCAGGAATCCATAGATTCTTGGAAGGTAATAGATGAGATATCCACTTTTAATCTGGATGTGATTGTGGATAGTGGAAACAGTTGTCTATTTAAGATGATAGTACAATATTCATTTGTTTAGAAGGTTTAGCAGTCATAGTGGGGATACATAGAGACTGAAGTGAGGTGTGATTGCACTATCCAGAGTGATGCTCTGAGCGTTGGTTAGAGGATTGTCAGTATTAGATTTTGTTATGGGGGAAGCTATTAGTCCCAGTGGAAATATGAGAGGGAGTTCTTTTTGAGTTTCATATCCCAACCTGTTGGGGCATCCAAGTGTTTATAAAATTTACTAAGGCTTCAGGGAATTATTATAGTGGTCTTTGGTGAAGCGGGAAGTGGCAGAGTTTCTAGAAAGAAGCTTAGTTTTTCATAAGGTGAAGATTGAGCATCCTGGTCTCAAAGGTCTGTTACAGCCCTTATAAGTTCTTCAGTGGAAGTGGGATGAATCATTAATAACTTCACATGATTACCCAAGACACATGGAATATGTGATTCTCTTTGGTTAGTATAGGATCATAATGTGAAATTGGATCACTTATTTGTGATCAAGGGGTCGAGCATAGTGGATGTGATAGAACAGAGGTATGTGGATGTGGAGGTGCAGCTACATGGAACTCCAAGATCCATCATGTCTGATCGGGATACAAGTGTTTACATCGTGAGTCTGGTGGGGATTGCGGCATGGAATTGACACTCAGTTACACCTCAACACTACTTTCCCCCCTCATACGAATGGACAGATAGAGAGGACCATCCAAACATTGGAGTATATGTTATGGGAATTTGTTTTGGACTTCAGTGGGTCTTGGCTGTGACAATTTCCCTTGGTAGAGTTTTCATAAAATAATAGCTATCACTCTTCCCTTGGTATGGCTCAGTTTGAAGATATATATGGTAGGTCGTGTTTTTTACCCTTTTTCTGGATGGATGTTGGGGAGGAATCTATTATTTGTCTATACGTGGTGTAAGGTATGATAGAGAATGTGCATCTTGTCTGTGAATGGATAAAGGTAGAACAAGACTGATAGAAGTTATATGCTGATCATAGGAGGAGGCATTTGGGGTTTGAGGTTGGCTACCATGTTTTTTTGATGGTTTCCCCTCGACATAGGAAGATGAGGATTGGAAGAAGGAGAAAGGTTTCTCCCCTGATCATCGAACCTTTCGAGGTTTTTGGGTGAGTTTTCGAAGTGGAATATCAAATTGCATTTCCACAGTGGTTGGGGAGGATCCATGATGTATTCCATGTCTCTCAGCTCTATCAATATCTAAATGATAACTCTTAAATCATTTACTTGGGAGAGTTTGATATCATGGATGACACGATGTTCATGGATTGATTGGTGTGACTTGAGGATTGTTATGAGAATGTGCTTCATTGATTGACAATTCTTTTGGTTTTTGTGTTATGGAGGCATGGTGGCATCAAAGAGAGTACTTGTGAGTGAGAAGAACATATTTGTGTCATGTACCTGATGCTATTTTGAGTTATTATATAATTTTTTTTTTATTTTCTTTGGATGTAATGATTTACCTTTTTCATCATCAAATGTGTTGTTTCCTTGTTCCCTGAATGTGTGTGAAAAGTCCAGACTGTGGGGAGGGGAGGACCTGATACCTAATCAAGATGCAGCAATGTGGATGTCATCGAACACATGCGAGTGAGTCGGTGTCACCAAAAGTGAAAATTATCATCACCTGGATGAATGTATTCCCTAATCCACATGTCTAAGAAGTAGGGATTTAGTGTTTTTTTTATTTTTTCAAGAGATAGATGTCAATGGGGTGCTCATGGATATTGAGGTTTTCTCTCCAGTTTTTAAACAATGACGGGTAGTTTTTCCCTGAGAGGTATCATACAGGGTGTTTATTCAGACCCCTCTTTTTAGATGTTCAGTTTTAGATTATTGGGGGAAAGAATTGTTTAAGAGGTATCAGATGTAATGACCTGGATTTTCCCTAGGACAATCCTTTTTGAAAATCTTGTTCTTATGGTGTTCTTGGGGGTCAAAGTGGTTTTGTTTCAAGAGTTTTCCAAAAATATGTCTTCACTAAATGGATTCACAAAAATTGTGGCACTGAAACAATGGCACACCGAAATAGTGGCACACTAAAACTGTGGCACACTGAAACGATGGCACAATGAAATGGTGGCACCAGAATGGTGGAGCACCAGAACAGTGGCACAACAAAATGGTGGCCTTGTAACGGTTGAACCGTAATTGTGGAACCAGGATTTTCGCACACCTAAATGGTGGCACTATGATGGTGCCCCATAAAAATGGTGGCACCGTAATGGTGGCACCATAATGGTGTCACTCTTACGGTACTACACCAAAATGGTGGAACCATAATGGTGGCACACCAAATGGTGTCTCACAATTTTCCAAATTTCCAGTTTCCTAGGTTTTCTTATTTCACCCCCCTTATGACTTATTTTATTTTTTAATATTTTAAAACCTTTTTTGGGCATTTTTAAGGAAATTTAAAAGGATAATAAATGTATCTTTAATATCCTTACACTCTGGGGACATTGATTTATTCAAACCGTTGGATCTTGACCACGATCCCAGGTTAATGAGCTTTGAAACTGTTCTTCCTTTTATCTAGTATCTAGCTCTTAAAATTTAGGATCTTCCCATCCTAGTGTGTTTTATTTTCCCTCTAGGCGTGACTAAAGTATTCCGCTTTAGAAGAATAATGCAACTATGCTAACACCCCCTCACACTCAGTTTTCATGGAGTTTCTTACTAATCACGTGATCTCCAAATCATGATTCGATGAGGAGATGTAGTCACCTATTATTCAGGTAGGGATTCATATACCTCTATTTCTTTGTGAATAATGCAGGGTGGGTGTAATAATTATTCCTTTTGAATAATGGGTTAATGATTTTTTTAAATGAAAAATAAATATTGAAATGGAATGTGATAAAATGATACCAGGGGTTAATGAAATAATGGGTAGGGTGTGGATTGATGTTTATCTCCTATTTTATTTTATTTTTGTTATCTTTGATTATGGTGTGATCTTTTGTGGTTGTAAGGCCTTATGAAAATAATGGTTGTTGGTGGTATTTTCTTGTGCATAGGTGATGTTCTCTTTTTTTCATGATACTTGATAAATAAAAGTAACATGAAATATTCATAATCACGTATACTTGGTTAATTTGAAATTTATTCTGTGGGATGAATACCATTTTTTTATCACCCCTATTTATCAAAGTGGATGTAAGGAATAATTTTTACCAAATCTAAATATGTCATGATTGATAGGTGTGGCTCTGTTTTATGTTCTTTTGGGTTGGTGGATTTCTGTTGGTTGTGTGGTTCTATAGTTGGGAGCATGGTTATAGGTCTAGGGTTGGATAGAGGGGTTGGTCTTACAAATGGGGAAGGGTATGTTTCTGTAGTGGGGCTATCATCTGGTGGTGCTTTGTTGTGTCTTTTTGTATTGTATGGTATATGAGGTGTGACAGAATCTTAGTCTTAGAGATTGGTTGATCGTGGAATGGATTAACTATATTTTGTGGGATTGATTTTAGTTTATTTTATGTTCGTAGAACTTGGTGTGTAGTGGTACTGCTTGTGGGTAGTGGTTTAGAAGCGGTGCTACAGGACTGGGTTGTGTCATGACTTCATTCTTAAGGTTGGGCTATGTGTGGTGTTGTTGGGCAGCAGGGCTATCAGTACAAGTTTGTAATGGATGTTTGAGCGAGATCACTTTAAATAATGATAGTTGGCAGTGGATGAATGGGTGTCTTGGAAAAATGGGGTGTGTAGTGTGTCTACAAGTTGGATGTTCTCTGTTGTTTTTATTAATGGGTTTTAAAATAGAAATACTTTACCCCTTTCCCTCTTCCCATGTTCAATGTTGGTATTAAGGAAGAATGAAGTGGGTTGGTTGTTGTGTGGTTAGTGAACTAGGATCTTTGACTTTAGAGAATGGTTCAAGATGTTATTCTTGGCAGTTTCCACAGGTAGTGATGAAATAAAGTAATGTGAAACCATTAAATAAATGAATTCAAATTGGTTAAATGAAAAATGGGTTGGGTTATGATTTGGAAGTGGTTTTTGTGTCATTGTGCATATAGGGGTAGCATAAAAAGGGGTTCTGTGTGGGAGGTTTTTTGTTTGGGGACCCATGGGTTGGGATGACTTTTTCTTTACTTATATGTATAAATTTTTATTTCTTGTTGTTTCTATACACATTTCACCCTTGTTGAGCACCATATTCCAAATACCCCCTTTCATAGGCTTGGTAGTCTTTCTGAAACATCTTAGGGGGGGATGGATGGTTGGTTACTGACCTTTTTCCTCACACACACTTTTCGGTTCTAACCACTCGAGCATATCTGGTAAGCAATAATGGCTTGAGTATTACCATAGTCCAATATTGTTCTGGGTGGTTTGTTTTCCCATGTGTATTTAGGATGAGGCATAGGTGTCTTTGGGTGAGAGATGTGGTTATGGTCTCCCAGGTGTTGGTGGGAAAGATGTATGGTGTGCTTCTGGCCCATGTTTATGTAGACAGATTTTATGTATGGAATGATTCTCAGGTGTGTGTAAGTAGGTTGTGGCAGTGGAATAGTGTTTTGTAAGAGTTCTAGCTTCCTGATTCTATCCATTAAGGAATAATAAGTTAACTATCTAGAAAGTGGCGTGGGGTTCCTAGATGTCTATGTGCTTATAGTACTACATTAATTGACTTGCATTATTTGGTGAGTAGTCCTTGGTGAGTATTGACTAGTTAGTACTCTATTGTAGGTGTTTTGAGGTTCTAAAGATTTCTCTCATTGGGGAATTAGTATTTTCGCCAACTTGTGCATGGGTAGATTTAGTTTTCTTACTAGGTATACTTGTATATTCACCCAACTTTTTTAAAACTATTTTCAGGTTTCTAGGAGGACATTGTGGTCCATGTTGTACTTTACTAGCTCGGACATTAGGATATTTGTTTTTTAGCTACTTAGTCTATTTATTTTGGTAAATTATTTGGTTCTTTGATTTTTAATTTTGTATCTATTGATGTTTAAATCATGCATGGGTTGGATTTGGCTTTCCTTTATATATATGTCTACTATTGTTTGGGATGTTTACCATCTTATCTCTCGATCCTATTTTCATTAAAAAGGATAATTATATAAGGACCTGACCTTATAACATTACATAATCATGACTTAAATGAATAATTCACAATGAGGATCTTTTCAGGTTTAGAGATTTAGTAAATTACGCCATAACTATTACATAACAATGTGGATATAACATGTTGACACTACTACCAAATATCCATTTATTTCCATAAAATAAAAAAATCTTAAAAAGAAACATGTCTTGTTCCATATATTAGACAGCATGACTTTTCCTTGATCCCATCCTTGACCATATTCATCTTTAAGTCATTTGGAATACATTTCAAAAACATGGGATGAGCATAAAAGGCTTAGTAAGGGTTATATTATAATGAATGAACACATTATCCCATCAATAAATACAAATCAATGAAGCTATACTTTTCAATCATAACATACCTTACGAAATCATAAGATATTTGAATAACACACACAAATCATAAATCATAAAGGTTACTTATTCCATTCATATCAAACAAAAATTTTATCTATCACAGCTACAAAGGGAGTTACACTTGGAATACCCATCATAGTATATTCCTTAAATCTCTTTGGAGAAACATCACCTTTACCTCTATCATGTAACCCAATGCATTAGAGAGCTATCTCGGGCTCACCCGCCCAAGGTTTATAAGGGAACTACTCGTATACGTAAACAACGCCCAATAACCATAACATAACCAAAACACATAACACAAGTATAAAGGAAATATAATATTTCCACATTCCAATATGTCAAATCAAGATATTCAAATAAAAAATGATTTATCAAATCATTTTCAAAACCATTTAAAAAGATATTTTTGAATCAAAGTGTCACATAACACTTTGACGCTTTTAAATGAATTATCATTTGAAAACATTAATGTACATATAAATAAATCCTAAAACTCATTTTGAAAACATGGACATTAGTGAGAAATATTTATAAGAATAGGTCTTTAAATCATTTAAAACAATACTTTAGTTAAAAAGATTTTTTTTAACAAAAAGAGAGACGCTTGAATACAAATATTTGAGGAATAACATTTAATCATAACATTATAATATCATGAGAATATGTGGATTCATGATGTAATATGTCAAATAATAGTATATACACCATATAAGAGTGAATTGGTTCATAACAACAATGAAGTATCAATGGAAATGTAATTTGATATGAAATTCCTTATAAAGATTATATCCTTAAGTTAAGGATAAATCAATCACATAATTTTGTGTGAAAAATATAAATACACCTAATATAAGTAGATATTAATTTTTAACAATCAGAGGTAATTCACACATATTCATAGGATGACATATTCATGAAGTACAAGTTGAACCCAAAGAATTGAAATTGGGTTAAGAAGTTCCCTCGTAAAACTTCAACAGCCTAACAGTGTCACTTTAAAATTCAGAAAATGAGTTAATGAGATAAAAAGGGTATCTAATCACTTGGACATAAAGGTTACATCAATAATTATTTAAAAAACATATCCCAACAAAATAATATACATGTTAAAAGACATAACAAAAAGAAGTCTTTTAAAAATAAGAGGGTGAAAGGTTTCCTTACTGATTTGGTATCTTACAAAACATATGCCACAGGAAAGAAGGATCATAAAATGAAGATGTAAATAATAATAATTGAATTTATATTATACAAAGAATACAATTAGAGGGACTACATACACCACACAGATGGAAATAGTGGAAAATTTTGTATGAATCTCACGGGAATAAAAAGTGAGATGAAACCCTTTACCATTTTGTAATCAACTGAGTCGTAAGACCAAAAGTTAAGAACCACCAAATGAATGATAGAATAACATGAATATAATTATAATCATCATAATATATAATAAATTTCAGTACACAATACACCACATGTAATGAATAAGTGATGAACAATAGAAATCTCACGAAATTAAAATTGAGATAAGAAAATCCCTTACCTCGTGTCTGAATTGACTCGATCATTCTATAATCTCCTGAATAAAAAACTAAAGTTAATTTCTACTTTCTTAAAAACATTTTAATGTTTATTATTCCTTTTATATCACTTATTACCATGTTATAAACATTATGTAATCATTTATGTTCATAACGTTCTTTTTGTCGATATTTGGTACTTGCGTCAAAAATGAACACCTTATATTTACAAGTTGTCCGTGTGGTCAATAGTCCATTACCTCCAGAATGGTATTCACTATTTAGATATTATATAAATCATATATATCCAGTTTATATATGTATTTTTTAGAGTATGTATCATTTATGAGATAAGAAATGAAATGCACCGTTCATGGAGATGGTAAGCCGTACGTACGCATGAATGCTACTTTCATTTCTATTTCATACTTTAATGGAATTAAAACATAATTATACAAAGGTATAGTATAATTCCCATATAATATCATACATATAATCATTATCTCTATCCTTTATATGTCCCACATATTTAATTAACGAGTCAGATCACTTTGAGGGGGCGGTAGTCCGCACTTCCTAAAATGAAATTATCATGTATACAAATAATGGAAACCATAAAGGAATAATATATAAAAAAAATATGGAAGCATAAGAAATCCATACACATAATATGTATAATATATAAATATATTTTCATCTTAATGGCCACCATGAGAGGCCGTAAGAGATAATCGAACAATCATTGTTTCATGAGGCGTTGGTTTGTCATCCAACGAAACAATATGTTCTTCACCCATTAGATGGAGGTGTGTTTAAGTGTAGTTAAAATACATCTCATAAAAAAATACTAGTATATTGAGGATACAGGTGTTGTTATGAAATAAAATAATAAAAATAGTTTAGGGGTTGGAGATGTAAAATAAAATAAAAGAAGTTAAGAGAAACTGTTATCACTAATTTGGGTAACTTCCTTTGGTTTGAACCAAAAGAAATTCTCCAAGTGCCTTATGCCTAAGGTAAGGCTTCTAGGTGGAGGAGAGGTATTTAGGGTGCTTAATTGGTCAATGTTTGGACAATCCAAAAGGCTTGAGAGGTGTGAGGAATTGGTTATAATTTGTCTCCATTTATAAGGTGGAGGAGGGGATCTTTAGGAAATGTTCAAATATTGTCTTATTATATAATGATATTATGATTCTAAAGGTCAAAAAATAAATAAAGATTAATATAAGATAACTCATGTTAGAAATAAAATCATCAAATAATAATAGGACCTATTTTTGATGTTATGTTATTATTTATAATCTAATTTATTTAAATGATTTATTAATGAGGTAAACACTTCATCATTATTGTGTCATAAATAATTCAATTTATTCGATGTCTAAAAATTATAAAAAAAATACCATGATGTTGTAAATCATTTTATATTTCCAATTAATATTTATAGTCAAAAATATAATATATATAACACCGTAAAAAATTAATTTACAAAGAGATATTTGTTTATGTCATTTTTGTCGTTACATTATATTAAATAATCTAAAATGTCATTATCACTACCAAGTGGCTTAATGGGGACCCAAAATCGACCCAAATATGAAGATGGTTTTAAATGACTCAACCAATAAGGTTTGGATAAGTGTTAAGTTAATTTTGAATTATTATAATATTCGTTTTACCTTGAATTACTCTATTTACCTTTAACCGCGGTAAATGATAGTCAAAAGTTACTATTCACCAAAAATTATTTTCATCTTATTGAACCACATTTTACTTCTTGATATTAAATATGTCTGTTAGATTTTTGAAATTAAACTCACAGAAGTGGTAAAATTTCATTTAAATGTAAAAGTCAATTTTTTTAACTACTACTAAGTGGTTTAACTATTTATCAAAAAATGATGTTTTTCAAAAAACAATACAAAAAATTCAGCCTAATATTTATTTGATATTCCAAATTAAAAAATGATATCTATTTTTCCAAATTAAAAACATATAAGTGGCTTTAATTAAGTTAAAATAAATTCCCGTTGTTAAAACAAATAGCGCGTTTTTAAGAAACCACATCTCTCAAAAGAATGGCACTTGTTTATGTCCAAATTCAAAGTGAAATTAATTCCCATGACCAAAAATAGATTAAAAGGTATAAATATATTCTAATTAAAATTTAAAACCAATTAAAAAGATAATAAGACCATATAAATAGATTATATTAAAATGTAGTTTTGAATTAAAATACAATATTTTTTACTATTCATTGAAAATGATCTTTATCAGAAAAATTATAAAAAATTTACACAAAGTAAATTTTTATGTCCCCATTCTAAAGAAAGATTTTATTTGGTATAATTGAATTTTTTAATGTGAACAAAAATATATTTAATGAGGGTTCCCCATTAAAATGTGGTAAATCGACGTTTAATGTAAATTATGCTTAAAATTAGATCCATTCACATTTTAAGCCACTAACTTTTGTTGGATAAATGTAAAAACATTTAACAAAAATTTATAATCATATTTTAGTTAGTTTTTTTAATTCCCACTAATAAAATGTCTAGTAGTTACCTACCATTTAAAATATTAATATTATATTATTATTGTGCAACAAAAGATTTCAAAGAAACTCGTTGTTCCATATCGGGTATGCTATCGAATATAGAAACCCCTTTAAATTAAAATTAATATTTAATTCAAAAATATTAATAAATATGAAAAATTTCATGTTCTTTAGTTACCTAGGATTTTACATCCTTCACCCCTTTTGGGAATTGTGTCCTCGCAATTTTAAAACTGGGAAAGGAAGCATAATTGAAAGTCCCACATTAGAGAAAGAGTAAATAAAACTATTGCTTTAAAATAAACGAAGAGAAGTAAAAAAGGTTACCTGAGATAGTAGATACTAGTATTCCCTAGAAAAATGTATATTGAGGAGAAAACAGACCATCGTGTTCTGATGGAGAGTGGTAGAAAACATTATTAGGACAATGCTAAGAAAAAGAAAATCACAATCATGTGATGGGTTAAAGAGTTCTTGATTCCCCAGTAGGAAAGGTTAGAAGAAAACTTTTTTGTTTTAAGTTACTTATAATTGAGTAATTTATTTATGAGATTACCTAAAAACATAAGGAAACATACTTGTCATATAGACTTTCATATATTACTAAATTATACCACACACTCAACTTTTCTCTAAATGATGAGTATTCAAACCGACTTGATCACATAAAAAGTTCTAGAGTCAACTTATAGAGCTTGACATAATCCAAAAAAATTAACTGTATATTTAACATGTCTTTCGACATCAACCAAAACCAAAATGGTTAGTGTGAGATCTGACAATACCCAAAAAGGATAATCCTTTATAAAAAAATACTACTCTTAATCTCTAAAACTCAACAAAAAGTACCCAATGTTCAAGAAAGACCATTCAATAAACATATGTCCATAAAATTATTTAAAGTAATACAAACTAATATTGAAACCTAACTCTCAGAAGGATTTAATCATATAGTCTTCCAAGATAACTCTTAACATTTATCTTCAAATAATATCAGTTACTCTTAAAGTCTCGTATTGATAAGTAATCAACAAAATCACATATTCTTCATGATAGGGTAACCATTTCCATATATAACCCAAAATAAACTTATTATTGATTCAAAAAGTCATCTAAAAAAGAATAATTAGTCATACTGACCAGGGACTTCATGTAGTCCAGTGGTAGGCGATAAATCCCAATCGCACTTTGGTTGTGGCTTCGATTCCTGCTGCTTTGTCTGATATAACGGGTTGTCACACGGTCTGCGTGTCGTCCTTTTTCAAAAACTATATAAATTTATAACATTACCAAAAAGAGAAAAATTCATCAAAAATAACCACAAAATAATTTAACCATAATTTTTATCTAATAACATTCATTTTTCATCCCAAAATGTATTAACCAGTAATTTCCTCAAATTCAAGGATCATATAAACCAAAATTGTTCTTTATAACTATATACCCAAAAGAAATGATAATTATTCCTTTAATAAAATTTTCATATATCAAACTTCATGGTTATACATAATATAAAAAGTCTTCTTATGTAATCCCATCCTCAAAATATTCTTAACACATTTATGTATTTCACCATCCTAAAATCTACTATAAAACTTCGGATCCCATATATGTTGAATTATTACTCATTCAACATTCTCCATGATCCATTGACCATTCCTTTCCAACTTATTCTGAATTAATCCTTTAATAGAAAAAAAATCATGAATCATATCCTAATATTCAATAATATCAAAACATATGTTATGAAATAATTCATACATTTCACTGTTCATTGTTAGTTTCTTCATCCTCAATCGGAATGGCATTAGGTATTGGTAAAAAAATATTTGTGTGATCATGGTGATCCCATTCCCGAAAATTCTTCGTAGGACATGTGTTTGTATAATGACCATGCACACTACATTTAAAACATTCAATTGATCCCATAGAAAGAACTTCTTTCCCTTTCCTAGGGACAACCAGATGCTTCATTTTTCCATTTTAGGTTCTTCCTTTATAACCTTCATTTCCACATCTATAGCGTCTTCCTGTCCCATTGAAACATTTTCCTAGGCCTTTCTTTCCACATCCTTGACACTTAGGTTTTTTAACAAACTTACCTTTATGATTATTACTTGAACATCCATAGGGATTTATTTCTTGCATAAATGTTTCCTTATAAGAATCACTAAGTTTCAGATGTTCAATCATGACTATAGATAGTTGGTTGAGAATAACCACATGAGTTCTCATTGAAGCTCTCATTTCATTCAATTTCTCATTCATAAGTCCGTCATAGTTTTCTTCACATCCATTGTTACTTTGATTCCAGCTAGATCCAACCATTTACTAAAATGAAAAAGGTCAATGTGAGTGTATTAGTAAAATCATCATATAATATCTTATGAGGAGGGTAAATACTAAGACAAACTTATTCTTGTTATCTTAAACTCATTCACTTTATCAAAATAATTATAACTCTTTACAATATTCTAACCATTATTTTTATGTCACTTATGATTAAATAAAACCATAACCTCTAAGGTTATATAAACCGACCACTGATACCAACTATAAGTACCCAACCTTATAATGTTATATAATCATGAATTAAATGAATAATACACATTGATGATCATTTCAGGTTTAGAGTTTTAGAGAATTAGGCCATAACTATTACATAACAACTTGAATATTACGTGTAGACACTACTACTCAATATCCATTTTTTCTATAAAATAAAAACTATTAAAAAGAAACATGTCTAGTTCCATATTTTAGACAGCATGGCTTTTCCTTGATCCCATACTTGAGCCTATTCATCTTTAAGTCCTATGGAATACATTCAAAAAACATGGGATGATCATAAAAAGTCTTATTAATGGTTATAAAATAATGAATGAACTCATTATCCCATCAATAAATACAAATCAATGAAACTATACTTTTCAATCATAACATACCTTACGAAATCATAAGTTTTATGAATAACACAAACAAATCATAAATCATAAAGGTTACTTATAGATTCCATATCAAACATACATTGTTTTTATCACAGCTACATAAGGAGTTACACTTGGAATACCCATCACAGTATATTCCTTAAATCACTTAGGAGAAACATCACGTTTACCTCTGTCATGTTACCCAATGCATTGGAGAGCTATCTCGGGCTCACCCGCCCTAGTTTTATCACGGAACCACCTATATACTTAAATAATTTCCAATAACCATAACATAATCATTACACATAACACAATTATAAAGGAAAGATAATATTTCCACATTCAAATATATCAAATCAAGATATTGAAATAAATAAAGATTTATCAAATCATTTTCAAAACAATTTAAAAAGAGAATTTTCAATCAAAGTGTCACATACCACTTTAATGATTTTAAGTGAATTATCATTTGAAAACATTAATGTCCATATAGATAAATCCTAAAACCCTTTTTGATAACATAGACATTAATGAGAAATATTTATAAGAATAAATCATTAAAACATTTAAAACGATATTTTAGTTAAATAACTTTTTTTAACAAAAAGAGAGACGCCTGAATACAAATAATTGAGGAATATAATTTAACCAAAACATTATAAAATCATGAAAATAAATGGATTCATGATATAATATTTCAAATTACAGTATATACACCATATAATAGTGAATTTTTTCATAAAAACAATGAAGTCTCAAAGGAAATGTAAATTGAGATGAAATTCTGTATAAAGATGGTATCCTTGAATTAAGGATAAATAAATCGCATAATTATGTGTGGAAAATATAAATACACCAAATATAAGTGGATATTAAGTGTAAAACAATAAAATTTCATTTACACATACTCATAAGATGAAATATTCAAGAAGTACAAGTTGATCCCAAAGAATTGAAATTGTGTTAAGAAGTTCCCATGTAAAACTTCAACAGCCTAACGACGTAACTTTAAAATTCAGAAAATGAGTTGATGAGATAAAAAGGGTATCTCATCAATTTTAAATAATTTTTACATCAATAAGGATATAAAATAACATATTCCAACATAATAAGATCCATGTTAAAAGACATAACAAAAAGAAGTCTTTTAAAAAGAGGAGGGTGAAAGGTTCCCTTACCGATTTGGTAACTTACTAAACATACGCCACATGAAAGAAGGATCATACAATGAATATGTAAATACACATAAATTAAATTATTTTACACAAATATTAAAATCATGGGTAGTACATACACAACACAGAAGGAAATAGTGGCAAATATTGCATGAATCTCACGAGAATAAAAAGTGAGAGGAAACCCTTTACCACGTTGTAATCAACCGAGTCGTATGACCAAAAGTTAATAACCACCAAATGAATCACATAATACCCTGAATATAATTAGAATCATGATAATAAATTTAAAATGGAAGTACAAAATACACCACATGCAATGAATAAGTGTCAAACAATGGAAATATCGTGAAATTAAAAGTGAGATAAGAAAATCCATTACCTCGTGTCCGACTTGAGTCGATCATTCTTTAATCTCCTGAATAATAAACTAATGTTAATTTATACTTGATTAAGATCTTTTTAATGTTTTTTATTCCTTTTATATCACTTATTTCCATGTTATAAGCATTATGTAATCATTTAAGTTCATAACGTTCATTTGTCGATATTTGGTACTTGCGTAAAAAATAAACACCTTATAATTACAAGTTGTCCATGTGGTCAATAGTCCATTATCTCTATAATGATATTAAATATTTAGATATTATATACATCATATATATCCAGTATATGTATGTATTTTTAATAGTACGTATCATTTAAAAGATAAGAAATGAAATGCACCGTTCATGGAGACGGTAAGCCGTACGTACGCATTAATGCTACTTTCATTTATGTTTCAGACTTTAATGGAATTAAAACATATTTATACATAGGTATATTATTATTCCAGTATAATATCACACATAAAATCATTAACACTATCCTTTATACGTCCCACATATGGAATTAATGAGTCATATCACTTTGTGGGGGCGGTAGTCCGCACTTTCTCAAATGAAATTATCTTGTTTACACATAATGGAAACCATAAAGGTATACAATAAAATAAAAATATAGAAGAATAAAGAAAACATAAACATAATATGTATCATATATAAATATAGTGTCATCTTAATGCCCACAATGAGAGGCGGTAAGAGATAATCGAACAATCATCATTTCGTGAGGTATTAGTTTTCCATCCATAGAAACAATATGTTCTTCACCCATTAGATGGTGGTGTGTGGAAGTGTAGTTCAAATACATCTCATAACAACATCATATTATATTGAGGATACTAGTTATGTTATGAAATAAATGAATAAAAAGAGTTTAGGGGTTGGAGAAGAAAAATAAAAGAAAAGAAGTTATGAGATATCATTACCTTTAATTTGGGTAACTTCCTTTGGTTTGAACCAAATGGAATTCTTGATGTGCCTTATACCTAAGGTAAGGCTTATAGGTGGAGGATAAGGATTTAAGAAGCTTAATTGGGCAGAGTTTGGATGATATAAAAGGCTAGAGAGTTGTGAGTAATTTGTTAGAAATGGTCTCCATTTATAGGGGGAGGGGATCTTTAAGAAAGTTTGAAAATATTATTTTATTATATAATGATATTTGGTTTCTAAAAGTTCAAAATTCTTCAAATATGAATATTAGATGAATCATTTTTGAAATAAAATCATCCAATAAGAATTTTATTGCATTTGGATGTTATTTTAATATTTATAATCTTATTTATATAAATGATTTATTAATGATGTAAACACTGCAATATTATTGTGTCATAATAAATTTCATTTAATAGATGTCTAAAAATTAGAAACAAAATTCACCATGATGTAGGAAATCGTTTTATCTTTCAAATTCATATTTATAGTCAAAGATATAACTTATATAACACCACGTAAAAATTAATTTACAAAGAGATATTTGTTTATGTCATTTTTGTCTTTACATTAAATTAATTAATCTAAAATGTCATTATAACACTCAGGTTGCTTAATGGGGTCCCAAAATCGACCCAATGTTGCCCATGGTCGTAAATGACTCAAACAATAATGTTTCTGATAGTGTGAAGCTAATTTTGATTTATTATAACATTATTTTTACCTTGAATTGCCCAATTTACCTTTCACCATGGTAAATAAAATTCAAATGTTACTATACAAAAAAAAAATTATTTTCATCTTATTGAACAACATTATACTTATTGATATTAACTTTGTCTCTCATATTTTTTAAATTTAACTCACATAAGTGGTAAAATTTCATTTAATTGAAAAAGTCAGTTTTTTTAACTACTACTAAGTGGTTTCATTATTCATCAAAAATTGAAGTTTTTCATAAAAATACCAAACATTTAACTTAATATTTATTTGATATTCCAAATTCTAAAATGATGAAAATTTTTACAAATTAAAAACATAGAATTTGAATTAATTAACTTAAAATTATTTCCCATAGTTAAAACAAATAGCGTGTTTTTAAGAAACAACAACTATCAAAATATTGGCAGTTGTTTATGTCCAAATTCAAAGTGAAATTAATTACAATGACCAAAATTGGATGAAAAGGTAAAAATATATTCTAATTAAACTTTAAAACCAATTAAAAAGATAATCTAACCATATAAAAAATTAGATTAAAACACAGTTTTGAATTAAAATACAATATTTTTCATTATTCTTTAAAAAATAAATTTTATCAGAAAAATTTCAAAAATTTACACAAAGTAAATTTTGATGTCCCCATTCTAAAAATAGATTTTATTTCATATAATAGAATGTATTAATGTGACCAAAACTAGATTTAATGATGGTTCTGCATTAAAAGGTGGTAAATTGACCTTTAATGTAAATTATGCTTAAAATTAGATTTATTCACATTTTAAGCCTCTATCTTTTAATTGATTTATTTAAATACATTTAAAAAACACGTATAATCATATTGTGGTAAGATATTTTCATTACCTCCAATTAAATGGCTAGGAGTTAACTACCATTTAAAATAATAATATTCTATTATTATTGTTCAACGTAAGATTTCAAATAAACCCGTCATTGCGTATCGGGTACGCAATCGAACATAGCAACCCCTTTAATGTTAAATTACTATTTAATTCACAAATATTAATAAATATGAAAATTTTCATGTTATTTATTTACCTGGTATATTACATATTATTTCCATATTGTGGTGGATTCTATACCATTGGTTCTAGTCATCACCATGGGACCTACTAAAGGAAGAAATCAGTGTTCGTTATCTCTCCTTCATCGTGAATAAGGAAGGGCATGGAACTTTGTTGTCAGTTACCTCATCTGGAGGAATTTGGTTCATGATAGATGTAGTAACAAAGGATTTCAATACACATTTCTTTATATCATATGGTTTCTTTTCATCATTCACATCTTCCAGTTGAAAGGTATTTCAATAATTCTCTATCTCACCACATTTAAAAAACATTACAGTTTTATTGTTAGAGTTGAAGTTAAGATATTATTATTTTAAATATCAGGACATATTTCCAAACATACCCCCTCAAAAACAAATCCCTAATTTTTAGGTCATTCACATGTGGGATTTTTACCAGACTTCCTATAAATTAAAAACAAGATTTTTTAAACATCATATTTTATTGATTATTTATACCCATTCTAACCATCTAAACCACTTATTTATTCATGTATTTAAATTACAAGTGATCTTCATCAAACTCCATTTGTACCCTCTCATTACATCATACAAGTTTATCATAACATTTCAATACACAAGAGGCTAAAACCAATCCATATCTTGGCTTAAATCTTGGGTAGAAATGATTGATTTTACTATCAAGAAACCAAATAACATTTGGAGAATACCATACCAATCGAGTGGAGTTTAATTCATACATAGAATTTATATCTTCTTCATTTTGTTACAGATATATGAATTGTCTTTCCATCCTATGTCGAACCACCATGGGAAATATTTTCAATGAATACATTCATAAATTCATTTCATTCCAAGGTAGCAATTTACCCTATATCCCAGATATTCTTGACCAATGTCCACCATTGGTCAGATTTATATTTTAAATAATAAATATAAATACTAAAAAATTTATTATTTGAAAACCCAATGATGCAAAATATCTTTTCTTTGGATTTTATCAAACCCTCATCCACCACTGGGTTAAAATATCGACTAAAATTTGGTTGTGTTTCCTCATAAAATATTCCACTATCATTCAATTCATTTATGGTAAATCGAGTTATTCATTTGCATATATGACACTGTAATTTATATCCTTCTCCAACTGATCCATTATTGTAACAAACTACTTGATTCGAATTCCCATGATTCAAGGTTTCGAATTCAAAAATATCTCATCCTCTCAGATTCTTCCTACTCCAGCTTCCTTATTTCTACTTCGGAAAACCATTCTGAATAGACATATCTTAGATAAAGAAACATGGAAATAATTAAATTATATATAATTTAAACTTACCCTTAATGTAAAAATAATTTATTATATATTATTAACATCGTCCTAGCCCCAAATTTTATCTACATTGTTCTCTAAAACAAACTATAATGACCTGACCTTAATCATTACATAATCTAGTAAATTCTTTTCGAATTCTGTTTCATACATTCCCAAATATCTATTCAGTTTATAGTTTTAGAGAATTAGGAAATAATTAATGCATATCAACCCAAAATCATACATATTATGTGCTACTAAAATATTATCTATTTCTTCTTTAATAAATTTTTTTAAAAAAATTATTAATTATTTTTATGAAAATTCTTCTAAATATTCATCTTGGATTCTTATTTTCTCTTAACCATACATAAACCCTAGGAAAAACAATTTTGAACATGGGATAAGTAAAACAAATATCAATATGATACTTAAAAAGAAAAGAAAATAATTCCATTAATAGTTATAAACATATGAAATAATTATCACTAATGCATACTTATCACCCATAAAATATCATATACTTACTTTTTAGAACAAGTGATTTCCATAAAACATAGAAAAAATATAAAACCATTAAGGTAACATGGGGAATTAATTACTCAATATTGTAACCTTAGTGGAAAGAATATTATTTGTAACCCTCATAAATACCTTACAATGTAACCCTCATGGCTACTTTGGGATGTAACCCTCCCTACTAATTTATGGTTTAACCACCACATTTACACTTCGAATAACCATTATAGACAACTACCTATATAAACATACTCAAACCATTAGAGGGTGAAATAGGTCCCACCATTCTTCATAAAATATTCCAAAAGAAAATATTGTTGCCATAAAACATGAATACGTTCATCTTAAAAAAAATCCATTTTAATTTTGTATTAATAGAAATTTAAAAGAGTGGTTTTAATGAAAAGTTCGTTACATTCTGTTTGAATTCCATAAAATGTGTAAAAACCTCCTATATAGTGGTTTAAAGAGTGATGTTTATTTATTAATGAAGAATATTAATATATATAAAACCATATATGATATTTTTAAAACATCTTACCACACATTTATTGATAATATTTTATTGTTTTTATTTTTTCAAGTGCTTTTATTTCACGGTATCAGTGGTTTGTTCATTATTGGTTTTCTTATCGAATGGAATAAATAGTAAATAAGTTGAAATAAATGTTATTAATATGTTTTAATAATTTAAAATTATAATATATTTCATTTGTTATTATTTTAGGATGATTCATTTGATACAACATTAATGAAAACTATTCAATTTATTTTGGCGGTTTTTACGACGATAACAAAATTATACAATTTATTTAATATTTTGTATATATATTCATTATAAAACATTATTTCACTTTTAATATGTATAATAAAATCTTTTTTCTTCCAAAATAATCTTTTAATGACCATCCATGAAGGAGTTAAATGAAAAAGAAAACACATCATCCAGGATAATGGTAAATCGATGCATCACAGACAATGTTTTCATTTTTTAGAATTAGAGGAGAAGAGGAAAGGTTTGATGATAGATACACGATAAAAACAAAAAAAATTACATTATATATAAGAATATAGAGTCATAATTTCACTTTTATAAGGGTATAAAAAGATATAATAAACAAAGAAAAAAATTGAAAATTAATTTATAAGAAAACCAATGACGATTTTACCTTTTGAAATTCTTCTCCTTGGGAACCTTCTTAAGAAACTTTTTTTTGAATTTTTATTAGACTATAAGGTCTTGGACATGGGTAATAGTTATAAAAATACAATTACGAATAAATTAAAGAATATACATGGATTGGGAGGTATTATGAGAATAGGTGGTGAAGGGGGGTATTTATAGAGGAGGAGAGGGGTGTTCTTTGATTATTATATTCATTAGTTTTTTATTTCAGCTGATGACTATGAATATTTTGAAACATATTAGTAAATATTTTTAAATAATGAAATTAATTTTGATATTTCAGTATTATGTCATCCATAAATAATCTATGACTCAATAATTCATGAATTTGTTAATAACGGTAAACTACAATATTTCACAATTCAACAAAAAATTTACTTTGAAAAAAACAAAAAATTTACGTAACCATTTTTAGACATGTAGAATTATTAAATGAACTCCATTTTATGAAAATAATTTTATAAATATCATAAATTCAATTTTTAATTAGAATAATCATTTATTCATAAAATACCGATTTTAAAAGTATTACAATTTTTTATTATTGGTAAATTTACTTATGGTCTCATAAAATTATCTTTTAACCATAAAGCAACAAAATATTATTATTTTTAATACATTTTACGGAAATAATATTTCTTCTCAATTATAATATTAATTATAAAATTGTAAATAAATTGTTTTTTTATAAAAATACAAACACATAATTTATCATTTTTAAAAAATTTATTTATTTATATAATGAAATAAATATATCATATTTTCATTCATAAGATAACTAAATTTTATTTATACTATCATGTGATTGGTTACAATTAAATTTATTTAGATTCCATAATTTTTATAAATACTAAGCATTTAATTATACATTTATAATGGATTAAATTATTTAAATCAAAAAAAAATTATTTTATAAGTACTTAGTTGTTTAAATTTTTACATTAATTACATAACCTATGTCCATATATTCTTCAATAAAATGGGAAATGAGATTATCTATTGTGTGATTGAAAAACATCCACCTCGTGAATTAGTTTAATAAGTTTTTTATCACCACATCTCATGATTGGATATAATTATGAATTTTAATGTTCATATATGATATTTAAGAAATTGTTATACTAATGGATTTATACAGAAACATTTACCTTATAAACTTATAATTCATTGAAACAATGATAACATCACATGCACCTATGTGTGTAGTACCTCCCCCACAAAGGGATATGATGCCTTTTCATTATATTTTGACATATATGGTTATAAGGGTATACATAATTTAGATATATGCTTTCTATGATGTTAAAATTATTTTTAAAATGTGAATTATTCATTACCATTCTTTAATTCCATTCATTAAAAAACTTGAATCAACATTCATGAGTATGTACGGCCTATCATCTCTATGAATGGTGTAATTAATTTTCCATGTATAACTTTATGGATGAAAATAAATCTGTATATAATGAATATATATGATATTTATATCATTTTCAAAATTATGGAGATGATGTAACAATAATCAAAGTTCAAGGACTAGAACAAACAGACCCAAAGCGTACAATAAAAATGAAGCATATATTACCAAAATACTGATTTTAAAAAAGAATTGTTAATTGATGGGTGATAAAAGGTCATAATTAAATCACATATAGTATTATATATATATATATATTTATTAATTGGTTCTGGGAATATATTTATAATGAATTTATATTAATTATACAAGAGTTTTGAATAAGTATAATGAAATTTGAACTGTAGATGACAAATTATAGTCTAAAATTCAATTGTTTGAGACATATATTATATTTTCCCCCTATCTTCATTTATGATGTTTATATAAATACTGTTTAAAATTATAAAAAATGAATCTACATATTCTCATGACATTTAATGTCTCATATGAATTTGTTCTTACATAGGGTTTATAATTCAATATTTTCCAATGAGTTAATGGTCTAATGTTAAAATCTCGTTATTTATCTTCATTGCTTATGATTAATCTTCTGATGATGAGATATTGTAATCTAACTATCTATAGATTAATTATTTTTCATATCCACTGGGTTTTTCTATAAAATACATGTATTATTTTAAATTTCTACATTTTAAGTGCTCAATATATCAAATAAATGTTTCATAGACAACTCAATTTATTCCTATTTTTCTTCAATTTAAATGTCTTATAAAAATTCCATCAATGATATTTTTAATATTATACATTGAATATTGAAATTATTTTTTGTGCATAATTTTCTTTTTATAATTTTTTTTAATGTTATTCTTCTTGTTGTTTTCATAAAGACGATCCTTTTGACATTTTACAAAAGTGGGAATAGAATGTTTTCTTTAAACACTACATATTGAAAATAATTTATTGAAATCATGGATGCTAAATTATTTTACGATTCCTTAAAATATTTCCATGATTATTTTCAATTAAACGATTTTCCATAATATTTGAAAAATTCATAGAATTGAAAAATAAATTTTCAATGTAGAATTATTATTTTTTGGAAGAATTTATTAATTATTTTTTAGTGATATTTATTTTCCTAAACAATTAAAACCCATGAATTTAACTATTATATAATATGGGTATAATAAATTTATACCATACTTATTCATTATATGGATGATTTATGATTATTATGGAAATATTTTATCAAAACTCATTCCTTTTTTCATAGGTTATGCTATGATGAATTGATGAATTTTTTCTGAATCTAATTCCTTTTCCACAAATTATGCAATGATGAATTGTTGAAATAATTATGAGAACCATATCTTTTTTATGGGTTCTTTTTTTTTAAAATTTATAAGAAACCCATTTGTTTTTATGATTTATGATATGATGAATGTTTTATGTTCTTTTGGCACACATATGTACGATTTTCATTATCTGAAGGCTGGCACCAAATTCAAATAGACCTCTAATTAATTGGGTAAATATGGATATCTCATGAGATAAAGTAGACTATAATTGGGAGTGAACCCAGATCAGTACTAGAATTTTTTTCACAATGATTGACAGGAGAGTGAACATTGACTACTAATATGGTTTGGGTGGTGAACCCATTCCACTATAATTTTCTTTAAAATGATCATATACTATTGTGAAAATAATTCTCTATGATTATTTTTATACCATAAATCTTTTACTTAAACAGATTTGATTCGATCATGGATCATGTTCCTTGATTGCATTATTATTCAAATCGTATGAATTTCTATAATTTATGACATTCCTTTTGATAATCATATATGATATGTAGTATATATTATTTTTCTAAGGTTATTGTCATGTTATTCTACCATTAACATCCAATTATAATTATGTGATCATTGATATCGACTATGTTTAACCTTACTAAGTATCTGAGATTACCCTTTATTATTTATCTTTTCCCTAGGTTATGTTGAGATGTATTATATGTGAAATATCTAAGAAGTGTTATTTTTTTGGAGATCATAGTAGGTTATTATGTATTCCACTAATGATATAGTTGTTTATGTATCATTTTTTCAAAATATACTATACATATATGATCCTAGAATGGATCATTTTGTTATGTAATGACTTCCCATCGATAATGATATGATATATATGTATGAAAAGTAAGGATTTATATTGTTTATATTATATAATGGCTTGTTACCTAGGGAAACTACGATGAGAAATCATTAATGATAACCCTGAGGATTGTTCTAACAAAAAATATACCTTCCAAAATTCTTGGTAATGATAATGGATTCCATCGGTTAAATTGAAGGTATCATAGAATTAATGATTGGTGTCTTTATTTTGACATCCTATAAATTATTTTTAATAATTATGTGGTTTGCCTTTATGATTATTGTTTCTCACAGTATTATTTTTTGATTTAGTCAATAAATAAATCCTTAAAAATCATGTCAACACTGAATTTGAAAGACAATTAAATGATATTCCTCTAGATATACATATTTTTATGTGAGTAGGGATGCACATTTTAATTGATATAATCACACAAAATTACCAATATATAAATCATGCTGAACATAGACACAATAAAAATAGGGAATTATGTTCTATTCAGTCCTTAATGATGTAATTTCCACATTATTTTTGGGGTTCTAATGTTCCACTTGTTTCTGATTAATATATCAGTGTTATTAAAAATATATTTTCTATTTTCGAGTGTTCATAGAATGATAAAAGTCATTTTGGAAATATATTTTTTAGGTTGTAAGAGAATATCAATGGTTAAATGTTATCATAAATATGAGTAAACCTTAAAAAAATCAACCAATAGATTGGGATGAGTCTAAGATCATATTTCTCAATAAGTAATTTGTTTATATTCGTAAACCAAAAATGGGGAAGGAATTCCGTGAGCTAATACAGAATGAGCTGGAATCTTTTGATACCAATAAGGAATATTTTACAAGACTTTCAGGGTATTCTTATGATATTTTCATCCAACATGAAAGTATGGTTTATCAATTATTCAATTCCTTAAAAAGTATTCTATAAATGTTGATTTCCACAAGGGGGTTTTTTAGTAATGAATAAATCCATAGACATTCTATTAAGGTGAAAAAGTAGAGTTAAACTACCCATCAATATGACAATATTTATACAAATAGAATGATGTAATTCAATGGTAATTCAAAGAATCATGGGGAAAAGAATTTGAGATTTTCTTTATTCACTATGTGTGGAAGGAAAAATGAAGTTACTATTATTAATAGGAATGGAAAATGTTTTAATTATGTAATGAAAGTTAATATAAAAATTAAATGATGAATTGATAGAAAGAAGTCAGTTAATGTGGAGAATATAGAAAAAACTATGCAAAATTTTCCACCCACAATCCAGTGATTCAAATGTATGGATTATAGGAAATATGATAATGAGTGACCCAATATAAAGGATAATTACTACAATTTCCATATAAATATTTTAATCCTAGAAAAAATAAGTTAAATTGCATATGATCTCTATTTATGAAGAGGGATATGATAATGAAATTTCGAAAGGTACAATTACCATGGACTCTAAAATGTATAATGTCTTATTTTACTATAGATATACCTACCCTTTTTTATATAATTAATGTTCATAGGGTATTATAATTTGACCGAAATGGTTTTTTGATGAATATTTAGTGGAACCCCCTAATGGTATAATGTTTTCATCCTGATTTTATGATTGTTCTCAAGTTGATGTTTTTTGGAATGTGATTCCAGCAAATCTCATTATTCCCCCTTTAGTAAAATTTTATATTTACTTAATCCTGGATTTAATTTATCTATATAAATCCCACATCAATTTATAAAGATGTTATTTCCCATTTCATATTTTGAACTGACCTTTGAACATCAATAAATGTAATAAATAACTAGACATTTTTATGGGAATTTGATTCATTTTATGGTTCCTGATTCTAATTGAAAAGGGGTAATTATCTCATATAGTAGCATACAAACTAAAATCAATGATATGGCTATTTTCACAATTTTTTTATGATTTTCTAGAATAATTTTCTTGCATCCCCCCTAATAATGATGTTCACTTGTCAATATAACTCATTCCTAGTGCTACAGATATTTAAAAGTCTCTATATAGAATACAATTGGCAAGTTTCTAAATTGAAGAAGAAAATATCATAAAATCATGAAATCAGATCCATTCTTAAAAAATTTTCACCTTGAGTAACCCTATTATTTTTTATGTATAAATACATATCAATTAGCCACTTAATGGAGTATTAAAAACATAACTAGATCCCAATAAAGATTAAGTCTCCTCTGCCTTGTTCTAAAAACATATTTCATCTACTATATAAAGCTCAATAATTTTCAAATATTGAAATTCAATAAAAATATCAATAATTATCATTTAAGAGGGAGAATATGACCATGTAATCATTCTTTATATGGTATGGATACTATAAATTTATAGTTATTCCATTTGGCCTTACTAATTACCCATGTATATTCACGGATTTAGTAAATACTCTTTAGAGATTACCATGATCGGTTAGTGGTAGTCCTTAATGAATATAATTTTATATATTCAAAAATACATTCAAAGCATGAAGATGACTTGAGAATTGTGTTAAGGAACTTTTTGAAGAAGAAGTTTTATGATAAATTTACCAAGAGTGGTTTTGTGGATAGAAAAGGCAAACTTTTTTAGTTATATAATCTCAATAGAGGGTATATCTGTGGATATATCAAAGAAACAAGTTATTAGAAATTGGCTTAAAATAACTATTTTGACTAATATCTATAGTTTTCTTGACTTTTAAGTGTATTATTGACACATATTAAAGAATTTATCAGGGAAAAAAATCCAATTACTAAGTCATCATTGAAGGGAAAAAAGTTCCTTAAGATGGATTAATCTGAATAAAATTTCAAGAAAATAAAAATATTTGTAGTTAGTATGCTTTTAAATACAATACCTTATCGAAGTGAGCGGTTTTTTAATCATTATTCATGCATTAATAAAGGGGTTGGGATCCACTATCATGTATACAGATATGGTTATAGCTTATTCCTCATTCCAATTGAAGGTTGATGAGTAAGATTACCCAACTCATGATTTTGAGTAAGGTGTGGCAATATTTTCATTAATGATATAAGGGAAACATTTTTATAGATAAATAAGTTAAGTATATACTAATAATAAATTATTATTGTTTATAGTCACTTAAAAATAGTTGAATATGTTACAAAAATAGTGGCTGGAGCTAATTAATGATTTTGACTAGTCAATATGTTACCACCATGGGTAAGATAACAAGGTGTTTAATCTTTTAGCTAAAATGATCATTTTGGCTTACTAATGAAGAGGATACAAAAGGATATTATATTACTATATTTGAAAAAGATGCAATTGGAAATCTTCAAGGAAGGGTAGAAATATTATCTTTCTCAACTAAATTCACAACCATTTATACTTGTGTGGATTATAGAGGTACAGAAGGATGATGTTGAACTATAAAATATAGTAAGAAATGATCAATAATTTAACCTTTATTGTGATGGGATGATAATTTTCAGTAACAAAGTGTGCATCACGTCAATAAAATATATGAATAATAATCTATTTGATGAAGCTCACATTTCCTCATTGTCCATATATCATAGAATTATAAAGATTTATATAGATAAGAAAGAGTATTTCTAGTGTGACAACATGATGAAATATATAGAAAAATATGTATCTTGGTGCTTTGTATATCAGAATGTCAGGTTTTAGAGAAAAAATTATAATGTTATTTTTAAACTATTACCCATACCAATATAGAAAGTGGAAAATATCACATTGTATTTTAATTTTAGACTCCCCAAAATGTGAAAAATCCATAATTATATTTTTTTAGTTGAATACCTTATAATATCATCACACTTCTTTACTATCAAATAATAAATCTATCTTTATTATCTTTCATGAATATTCATTAATAAATTTGTAAGGTTTCATGGAGTACAACATTCTATTGTATATAATCACCAATAAAGGTTTAACTTGTTGTATTGGAAAACTATTTTGCAAGATCATTATATAGAGATGATTTTTAGTACCCTTAAGTAGAAGGTCTATTTAATATAACTATTCAATTCATACAAGTTATGTTGAGATATTATTTTCTATAAATAAAATGTGTTTGGGATCAACACATTCCTATTGTTGAGTTTACTTACCCCAATATCATTCACCGGGGAATTCAGATGGTCCTTACAAAGCCCACTATGGAAAGATTTTTATAACCCAAAAATGCTATAATGAAGTTGGAGAAAGAAACCTAGTGCGACATAAGATAGCTAAAAAAGTGGGTAAGGATAGATCCATTCAATAGTATATAATTACAGTACAAAATCAAAATAAATGTTTGTTTGATAATAATCAATTAGAATTGGAGTTTTAATTTAGTAACAAGGAGATTCTATTACTATCTATAAGTAATAAGGTTATTATATTTGATAAGAATGGTATGTTGTTCCCTAGGTATAATGGTACATTATAAATTCATGAATGATTTGGGATGGTAAATTATCATTTAGAGATTACACCAAAACATCTCTCAAGCACTTGATATATTCCATGTATCTCGCCAAGGAATGTATATAGCTTACCATTCACATTTATTTAACTCAGGGGTCATACAATTATAGAAAGATATTTATTATGTGGAACAACTAATGGAGATTTTGGATCTTAGAGTAAAATTTATATGAAACAAGACCACACACCTAGTCAATATTTTGTGGTGAAACTACTAAATCGAGGAAGGTATATGGGATCCTAAGACATGATAAGGAAAAGGTATCCTTATTTTTTTATAATAGAGTAATAATATTTAGGGGGATAAATTTATTTTATGTGGAATATAATATAACACCTTAATATTTTATTATTATTTTTTGAAATGAATTTATTTTATTCGATATATTGTTTTACATGCAACATGAAATTTAAACAGATTTTGTTATAAAATAATTATTTAATGTGACAATTATCATCTTACCATTATATTGGAGGGTATAAAAAAACTACCTATATAATAACGCTTATATTTATTACACATTAATACATGATTTTTTATATATGATTAATCATAATACATCCCAAAAAACTGATAATTCTTGTGACATTGAGAAATAGGTACATTATATAAAAACTTAAAACATGAAATACGTCATATTTATTGAAAACATCCTTAACATACCCAAACTTTAAACTGCATGTGATAACCTGGGTACAGACATAAGAAAGGGGTGAGATATAAATCCCAATATTGGAATAAATATGTTATAACATGAAGAAGATAATACATGATAGAAAATAGGCATATCAATGAGAAATAAAATGAACATGAATAATAGTGCTTGATATATAATGATAATCATGCAATGAGAAATGTGGAAAAAATAGAAAAATAACATTATAAACATGGGTCATTGATAAAATACCAAGAAATTATGGATGAAAAAGTCCTATAATGGAATGAAGTTCACTCGATGTCCCAGCATGACGTATAATGAAACTAAAAATTACCTATTTCAATGGACCACTATATAATTTAGGGTACACCCATCACATTTATCTCATTCTCATAATTAAGTGTTCCGAATATTTCATAATGCATGGAATAATTTATCATCAGATTTCATTCAACTAATATAAAGTGTGTGATATTTACATGTATGTACCAATTAAATGTATAATATGTGTACAAAGGTGAACAACCTTGATAGGAAATGGGTATCATATTCACTACACAATTGTTTTTTCAAGTAAAAGTAAAAATGAAATTTTGGTAGCATAAGAGAGTCACGAATAATTAATAAAATTTATTGATGAGTGTGAAATGGGACTCTCACAATTTTTTAATAAAATAGGTAGAAATAAGGATTTTTAAAGGCATATCCCAATATATGTAATTGTAAATAGAGGGAATAAGACAATAAGGAACATGAATAAAGAAGTGAAGGTGAGGATACCTTACTAGAGTGTGTGTATCTAAATTCTTGGTATAGGCTTATTGAGATCATGGGGTGCCTTAGTATGACTCTAGATATTAGAGGGTAATGTATGTACAATTTTGAAGGATTTATATTGAATATAAATGAGATATATGGTAGTTTTATATAAGAAAAGGGGGATTTATTTATTATTTTATTTTTGGAATCTAAATAATAAAAAAATTAAAACCACAAAATGTCCCATGGTTTATTCCAAATGGGAGTGGTTCTCATTATTTTATAATTCCAAGGACTGAACATAATAATATAATTCTCGTTTATTATGTGAATGTTATTATAATATTAATGAAATTATTTAAAAATCCTAAAAATATATTTTATGTTTTGGAGGGTTCGTACTGGATTCATAAAACAAATCCAAAAAAATAAAACCATATTATTTTAAAATAATGACATATATTTGGTCAGGTATACCTGTTATAGTATTTATTATATCACTTTTAGGTCATTATGATGTCCTAATACCCAAAGTATATTAATAAGACATTTAATTATTACATGACTATTTGAAATTCATAGAGAATTACAAAAAAAATTACAACTACATAATTTCAATATTGTGATTCAAAAAATATTATTCATTTTATCAAAATAATTTTATAAATATGTGAATTTTCATATTTAAAATAATACAAAAATTTATCAAAAAAATTTGGGTTTTTTTACAATAAAAGTTTTCAAATCCTTATAAAAAGTGCATTTCTGTTCATAAAAATTATATGAACATTTATATTTAATAAAAAATATTTATTAATATTATTTTTTTTAAATAATATTTATTTCAAAAATCTATTCATTCACCAAAATAAATTCCTTAATTTAATTTAAATATTATTGAAAAAAAAAATCGTGTTTTATTGAATGAAAATAAAAAACTATATAAAGTGACAATTAAAATTTATCCGCTGTTCTATGAAAATTAATTTACATAATCAGATAATTAGGGTCTTGATACATATACCTTTAATGCACAAAAAAATTCATATGATTAAGGTTCATGATGGTGATACATTCATGGGGTGGTTCAGCATCCATGGTTTGGGTCATGATCTCAATGATCTTGAACTTCTCTCATAAATGGTTTCTATTAGGAATATGTTGTTTCACATCATCTTTTGATTGGTCGTGGTCAAATCTTAGATATTTTATCTCCCTAAAAAACAGTGTTATGATCTTACAATTTGATGCCATCACTTTATTTGAGTCAATTGTATTTTTAAAACCAATGTATTTATACTAATCATGTCATCATTATACTAAGATTATATTACCAATATTAATGATGATTAATGGTCATTTAAATCGGCTAGTATTTAATAAAACCAAGTAAGTTCATGTGTTTCCTATAACCATATTGCATAATAATATGTTTAATTAAATCATAAGAGAACATTTATTTGTAACATTCAGGTCATTATAATCATCCCCACTTAAGAAATTTTATCGTCAAAATTTTATTTTCCCATAATAAAACAGATGAGGGTAACTCTATTTCCTTACCTCATTTGGTTACTTAATTTATTTTTTAATATATTGGTTTCTCCAAAACACATTTACAAGGAAACTTTTCTTATTTCATTGATGTTTTTCTCTATGATGTAAGATCTTTATTGGAAACTCTTCCTAAGAGTGATCATTATCCAATGGTACTGCCTTGGGATTGAGTACATGTATGTTTTATGATATGTTCATTATTATGTTGTATCCATTGAATACATCGTGTAAATGAGATATTTCAGTTGAGAGTTAAATTCAGTTGGCCACTTCTCTGAAGCGATCAAGGATTTCAATAGGGTCGATGTACCTTGGAATAATCCTTGACATCATTCCAAATCTCATCACATAAATCCATATAGATATTCATAGTAATACCATGTCTCTAACATCAAACTATAGGTCATGTTGATGATTTTGAGAATTGATATGTTTTCGACTCTAAGACCCCTTAATGTGCTACTAAAGGGTTTTGACCTTTTCCACTATTTCCTTATCCATTTCAGGACCTAATAGTTTGCATTATCCCACATTATCCCATCATGTGGGTGTTTTTCACTTATTCCCATAAACAGCCTCATTGTCATCCATTTGGATTCTCGAGTCCAATCATTTTTTCTAAGATAACTCAACTAGAGGTATATTTTAATCCCTCCCCACTTTATATTCAATTGATAGTTATCTAAACATGTACTCATGTTACTAGATAGTATACTTAGATTCGCCATCATTTTTTGAGTGATAAGACATTATATTGTTCAACATAGTGTTTAAATAATTTTTTACATTTTTTTTAACATGGAGGTGAATCCTAGATCTCAATCAGATACAATCGATAGTGTTACTCTATACCCCCTTAGCACTTCTTTGATTTATATCCATTAAAGTTGATCCAGTGATAAGTCCTCTCAAATAGAAATAAATTGAGATGTCTTTGTATGAATTTCCTAAACTACCCATATAGCATTTTTTTCTCATGTATTTCTCCATAAGTCCAATGAAAATTTTTATGGTGATATTTTTCAATATCGGTGTTGGTATGTGTAATGGTTTTCTCACCCCCTTAGACTTCTTTCATTGACCCTTCACTTGCTAAAATACCAATAAAATTTATGTTTATTCAATGATATCATTTTTCATATTTTCCAAAAAATTTTGATCTTGTAGATCTTGATACATCATTCATATTCATGGGTTAATAGGGAAATTTGAACTCTGTTCATCATCCAAAAGTTCCTTGTTTTTCTCAGGATTTGATGGTACACGTAGTTATTCACCAAATCTCAAAAATCTTTATTCACTAACAATGAACAATGAGGATTTACCATTCCATATAGGTTCCACATTTTATAAATTACAACATCATCATTTTTAAAATCTTTTTAACTCTCTATAAGGGATGGTTGAGAAATAATATCTGAAAGGATTGATGATTTTCATTCCTTTATGATTCCAATGTTTATCAGTTTCAAATATAAGAAGTTATGATCCCTCTAAATTCTCATCATTGATATCATTTATGGATCCTTTCTACTTATATTATATTCAGAATTATTCACCATACCATGATGGGGGTGAATTGAGTAGTTATAGTCCTTGATCATCTCTAACCAGCATAGTTGGCACATTTTCAACTATTAGTGTGACAATATATACATAATAATTTTTTAAATCGTATGTGTTTTAAAATTCTCCACATAAAGATAATTCCTCCATATTTTAAAAGTGAGTATCATAATGGCCAACTCCCTATCATGTCGTGGGTATTTATATTTGTGGAATTTAAAATTCCTTGATGCATAGGCTATGTCTTTTTTTATTCTGTATTAACAAAAACCCAAAGCCATTCTACGAAGCTCCTCAAAACAGCAGGAAAAGTTATCCACTTTTAGGTTGTGTGAGTATAGGTGTAGTGAAAAGGCTCTTTTTCATCTCCTTATATCTCTCTTTTCATTCATCATTCCATGAATACATTCCTCCCTTCCGAGTTATCTTGGTATGAGATTTGGACAATCATGAAAAATTTCTCACAAATTGACTACGATACCCAGATAATCCAAGGAAACTATAGATATATGTCACAGATGTTGTACTCGGCCATCCATAAATTTCTTCTATCTTTGAATAGTCTATATAAATACCATTTTTATGATGATATAATCCATAAAAGAGACATTAATTAACTATAACTCATGTTTTATGTACAGGAAATAAATATTCGCTTTTTAAAATATCATTAGCCCAGTTCTAAAATTCTCCTCATGGTCCTAGTTAGTTTTAGAGTATATTAGAATATCATAATTAAATACTACCAAAAGCATTACAATGTAATCTTGAAATACACTATTCATCATGTACATCTGGGTTTCTAAAGAACTAGTGAGTCTGGATTGCATTACTATGAACTCATGGTGCACATACCTTGTACGAAAAGTATTCTTGGGTGTATTTACATTTTTCACCATAACATGGTAATATCCTAACCACATACCCACCTTGACTATTATGTTTCTCTATGTAGCTAGTCGAATAAGTCATAAATCAGTTGCAGTGGATACTTATTCTTTATCATGATCCTATTGAGCTCACAAAAATCATTGAAAAGGATCATTGATCCATCGTTATTTTTGGTGAAGAGGATACGAGTACCCCATGGTGAAGAAATTGGGAGGATTAACCCTTTACATAGATTCTCATGTAGTTATTTCTTCAATTACTCAATTTCCAAAAATATCTCTTCTATATAGAGTCTTGGATAATGGCAATGTGCCAGGTATAATTTTGATTAAAAATCAATCTTCTGATCTTGGAGGAAGACCATGAAATTCCTTAGGAAACACATTAGCATATTCAAACACAATAGTCATTTACTATAGAATGTTTGTTTACTTATACTCAATCATTTGAGCTAGATATTCTTTCTCATTGGGAAATAATATCCATTCATGAGATTTTGAGGCTAGAGAATATTCTTCGGCCTCCTTGAACTTATATATAATCGGGGGTCAGTTTAAAAAATGGTGATTTATTTCCTTCTCATGCAATATTATATTGTCTCAATATAAATAGATCCCATATAAACCTATAATTTCTTCAAATTCCACCAAATCAAGTATGAAAAGGATAACTATGAAGTTTAGGCCAAATATTGTGTCAAGGTAAAAGATTTATAGTTGGGATGACATAGTTTCCATAATTTAGTTCTCACTGATAGCTCTACTACAAATATTTTTTGATTTGTTTGAATAATTCTACCAAACATTCATGATATGAATGAATAAATATAACTATAATGAAAATTTATGTTCAATATCCATGGTTGAATAACTAGTGTACCTATCACCACTTTGTTGTTGGGTCACAACTTAGTTGTTATTATGGAAAAAATATCTCCCATTATACCTTGGATGTTGTTGGTTGTCTCCAAAAACCCTTACCTTTGAGCATTGGTTTGAAAAGTTTCATGGTATAAATGTACAATTAAATGAGGGTTAACTATATTATTATTTTCCTCTATCAAATCAGTGGGTTTCTCCTATTGGTATTCATTATGAATGTCCCCCCCATACATAAATAATTTCCTTATTCCCCTTAGTAAGTCTTTTGGGTGCTTCTTTCCATACCTTTGACATATGGGAGGATAATATTTCATGGAACCATAATATTTCATCATCGAACTAGTATAATTAAACTCCCTTATCCACTTATTATCCTTTTGATTCCCTTTAGATTTTCTATCCTCCATTATGACTTTGAGGGTTTAATAGACAATTTTTTATAGTAATCAATGTCATGGATCACCAGGGATTTCTTTAGACTTGGATTTAGCACACCAAATAAGCATTTAACATTTCATTCAGGGGTAACAAAAAATCTTGCAATGTATCATTAATGTATTGGGATTTTTTCCTCATACGCCTTCATAGATGTTTCATGTCTCTACTTGTGGTAATGGATGTCTGGATCCATTTTAAGTTGAAGTGTCTATAGAAAATATTTATAGAAAAATATTTTTTTGTAATTCATTTTGTCCCATCACTTCGATCTCTTCTTCATTCTTAATATTCTAGATAAATTTCCACCAATTATAACCTTCCCCCTCCATATGATAACCATCCTATAGAACATTATCTTTCTCATAACATTGGTGGATATAGAGGATATTCTCAATTTAGTTGATCCATTGTTCCATGATTAAGGGGTCATATGATTTATTGAATTTTGGAGGACTTTGTCGCATAAAGTTATCTATTATATATTGTTCTCTATTAGGGTGGTTTGTAAACTAATCAAAATCATGGTTTATATTCAGAACAACAATTATCTAAGAGTGTACCATCATAATGTTCATGTTTCTTGCTCCCATTGGGCTTGTAATCTTGTTGGGGAAAACATCACATCACCCATCATATTTATTTTTTTCCTTATTCCACCTATTTCTAGTCACATACTAAAATAAAAGGAAAAATTAGGGTTGACTATTTTCAAAATATTAAGCACATAAAGTGGAATCCAATGATATTATAGGGATAACATAATATTTACATTTATTTCTTTAACTTATAAATTTCTAGGATTCAATATTTTTTATCCATGACCTATTTCATAACACATATTCTTATGGTTATTTTTTCCTTAATAAAAATTCATAATGAGCTTATCAATTTACCATATTATAACAACCCAATTTTAGATGTACATATAAATTACATCAGTTCTCATTAATAATTTAAACATTACAGAAACAGACACCCAAATACCATATTAGTTTAGTGGCTTTTGAAACAAGTAAACCAAAACCCTTGTATAAAAGTTATCTAAATTATCTCACACTACGATATTAATGAGTAGAAACCTTCATAGAAATATGATACATAATATATATATTCTAAATCTTGGGAAGAAAACATAAAAAGGGGTGATATCATATGCTTAGTTAGGGAAAACAAAGGATACATGTAAGAAAAAACATGAGAATAGGGTTTGATGACATGATCATAAATCTATAATATCATACCCTACATATCATAAGATATGAAACATAAATAATGGAATAAATCATGGTTTCCATAATACATGAATCAAAAGGAAATAAAGAACATAAGATATGAAATAGTTTCAAAAGTATTTGACCTAGAATTATTTCATACATAAACATGTGATATCATTCATTATAATTCTATTTTCATATCTATAACTTAATAGGGAACTTGATGGTAACTGCACCTCTAGAGCAGGATACACCACCATCCCCAGTCATAGAAATTCCCTTTTCAGGGATCAATTTTTTTCAATCTTCCCATAGTGGATCGGGTTTTCCCATCTTCCAACATCATGGTGACTACACATACTAATTGGTACACAACACTATCCCCACTCGCAATCCATTCCATATAAGGGATTGGGTTTTCCCATCTTCCCATAGTGAATCAATCCCACCAAATTGATTCCCGTATTTATCTCATGAGATTTAATCTTTACCCAATTCATTGGAGATATATATATGTCCCACCAATCTCATAATGAAATCATTCATCTATTTTTTAAATGATAATAAATCATTCATCATATCTTGTCCAATAAAAAGATATGTTTTTTATAAACCTCCAATCATAATTCCATAAAATGAAACGGGTAAAAACATCTTTTCATCACATCATATCCTATGAAAAATAGATAAAATTGATACTTAATTCATTAAATCATAACCTATGGAAAGAACTCGGTTTCAATAGCATATAACCTTTCAAAGAAAAATGAGTATCATAAGAATTATTCCACCAAAACATAAACCATTCAAGAAAGAATATGAATGAAGCCTTTTGATCATTTCATATAATATCATGAGTAACATCAATGAATTTTTTCTTATATGGAAAATAACATTGAAATATAATTTCAAAATGTTTCTTGAGGAAAATATCCTTTATTTTTTGAAAAATTCACTTTAAAATTTAAAATCATTTGAGAACTATTTTCTTGAAAAAAAAATGAAAACATAAAAATATAAATTTGATAAAAAAAATGGAATATTTTTTTATTAAAAACATATAAAATGAGATTGAAAATGTTTTGAAAACCATTTTCCTTTGAAACATATAAAAAAGCTTTACGTTTCTTTGAAAACCATTTTATTGAGAATACATTGAAAATTTTTAATAGAAGCATTAAAACTATGGATTATTTTAAAAATCATTTTCCATGAAAATTATATTGAAAGGTCATCTTTGATTTTTTTAAACATGGTTCTTGAAGATCATGGAATGTTCCTCAATGAATGAAAATTAAATAAAATACTTTTCTGATTTGGTAACTCTTGAAAAATAATCCCTATGAAGGAGAGATCACCAAATGTATTTTTATATACCCGTAAAATTATGCTTAAACTCATAATATATATTCATGGGAAGTATAATCACCACACAAAAAATATATTAATGGTCAAAAAGGATTAAATCTCACCTAAATAAAATTGAGACAATAAATCCCCTAAACTTGTTTCGTGACTATCGTCGTACTTGTATACACATCCACTTATTTGGTTTACTCATATTGGTTTTTAGCAAAGGAATTCATTGTATTATTTTCAAACAAAAGACAGACTCTAAGGTGGATTAGAGGGATTTTGGAATGTGTATTGTTCTGATCATGGTAGAACCTAATTGGTTTGAGAAGTTTAAGGAAATGGGACTGTGCTTTAATTTTCATAGAGGAGGTGTAGTGGAACTGTCAGAGATACTAAAATGTATTCATTAATGTGAAGTATACCTTACCAAATTTGCCTAAAAGGGTAAGAATAATTTTTTAAAGGGGAATCATGGTCTATATAAACCACCACCATACAAAATATTTTGATTTTTAGTAATTTTGTTCTTTAACTTTTAGGTTTCCCCAATTTTATCATTTTGACTTTAATTAAAAACACTTGTTTTCTAACCTATGTGGTTTGAAAAATAAGAATAAATTAAAGTGACATTATTTTGAAAATATATATTTAAAAAATTTTAATACGGTACCTACTTTATAATATAAAAAACCTCATGTTTTTTGGAAATAATTGTAAAAAAGTGCATTCGATGCTCTGAAACATTGCATACACCAAGACTGTGCTAAAAATGTTTTCCACTATTCCTATAAAAATGGTGTTTCTTAGAAAAATCCAAAAAATTATCCTTGATCTAGTTTTCAACATTTTGAATTCAAAAATTATTTTTATTTTATCAAATAAAATTTCTAAAATTGTATTTAATTAATTTAATTTTTTTCGAAAAAGTACATAAAAATGTGTTCATTGGAGAGAATAGTATTCCTAAACACATAAAGACTTTAAATATATATATATATATCAATATAAATATGTTATATTTATATAAAACAAATATAAAAATATTGTAAAAAGTTATTATCACTATTATTATTTCTATATTTAATGTCTAGGTTATAACTATCTAATTTAAATAATTGTAATAATAAAATGATTTTTCATAGAAACTTGGTGTTGTGTGTAACGAACATGAAGTCAGTTTTTTTGTGTAGAAACAATCATACCTTTGTGTAGCATAAAATGGATGTATAACTATATTCTTTCGTATACCTAATAATAAAGAACTATTTCCATCGTTATGTGGATTTCTAAATATCAAAAATATTAAATTAATACAAAAATAGTAATACAAAAAATCTTACGGTGTTATATTCTACCCCCTTATAATCAATTTCTCCCTTGAGATTTTTCTTGGTTATCAAGTGTCTAATAATTTTAATTTTTTTTAATATAAACCAAATTGTATAAATTTACACTAAAATAACCTCTAAAATGAATGTTGGACCCAGGATGGTTACCCATAGGAACAAAAAGTTAGGCTTCCACATAGGAGAACATAAGAGGAAAGTGAAAACAAATGACGTGGAGGATAAATATAAATATAAATTTGTTGATGAAAGTGATAGAGAACATGGTAAAAATATTTTTAATAATAAAAAATCCATAAATCTATAATTTTATATGGGTCCATTTGATTCATCAGAAAAGAATGTAATGGGATAAAATTTTAAATTTCAAGATTATTTTTATAGAGTTGAATAATTTTCCAAAGAAGTTATGATTGCTTGAATTCATTCCCTTTCATAACTAAAATATCACCCTTTGGTTGTTTCTTAACCAATTTCCACTTCACCACTTTATCCAAAAATGGAAGGTGAATTTTTCATTACTAAAGTGATAACAGATCCTGAGATCCACGATAACTCATTACTGCAAAAAATTTTGCATAGGTCATCCAACATGAATAAATCCTAATATGGTTGGATATTAATTTAATCACACAATCTTCATATGATATTTAACATAATCCATTCCATAAATGGTAATCCCTATAACTCTTTCATTAGATGTAAATTCAAAACATTAAAAAAAAGGTAAAAAAATTAGCATAATAATAATACTTCATATATCATAAGCTAGATCTTGGTTTTCACATTCCAAACGTGAGAATATTTTCACCGTATATTCTCATGAAACATGTTAATAACATGAATTAAAATATATCCTTTTCAAAAACATGAATTCATACTTTTTTCAAAATATTACTTTATATTTTTCTTAAATCAATAAAAGTTTTAAAGTTCATCCATGATTTCATAGCCAACTTTGTCAAAAATACATTATTAGTTCTAAGATCATAAATACTATCCAACAAAAATCAATTTTCCATTTATCTAATATGAACACAATTGTTTCAAAATCATGGATTCATTACGGGTTACCTTCCAATCAACATATCACATTTCCATGAATTCAATTTTCTATGCCATTAGACTCATTAAAAATATTCCCTTTAATCCTTAGTGAGAAACATAAACTAAAAAATTCATATATAATACTCCACTCATAATTATGGAATCCAAATACATAAATACTTAAAACCTTCCACATTAGTGATTGGAATGTAATAGGTCATTCCTTAGTTTATAAGTAAATTATTTTGTCAGGGCATTGAGTTGGGTAATTCCTGTGTTCTCTACATATAAGACATTGATCTTGATGACAATATCTGACTTTATTCCCCATTTCACCAAACAACTAATATCTTCCCCTCAAATTGAGGTATTACTTGAGGTACTTCATCACTTTTTGTTTCCATGACAGAAGATGAATCTTCTTTCCTCCATATTTATTACCATAAAAGTTTATCATTCTATTAGTTGACATGTTAGGAATATCACTAAATCTAGCATTATTAATCATATATCATGATAGATGATTTGGCATAATCGCAATATCTTTCTGTCAATTGATCGTACTATTTTATAGTTCGTCACATTCAATGATAATCTAGTTTTTTTTGTTCCCTCCGTTGACCAAAACCATGAATATTTGAGTAAGAAATGATCATCATTGTGAGGAATCAGATAATTAGTAAAACCACTTATATGTTCTTTAAATTATTACACCTTTCTTTAATAGGATAACTATGGATTTTACTGGGTTACTCATAACCAATATCCATCTACATCCTTCATGATCTATAATGAAGAATTTTTTGAATATCAAAAACATATCCCTGGGGAGTGTGAATTTAGGTGCGTAGTAAGGCATGTTGTCATATACGAAGTTATGTCGAGTCCGGCCTGACACAACTTGTTAGAGTAGTTACTCCCATGTACATCTGTTCTAGAACCATGTCCACTTATAATATCGATATAAGGATATATTTAAATGAAACCAATCACTCTATCATTATCTAAAATTTTAGGAAATTTTACTAAAGATTAACACATCCATTATACTTAACTTTAGAGATATCCCAAGACATATCAATAGAAATACACCTAGGGATATCACTAATGTTTTCTCTTTATAGTTTTTAAAGGTTGACTAAAACTTCATTTTGATACCAACTATAATGAACCAGTCTTTAAAAAACATAGAAATTACATCACTTTCTCGGAATACTAAAAACATTACACAATTAGATGCCTAGAGACCGTATTAGTTTAATTCCATTAGAGACATCCAAACATAAACACTAGTGTCTATACAAGTTACATTATCTCCCACTAGGATCTTCATGACTTGAAAACTTCTTAGACGCATCATACAAAATACATATATTCATATTCTAGGGAAGGAAATATAAAATTCGGTGAGCTATGATGCTCAGTAATGGTGGAAAATGGAGACATGTAAGCATAAACATGAGACAAGGGTTATAAGAACATGATAATAACATTATAATATCATACCCTATATATAATAAGATCAAAAACATAAATTATTTAATAAATAATGGAAGTTCATAAAACGTTAATCTTATAAAAAAAATTAACAATAGCTATTAAAGAATAACATAGTAATAAAACATGGAATTTTGGCATACATAAACATTTCATATCATTCTCTATAAGTTAAGATGAATATATTAAACTTATCAAGGGACTTTATGGGAATTGAGACTACTTATAAGTACACACCACCATCCCTAGTCATAATCCATTCTTTATAAGGGACCAGGTATCCCCATATTCTTATAGGGGGTCGTGTTTCCACAACTTCTAACTTCATGGTGATTAAACTTATTGGGAGAGACACACCAGCATCCCAAGTCATAGTCTTTTCATTATAAGGGATTATTTTTTCCCATATTCTAATAGTGGATCAATCACTTCAACTCGATTCCCATCATTAACTCATGGTATATAAATCGTTATCCAATTAATTTAAGGGATATATTGGTCTCACCAATCTAATAATGAAATAAAACATTCCTTTGTTTTAACATAATAAAACTTTCATCATATCATGACCCACAAAAATATAAGGGTTTTATTAAAATAATATCATAATCATAGGAAATTAAATGGGTAAAAATATATTTTCATCATATCATAACCTATTGAAAAGATATAAGTTTCATAGTAATTTAATCAAATTATAACATATGAAAATAAGTGTGTTTCAAAAGCATATAACCTATGGAAGAAAAATAGGTGTCATAAGAATCATTCCATAAAAGTTTAAACCATTCAAGATAGAATAGGAATGGAGCCTTTGGATTATTTCCTATAAGTTAATGATCAATAAAAATGGATTTAAAATTATATTGAAAATAACTTTGAAATATATTTTGAAAACATTTCTTGAAGAAAAATTCATTACTTAATTAAAAAATACTCTTTAAAACATACAACATTTTGAAACCCATATTCTATAAAATAAACATTAAATCATATAAATTAATATTTAAACCCCTTTCTAAAACATATTCATTTTAAAACATATAAAGGTATATTGAAAATTTTTTGAAGCCAATTTTTCTTGAAAACATATAAATGAATCTTGAAAATATTTTAAAAACAATTTTGTTTAAAATATATTGAAAATTTTTAAAGAAGACTTGACGAACAAAAAAAATTAAAATACATTTTCATTGAAATTTATATTAAAAGTTCATATTTCAAAAAAAAAATTAAAACATGGTTCTTGAATTTCTTGTCATGTGTCTCAAAAAATGAAAATTTATAAAAAACTTATTTTTTGTTTTTGTAACTCTAGAATCATAAACCCCAAAAAAGAGATATCATCAAATGGATATGTATATACCCATAAAATTAATGATAACAATCCAAAAATATCTTCATTGGAATTATAATCTCTACACAAAATATATGAGTAGTGAATAAGTTGTTAGTCCTATAGAAATAAAATTATGACTAGAAATCTCCTTACCTCGTGTCGTGACTCTCATCATGCTCTTTCAAACTTCCCCTTCTTTGGTTAAATCCTTTTGGTTTTCACCATAGGGATTACTTGGATTTATTTTTTCCCAAATGGAGGTTTAAAAAAGTATGTTAGTGATATTGGGAAGTGGATGTGGCAGATCAGGGATGAACCTAATGTGTTTAAGATGTGTAAGGATTGAGAGAGTGTTTACCATTTTATAGTGGAAGGGGAGTGACACTCCTGTAAATACAAAAAGGTATCCATCAGTGGGAGGTATAACATATCTAATTTGACTCCAAAATGGAAACCTAATGGAGGAATATGGAATCATGGAAGAAAAAAACCTACATCCCACAAAATTATTTTCTTTTCAATAATTTGGTTTCATAACTTCTGTGTTTCCCCAATTTTATCATTTTAGTATTTATTAAAAATACTTGTTTTCAAAACAATGTAATTTAACCATTACTAGTAAATTAAAGTGATATTATTTTTAAAATATATATCCACATAATTATAAATATGATACTTGTTTTCAAAACACATGTGTTTTCTAAATTAATATTTAAATAAGTGTATGTGACTCGCAAAAACAATGCTTAAACCAGGACTGTGCTAAATGTTTTTACAATATATGGGTCAATATGGTAATAATAAAAAGATTAATTTTTCCATTAATATCGAATATATAATATTTATTAACACCTAAATATCACTTTGATTATTATTATATTTTTAATAATTTTAAACCATTTAATAAAATATTAATTATTTTAAAATGTCAAAAATGTCAATTTTGACATTATTTTTTGATTTTAAATTTTAAAATATCCAAAATATGTTATAATTAAAATATATTATGTTTAAAGATGTGTAACATGATATATGCATCTAAAAATAATTAATGACAATAATTCAATCAATTTACATCACTTTTAATATTTTTTTTATCATTTATTTTAGTAAATTATTATATAAATAATCACTACATTGGTGTTTCTTAATAATTTTAAGTATATAAATCATTTCTAAAAAATAGTGATAAAATATTATGGTAAAAAGGGGACATTTATATTTTAAAAGTTTATATTTAACCACAAATATAATCTTGTGTACATATCTTAAAGTTTCATAAATTTTAAAGGCAAGAAAAATTCACTTTTTTCATTTTCCTTAGATAACCTTTCATATAGGTAACTTTAATATAATAATATCACAATAAGCTATAAAATCAGAACCAATAGGTGATATGGTAAAAATAATGGAATCCAATGTCCTTTTTATAAGTTACTAGGTCACTTTTTCCATAATATTATGTTTTGGTTCATTATTTTTCTTAATTTTACCTAAATCATTCTAAATAATTTTAATCACATTCACTAGTCCTTTTTGGTAAGAAATAATGGTGATATTATTAGAAGAAAAATATTATACTGATTAAAAACATGTCTATTTTTTCAAAATTCAAATCACAGAATTGGGAAAATTCAGTTTAATGTTAATCTCGTACACAACGTGAGAAAGTGGGTTTATAAAGTAAAAACATTCAATAGATCAATATGTGTTTATATAAAATTTTATAATAAAGATGATTTATATGAATGAAATTGGATTAATATATGTATTATTTACCTTCTCTGACATTAAGAACTAATTAAAAATAAAAATTAACATTAATAGTTTTTTAAAAAAATTGGTGTTTTCAACTAAAATATATAATTTTCCATTATTTGTCTAAAAATGATGTTTATTAGAAAAATCCCCAAAATTAACCCTATGCTAGTTTCTAAATTCAGAATTGAAAAATGAAATTTATTTTTTCAAATTAAATTTATAAAAATTTCTAAAAATATTTTTATTTTGATTCATATAAGAACATAAAAAAATTTCATTTGAGAATATAATATTTTAAAATATATAATGACTTTACCAAAAATTATATTTTTCATAATAAATATGTTTTATTTATATAAATCCATGATAAAAAAATTAAAAATTACTTATAACTATTACTATTTCTATTTTTAGTGGCTTGGTTATAATTATCTCCTTTAAATAATTATAACAATAATCTAGACAATTTTTGAAAAGTTTTTCAACATATTGATTATCACCTATACCTCAACACTCTCTCAAGGGGCCATGGTAATCCAGAAAAAAAATCCATTTTTATGTCAACCTATTTAATGTCTTTAATGGGAAAATTTTATACAAGACCTGCTATTCATGGGTGTTCCTCCTTCACCTACTTTCAGGTGGGACACCGAGTAACGAAAAAAATTATTTCTCTTTTCATTCCCATCCACCAATACTGGCGTCATAAGTCATAGTACATCTTAGAGAGACTGATATATACTTCTGAGTTAGAGTTAAGATATTCTTGCATTAACTCATGTTTTTTTCTTTGGGTAACCAAACAGTTTCATGAATGTATAAGATCACATCCCCATTAATGACCTGTTCAAAAGGTGGTTCATCCCCTATAACTAATTTTTATAGGACCCGGCCATCATGATCAAGATGTTACCTTATATACACAATCATGAGAAGTGGAGAGTTCACTATTAAATCTGCATGATTACACTACTTGTTATGATCCTTGACCACTAATTGAATCTTAGAAAATAGGACCATCAACTCTCACTCATTGTTGGCCTCTTTATGTTCCTTTATCAATGTCTTTAGCCATAGATAATCAAAAATGGAATTTCATTTAAATAGAATATAAGTATGATCAAAATAAAGTGACTGATGTAATAAAAACTATCTTCACTACATGATATTCAATTCATTTTATATAAATAGGTATTTGATAATATTCTGGTCTATATACACCACAAATTGCTCTCCCAGTCAATAATTCCTCTATCAAGGCTAGGAATGAACAATATCTACAAACTCAATATCATGTGTTTAGAGGTTCTCTTTATGAGTCCTCAACTGACATAACCCATATTCCCCAAATTTCTCATCCAACATTAGAACTACCCCATGCCCAATACATGTCACATCATAATAAAATGTGTTGATTCTTCCTAACTCATTAATAATCAAGATCAGTGTTGATGTCAGTATTTTTTTCAACTCATGAACGGTAGTTTTACAAGATTCATACCATTAAAATATAACATTATTTTTATTTAATTATGTAAGAGGAGATTCTAGGCGTGGAAATTCAAAAATAAAACTCCCATAGTAGCCATCCTTCCCAAAGAAACTACATTCGTCAAAGAAGTTCTCGGGAAACTCCCCGGAAACCATTGCGGTCAACGTATCTATATTAATGGAAACCACTACCTTTGAGATGATGTAACCTAGGAAGTGAACCATATTGATCCAAAATTGGAATTTGGTTATTTTAGAAAACCACTGGTTCTCTCTCAATGTATTTCATATGAATACAAGATGTTTATCATGGCCTTGTCGAGTTTGAAAATATACTAATATTTCATCAATGAAGACTACCAAAATTTTATCCATATATTGTTGGAAAATATTGATTCAATAGAGCCATAAAGACTACAACTGCATTATTGAGGACAAGATGCATGACCAAATAATCATACATTCCATATCTTCTATGGAATTATATACATGATATGTCGCATGGTCTCACACACACCTGGTGATAGAAAAAACTCAAATCAAACATTAAAAAACCTGATATCCATGTAGCTAGTTGAAGAAGTCATCGATATGAGGTAGTGAGTATTCGTTCTCAATATTGATATGATTCAACCTCTGATAATCTATGCATGATATGAGGGTACCATCTACCTTCATGGGGAAAATGGTAGGTTAACCCCACATAGAAATATTGCATCATATAAACCCCTTATAATACAACTCTTATAGCTATCATTTAATCTCCTACAACTCAGTATGTTTTATCATATAAGGATTAATTTAAACTAATAATACTCTTGACACAATATCAATAGTGAAATCCACCTCACTCAAAAGAGGTAACCTAGAAAATTCTTTATGCAACACATCCCTAAAATGATCCACTATAGGAGGAAATTTTTTTAGTTTTGTTCTATGATTTCTCATAAGAATAATTGAAATATAGAATATCAAACCACCCATACCATGATGCTCTATTCTAGTTCTACTCACATAGATATCCCATTATCTATTTTGAACAAAGCTACAACCCTATGGGGAGGTAAAATACCCCCTTTTGTGATATAAATCAACTTGAGTGTGATAGGGTACCAACCATTCCATACTAATGATTACATCAAATAATTTCATGACTAGGATAAAAACATTTCATACAAAAATATAACTACCTATGTCAAGGGGGAATTCATTACATTAGTTTATCATATAAGATCAGATTCCCAATAGCCTGTTAAGGGTCATTAAGCCACAAAATTACCTTATCTATAGGCCCATACATTCCATAAATACCACATATTTTAATGAATAAGAATCTATAATTTAAAATAAATTAGTTAATAATGTACTGGCTACTAGAATAATACCTAAAACTATAGAATACCTAGATCTATACTCATTTAAATTAGGATAAATTACATGTAACTTGTCCTACCCCTGACTCTATGATACAACTTCACTACCCTAGGATGGTCTACTCTGTAGGTGCTCTATATCCGAAGCTTGGATACCTAATCGATAACCACCTCTTCTACATGATTAGTCACTAATACTATAGATACATACCTTCAGAGGCACTATTGAACCCACTCATGTAGGTGGTTCTTGTATATATCCTTTCCCACATTGCATAGCTAAAAAGGTCCTAGAAAAATGATGAAGATTCCAAAACCCACCACAGACTTTGAACTTAACAATGGCCTTGTTACACTAGGCATTCCTATTCCATGTCTCCTCGCACTGGTGAAACAAAACATAACTATCAGTACATGTCATCAGATTAATGCTTCCCCTAGAAGAAGTCTTAAAGTGATGTTTTCTTCTAGTGTAGAAATTGCACCCATGTCTTGGTACTGAACTGTTATGGCCCATAACATCATCCTCCCTCAGGTTTCACTCTATGATATTTTCTTAATTCTTAATTATATAAACATCCATAAATTAGAAAAATCTCAACTATGATGGGATGTAATAAACTATCCAATATTTAAAACATCTAATTACTATCAAATTATCACTATAATGTTTCAGTGTGAAGTGTTTAATCTTGGTTAAATGAGATTAAAACTCCATCAAAAACATGGATCCTCATTGTAGTTTCATAGAACCTCTTGTGTGGTATTCTCTAATCATCTGTGGAAATACATAATCATAGAATTTTTTCTAAAATGCATCCTAGATCATATAATTATGAAAATTAGTCTAGTTAATTAGATCCCACCAAAAAATTAAAGAATCATAACACATATATGTTTCGATCTTGGACCTCATCTTTTTGAGTGGCCCAAAATGATACACTATTAATTTAATGGCATGTATCCATAACTCAATATCCTGGGGTCCAACATCCCCTAATATTGTTAGTGGATGCTACAACTGTAATTCTTGTGTCAATAATTCTTTTGTAAGGGTACGTCCTAGAGCACCCCATATAGAGTACCTAAATAATTGGAATCTCTCTAAAAAATAAGGAACAACTCCTATATATATAATAGCATGAGGTTCCAAAAGTGGTACAATAAGAGGTAATACTTATGGCACAAGACCCACCACTTCCAGAGCATGGTCATCTCTACCCTCCTAGTGCATGACTCGAAGATGTCATAGTGGAATAGATGTACAATTTCACAACACTCCCCAATGAATAGAAACTCATAAGTGAATAGTTCTAATTATATAATAATGGGATAGGTACATAGCCTTCTTGTATAAGAGTTCCACCCTTATTCCTTCTCTTAATGTTAGTTATGGGTGATGTATAAGTCCATAATGAATCAAAAGATACACTACCTACTGCACACTAATATGGTTGGGTCTGGTTCAAGTTCTTTGTCTCAAAGGTAATGTTCTAGTATATGGAGTTTCAATTTTATTGTATAGAGGAAAAAACACATTATGTTTCAATCAGAGTCCCTATTTAAAAATAACCATTTCATATAAGAATATAAATTGTATTATGTTTATACTCATTTATATGTGTATTTATTATATTCTATAGGTAAATGAGTCACCATTTAAATGATATAATGTAATAATCTTTATAAGTATCAATTTTCATGTCATGTAAATGAAATCAATCCCTTAAAAATGATATGAGGATGTAAAAGGTTGTAATGAATGATTTAATCTGATGAATAACCAATCCCAATTTATAGAAGTATATTAGTCATAAATTATAATTTGTCTTCAAGTTATTTAAATCAAATAACATTTTATCCCATTTGATAAGTAATTAGTGGCTCAAACATTGAATAATTGTTGATTAAGGTGCTATAATCAATATATTCATTAAAATTCATTTTAGAATGATGTAGACACAATGATTAATCCAATTATTTTATACCTAGAATAAACATCATAATATATTTAAAAATTATAGTCAAGGACCCAGTAATATACAATATCCAATACATGTAGTAACATTAATATAATAGGGAATATGAATCCCCAACTGCCTACTATGATGTATGAATTGACACCGCCTTAACATCTCGAATAGGGAGAAGAAAAATTAATAATAATTATCACCATAATAATTCCCCAGATCATGTGTGATTCTCAAAATTAAAATCAATACAGTTATAAAAAGAAAAATCATGAACAACACTTTCTCATCCAATGAAATGTGGTTTTTCTCTATATGTGGGCCAGCTAGTCTTCAACAAAGGATCATTACATAATTATGAAACCTTCATATTCCCATATCTACCAACATGAAATAGAAATACAAAATATAAAATAGAGTTGGAACCACTTTGTAAAATCCCTTCATCATTCACTCAAAAACAATAGCTGAACTGGTGTTTCACATCGCCTCAATTATGCCTCCAAGTACGCCAAATACTATATAAATGTTCTGAGGGTATACAGTGGTATGTTAGGGAGACTATACTCCCCTCATAAGAGTGTATCATAGAAATATACAATAATAGTAATAAGTTTATATAGTATAAAAATGAACCATAGAAGCATAATTCAACCTAATATAACAAAGAAGTAGATGTAGAACCAATATTATAGAAAAAAGTAGTCATTCATGTATGCAACAAAAATTGGAATAAATAAAAGAAGAGAAATTTGAATATTGATAATTATATAAAAAATGAAAAAATGACCAAAACCTATCTTTAATAGAATAATTATAAAAATCATGGTCCTCTACTTTTATACTCCATCCTTGCTAGACAATCAAGCATGCATAGCCTAGCAATTTCCTTTATCCCCAACCACAACTAAGAGAACAGTTCACGTACAAAACGGAAGCTCAAAAATGGTGTGATATATACTCAATAGTCCACCACCAATGGAATCTAGTATGATCCATCTAGTATATGAAAAATGGTATTGTACATATATAACTTAGTAAATTTGACATGTAAACTATAATCCAGCCAATTCTAGTTGTTAAGGTACACTAGGATAACACTACCTACTTCAGAATAAGTTGGGTTATCTTGGAAAATGTGTCACCAAATATATAAATATATATATATATATATAATTATAAACATATGTATGTATATATATTTTCTATATGTGTAAGAATATATATAACCATATATATAGATTCATGGGGTTATCTAGTACATGAGGCATAACTCATTCATCCATGAATAATCAGAGGGGTCTCATAGGGTAGTAAGGGATGCCATTCCTAAGTTTCACAAATATATCGGAAACCATTCCCAAATATCATGAATCCTAAGGGTCTCCATGCCCGAGTATCATATGTATATGGGATTCCATGCCATAGTATCATTGAAAGTTAAAGACACTATATTAGGGATCAAATTTCATTTAGATTACATTCTTGGGTATTAAAAACTGAAATTAATTCAATTCTTAGGTATCATAACAATAAAAAGTGTCATTAAAGCATTAATATAAACCAATAGATTCTTTATAAACCATTAACATAATATTTAATCAATGGAATATCAGTTTTTTATATAGATGTTGTGTGATGTGGTCATAAAAGTAATTTTCCATTAAATTGAAATATTCTATTCAAATATGTAAAAAAAACACCACATAGAGGGTGGGTTAAGAACATTGTCCTTTAAAAAGTTATGAAAGTTTAATAAGCATACCCTAAGGGGTGGAAATTATCAATTTGGGCATGGTAGTTACATTATCAAGGATAATAAAGAAAAATAAATATATTAATATATTTATGGGAATGAACAGAATTTCCCTTATGAGGCACAGTGGAATGTGATATAAAATAACTCATCTTTAGGAAAACAATTTATATACCACCAACCTAAGGTCAATAGACTACTACTCATTTGATGTTTGATTCTAATTATATTTAGAAATGAAGAAATCATATAAATAAACAAATTCCCTAAAAATATGGCATATTTTATTGCATGTATTTAGAATTATATATGGTGATATAAACAATGATACTATTTACGAGGATTTAACTACTTATCGATACGAATCCAACATGATCAACAGAGAGCAAAATGAATTTCATATTGGGGAAGAGGCTCAATGACTAGGTTGAAAACCCAAGGGATGAGATCTCCATGAATGGTAAGCCAAATGCGGGTGTGTGACATGAGGATAAAACAAGTTTAATGTAAATAAGGGGAAGGGGTAAAATTAATCCACTAATTAAAGGTTATAAAGTTTTTACAGTGTCGATGGGTAAATTAAACCATAAATCTCCCTTTTAATAATCCCTTTTTATGTTATTACACTATAAATTAACATTTTTTCCATAAGATATCCATTTACGGTATAATATCTCCCCTTTAAGGTCTTATATTGAATACCAATAGTATAAGGATGGTTTATTTCATAAATCCATAATTTATGGTGTAAATTGTATGTAGACCAAAACCTACAAAAGAAAGATAATAATTATAATGCAAGAATTACAAACACTATATTCCAAATCAAAACAAAAAAAAACTAATTATTAATACCTATCAAAATAAGGGATCTTACAACCTGGTTCTATTATACTCATTTTTTTCATTCCTTAGGATCACTCACATATCTCATATTTATATATATGATGGTCACCTATAAACATGACATTTTCTTATGATTATCTTTATTTTTAAAATTTATGACAATTTCTTATATGATGATGTAGTTAGAAGGGATTCGTATATATATATATATATATATTAAAAATGTATATTATTTTTTGGTTAAGATAAAATATATAGGTATTCCCCAAAATATTAAACCTTCATGTCATGGGTCTGTGTTTTAATCTTAGGATGTATAGTATAATTGAAAAAAATGATTTAAAATATATGTATTTTTTTAAGGTTCATCACATTGACAATCATAGAATAAGTTAGTTAATTTTTACAATATGGATAAAGGGAATTTTAAGAAAAAAATAAAACAACATTGGTTGAACCAGATGTGTTATTTATTAAAATAGACTAAAATATATTTTTTATATAAAATTTATTATTTACCCAATTTTTTTGGGATTTTAATTTTAAAAATACTCATTTTGGTATTAGTAAATGAGTAGAAATGAGGGGTATTGAATAAAATTTTAATGTGTCAGATATAGAATTATTTTCCCAATATACAATCAATTGAGAATAAAGATAGTCATAAAAATCTAATGGCTATAAAAACATTTAAATATAAGGTGGTGAATATTAACATTAACTATGTGGAAATCCAAAAATCACCAAAAAAATAAAAAAAAATCATTTAGGGATTTGTGAGAAAATGATCATTATTCATTAATATATACTCCAATCCATTAAATGGTGAACAATAGATTAATATAATAGAAAATAATTTTTTTACAATTCAATACTAGAAATGAAATCTTCTTCATCAATCATTTGAATGTGTAGTTGATATATGGTGTGAATTATTTTGGACATCTAATATTGTATGTTTAATTAAGTATTAAAACAATTACTGTATCCATTATTGTATATTAGGTATATAAATATTATATAATTGAAATTTAATGGAAGGTACTTACCTAAAATCAATTTATTCATTCATTAGTGTAATTGTATTAAATATTAAGAAATAATTATCTCCCTCTACATAGATATCATATCAATTATGGGGATTTTTAAATCTCATTTCAAATCCTAAATCACCTCACGATCATATATCGATACAAGGAAAATGACCAACTATCCATGGCCACATCATATATAATGTGCATCTTAAAAACGTTTCTATGGGATATTTAGCTCAAGTTGTTAGATTAAAATAATTTTTAATGATATTATAATTATAAATGAATATTTCTATGAATTTCCCAATGATTTTTTTGGTATTACCACATATCTTAAGGTGAGTTTCCAATTGAACTCATTCCTAGTGCTATGTTTATTAAAAAAAGAGAGTTTTTAGAATATCCCCTTTTATGTGGAATAATTGAAGAAGAAATAATAATTGAATTTCAAAATTCTTTTTATACACCCATGTTCATCAACATTGGGTGAACTAATCCTATTTGTTAATAAGAAGTAATGGTTAATGTCTATCTATAGTTATAACTAATAACATGACAATATCTATAAAATGTAAAAGTACGATCTACCTCATTTTGATGACTTGTTCAATAAACTTATTGAGGATCAATACTTCTCAATGGTGGATATTTGATTTGAATATCTTATAATAATAGTGAAATAGTAGTATTAACCTATGATGTCATGTCATAAAATATATGGACACTATGAATTCATAAATATTCCATCTATACAAAAAATTCCCCATAAATATTTTTAGTTTTAACAAATAATATTAAATATAATATTAAAGAAAATTTATTACTCATTGAAGAATATATTCCCATATATTTCAAGATCATGGAAATACATTATGATATTTTATAGATTCTAATAATGATAATGAAATAAGAAGAAATAACTATATAAATTTAGAGTGTATAAAATGTGTCTTTAGAAAGTATTCTTTAGTCAAGTAATCACAAGTTAGATTGTAATTATAATTCCTAAAAATTTATAGGTGATTGAATAATGGTCCAGAACAATTATTATCTTCTATATCTATAATTTCCTTATATTATCTATAAATTATCTTTTATTTACAATGAATTTATAAACAGTTTATAATGCCTTTACCAATATGACTTGGAAGGGGTTAAATATTCTATTCATAGAAGAATGTGAAGAAAAAACACGGTCTATATGAAGAGGTTAGTTGTTAAACTTTTACTCATCCAAATCTTGAGTGGATAAGGGTTTATAATATACTATGATGTCAAAAATATGGTCTTTAATTATGTTTTCATGAAAAATGAAAATATTAGAGTTTATGCCTCACATAAATTGACGAACCATGATAAAAATTATATGTTTCATAGTCTAGAGTTCTTGATGGGAATATATTATTTAATGATATCAAAACATAATCTATATATCTAGATATATGATACATAAAATTATTATAAAATAATTAATTTTATATTCCCATTAAAGGGAAAAAACATGTTCCAAATGAGAATGTTAGAGTTAATCAATAATTCAGACTTCTCATTAAATTTCAATCCAATGAAACAAATTATGGGACATATACTCATTGAAGTAAATATCATTCTGTATTATCCGTGAAATATAATTAAATATATCATGATTTTATGGATATAAAATCAATAGACATGAAAAATAATAAGGGAAGGGATGATGTCCTATTTTTTAAAAATTATTACCCAATAATAAATCCATGAAAATATCAATGGGTCACATAAGAATGATATAAAGCTATAACATAAGGTGGTATTAAGTTTGGAAGTCCATATTTAAAAGGATAATATTGTAATATTTGGTAGATAAAGTTTTATCTCATCCAAGCTAGAATTAAATAGTCATTTTTTTGGTTTTTTATGACTTAGATTTTTACTTATTATATTTTAATATTATATAGATTATTTTATACGATAGGAATTGATATGGAATATGATTCAAAGGACCAGTGTACCTAGAATAAATGTTTGAAATAAGATAAAAAAATTAAATAGCGTGCATGCATGGTTTTCCAGAAAATTTTGAATTTATTCTAAACTGGTCCAAAGATATGGAATTTGAGTGTTCCATTTAATTTAGAAAGTAGGTTTTATCATTTGCATGAATTAATATTAGTAAGTGCATGTTGTTTGTGGAAAAATTGTTCCAGGCGCAAAACAGGATTAAATAATTGAATAAAATTATTTTATTCTATTTTTCTAACACAATGGATTTTTTATTCAATATCTCCTTATGGGGAAAATCCAAGGGATAGTTGCATAACCTTGGAGACAATAGAAGACTATTAGAGAGAGCTCTGTAAATCCTCTCAGATGATCAACGGTGGATCATGGATCTATGATAGGCGCACATTGAATTTCATTGGATCTAGCCTACGAAAACAACACAATAATCATTATTCATCATCAAACAACCCAAATCGAGGTAGTACATTTGTTTTAATTTTTTATTCCCTGTAATTTATTTTTAAGATGAACATGAATCGGTCTATGAATGGATTGATTCAAGGATCGTGTGTATTACAGGTTGGGATTATATTTACGGGGTTTTTAAATAATATTTATCATTGTGATTATTTTTTATTCAATTTTAAATCTAAATACAATAAATCATGATATACATGATAATTGATCGAGTTATGTTCCTCTTGATTTATGTTTTTTCTTTTCTCCAACAAATTTTCCATTTATCATGACATTCTTCATTATGGTGTAGTTCAATGCATTATCAAACAATCGATCATTGTGCACACATTTCATGGCACAAGAACCCAATATAATATATCCAGGGACAGTAAAATGCAATAGATGTGTGATATTGGTTTCTGTATCAAATAATGATGATCTAATTTTCCAATCAGATTGAAGCCTCAAATATTATAGATTCAAGGATTTCATGGCTAGATCAGGATTGATCTTTCATTTCATGGAACAAAATGTCTATAATTGTTCCTAGATAGATATATAATACCAAGGATAGTGAATAAGAGATTTTGGAAAATTCTATATTACATGACGTGTAATCTAGGATTACACGACATGTGGGGCCCCCTTTAGAGAAGCTAGCATTTCTGGATGGAGTCAAACATCACATGATGTGTGAACCCTATCACAGAGCATGTCATCCCTCATTGGATATTCATTATATAACTTGATGTGTACATAGTCACAGGGTGGGGTACATGGGTTTCTAACAAGGTGTGTACTCCCCCACACAACACAGTCTTGATCAGGTACATGGGTGAAGCGGTGTATTGGTAAAATTGCATATGTACATGGGCTATATATATGAACTGAATAATGGGTAGACTAGAAGGTAATTCTACACATTATGTAGTACTACATGAAATTTTTTGAGTTACATTGTTCAATTACATAGGCAGAACTTGTGGTCAAGGGGCACAACGTGTATCCCTTCTACACACAGTGTAACCCTTCCACATGTCGTGTACTCATTCTTCCATGGATTACATATTTTTCATATATATCTTGGAAATGTTTCCTTAGGTTTCATTCCACATATGTTTTTTATAAAGGTTGTTATGATCATTTCCTACACCTAGAACTATGATCCCCTTTGTGGGACTTCATAAATAGAGTCATTGGAATCCCTTTAACTGTCCTGGAGTGAGATATGAAATTCAACCTCATGCCCTAGGTGGAGTTCTTGGTATTTACATGACCAACAAAACCTGCTATTTGATCTTCTACTTTTTAGGGGTAATACAGATTCAGTTTGTTGGTATCACCCCATTCCCTTAGCAGGGATCCTCATATGTGTATCATATTATCTTTAGATCTATCAGTAAATTATTTCTTGTGATGAGATCAAAGGATCCGTACATATCAGATGAACACCATCAATGATATCAAACTCAAGAGTGTGTTCTCTCAGATAAGTGATTTGTGGAATCATGATGTTGTAATTGTTGGATGTTATACTATAATTGTGATATACCTCTAGATTGTGTGTCTAGGATGGATTATATCATGATATTCTCATTATATGTGTTGTATACATAATCCTGTATAGAGATGACTATATTTCCTTGTTATATGATTTGGGGTTTTGGTGTGTCCTACTGAGGATTTTTATACTCACCCATGCATGGTCATTCCCTATACGTTTCATGTCGTTTTTAGATGATCGACCTTGTAAAGAAGTCCTAGGAATACCAGGACAATATGGTGCTTTGAGAGACCCGACAGACCAATGTGTTTTCTTAATTATTTATGATAGCAGTCCCAATACCTTTACATTCAAGTTCGAATTTTTTTATAGACTTTGTTGTGGTGGTATTGTATGTGGGCTTGTTTAATTTATTTACTCACCTTCATACTCCGGTTGTGGGATATTGAGGAATGCATTCGATGTTTTTTTTCTTCTACATTTCAATATTATTATGGGCTTGGAGATGTGTGTGTGTTCATAGGTACATGGTAAATTCGTCCCACGTTAGTGATAAATATATTCGGTTCTAGTCACCAGCCCCTGGTATAATGGAATCGGTCTTGTGGAGTTGTGTCATGGGCCCCACTGGGATGGGGTCATGACTGTTTGGTATCAGAAGTTTTGGTTCTACTTTAGGATCAGGAATCTGTGATATTGGTTTGGAGAAATAGAGTTAGGTATTTATAGTTTTGATTTAAGGCCAGGGACTCTAGTGTTGATGTGGAGACCAACATATCCATACATCAGGACTTTGATCACCTTCTTTTTGACTCAATACATGAGGACATTGGTTATTGGGAAAACAAAATTACATGAATCATGTAGTATTGAATTTGGGTTCCCATGACTTTATTTAGTCATCTATGTAGATATAATCATTCACAATGAAATATATTGTATATTTCATATTGCCTCCATGATTTTTACCAGCTAAGATTCTTCAAGAAGACCACAATAATAATCCCCTTGTTTAGAACAAGATGGTGAGGATGGAATTTGTTTTCATGTATTTTATTTTGTTTTCCAGGAATTTTTTGGAAAATAGAAAATCACCTCACTTTGTATTTGGTGATTATCATATTGATTGTTGTTTTCAAAAGAATCAGAATCACCTTGGGTCTGGAAAGGGAGAAGATTTTAATGAGGAATTGATCGGATTCATGCTAAATATGGAATGAGAAGGTAAAACATATAATGATTCTTGGTGGAAGTAAATATTATTCATATTTACTCTGAATTCAGCATCAAATAAGTTACTTTTTTATGGATAATCAAATTCTGCATGACTATGATTAATTAAATGTGATGATACATTTATGGTTTTTAATTCTTATAAATCATAATTATGTTGTGAAACATATGATTCTATATTGATTAATGAAATGGGGTGAAAGATATGTATCCAATTATTTTAATATTTATTGGACCTAGAATGAAAAGAAAATACGTGTTCCCGATTGTAACCAGTTTAATCGTATCATAGATAAAAATATGAATAATGATCATACATGGATTAATTATACCAAGGTGGAAGAGATAAAAGAAATTCCTCCAATCCCATAATATGTACTCTAAATGATCATACGTAGAATAATCATAACCTAGATGAACTTTACCAAGATGAACATATCTAGGCCATTCATACCCTGGATGATCATATCCAATCCAATCGTACTCATATATATCACAATCTATACAATCATACTCATGTTGAGTTGGAAATAAAGCTAGTTACTAAAGATTAATGTTGTTCAAACCAATCCATTTTATTTGGAATATCCCCCTAATTTGGATGATTGTTTTTCAGAAGACATATACAGATAATGAATTGAGAAAAATTAGATTGAAATCATAATGACAAAGACTGATCCACAATGTAGTCAACCATATGAGATGGATGAATGATTTAATAAAGGAATATATATATGAAAACTGATTTGTTTCCAAATGTCTTCATCAAGTGAGTAAAGAGTAGAATTACATTATTTTCATTTCAAATTAATTTTCATGAGGGTCATGAAAAAAGGTTAATAAGTAAAAGTGGTTTAAGAGAAAAGATGATGGATTTTTTAATTCTATTTTCAAGGGGGAGTTTGAAATTCAAATGAATGGTAGTGTTATATTAATATAGAGTTGAATATTCAACATTCAAAATGGTATCCATTTATTCAAACATTCAATTAATACCGAAATTTTTCATTGAAGAAATCATATTGATATGAATAATGGATGGATATTTCTTAAGAATTGGGAATCCTTAGGAAGAGTTGACGTAGTCAAACTACACCTGTGAATTTAAGGGAAATTTAGATTTTTGTGAATTTGATTGAGTTGGAATTTTTTTTTGATTCCTACTAAAACATTCATCGATCAACTATAAAAGTTGAATTATACTTTTCACTTTTTTCTAATGGATGTACTTTTCACCACTGAAGAGAGAGCATCTTCAAGTATTTAGAGAGAAGAAGTGGATTTTATTATTATGTCTTTTTCTGAATTTTTTTATGGATTGAAGTGAACTAGAATAGATAATAAAGAAATGTTATATTAAGCTGATCTTTAAACTCACTGATTATAATATTCATCTTACTACCATACTTGACATTTCAATCGTATACGGTTGATCATCATATAATGATGGACTAATTGGATGAGAGATTTTTGTATTGGTATATCCAGAATGAGGAAAATTTTATGGATTCTGTCCATCATACTCAATAAGTGTTATAACTTATTTTATTAAGAAATCATTCCATGAATAATTTGACAAAGAATAATTAGGATGAGAGAATCGTACTAAGAATAATTGTATCATGAGGAATCTTACTTGAATGAATTGGAATAAAAAAGGCTGGGAAAACTAGACATTGTTTTATTTAACAAAGTCTAATAAGTTCTTACCATCATCTAATTAAGATTTTGAATAATTTTTTTCAATTGAATACTTTTTTGAAATTTAAAATATGAACATGTAACATGCATTTTTAAATAATCATTGTACTTCCCTTTTGGTTCTAAAAGGGTACACATGTACTTTTGGATTGTCATAAAAGTACTACATGAGTGAAAGGGAATATGCTACTAGTTGTATTCTAGGGATTTTTTCTAGTGGATTGAGTGGTATTGGATAATTTCAATATAATAAATATTTCATAACTATTCTTAGTTAATAGTGAACCAAGTAAATAATTTTGTTCCTATGGATCTGGGATTTCTTTCTTAGCTGGGAAAGAAATATTTAATAGTATTAAAAGGTTTTTTCTTTTTAAAGGAAACATAAAAATAAATAATATCACTTAGTCATCTCCTCTGCCTCTTAGTGATACGATTATCCTAACTGGGAACTTTCAAATGGTTTTAGAGTCTAGGTTCCCTTTACTTATTCATTGTTGATGGAGCATTTTAATTGTGTGAAAGATAAAGTTATTTCCATGGAATGATTTTTTATATATGAAAAGATATAATGTTTACATACCTTATGTCTATTGGATATAGTGTTCTTAAAGATAAAACAGATGGGTTTACTACTATGGATTATAAAACTAATTTTACATGTATTAAAAAACGAATATATATAATTATGGAATCTCCAATAATTCTATATTATCATCTCTTTTTACATGTTAATTCCTATGGGTGAAAATTGTATCTATAGCCAATGGTATATAGATAAATTTAAACTCATATATGCATGCAATAAAAAATTGATGAAGATAAAACTTCAAATCTAGAGATTGAAGGATGAAGACTTAACAATGGGTGAGTATGATTCTATTGGGGAATTAATTACCAAGGTAAATGAAATTTTGAGTACTATATAATGTCTTGTTGAAATTTTATATGATTTAAAATTTGTTGAAAATATATTGAGAATCCTTCCTGACATGTTTGATAAAAAAAATATCATCATTGAATGAAATATATCTGAAAACATTATCTCTTGATGATTTTCATAGCACTATATTTACATATGAAATGATAAGGGATAAATATATGAAAACAAAAACAAATTTGAAAGAGAAATTTATTTCAAGGTAGCAAAGAAAAAAAATTCAAATAATATTATTACTGAATATGATATTACTGAAGCTGGAAATTCTGATTATGAAAATAATGAATGTATATACATGGACGAAATTTTATCCTTGTTTTATAAAAATTTAAAATGAGGTGTAGGGAAATTCAAAGGTAAAGGACCCTTGAAATATATTGAATGTGGAGGTATTTGTCACTTTGCAGCTAAATTTCCTTGAAAAATAATGAATGGGATCAGGATAAAGATGAAAGAAATCTATGAAGATCATGGAGTAAATAAGGGGACAAAGTAAAATATAAATCCATAGGTAATGAAATAAATTTTTTCAAAGCCAGCAGAATAATTTTATTGTCTAAAGAAGAAGAAAAATAAGGAAGTGATCTCAAATCCAAAAAATCTGGTGAGTGTGTTATTGAATATACCGTTTTTGAAATATTAGATGATGAATAATTCAGTAGTAGTATTTTTGATGAAGAAGAAACTCAACTTAAACCTCTTTAGAAAGAAGAGTTGAAGGAGTGTCTTTTAAATATTAGACGGATAAAAATAAAAAACATAAATTTTGAAGATGAATGTTACTTAATAAGAAAATTAGAATATATTGTTGATGATAAATAAAATCTAGTGAATGAGAATGATGGTTTTAATAGATATCTTGAATAAGAAAATAATCATTATGGCCATATGCAGATGAAGTTAAAAGAAAAGTAATAAGAGTTATAAATTTTTTATTAAGTTCATTTAAAAGATTAAAACATAATTACATGTTTCAAACACTTTATCCCTGATGATGGTTAAATTTCTAGAAAGAATAAACATGATAAGGATCAATAAAATATACCATTAAAGGTTAAGAAGAAATATTAAATTGGTTTTTAAAAGAAGAAATCTGAAAAGGTTATGTATGTGTCCAAGACCAACAAAGTCAGAAATTCAAAAGTCTCAAGGGACCCTAATTAAGAAAAAAATTGAAACAATCTGAGTCCATAATAGTTTTATTCACTTCTAGATCCAATAAATCAGAAATGAAAAGGAAGACTCTAATTGATAATATAAATGTTTGTGGACTGGAAGATAAAGAGAATAAGTTGCATGAGAACACATTCATAGTTATTATCAATATGGATGTTTAATTGGGAAATTCTCCCCTTAGGGTTATTACTGGAATTCTGGTGGTTTTGACTATACAAAAAATATGTGTTGGTTCAACCAAAAACATTACTATTATTCTAAAGGTTGTGAAATTTAAAGTTTTAGTGGGAATAAATTCCATTAAAATAAGAATTTTAGAAGTTTGTTTGGAAGAAACTAGAGAAAGTTGGAGTAAAAATTGAAAATAGGTTCCAAAAATTTGAAACTATTTGTAAAATATCTAAATATCCTAGATACCTTGAAAAATTATGCCTTGTTTTCTTACAAGTACAACAAAAGTTCCTTAACAATTCTCAATAACCCGAAGGTGAAGAATAAAAATAAAGAAGAGAAATCTCCTATTATTGAAAATATATTGAAAGAAAAAAATGAGAACAAACATGTATTCTTTATAGTAGGTGTTATTATCATATAATTGTAGATTTAAGTTTTTTTAAAAATTTTAAATACTTAAAACAAGGAATGGTGACATTAGAAAATAATGAACCCTTGAAAATAAAAGGTGTTTCTTCATCCATTATTGGGAATGAAAAGATGAAATCCAATAAATGTTTGTATGTTAATGGGATGAAACATAATTTTCAATGTGTTTCAAAATTGTGTGATTATGGTAAAACATGTATCTTAATAAAATATTTGTTTTTTATAAAATGTGGGTAAGATGAAAAAAATTGTTACAAGACAACAGTGTATAAAAAGAAAATTCATTCATATTGGTGAACTAAAAAACCCATGTTACATTTGTATAGTAGAAGAGAATAAACTATGGAATAAAATATGGAAAACATGTTTCAATGAAACAATATAAATTTATCTCAAATTAATATGTTCAATAAATTCCTAGTTTTCCATAAAGAGGATATTGGTGTTGCACTATCTTTCAGAAAGGAAAGATTTGAAACTTAGTTCCTAATAATGTTGAGATTTGTTAAAAGAAATACCCTAGAGTTGATTCATTCTGATATCTATGATCCAATTAATAACATTCATCAAATTTAGATACGTAATTCATCACATTTATTAAGGATTTTACTCTCATTACCTGTGTTATTTTTAGGAAACATAAGTTATATACTTTGAAAAATTTTAAAATTTTTAGAAGGAAATATGATAAGGAATGTAAGTATTATGTGAATAAGTTATGAAGTAGTAATGGTGGTGAGAAAATAAGTTAATAATTTATTTTTTATCTGGAGAAACATAGAATTTGTATTGGGTATAGTTCCTCATGCACTCCTCAACAAAATAGAGTTTATAAAATAAATAAAAGAAGTTTGGTGGAAATGGTAAGAATTATGTTACTTGAAAATGGTATATATCATTACATTTATAGGGATGACCTGAGTACATATGTTTTTTTCTAAAACCATTTTTTATAGTCTTTAACAATATATGACTCTATATGAATTGTTTTATGTACATCCACAACTTTTAAACACTTAATAGTTTTCGGGAGTTCACATATTATATACAATTAAGGTGGAAACTATGGAATGTTTGAGCATAAAGGTGAGGATGGAATATTCCATGGATATACTCTAGAAGGAAGAGGATATAGTTTTTTTGATAGAAAAACATAAATAATTTTTTATTAAATTTATGTGAATGTAATTGGAAAATCAGAGAAAGAAAAACAAACTCATGTAGACATGGAAGTTGATAAAGTTTGATAAAATAATTTTTATAAGGATATAGAAAATTGGATTCGTACTCCATAAGACGAAATGAACTCATATATTTCCAGTCATGAGGAATAAATTTGAAAATATCATCCAAGGATAAGGATGAAAGTGGATCTCAGAATATAACTTTTAATCAACATAATAAGGTTCAAACAATAAGAACAACCAATGTTATTACACATACATATTTATATTGAATAGTGGAGTGGAATGATATGAAAGAAGATTTTGAGCATCTGGAATTGTTTAAGTACATAAATAAATAGATTGATGAAATTGAATAGAATAGAACATGGGATCTCTTACCCAATCTAGAAAACAAAAACATTGTTGGAAAAAAAATAGGTTTTTCAAAACAAGATCAATGAAGAAGGTGATGTGATAAGAATCAAAGGAATAATTGTTGTGAAAAGGGTATTCACAAATTAAATGTATTGATTTTTTTGAAACAATTTTTTCCTTGAAAATATTAGAAATAGTTAGAATCATTCATTCTATTTCTACATAGTGAGGTTACAAGTTCATTCAAATGGATATTAAATCACCATTCTTAAATTATGATAAGGATGAGGAAGTTTACATTGAACAACCCTGTGGATTTGTTGTTGGAAAAGATGAATGTTATGTGTTTTTATTGGAAAAGGATTTGTGTGGGATGAAACAATAAACAAGGGGATGTTATTGAAAATTTGATACATGCTTATGGAAAATGATTTTTAACAATTTAATAGTGGATGAAAATATTTTCATCATAGAAATTCAAGAGTATTCCCTCCTTTTAATTGTTGATGTTATTGATATTATCTCTGCTGGGAATGATGAAAGAATTATTTAATGGTTTTTGAAATATCCTTTCATGTGGAAATGAAATACATTATTGGGTTATAAATCATTCAAAATTATAAATACAACTTTTTTCTCAAGACATGTACGTTAAAGAACTTCTAAAGAGTTTCGGCGTGGAAAAATCAAAACCTCTATCCACACCGATTTTAGTAGGAATTATGTTTTCTAAAGATTGAGAAGGAAAATAAGTTGACCAGGATGAATTTAAAAATCATATTGGATGTTTTTTTATTTTACTACCTCAAGACATGACATCATTTATGTGGTTGCCTTATATGAAAGATTTCATAGTGCTTCAAATCACATTTACATGATAGAAAAATAATTCTTAGATACACTAAAGGAAATTAGATTTCAGAATCAGGTATGGTAGCTTATATAGTATTGAATTATTTTGGAATTAATATACTTATTGTATAGGAAATGATAGTGATATAGGTTCCACATATTGTGGATTATTAATTCTAGGAATGAATTGTGTTTGTATTCATTCAAATATACAGAATTTAATAAATCTTAGTATGGCTGAAGCTGAGTATGTTTCATCCACACAATCCACGACTCATATTTTGTAGATGAAAACTCAATGGGAATATTTACTTGTTGAAGTGAAGTTACCCTTTCTCTTGGGTTGTGACAATAAATTCCCAATCAATACCACTAATAATACAGTTCAACATTATAATTCGATACATATTAATATCAAATACCATTTCATCAAAGAGAATATAGAGAAGAATCAATTGAAGTTGGATAATGTTCCAACATCAGAGCAGGTTGCTGAAATTTTCACAAAACCTTTACTAAACGAATATTTTTCTAAATTTTTGTTGAATATGGGCCTCCAACATCTATCTCTTCATTTTTTAGGTTTGTGTTTCTATCCACTATCTTGTATTATCATTAGATTGTATTGTCAATGGGGATAATTTTTTCTTAAATCCATGTATTTCATATAAATAGAGAGAGTTGTGGGTAAGATGTGTATTCACCATTGAATGTTTTTGAACTATTCTAATTATTTTTTGTAGTGGTTGTGGGATATATATTTTATTATTTTCTGGAAAGGTAAGGATCTGAGAAAGAAATGATGATGACGATAACAAATTGTGTTATTATCAATACTCTTGGATAATATGGTTTTAATGTCAATGATTATTGTTTCCTACAAAGTATTAGTTTACGTAGGATTTGAATTATTTATTAGAAATCCATTTCATGATGATTCAATGTTTATTGATTTATGAAATTTGGTTAAAAAAATCAAAATGAGGAAATTGTTAGGACCAAGCTGATGAGAAAGGTACTTTTTTCATGGGCTGTCAATTTTGTCCAGGAATGTTTTGGAAGAAATAAAATCACCTCACTTTGAATTTAGTGAAAATTGTATTGATGGTTTTTTTCAAAAGAATCAATCTAATCTTGGGTTTGGAATGAGATAAGATCTTATTGAGGACTTGATCATATTCAAGATGAATCCATAATGAAAGGGTCAAATTTAAAATGCTTCTTTCTAGAAGTAAATGGTCATCATATTCACTCTGAATTTGGTATGAATGAAACGATTGTTTTAATAGAGAATATATGTCTACATGTCTATGATTAATTAAATGTAAATATTAGTTATTGAATTATAATTATTATAAATAATGAGTATTTTGTGAAACATATGATGAAAGCTTGATCAAATTATAGCAGAGTGAAAGAGATGCAACAAATTGTTTTAAGATTGATCAGACATGGAATAATGGAAAATAGGTACTCCCAATCATAGCCAATTTAATTTTATTTTGGAGGAAAAGAATAAGAATGATTGTAATGAGATTAATTTTTTCCATGTGGAAGATAAGAAAGAGATGTTTCTGATTGAAAAGAAATTATACTCATAATTATCATACATAGAATGATTGTACACAGGATGATCGTTATCAAAATAATCCTGTCTTGGCCAATTGTATCTAGGATTATTGTATCAAAACCAATCATACTCAAAAAGACCGTGATTTAGAAAATCTTACTCATTCTTAGTTGGAAGGAAATCCTGTTTTTGAAGATGAATGTTTTTGACATTGGTATATCATATTTATTATATCATCATACATAGGTAAATTTTTTTATTAGAGACCGATGGAAAATGAATTGATAAGAAGATGATGAAAATAATAATGAAAAATAATGATCAACCATGTAGTCAAACATTTTATATGGTTGAATTATTTTCTAATGGAAGAGATAGATGAATTCAATTATTTTTCTAAATTTATTCATCAAGTGGGATAATAATTGAATTACATTGTTTTCTTTTCAAATTAATTTTCAAGTGGTTCAAGAGAAATGGTGAATAAGTAAAAGTGATTTGAGATAAGATATGGAGTTTTCTGAATATGATGTCTAGGGGATATTGACATTCAAAATAATGATAGTATTAAATTGATACAAAGAATCATATTTCAAATTTAGAATGATATCTATTTATTAATATAATTATATTCAATTGATATAGATATTTTTTTTGAATAAAATGAATTGATATGAAGAATTGATGGAGATTTTAGAAGAATAAAGAAGCTTCGAGGAGATTTGACAAAGTCAAAATACACCTGATATTTTAGGGTTAATTGAGATTTGCGTGAATTTTATTGATTAAGGGAAATTTTCAATTCCTTCCCAAACATTCATGATTCACCTATAAAAGGAAAAGTGTATATTTCACTTTTCTTATGGATAAACTATTCACCACAGAAGAGATAGAATCTTTGACTTTTTAGAGAGAAGAATAGGATTTCAATATTGAGTCTCTTGTTAAAATTTTTTTAATGGATTGATATGATTTAGAATGTATAATATCACAACATCGTATTTAGCTGAACATCATACACATTTATTATCATATTCATCTGGTTATCGTACTCATCTTGTCAATAGTATTTGGTTGATCATCATTTCGGGTTGGATTAATCTGATTAGTGATTTCTATATTGGGATTTCCTAATTGAGGAAAAAGCTCTAAATTCTCTCAATCATACTCAACCAGGGTTATATTTTTTCTTATTGAGCATTCTCCCTAGGAAGAATCAGACATTGAAAAATCAGGATGATAGAATCATATTGAAAATAATCATATTTGGGAGAATAATACTCAAAGAAATATGACTAAAAGTTCACTGGGAAAACTAGACTGAGTTTTCCTTATCAAATTACAAGATGTTATTACCATCTTATACATAATAAATTCAAGAATTTTTCCAATTGAATATATTTTTGAAATTAAAATAAACATAGGTAACATATGTTGTTACAAAAACATTTTATTACCATGTTTGTGATAATAGGGTGCACATGTACTTTTAGATTTTCTTCAAAGTACTGCATGAGTGAAAGGGAATATCCTACTAATTGTAAAATGGGGATTTTTTTTCTAGTCAATTTTGTGGTATTGGATCATTTTCATACCATACCAAGGTCATATCTATTTTTATTGAGAAGTTATCCTTTTAAATAATTATGTTCCCATGGATGTGTGTTCATTTTTAGATCATCGAGAAAGTAAATCCTTAACATGTGATGAAGGTTGTTTAAATTGAAATGAAACATAAAAAATAAATAGTATCAATGACTCACCCCTTCCCATATTAGTGATAAAATTATCGTAACTGGGTACTTTCACCCCACACTAATGAGTCATTGATACATGGACCTGTTCTTGAGATTTTATGTCTAGGTGGAGTACCATCAATACCACCAGTAGTGAAATAGGTGGTACCCAGAGGACCACCAGATGAAGAGCGCATGTTGAGAATGCTTCATGAGTTTCAGAGACAAAGAACCCTTAGGTTCCAAGGTGAGCCTTGACCCGCAGGTGCTTAAGAACTATCTTGATTTAGTGGCTTCATTTTTACATTTAGTCAAGACTCCAACTGATCAGATGGTGATCCTAACCACAAACCTTCATCATAGAACAATAGAGAAATGGTGGGTTTTAATTTCTCAGTCTTTTGATGAGGAATCTCTTTTGAGGAAATAGTTTGAGCCCATTTTTAGGGAGGAGTTCTCCCTAGCTACACTGAGGGTTGTACGTATCTAGGAGCTTCTACATCTTCAATAGGGAATCACAATAATAATGGTGTATTCATCAAGGTTTACCAGCCTCTTCAGGTACTCGATGGATATGGTTTTGGAATCAGTTTTTCAGGGCTCGAACCATTAGGGGAGGTTTGTATAGAGACATCTGAGCTTGTGTTATCCCTCTATAAATTCCTAACTATGAAATGGTTCTTGAGATAGAATTGGTGGTTGGGTGTTTCTTAGATGAGAAGATACATCTAGTGGTTTCCAGTGGAGGATATATTGGACATGATAATTTAGAATAAGGGATCCAATGTCATTCATAAGTACCTTTACATGTTAGATGTTTCATTAGTAGGTCCTGAGATGGAGGATCTCTGCTTCAGGGATCACAATGTGGGTCTAGTCGTCCAAGAGAGGGATAGTTCTATTCATCTGATTGTATGAGACAACTTACACAATATTTTATGACCCACCATATAGGTGATTATGAGAATGTTGATGGGGATCCAAGGAAGAGGTAGTGGCAGATGAAGTCAGGTTCGTAGGGTGGTGAACATGAAACAGGAGGTATGATAGTAGCAGGAGGACTTTGACACTTTGACCTGTTACCACCACCACCCATTGGTGGTCAACTCCAGGCTCATGGAGATGGAGGACAGAGGAGGTGATGTTTTATGAGGTCAAATATTTTGACACAAAGACTATAGTAATGATTCATGGTATGCTCTGTGTCCTTTCTTATGTAACTACAGAACTGATTCACACACATTCTTTTAATTCCTTTATCACCACCTACCTTGTTTGAGATTTAGATATTCCAGATGATCCCTTAACTCAACCCTTATGATTTGAGGCTCCTACTAGAGAGGATTAAGTGATCATGAAATTGTGATGATGGTGTGACTTGACTCTTGGAGGTGATAGTTTCTGTTGGAGTATCTTCGTAGCAGTGTTGAGGCATTATGTAATCATCATATGTATGGATTAATTATCTACATTTCATGACCATATTTTCTATTTTAGCCTAAGGGTCTATTGTTTCCACAGTTATTGAACAAGGTTTTCATTTTCAGTGAAAAGGAATCTCAGATAGTGCAAGTTGGAGTCAACCACAACTGGGGGCTGCAGATTTCTCCTCAGTTTGGTAGACTAACCCATGGTACAGTGGATGATATGATTTTCTAATTTTCTTTATTGGTGGAGGTTTTTGAGGATTTCTTCTTCAAAAATGTTCCTAGTTTGCCTATCTACTTTGAGATAAAATTATACATTTATCTAAAACCTAGGATGACTACTTTATATACACCAACATATTGGATAGCTCCCATAGTGCTTCATGCCCTTAGGGTGATGATGGAGGAATTTCAGAGGATGGACTTTCATATACATAGTGTTTCACCAAAGGGATCCCCAGAATTGTTTTCTATGAAGGTGGAGTGGTGCTTGAGGTTGTGTGTGGACTACTATAACATCAACTAGGTGACCGTATAGAACAAGTATAAACTTTTGAGGATCAATTACCTCTATGATCAGTTCATACGGGCACGATGGTTCTCAAAAGATGACCATATATTTGAATATCACTAGTTTTGGGTATGGGGTATAGATATACCGATGAAAAAATTCACATGACTCTATCTTCACTATGAGTACGTGGTGATTCCCTTTGGAATAATGACCATACCTACAGTGTTCATGGGATGCATGAACTATATATTATAATATTTTTTATAATATTTCTTGGTAGTCTTAATTGATGATATCATTTTTTACTCGACGTCCAAGGAGGAGTACGCGAGACACTTAGGATAGTTCTGGAAGTACTCTAAGAGCAACATCTATATGGGAATCTCTTGAAGTGATAGTTCTAGATTCAATTAGTCCTCATCAAGGACACATTATCTCATTGGATTGAGTGGCATTATACTTGGCCAAGGTCAATGTAGTGTTATCTTAGGAGACACCTAATATCATGATGGAGGTGTGAAGCTTCCTTGGGTTTTAATGCTATTACCAGCGAATCGTACCATATTTCTCAAGGATATCAACACCCATTACAACTTTTATTCGAAATGGGAAACCCTTTATTTGGAAATATATGTTCCATTAGACTTTTCAGTATTTGAGGTAGCGTTTAAAAATCACTCCCATCTTGAGATTTTTGGAGGAAGCTATTGAGTATGTAGTGTCATTCTATGATTAGGATCTGGTCTTGTTTGTGTCTTGATGCATAGGAAAGAGGTGATTTACTATGGTTCATGCTATTTGACACAAAAAAAGAAGAACTACATGACCAATGATCTTGAATTAGAAATAATAGTATTTTCATTGAATATGTGGAGACACTACCTGAAGGGAGAGTAGTTTATCGTCTATTCTGATCACAAGAGTCTCTAGTATAACTTCTCATATAGATATATTAACTTGTGGAAGAAGAATTGGATATATATCATCCAGGATTATCACTTAGAAATTGTCTATACTCCACGTAATGAGTACATAGTAGGATATTCTCTTTGCAGAAGATCTATTTTACAGTTACTAAATGAGGAGTTAGAGTAATTGGCATCATTGTAGTTATACCTTATGGATGGAGAGGGATCATATTACCTTCAGTCGATGGTTTTAACCCATCCAATAATATGGAAATTAAGGGAGACACATATTGGGGACACAAACTGTGAGACCCTATGTGCTCATATATCCATAGGTAATTCTCCTGATGGATATTAAAAAGGTGGGGAGCACCTCCTTCTTTTCAGAGGACGCACAATGTTACCAATGATGTTAATAGAGGAGGTTCTAAGAGAGTTTCATACATCTATCTTGGAATTATATACATGTGTGGAAATTATGTAATAGGAACACTGGAATTAGTTTTAGTGGCCATATATGAATTAATGATTTGCATAGTCAATCTCTCGATGCCTTACATATCAACAAATGATGTTTAAACACCATATTCCAGTAATATTAGCTTTACCACTTGAGGTTCCAGAATGGAGGTGGGATGTGATATTTATAGAATTCATTAATTTTTTTCCATGTATGTATATGGGACACGATTCCATATGGGTGATGGTAGATCATATCACCAAGTAGGTCCACTTCCAAGATATCTGATGATAGAATTAATTAAAGATCATGTGACAACTCTTAGTTCCAGAGATAGTCTGACACCCTTGAGTTCCATCAGTAAACATTTTGGAACAAGATCCTCACTTCACATCCAAGATATGTAAGGTATTACAAGTGGAATTTGGGACTCAGTTAATCTTGAGAATATATTTTAACCCCCAGACTAATAGCTAGACTGAGTGGTCCAATCAGGTTCTCAAGAAAATGTTGTGATATTTCATGTTGGAATTTGGCTATAGTTAGGTGGATCATCTTCCACTAGTGGAGTTTTCATAAAATAATAGGCACCATTATTCCATTGGTATGGAACCATTTGAGACTTTCCATGGGCACCCCTATAAGACACAACCTTGTTAAACTATCCGAGGAGACTATGTACTCATGGGATCGGTGTTGGTGTGAGATAAATAGAGAAGGTGCAGATAAACTAAGCCTTAATAAAGACTGCACAAAGAAATCAGAGATCTTATGCTGATAGGAGATAAAGCCCTTTGGAGTTCAACGAATGGAAAATGTGTTCCTATGAGTTTCACCTAGATTTCCATTATGGAAAATTGGTCAGGGGATCAGGATATCTCTGAGGTTCACTAGAGAATTCTAGATACTTCGTAGATTTGGTGAGGTGGTTTATCACTTAGCTATAAGTTTGTAGTAACATCAGGTACATGGAATATTCCATGTGTCGCAAATGAGGTGGTACATTCCTGACCCACCACACGTTATCGACTGGGGAGATCTCGGCATCGAGGATAGAGTGACCTTTTCTGAGTACCCATTGGAAGTCAATGATCAATAAGGGAGGATCCTTTTTGGGAGATCAATTACTTTGGTGTGTGTCCATATATGTATGGGAATATCAAAGAGATCGCATGGTAGTGGGAGTCTTAGATTCATGCTCAGTACCCTCATTGTTTTTAGTATCCCTTTTTTGGCTCTTTGGGTTTTAAATCCCCATGGTGGGGATCATATAATGACTCGTATTTTCATTGTATTATTTTTTAATATTATATGGATTATTTTGGAGACATGGTGCTGAGACATATTGTGGTTTCAAGGCCCAGTGTTCTAAAAATAAATGTTTGAAATATATGACAGATATTAAATAACACGAGTTCATGGCCTTTTGGAAAAAGTGGAATATATTCTAAATGAGTTCCCATTTCTAGAATCCAAGGGAATCGTTCAGTTCATAATGGTAGTTTTACCCTAGGAATGACATAACATTATTTGGTGTGGATCATTTTTAGAAAAGATTTTGTTGGTGTAGAAATGAATAATATAATTGAACACACTTATTTTATTCTATTTGTTTGATGCATCGTCTTTTTTTATTAAGTAGATCCTTATGGGGGAAAACTAGGGTTTTCCACATAGCCCTGGAGACACCAAATGATCGTTAGAGAGATATTCATAGAATCCTCTCAAACAAATGACGGTTTATCATTGATCAATGATCAGTGCACATGGATTTTCAACAGATCATTCCAACGACAATGAAGCAGCAATCATACTTTGTCAGTAAATGATCAAAATCAAGGTAGGGTGTTTGTTCTAATTCATGTATTCCCCATGTATTATTTATATTATAATCATGAATCAATGGATGAATGGATTCATTCACAAATCACTCGTATTGCCTATTTGGATTGTATTTTTTGGGTTTTGATGGGAGATAAATCATTGGAAATTTTTGTTTATTCGATTGTTATTCCAATATAAATAAACTGAGATGGAAACCAACATTTATCGAGGTCTATTCCTCTGATTTGATATTTGTGCTATTTTCCAAAAAAATCATTATTTATCATGGCGTTCTTCATTTGGTGGTAGTTCAATGCATTATCAAATAATCAATCACTGGACATTCATTTCCTGGTGCAATGATCTTATATCACATATCTAAGATATATGAAATGAAACAATGGTGAAATTTTGGTCACACTAGTGGATCAGATTATGATTGAAACTTATTCAACATTCCTTCGTGTTCTTTAATGTTTAATGAGGAATGATGATGATCTCATTTTCCATGTGGATCAAAGGCCCAAATCTGGTTGATTCTAATAATTCATGGTTATATGAGGCAAGATCATGACTTTATTAATATGATGTGAGCATAATGGTGGTTGGAGCGATGGAGAATTCAACAGATAGTGAACCAGGGATTCTATAAAATCACACATTACATGGTTTGTAAGCAATGATTACATGGTGTGTAGGCCCCCCTTGGATGTGGCTGGGAATTCTTGAGGGATTTAAACAGCACGCATAGTGTGGACCCTATCACATAGAATGTAGTCCCCCGGGATACCTGTCATGCACCCGAGAGAGTAAACAGACATGAGTTAGAGTGCATGGGTTACCCACACGGACTGTACTCCCCCACATGACATAGCCTAGATTAGGTACATGGAAAATCTGTATACCAGTACCTAGATATATGTAAATGGGCTGGATCCATGTACTAATACATGGTTAGACTAAATGGGTAGTCTACATTCCATGTAGTAATACACAGACATGACTGAATGACATTATCTATTTATACGGGCAGAACCTTGGGTCAAGGGACATGGCATGTAACCCTTCAAAACTCCCTCTAATCATTCATACATGGATTACATCTCTTATCATATATATGATGGAAAAGTTTTTTTAGGGTTCCTTCCCCTTATCTATTCCTTGATGGTTGGTATGGATCATTTCCTACTCCTAGGAAAATGATCCTTTCAGCAAGAAATCCTTTATAGGGTAACTAGAATACCTCTAAGAAGCCTATTGTGGGATCCCCAATTCATCTTCATTACCTATGTGTACTTCTTTGAATCTACATGGCCATCACTACCCATGTATTGATCCTATACATAGAAGGGTTAATCCGGATTGAGATTGTTGATAACACCCCATGGCCTTGGTAGTGATCCTCATCTATTTATAGTGTTCTCATTGGATCTATCAGTGTATTATTTCACATAAAGAGACACTAAGGGATGTTCCTCTTGGAATGACCTCATCAATGCTATCAGAATCAATGGTATGTTCTCTCAGATGAGTACTTCATGGAATCTTTGAGCTGGAATTGTTGTTCGTTATACTATGGTTGTGACATACCACCATTCTTTGTTACATGGATTGAGTATATATGGATATTATTATTATATTTTTAGAATAAATATACCTATTTTGATAAGACTATATTCCCTTTTTTATATGCTTTGTAGTTTCAGGATGTCTTACTGAGCATTTTTATACTCCCATGTGCATGGTTATTTCCTGCACATTTCTTGACTTTTGAATATGATCGACTTTTTGTATGAGTCCAAGGTGGACTAGGACCATTTGGTTCTTATTGAGATCAAAAAGACCAAGTTGTGTTCTTGATAATTTGAGAAAGTAGACCCCATACCTTTACATTCGTGTTTGACTAGCGTTAGAGTATTCTTTATGGTGGTCTTGTTGTTTGCAATGTTTACTTTTTTACCTCCTTATATAATTTGTTGGTGGGATATAGATGTATGCATGTATTGGTCGTTCAATTGTTATTAAAATGTAGCATTATTATGGGCTTGGATATGTGTGCATGTGTATAGGTACTATGAAAATTCATCCAATTTTAGTGATATGAATACGATGTACTAGTTGTCAACCCTTAGCCTATTGGAGGTGGGATTTCGGAGTCACATCACAGGCCCCATTGGGATGGGTTATGATAGTTAATGCAAACATCTCAATATCCTCTATTCAATAAATTAGGGCAAAAAATACAAATATTTCCATTATCACCTTATGTGGGATTACATGATGTGGGATATTAAAAATTGTACATCATGACACCTTGTAGTATAATATGTTGAGTAAAAATATAAAATGTCTAATAGAATAATGAAAACCATAACCATACAAATGTTTAAATAGGATAAAATCTCCATGTTTGTTTTTATAGTCCATCTGAATTTTTTAAAATTAAATATTAATATTTGGGTTTCAGATGATCAATATACAAAGTTTCATCACTTTATTGATATCCCATTGTAATTTTTCAGTCACTCACCATTTTAACATATATAAGTATATATAACGTTGTGAGGGAATAAAGAGTACAACATTAATCAAGATCTAATGTTACCATTAATTTGGGTGTATGATTTATAAATAATTTAATACATAATTAAAATTGATTTTTTATTATCATTATCAAACATATGGTAAATTTGAAAGGACCATTTAGAAAAATAATGAAATTTATTTATCCTACCCAATGAATTTAAATGGTGTTTGATCTCACTGTCACCCACATATCATGTTCTAATATTAAAATTGTTTAAACTCAACCATTCAAATGGAACCATGTGATTATCTTTTTGAGAGGAGATATATAACTATAACATTCTGGGATGATGTTAGTGAAAGAAAACTATTTAAAACACAAAAACTATATACAAATTAATGAGTTGATCTTTGCCATTTATTGCTATATTGGATCTACAAAAAGTTAACCAAATAACTTTTCTAATAATCAATGACGATATATAAATTTTAATTCTAGATAAGAAGAATTATTTTAAATAAAATCATGGAATTGGTTCATGAGATTCTAAAATAATAGAAGGTGATTTCCTAGATACAATAACATCATTTCTGATACCTAGGTAATAGTAAAATAAATTTATTAAATATAAATATTAATGTATTATATTTTATATAGTTATATTCACTATATTAATATAACATAATTTTTAAATAAAAAAGGAAATAATTTTATTCTTACTAAATTTATTTTCATGTAATATATAGTTTTATTTAAAATTTTAATTTATAAATTTTATAATTTTAATTTAAACAATGAAAATTAATTTTTCAATCACTAATTCAAAATTATCTTAGAATTATATTTTTTTAGAAATATTTATTTTTACGTAAAAAGTGAAAGAGGCAGATTTTTGTGAAATTGTAATTTTTTAATTATATAAACTAATATAAAATTAATATTATGATTTTAATTTTATATTAAATTAATTAAATATAAATAAATTATATACTATATTTTGGAATAAGTTCATTTTTAGCTTAAATTGGATTTTCTAGAAAACTGCTTTGATTATGTTTTACGCATTTATATTAAAATAGAATTATATAATTTTTAGAAATTGTATATATAAAAATGGATTCCAAATTTTTATTCCTGGGAATAAAATTTGGTAAACATATCTCTTTTATTTTTTTTCATTATGAATAGTAATCATAGTAATAATTTACCACCTAACTAAGGATATATAGGTAAAATGTGAATAAAACAATGAGATAAGGCCAAAAATTATCTCTAACAACTATATTTATTTTATGGGATAAGTTCATTTTAAATTAAATCTACATGATTCAAAAATGACGTAATTTATTACCAAATTCCATTCATAATGACAATAGTATGATTTTTTGTAATGAATAAAAATAAAACATCAGTCTCATTAATTTTAAATATATAATTTTTTTAAATGGATAAAACAAGGTTATGTTGGGTTTGAAATGGTTGTTTTTAATATAAATGAATTTATTTTATCATGGTAATTATTTTTAATTTTTATTAATTGAATAATTACCTTATGTACGTACAAAACTTTGTCGTAGTGCTTGTTCATATGATTGAAAATTCAAGTAAATATTTTTTAAGAACATTATATGTAATATAATATGAATGAATTATCGGGATTTGTGAATTTTATATATATATTTAAAATATCAGTTATTTTTTAAATTTTTACAATTTAATTCCATTGTTATATTGATGTTATTAATGTCAAATTATGTGAATAGTTCTGAAAAGGAATTTAATGGTATATTATGTAAAATTTTATTTAATTGACTTATATAAATTCATTAAAAATAATTAATTTTCCATTTTAATATTATATGGCCTTTAATATGAATCATTTTACACTTATGGGTATCTTTTCAATTTATAGAAATTGTATCAACTCTTATAGAGTAAAAAAGGTTTGATATTGTAGTAATTAAAAAAAGTGTTAACTTGTGTTAAAACTAAATAATAAGGATTAAAACATCTTAAAAACATGTCCAAATTTTATTTTATGATATTAATGTTACTAATTATCATCATATATTTTAAATATGACAATTTTATTCCACATTAACAATAAAATTTATATATATTAATATAATACATTATGTAATTCCAAGGGTGCCCCTTTACTCAAGTAAAAATATCACCTAATGTTCTCTCTTATTAATATATTTTTAGAAATATATATCAGATAATACATACCCAAATATCTACACAACAACCCTCCCCATTTCCAAGAGTTCATGATCTTAGTAAAATACTATACCTAGAAGGATTAATTTGTATTCCAAAGAGGTTATCTGAGGAGAAGGTATAAGTCCTAACCAACATATTTCAAGTTTACTTATTCATGTAACATAATCAAATAGTGTTTAACAATGATTAAATAATAAAATTAATATCTTATTGGTACCAATAATTAAAAAATCCAATAAGGAATATGTTTTATGGAAAATACGTTATCTGAGAAGAAGGTATAAGTCATTACAAACCTATTTCAAATAAATATTTCTTCTTCCTACTACAAAAATTATCTAACCATGATTAAATAATAACATTAGTATCTTATATATAATAATATTTATTTGTAAATATGGTAAAATTCATTTTCATATAATTTTCCATCCTACGGGAAATCAAAACATTTATCGTGTTGACATCTAGATTACCAACTCCATGAAGCGATATGTTTCATTTTTTATCACCACCTAAATGGATAGTTATAATGATGGATTTAATTAATAGATATGATATTCATGTCATAAATTTTAATAAATACTGATAATATTTCATTTAAATTCTTAGCTTTCCATCTATTGAAACATGATTATGTATTTTATTCGTACTTGTATACTACCACCTCCATGAAGCAATTTAATTCATTTTTGCAATAGACATTTCATTGATTGTTCTAAAAGTATAATTAATTTAGAAAATTATAATTTCATGATTAATATTCAAGATATGATGTAAAAATTCCGGATTTTTCCATGTTCATCCTACCAAAGCTGTTTTGAAATAAATAATTGTACATCCTCAAAACATTTGAAGTAATCATCACTTTTTTACTAAATAAATTAGACATGTTCAAAATTGACATAAAATGAGTATTGATAGTGGATTAAAATAAAAAAAGAGATAAATAAAGTAAATTAATAATAAAATTTTATTATTAAAGATTTAAATAATTTTTAATGGTAGTCATTATTTAAGGCATGTGATTTTTCATTAAAACTTTTTTAATGTATTACTTTAAAGTATTTTTCTTATATTTCAATGTTCTTTATAATGTTTTAAGAATGGTATCTACTATATATACTAATCCAGGCTTTCCATATACCACGTGTCCCTCTCACATTCATCCATGTTGATTTTTTCCTACGTGTCAACACTCCAAGGCTCCACGCCCTCCTATGCTTCCATACACTTACATCTTCATCGTCCCACTCCCACTCCTGCTCGGGTTTCAGCTCACACAGTCTATTCTCCCCAAAAACCTTGACCTCCTTCGAGGTCCATCTTATGGTTACACTACACTTCATCATCCTCCTTCTCTAACATTATCCTTATCTCATATTCACCTCACCTCTCCACTATATTCCTCCTCCCGCTCGGGCACGGGTTTCACCTCTTCGCAACCATGGGATTCCAAATATCTATGATGTCTGCATGCTCTTCCTTCGGTCTCCCCAATATGGAGTTTCTTTAGTATCTCAATTTCCTCTCCCCAGTCATGGTTCTGTATTTAGTTTCCCTAGAACAGAGTATCTTTTCTTTCAACCTGTACTCCATCATGTTCTTTCCTGCTCTGGCCATCAACACCTACCTCTGATTCAATTCACACTCCCCCCCTGACCACCCATACAGTTTCGTGTCAAATTCTACCTCTATTTCCCATAATTTTCATTCCACCTCTATCCATCAACACCACCAATGATTCTTTAATCAAATTTTATGGTCGAATCTCCCAAAATTCCTATGCCTTCTATCAATAATTCCCTCTTTCCACTACCTAAACCCTCAATGCAAATGGCTCCCTATTTTCTTCCACACCTCCACCACTTCCCCCAAATCTAAGACCTCTTACTGCTCAGTATACTCATCGATTGATAATATATTTAACATACAACTTGTTTCTACTGATGCTTCCATCAAAGGAATTAGGTAACCCTACCACCATCAACACTACAACCCACTCCCAAAACCCTAAACTCATCCTCATATTTTCATCTGGTATGATTTCTTTCATTCAATGTTTTTTCTTAAATGTTTGCATATCTACTTTCTAATATTCGTGCCTCATTATGGGTATTTTTTAATTGTTTCAGATGACATTAACATTAAATTTTGAACTGTTGAATGTTGATCTATAGGTTTTGGCATCTATGGAGTACATGGAGAAGACCAACCATCTTAAATGTGTGTTTATTTTTGTGACATCAGGTCCTTTTATTGTGGTTTTTCTTGGACTATAACATCACTAAGATGAAACATATAGTATTTTTATTATGACCCATATTATTGCACATTTATTTCTTTTTTGAAATATTTAAAATTAGAATGAATGACCAAAATATTGTGTTATGGTAATCTGAGGAGGATGTCAATTATTTTTTTGTTCCTGCATATATTATTTTTGTTGGATAAATGTGTGTTTTCATGCACCTAAATGAATATATATTTATTATAAATTGTTTATTCTGTATCATATTACTTATGATTTATTTTGAACTTTTTTACCTTACTGATTTAAGGAAAAATATAGGCATAAGAAGCAAAAAAAATATGCAGCCAAAGTACTCTTTAGGTGCCATTTTTCTCGAAGGTAACTTTCCACCATGTTCATTTATTTCTTATTACCATACTATAACTTTTATGTTCAGATGTGTCTTTTCTAATTATTCATTCTTGTGGTTTTCTATATTGAAATCCCTAATAAATATGTTCATAGAATTATCTGGATTAAAAACGTTGATATGCCATATTTTATTTTTACTTTTTTCTTATAATTCACGATTAAGAAGTTCATTAATTACGCTTATTTGGTTGTTAGTAGACCAATAATTATTTGGTTGAGCATTTTTTCTATATGAACTTTTATATACATGTCTCTGATACTGTGTTTTATCTTATTAAACATTTTGGTTCCAGTTGATTATTGTATAAAAACTATCACTTAAGTATTCCAGTTGATGTTGAGGGGGTTTATACGAGGAAGAGATTGTGACAGGTCTTAATGGAAATTGTATTGACTTAACTCATGTTGAAGTTCAAGAGGAACTACAATTAGTACTTAATAGAAACAAGATGTGGTGGTTCTTACTCTGAAGACCACACCTGTTAATGGATGGGGTTGACCTGCTGGAACTATCTACCTATGGAAAGGTAAACTAAAGAACTTGTTCTACATTTTAAACCCAAAAAATATAATCCCTTATCATTTATTTTATTTAATTTAGTTGTTTTACTATTTAATAACAATTTTTTTGTTTTTTGGGTAGTAAAAAAGCTAGAAACAACCTCACTCACCTGTTAGAGATCGAATTATACTGTTCTTGAAAGTTTAAATAAACAACCAGGTTCGTGTTTCTACTTTATTTTCAATGTTTTTGATATATTCCAGTTACCCCTTTAAGAAGCATCCTTGGTGTGCTCTGGTTGTCATGAAAACTTTTTTTTGGATGCTTAAACTATTTTCCTCATGCCTTATCTATGGAATCAGTGAATTATTTTAGTAGTGTTAAGTCATCCTTGCCTCACATTCCATAATCCTATGATATTAATGATAATGGTCTAGTTTCATAACTTATAATACTATTGTTTTTATTAGTATGAATCGGTAGTACACTGAATATTTTATCTTTATATACTCTATGTAATAGGTTCTTAAATATTCTGCTAATTGGATTCTTGAAAGAAGAGTTAGTCGTGGGTGAGAAAGCCTTTCTCAGGAAGTTGAAGGTGCGCCCCCTCATCCACTCTCAGTTGAAAAGGAAGCACAAATAATTATGATAAAGGACAAAATCAAGAACCTCCCAGAACAAGTATAGAAACTTTGAGGAGGAAATGTGGATGTAGCATAGCCACTCATGGGAATGTTTTAGGTACTTAATACTGAGAAAAAACTGTTGATTCAACAACTGTAGACTGAAAAAGTGTCCATGTTTTCTCTAGAAAAAAATATGGCTCTTTGTGAGATTTGTGTATCTTATCTTGTGGGAAAAAATAATACTAATGGAACTCAATATCACGTCATAGGAAAGTATCATATAGGTTATGGAATGGTAATGGATTTCATTTCTAGGTAAGTCTTTTCTAAATTTTTTATGGAAATAACTTTATACTACGACAATAAAAATGGTTCTAAATGATGCCCTATTCACACATATATATGGATATACATGTTTTATTTGACGATGCATACCTAACAATTGGTATATTAATTAATATATATCTTCTGTTTAACAGGGAAACTGGTGATGTTGCAATTTTGAATAGAGGAAATGCCACTGACCTATAATGAAACAAGGATTTCAGGTGGAAGACTACTACTCCCAGGTGCTGAATTTCATCACATCCTTTAAGAAAAGGAAATTATCAACATAGGAGAATCTATTCTTGATATTATGAAACTATACATGATAAAGAATATCTATTCAATAATAAAATCAATAATTTTGTTATGGTTTCTCTAATGACCCAGTTGTCGGGGTCCAACAAACTGAGAATCATATATGTGGATGTTCTTGTTCTGGTAGGTTCTTCCTAGGAAATTAGTCTGATGAAAAAATTGATGGTCTGCAGATTTATGATAAATTTGATGTTCTGTTTTAATATTGTTTCAAAAATAATTTCTCATACTGAATGATATGAGGGGATGGTAGTGAATGAGATGAATACCTCCCCCACCATCCGCCCTACATCTATGATGGAGAGCGTAATGGGTCTCCATCGGGGTTGGGTAAAAAAGGGTATTAATCTCTCCATTTAGATGTTCACACCAGCCATCCTTACAGTTTCAATAATATGTGAATATAGGTTGTCCTTTATCCTCATCCGATTTGAATTCTTATATGCTTCTAATGGAGTCTTAGGCCTCGTACCAGATCAAATGGAGAGTAGTGCCTTGATCCATTGGAATCCTTTTTAGTTTTCTTCTCCTGTATAAATATATAATAATTTGATGTAGAAAAAAAAGACTCAAGATATCATTAAGAACATCAATACTGAATGGATTGATGATCTAACACTGTAGGTTTCTGATCCGAATTTACCAATCAAACTGGTTACTGTTTCTTTTCTTGAAAAAATTGTCTCTTTTTACATAAATGAATATCTGTTTTGGTGGCTATCATTCATGAACATTGTTTAAATTACTATATTTAATTAAATGATGGAAAAAATAGGTTTATGTTGGTCTAATTGGTAGTCTTGGAAGTAGTATTTTCATCATCAGTATAGCCAGTGTGTGACAACACAATGAATATATAGTCTGTGTGTGACCAAAAAATGATGGGGCGAAACAACAGAGGATATACACTATGTGTGAAGAATAAATTTCTTGTCAATTTTCAGTACTATCAATTAAAATAGTAACTATTATTAAAATGGATTAGTTTTTCCATTGGGATGGTTCATATACAATGCATTTTCATTTTAAGTTTACCAAATTATTCAGTTCACACTTTAGTTTTTTACTTTAAATATGAAGTAATTAATAATAAAATGAACATTCATTTTGTTAGAACAGAAATTTTCAATACTTTATATATGAATTATGGAAAATGAAACTGAATTTTTTTATATTCAATGGACTAACCAATCCATTTGTAGTTCAAATAATCTACTCAATGGACTAACCAATCAATTTGTAGTTCAGACAGTAGTTCAGTCTGTATACAATATGATGTTCATATAGTACTAAAAATGGATTTCATAGTCCATTTTTAGTAATAGAGTTTCTGTTCTCACCCCTACGGAACCTGACTCCAATCTTTTAAAAACCAGTTGTAGAGTCATGTTAACACATAATTAATTTCAAATGACATTCACATATAAATAATTTATTCTATGGAATCATGAATTATCTATTAGACTTATTATTTATTTTTTCTTTTAGATAAAATTTTTTTAGGACTTTAAGATAGACTGTATTCTATAAAATTTCATCTAATAGAGGTTGGTATCCAAACATGATAATTATTATTTTAGGATATCAAGTACTGTATTTAATAAAATATATATAAATTGTTAGGTTTAATTTAGTCTAATTGGAAATATTGGATGTTTCATGTACAACATGTGTGTTCCAAAACAATGTATATGTATCCCATGTGTGACCAAAAACTTTTGGGTCTAAAAAATAGAGGATATGCACTGTGTGTGAAAAAAATCATGTTCATTTTCAGTACATTCAATTAACATATTTATTACTCTAAAATGGGTTGGTTAGTTCATTGGGATGGTTCTTATAAAATTCATGTTCATTATAATTTCACAAAATTATGCAGTTCTCATATTAGGTACTAAATATGTATTACTGAATAGGAAAATGAATTATAATTTTTTTTCAAACATTTTCAATACTTTAAATATGAATTAATGAAAATAAACATGAATTTTGTCTATTAAAGGGACTAAAGAGTATATTTTAAATTAAAATTTTATTTTCAATGGAATTACCAATCCATTTGTATTTCATACAGTAGTTCAGTCTATATACAATATACAGTTTAAACAGTACAGAAAATTTATTGCTTAGTCAATTTTCATTAATGGATTTGCTATTCTCACCCCTTTGGAACTTGAATCCAATATTATCAAAACCAATATTAGAGTCATGTAGACACATAATTAGTTTCAAAAGATATTCATATATAAATGATTTCTTCTATGAAATTATGACTTTTCTATTAGTCGCATTATTTATTTTTTCCTATATATAAAATTATTGCAGGACATCTATGATGAAGCTTCGTTGAAAGATACATGATTTATCTTTACCACGTGATTCATATTCTATTAGGTATATTCGTATTGTTTATTTTTCTACATTGTAAAAAATTACATTTAAAATTTAGACACATTCAATGATATATATCTTGATGTTTCTATATCGTTGTTATCAAGTGCTTTAGATAAAAGAAAAGGTTTTAAAGGAGATACCCATCTGAATTACAATTTTCATCCATCATGCCCGTCACCTACTGAACGATGTAACCATGATAAAAAATTGTTCTAGGGTATCATTAGGATCATTAGAATTATGTTCATTCCACACCACCTGGGCAGCATGGTTCGATGGGGAGAAGAGAGAGTTAAAACCATTAAAATCTAGTTGAGATACATTACATTCCACATTTATAGTAGGGGAAGGATCAGAATTCATCATGTTTTTTTTATAGAATAAACAACACAGATATCCTCCTTGTAATTTATCTTCTTAACTCTAATATTTGGTGTGTTTGTTAATAGTTTTCATGTGTTCTATGTTGCATATTACATGTTTGGGTGTGTTTTTTGTTAGTTTTTATCATATAATAAGATCTCCCAACATCATTTCACTTACATTTTATTATTATTTGTAGGTACTTCTGTGAAAACATAGCACATGCAACCAAATAAAGCCTTATGTTAAAAAACTCCCCTCAATGTTAGAAAATCCAATAAATGAAAAATATAGGTAAATTGACTGTTAAAATAGAGTTTTGTGTTGTGGATTACCAGTATGGTTGTTTTTGTTATTATTTTCTAGTATATACTTAGATTTTCCGAGACCATTTCTCTTAATGTTTTTATTTTGTAAATATACTTCTGTGGAAACATGGTGCAAGAAAATAAACAGAAGCTTATGTTAAAAAACACACACTAATTTTAGAAAATCCAATAAATTCAAAATATAGGTAAATTGGAAGTTAAAATATAGTGTTTTTTTGTAGATTATCTGTATGTGTGTGTTTGTTATCATTTTCCTGCATATAGGTAGATTATTCCACAATATTTCACATCATTTTTTTAATCTATATAGGTACTTCTAAGAAAACATGGTGCATGTAACCATATAAAATCTTATGTTAACAACAACATCGTCTTACGGAAACTTAAGGAGAAATAGAGACTACATCAGAAACTCACTACCACTAAAATGGTGTAGAAATATCTTATTACAGATGGTATATCTGTCACCATGATGGTAAATTCATTGGTTGGCTGCTGTGGTCCTGGTGAAAATTAATCCTAGGAAATTCAACAAACATTCTGCTGCATCTGTATTTCTATTAAAGAGTTCATCAGTTAAAATTTCATTATCCAATTAATAATCATTTTTATCTTCATGGAACACGTCATTTACTTCATTTCATTACATAAAATCTTTATTTTCATTTTCATATTACAACAATCCTTCAGTGATGATCTTGAACATGGAGTTGTTCATGAAGGCTCATACAAAGAGCCAGTGGTTCAAATAACAACCCAAAGTGTATTGCAGTGACCACCATTCTAATTCTGCCTTTTTGTGCTCATTTAATTCTTTTTATTACATTTTAAATGATTCATTGGATGGTTTGTGTGAGGGACAAAACTCAATAGCTGATAATTGAAGTATTCATTAGGGTGGATTTGGAAAATGAATTATAGTGTATTTATATTTTTAAAATCTAAAAAGTTGAAGACTTTTGGTGGAATAGAGTCATTACTATAGTATTTATTGTGTTAGTGTTGTAGTTTACTTTAGTTTTGGTTTCGTTCATAGAATTTTGATTCATAATATGTAGTCCAAAAGTTATTTTTATTTGAAATAGATATATATTACTTTTTTTACATTCTTTTTTTCATATTCTACTCTTTACTTTATGAAATCTTATTTCTATCATGAGATTTATTCTATTCAAAAATATAAAATTTCTGATTGTTCAGTAAACTCTTTAATAATATAATGTTACATTGATAATCCTTCTCCCCATGTGCATCCTCCTCATTTGACTCCACCACCTCCTCTGTATTAGACTTTGACTCTACCTCTACCTCCACCGCTGCCTCCTCTTACACCTCGACCTCTCCCTCCACCACTCCTCCAATATAGTTCTTCGGACATTATTCATCACATAAATTAAATATTTCACTAATTTTATTTTTTCCATTTTTCCTTCCAATATATATTGATAGGTCAAGTTTTTTCTGAATCGTTTTACATCTTCTTATTTACTTTTCATTGATTTTCATATATATTTTTGAATACATGTTCTTATTTTTCGTTTCTTTTCATTATAATATATCACTAAATACGTAAGTATATCATATTTTAATTTTTTTAATTATTGACTACTCTATCTATTAAAACACTTTTGATAATTAAATTAGAATTATAGCATTGTGTGTATTCATGGGTGAGGTACAAGTTATCTATACTTGAAAGGATGTTTAATATTATTTTCACTTAAATTTTATTATCTTTATACGGTTTATAAGATAATAGTATACTCATTTCATTAATAAAATACTTTTGTCGAAGGTGTGAATGGAATAACTATTTTATCTATTACATTATGTACACAATTTCTTATTATCAAGAATTTAAATTATATTGAATATTAATTTATAATTCCCCATTTATATTTTCCAATAGAATGATTTTTATAATATTTTAATAATTATTCATTTTATTTTTGTAAAACAAAAAGGTATTATTCTACTTTTTTGTATGTGAAAATTGAATGAGGGTTTCTTATGGGTTAAAAATTGTTTTTAAGGGTTTTTGATGAAAATGTGAAAGACTAAAATTTTAATATTAATGATATGGTCCTTAAGAAATATATATAATGAAATGTGATAAAATTATATCTTATATGATGGGTGATACAGATATATAATATACAAAGGGTGAGCATGATATAACATTCAAATGCATTGGGTAATGTTTCATGTCATTGGAGGAAATATATAGGGTGTTAACAGAAGAGGTGTCTCATTTAGATTTAACTTGGATCCAATTATTTTTTTTAAATGTTAACAGGCATTTTGTATATTATTCTATAATATTCCTAATAGGGATTCAATTTCTTTCAATTAATTTTAGTTTTTTTCTTTGAGAAAATGTGTGTTTTCCATGTCGATATTATTTATTTAATATACTCAATGAATAATGTGAAAAAGGTAAATCATTATGTGTCTTAATGTTTTTCATTTGACTAATGGATTTATTTATTTTACATCCCCATCTTATCTTTTTTTTGAATCCCACTTTTTCAAAAAATAATTATAGGGTTTTTGGATAAGTAGGAACAAAGAAGAAGTCCAGTTAGTATTCATGAAAACATTTCTTAAAAGAAAACGTGTTTTGTTTTAAAACATTTCTATTTTTTAAATGTGGATACTAAGTGAAGTTTCCAAATTTTTAATATTTAGGTTTTTAATGTAAAATTTATGAATTTATTCTCAAAAACTATAGACCATAACGATACTCATAATGTAAGAAAATGTATTATTATCCAAAAACTAAATCTTATGTAATTTTTTAAGGTTTGGATATTATAATTTTTATCCAAGGAAACATTTATATAACATATAGGTTTGTAAAATATAAATAAAATACCCTTGATAAATTATAACTTGTGGTTATTCTTAAATGATATATAATTTGAATATTTTCATGTTACTTCCTTTTATAGTTTTATATTTAAATTTGTTTTCCAAAGTGAAAATAGGGAAGCTAAAGTTGGAAGGTATCAAGAGTAAAATGTCATTTCAAATCAATTTCTATGATTGGTTATAAATAGAAATGAAGAGAATTTTAGTAATGGATCAATTGATAGAGGCTATAAATGCTTGTAGAATCCTTGTTTGAGAAAAACTACATTTAACACTGTATAACTTACCAATAGTTGATCATTTTATATAACATTAACCTCCAATATTTTGTTGAAACATATATCCAATGGTAGATAAATAATGGATAAATTCCTAATAAAACACTTTCAAAATCAATAGATATTCATAAAATAAAAATTTTAACTCATTCCATTTATAATTTTGAAGGAAAAATTGATGAATGGTGGTCATTAGTTACGAATAGTGTAGATAGAGAGAAAATATTGATTCCATGTAATGGAATACATTTAAGAAGACATACCTATATAAATACTTCCCCTAGGTTGTTTAATTCATAATAAAGATACAATTCTTCGAATTGGGGAAACATTAGGAGGATTTAGTACCAATGTATGATGAATTGTTAATAATATTGGTTAGGTAATCATTAAATTTTATTTATGTCCTTGATATTAATATTAATAGATTTTACTCAACATTGAAAACAAGTTTACCAAGAGCTTTGGTCTCATGGGAATTTAAAATTTATAAGAAATTTATTCACCATGGTATGAATGATGAAATGGTGTTTTTGGAAACATATTCTACTCATCATGACAAAAAAAATAATTAGTCATGGTGGAAGGAAATAGATAAAGAGTCTGTATTGATACATCTTTTAGATCGGATGAAAATCCTATGGTTTTTGAACTTTTTCAATTACTGAATGGGTTGTTTTTTAAACTGAAATTTTGAATTAAATTTTTGATAGTTTTAATGCTTTAATGTGAATTTAGTTGGAATTGGTTAAAGGATCGAGGATTTTATTGCTGGTCTTGAGGATTTTCAGGAGAACTGGACCCGAATAACCATAGTTTTGTAAATATGCATAGGGTGTATGGTTTTTCTAAAACTGTGTGGCCCACTACAAGAATCCATGTTCCCTTGTTTAAAGGTTGAAGTTGTAGTTAGCATGGGATTACCATGGTTTTAAAAACTATTCCCCTAGCCCACATGCTTAGTGACGTGGAAAGTACATAATCACTGTTCACCACACAATTTCCAAACCGTACAGCAAGCCCATGAGGAAAGATCTAGGTGCCTAGTAGAGGGGGCACAGTTTTCCAAACATTGTGACCCAAACCATGAGTCATGTTCTACATTTAAAATTTTATTATTTAAATTTAAATGAAAAAATAAATAACATAAATAATTATCAGTTTTCCTCCCCCTCATAATCATGTCAAACATCTCCCCATGTTCCCTGCATGCATGTGGAACCCCAAATTGGCCCTCCTTAATTCATCAGTCTTGTCCACTGTTTCTTTTGGTTTATTCTTTGAATCCTAATGGTAGGGCCTTCTATTACTCCTATTCTTTTTCGGATTTTTTATGGCTTATCCATCTGCATACATGGTTCATAAAAACCCTAGGAAAAGTTTTACTCCATTTCATTATTGTTACTCCATTATTAGGGCATGCAGATGGTCTCTCAGGGTGTCCACAACTGTGTTTCGGCAGACACTATTGTAGGCAAGGTGGATGGGTTCAATTTCTCTCACTTCCAACATTTTGGGTAAGGTTCTACACCAATTTTTTTCATTCACACCTTTTATTTAAGATTTATAATGTGATTATGAGTCCCTAGAATTTTTTGTGTAGTGCATTGGCCCCTACCTTGTGATTTTGATCCATTGGGTATAAGGATACTTTCTTTCATATTCATAGGTAAGTGTATATATATATATATATATAGATTCCCCTATCATATGTATATTTATCCATGGTAGTGAATATACATGTATGGGGATATGTGAGCCGATTTATATATATATATATATGAAAATTCATACTAAAGTAAGTAGAGACTAGAATATGAATATAAGGATATATTTAAGGATCCCCTTACATAGGTTCATGTCTGGGTAGATGTGTGCATAGAGGGCTGATGTCCTTAAAAGCATATGAATTTTTAAATACATAGTTTTTGTAGTAGAAGCTCCTAGTAAGGAAGCATCAAGAGATGAAATGTTCTGTTTGGTTCCACAATGGGGTAGGGTCCCATTTCCTTTGGCTTTAATAAAAATAGTGATGTAATTAAATTTATTATTGTACATTACTTAGGTTTAAATTAATGTATTTGAATTCATATATCAAATGTAATATGATTCTTGAATGAAGTGACGAATGTGATAAATGGTTTCTTGATAAGAAATGTCATGATTTTATAATAAAACCCCTCCAACGTTGGTTCATTTCCTTCAATCAAAAAATTGGTAAGTAGACATTTATGTTTGAATTTTTTAATTGATTTTTTTTGTGATTTGAGGCTATGTTTGAAACATATAATGTTTTGTACATTGACCTATTTTTTATAGACTGAATTGATTTACCTTTTAAATGAAGTGACCCTTTTCCCATGTGTATTTAAATGAGCCCAAGACACCCCATGAGTGTTTTTCCACCTAGACATGCAATTACCCAAGTAGGTAATTGAGTTGTTTCCATAACCATTCCTTGAACATTATCCTTAGGATTTTTATGTGATATTTCCATGTTGTGAAAAAGTAAATGAAATAGTTGGAATTAATTTTAAAATATGGTATCATCCATTCAGGGTATTTATTTAGATTCCTTCCTTTAGTGCCTATACCTTAGGACAATTTTCCATGATTAGTAAAATAGAAGGATATGACCTCAAGTAGGTTTTCTAAAAACAAATGACATGACTTGATTAAAGGGTTTCAGTAAAATGGATTGCTTGATATGGAATTTTTTATGTATAATGACATGCATGAGAGGTCATTACATCATGTAATGATTGGAATGTTACCAATCCCAAGACAATGTTTTAATTGAAATACTTGAGATGTATTTTCTTAAGTAAAATTATTATGAATTTGATTATTCCAGCTTATAATTGATTATGGATGGGAGGAATTTTTACCCCATGCCAGTAAAATTTAATCATCTATTGATGGGAGGATTTGTTAGCTCATTCTAGCTATACAATTAATTATGGATGGGATAACTTCATACCCATTGCTTGTATTATAAATGATTATGGATATGATACATTCATTCCCCTTTCTATATTATAAATTATTATTGATGGGAGACATTCTTACCTCATTCCATCCATATAATTTATTATGGATGGGAGGCATTCTTACCCCATTCCAATATTATAAATGATTATGGGTGGGTGGAGTTCTTACCCCATGATGGCTATATAAATGATTATGTATGGGAGGCATTATTTCCCCATTATTGTTCAATATAAACATATATGGATTGGATAAATTCATACCTCAGCTGGTTATCTTCTATTTATGGGTTGGATGTCTTCTCACCCCATGCCATTTATGATTTATATAAATATGTATATTTATATATATTGATCTACTTCAACTTAATCTGTCTAGAATCTAAATTAGGTATCTCAATCATGTGTCCCTTAGGAACCTACATATGTGTTAAGTTATTTATTAAATTATGTTATTAATTATCTATACATGAACACTAATTAATTTACATTGCACTATCTGGATTGGGGTTGATATTGTGGGTGGTTAACTATAGAGATTTCATCTCTCCCATTATCGGGTACCCTTGGTATATGAGTAGACCTTATATTTGCATGATCTAGGTTGTTTTTTGTATTTCTAGTACCAGGGAGTTTGGAGAAAAGGACCGAGATGGATCTTAGGATGCTCATGGAGATCACCAGTGGGGTTTTGGAATTTTTTCTTTATTTTTGTACAGTATTATAAATCATGATATTTTTATATGGATTAACTTATGTATCATACATCATCCATGTATTGTATAAACCATAATTGGCCACTATAATTCATTTATTATAAAAAAAATTATTTCTACTTTGACATCTATTTATACAATTCTTCTATTGTTTATTTTTTATATGATTTTATAATACCAATGTGAAACTATAATAAGAGGGCGTATTCTCCCCATGATCACCTCTTGAGACCCTCAATTCTAGACAGTAGCCTCTAGAATATAGGGATATGTTCTTGAGGTCATGTGATGCACCGGTATGGCAACCAGTTCGATGGTAATTTGGGTTAGGATGTTACCAAGTTGTATTAGAGGATGTTTTATTTCCATTTTCATGCTATTTTAGTCTAGTATACAAGAGACTATGAATGTTTCATCACTGGGTTAGTATTTATGTATGGGACTAATCACCTCACATATGGTAAATGACCAAGTGTCCCGAGCAGGGATTATTGTTCATTGCATTTTTTCGTCAAATTTTATTATGATTTCACCTCAGGTTATTATTTTTATTTTCCACTACTTATTGGTTTATGATTTATGGTGTTTTATCCTTTTCATGATATAGAAAGTATGTTTCAATACAATCATCATACTAGACACACAAGAAATTCACATTCTTTGCATAGTGTCATGTTATGTAGTTGCATTGTAGTTTTCCTACTGACTTGATTCTATGCCTTGAATGATATTTTTTGTTTCTATATTATATCATTCTTATTTATTAATACATATGATTACATGATATTTTTGGTTAATATTTAGTCATTTCATGGGATGAAATATATTAGTTTTTAATAAATGATATCTAGTTTTCAATTGTAAGGGGTAAGGGTGCCTTATAACTATGAAATTGTAACCTATATATTCAAACCATCATGATCATCTGATAACTACATTTTTAAGACTGTTGATTTAAAATATATATATATATATATAAGGATGCTTAATTTTAATTATAATGTGAATTTATTTTTATTAAATGGGACCCAAATGTAATATTATAATGTGAATGGGTGCTTTATATAATGGTAGATGGCCACCCAGATGATTGGACCATTATAGTTGATCATGGTAAATTTCAGAATGTAATTGGTTAATAAAAATTGGAGCCATTTTTCAATACATAAAGTGTATGGGTGCATCATGAATTGTGAAATTGAAACCCATATTAAATGTAATGCCCATCTTCTGTTTGAAATTGTATTAAGAGTAAGAGCTATTAGTTTTATTATGAAAAGAACTGGTTAAAGTCCTAAGTTAAAGTGGAACCATGTGGGATTTATGGGGAAATGTTTTTATGAGATAAAATATTTGGGTGTTTTAAAATTAATGATTTTATAAACTACTACTGGGTTTCTTTCTGATGAACCCAGGTTGGTTAAAATCAAGTAACTTTTGTTTTTGATTTGAATAATGGTACCTAATGATTGAAATTGAATCTTTTATATGATTAAAAATTTATAGGTGATGAAATAGAATGGGATTAAAAATGGAACCAATAGTGGTGTCCTCTATTATAAACCCTTATGTAATGTTAGGTTGTGTGACTCTTGGATTTGAATTGGAATGTAAATGGTAGTGTTTTCCATAGGCTATTTTCTTTTCAGAAATGACATAGATGATCAACTTATGAGGATAATGACTTCAATGGGTGTTACCTAGAGATTTGTTTGACGATTATACTGTTGTAAGGGGATATAATTTGTTAGGTATCACCCAAAAAACAAAATGTCTTTATTATACTGTGAGTTTTTTGAAGTTTGGTGCAATTTTGGTGTCGTTGTCCTTAGTAGGACATTGACTTTTTAGTGAATCCCTTGTTCAGATGGGTGTTTGTTGTGTTTTGGGACTTTATTTTTGGAATGATTAGTGAGAAATTATCTCTATCAGAAGGTTAGATATTCCCCATCCTTGTTCAGTTACTTGATATATTGTTTGGAACATTCCTTTCTGTGGAAGTTGATTACTTGTCTTGTCACTGTCCAAGTGAAAGGTAGTATGGGGAAATATAAGTCAGGAATAAATTTTTCATATTTTTGAGTATGGACTCAGGTTATCTCCTAGTAGAGTGACCTGAGCATTAAATATTCAATTTCATACTAATTCTAGGGATGGATTTTTATAAAGAATCTGCTTTTTTGAAACTCTGGTCTCATTTTTTGACCTTATTTGTATTTTTTGATGATATGATCATAGCTCAGAGGAGTGTAAATAAATATTGTTAGTTTTATGATCTAGGACGCTTATGAGAAGAGGTTTTTCATTACATTTTCTAACAGGACAATCATAATTTGAGGAGTGTCCTGTTGAATCTGTTAAATATTTTCTTCTAGGTAGAAGGTTCACAACCAAATTGGATCATTATGAAATGTACATATCTCTTGAATTCCTTTGAGTTTTTCATGCCCTAAATCGTATTGATTCTTTCTTTGTAGTAATACTCTGTTTTGGTTATCCATTTCCAACTATTTCTAAATTATGATGGTATTGGATAGAATTTGTTTTGTATTGTTGAGTGATCGCGGAATTCCATCAGATTGTAAAAGCATATGTTTAGTTAATGACAGTGTGTCGGAGGTGAAACCATGTTTCCTCTTTGATGTTGACTAACTATGGTTCCACTAATCTTCTTGGTAATAATAAAAATACCCATAGCGTAATATTCAATTTTATTAGATGGTTCCCTATGTTTTCATCTTGGATACACTAAGAGGGAAATGATCTTATGTTTTGCTAAATCCTTAAAAACTGTTGAGATTTTTAGGTGATTCTTTTTCAATAGTGCACACAAGATGTGCGGATTTCTTCATAGAAATGATTTGAATGTCACTACAGGTTATGTATTAAAATTGGTGGATGTGTTCATTGTGAATATTATATGGTTTGGTAGATGGCATCACAGTTATTTTGTAATATGTTGTCTGTCTTTGTAGAGGGTCCTCTTGAACAGTTGGTTATAGTTTCTTGACAAGTTGTTTATATTTCTCAATAAATCTTTTAATGAAGGATCATTTCTATCATGTCTTTAGGTAGATATTAGTGCGGTTGTTTTTGGTCATGCGGTTTCATGATATGCAATATCATTTTGGTTAAACGAATTTTATGGGTGATTGATCGCTTGGTATGTTCTAAAATATGCTTAGGGAATCATTAAAACTCATTGATTATCCTTTAAAGGAAATTACAACCGAGGTAAATGTTGTGAATTGGAATTGATCATCTTAAATATTAAATCCTAAGGTGTGAAGTAGATTTTTCTAGGTACTTGATGTTACAATGATGGGATTGTGTCTCTGGTTGAATAAGATTAGGTAAGTTTCATCTTTTTTATCGGGTTGAAAATGATAATTTTCTCAATTTCTAACCACATAAATGTCATATTCTTAATTGGATACCCAATGGTGTATTATACATTTGGAAACAAAACGTGATAATTTGAATGAATATTTCAGACCACTGTAGTTTGAGGGTTTGTTACGCTATTCTCATAGGGTTATCGAGGATGAGAAGCTCTATGGTGGGAAGGTTGTAAGGATTCATGTTTTAGACTAGATCAAAATAAAAGGTTTTGGAATTTTTTTAATTACTAAATAAAGCATTTTTAAAACCGGTCATTGGAAAGAAATTATAAGAGTGGAAATTCTTATAATTGTTTTTTTACATTGGTGAAGGCCCATGGAGTTTCCATGAGTTCTCGGTGTGTTTGGGGAGAACTGGACCTAGGAAATCATGGTTTTGTGAAGAATTAGAGGTTGCACAATTTTTCAATAACTATGCATCCCATTATAGTAAATGGTACAGATTTTTTCAAAGGGGGAGTGGTGGTTAACACAGGCTGAAAATGGTTTAAAAAACCATGAAACCATCTTGTACACTTAGTGTAATAGACTTTTTCTAAGCATTTTTTCACCGCATGGTTGGTGCACGATTTCAAAAACATATAGCGATCCCTTGCAAGATTCTCCAGGTGCCCAGTGAAGGGTGTATAGTTCGCACACAGTTTTCTAAATCATGAAGCCCAAACCCTATGTGGTGTATTGCTTTTAAAAATTTAATTATATTAATTTAAATTAAAATAAAAAAATAAAAACATTAAAATCATCCTCCGCCTCCTAATCACATCGCACCTCTCCCTCAGTACCCTAGCTGCACAGGTAACCCCATCTCCAGCTTTCCTTTATTAAATGGTTCCATCCACTGTTTCATTAGATTTATTCTCCATATATCCATGGTAAGGCCCTATGCTCCTCTTACTCTTCATTTCCGGATTTTTTTCGGCCACTCTGTCACCCTACAGTGTTCGGTAAAACCATAGGAAAATGGGTAATGCATTTCTTTGTTGTTTCTCTAGGATTAGGTCATGTGAATGGTCCCCAAGGGTGTGTTCATACATGTTCTGAAATTTTCCACTAAAGGCGATGTAGATGGGTTGATTTTGGCTCACCCCCGAGTTTTTGGGTACGGTTTTAAACCAACTTTTTTGTTTTTCACCATTCATTTGAGATTCTTAAGGTGTTTATGAGTCCTTGGTTTTTTTGTGTTGTGTGTTGGACACTACCATGTGATTTAAAGTCACCAGGTCTAATGATACATCCATTCGTATGTATAGGTAAGAATATATATATATAAGTGTATCTCTCTGTGTTTGTGTGTGTAGGTTCCCCCATTATGTTTATAATCATCCATGGAAGTCAATGTACATGTATGGGGCTATGTGTGCCTATTTATATATTTTAAAATTCATAAATAGGTGATTGGAGACTTGTATATCCATATAATCATATTTGTAAGGATCCCCTTGCATAGATTCATGGACATGAGGATGTGTTTATAGGGGATATATGTCCTTAAATTTATATTAATGTGCATATGCTCAGTGGGGTAGTAGCATCAACTAGTTAGAAAGTATAAAGAATTGAAATGTTCAGTTTGGTTCTACTATAAGTTAGGGTCCCATTTCATTTTCCATTAATTTAATGAGTGGGTTAATGAAATTTCTTACTGCACTTTCCTTATATTTAAATTAATGTAGTAGAGTTCTTAGATCAAATTTTAATTTAGTATGATTTCTGAATGAAGTTATAAATATGATAAACATATGCATGATACAAAATTTAATGATTTTATAATAAAAACCTTCCAAAAGAGGTCTCCTACCTTCAAGATAATAATTAGTGGGTAAACTTTTATGTTTGGCTTATTTCATTATTGTTTCTTGTGCTTTTATGTTATGTCTAATAAATGGTATATTTAGTACATCGGCCTATTTTTTATAAACCAAACGTATTTCCCATTTAAATTAATTGAACCTTGTCTCATGTGTATTTTAGTGACTCTAAGACACTGCATTGGTGTTTGGTCCTCTTATAATTGGAATTTCCCAAGTATGTAATTGAGTTGTTTCTATAACCATTCCTTAAAAATGATCTTTGGGGTTTGTATATAATATTTCCACATTATGAATAAGTAAATGAAATGGTTGGAATTTCTGGTGAAATTTTGAATCATCCTTTAAGGGTAATAAAGAGGATTCATTACTTTGGTTCTTATACCTTAAGTCAATTTTCCATGTTTAGGAAAATTGAATGAGATGACCTTGACTAGGATGTGTCACACCAAATAACATTACTTGATTAAAGGGACCCAATGAAATGACATCCTTGAAATTTAATTTTTGTTTGGATAATGACATATATGAGAGTTATTAGCCTCTTGTAATGATTTGAATTTAACCAAGCCCAATATGATGTTTTAATTGAAATGCTTATTTTTTTCCTTAAGTATTATTATGATGATTGTGACTATTCTAGAAATATAATTTTTTATGGATGGGAGGAATTATTATCCAAATCCAGCTATATAAATTATTATGGATGGCAGGAAATATTACCACATGCCACTATAATATAAGAATCTATGGATAGAAGGAATTCGTACCTCGTGACAGCTATATAATTGATTATGGATAAGAGGTATTCTTACCACATTCCAGTATTATGAATGATTATGGATGGGGAAAATACTTACCCCATTATAGTATTATAAATGATTATGGATGGGATTCATTATTACCCCATACTAATATTGTAAATGATTATGGATGGGATTCATTCTTACCTCATGTCAGCTATATAATTGATTATGGATGGGATGCATTTGTACCCCATGCAACTATTATAAATGAATTTGGATGGGAGGAATTTTTAGACTATTCAATCTATATAAATGATTATGGATGTGAAGAATTATTACAAAATTACAAAAGAATATAAAAATATATGGATGGGAGGAAATCTAACCCAGCGCCATTCATCTTCTATTTATGGGTGGGAGGAATTCTTACCCCCCCCCCACACCCCACCCTAAATTTATGATTTATATAAATGCATATATTTATATATAGTGACTTGATCAGACTTAAAATGGATATGAACTAACGTTGGTATCATCGTTAGTTATCCCTAAGGAACAAGCAAGTTTGTTTATTTTTTATTCTATTATTTTATTAAATCCCTATACCTTCACACGATTTAATTTACCATGAATTATCTATATTGTGCTTGACACATTTGGTGTTGACCTACTAAGATTTTATCTCACACCCATCTTAGGTACCCTTGGTACCCGATTAGACATTATATTTGTATGATCTAGATTTTTTATTATATTTATTATACCTAGGAGTTAGGAGAGAATGAACAAGATGGATCATGGGATGCTTATGATGATCACCCTTGTTATTTTAAAACTATATTTTAATTAATGTTGTTTGTTTAATACTTTATATTATGTATCATCCATCATCCATGAATTTTATAAATGGGTGTTCGACACAATATTTCAGTTATTATAATATTTTTCAATGGATTCTTTGAAAAGTGTTTATATACTACTTAAGTTTTTCATGTTTTATATTATCTAGTAATACCACTATGAATCTATGATAAGAGGGTATAATATCCCAACCATCACCTGTAAAGACATTCACTACTACTCTACAGTCGCTAGTGTACTATGAAATGCACTTTAAGCCATGTGACCCATCTGTCTGGTAACCGGTTCGATGGTAGTCCAGGTTGGGAAATTACAAAGTCCACTAATAAATATATTAGTGATTTCCCAATTTATTACAATTATAGTAAGAAAATATTTTAGGGTAGGTCTTATAAGATTCGGGAAATGTTATCAGTGGGGTACATTTGGTCATAGTGATCACGGCTACATAGAAAATAGTCTAGAACAATCCAATAGCATGGTATCAGATATCCAACCAATAATGAGACGATTTAATTATAATGAGTTGAATAATTATTCTAGTGTATATCCCATGTTAGTTACACGGGGTTGAAATAATCATCATTGAATTCAAAAGAGAGTGTTAAAAACATTTACCACTACCACTATGGTTGATGTGGGGTTATCCAATGAAGTTGTTATTCGAACATTACTTGTTTTTTCAATTTATATTAATCCTATGATTGAATCTCAATTTTCATATTCCTTACATTCTAATAAAATTTTAAGTAAAATTATAACATCACCTCATAATAATAAGATATAAATTTTTATGAAATGTACTAGTGAGAGTTTTTGAAAACCCCATAATTATAGTAATATTCATATTCTTATCAGTTTTATGGTATTTTTAGGGAAAATTATTTAACCCACTATAGTGGAGTTTGTAGTTATTCTAGGTATGGATTTACATTCAATTTACAATACTATGATATATTCCAAATCTATTACTGTCATATTAACTGATATAATAACTTTAATGACATATCTAGAAGTTATGAAATTGATTAAATATGTTAGTGAATGTTACAAAGAACATTTTATTGAAAAACAAATTCTGGCTTTGTTGTTTTTAAATTTTAAATGAATTAATGCATTAATTTGATGATGACTATCTTAGAAATATTCTAGATTTAGTGGTTAAATTTATAGTTTACATAGTTCCTCATGCTAATAAAATTTTAAAACCCTCGTTTCGAATGAATCAAGAAACACTTTTAGAACAGAAAAACAAGTTTAAATAATTATATAATAAAAGAATCATTCATCTGGATACTTCACCAATGGTTTCTCCTATTAAATTTGTTAAAAATAATGATTTATAAATAAAATTTTATATTTATTATAGATCTATGAATCTCATCACTAATAAGATAAAAGTATCATGTTAGGCATATTGATTATTCTTTTTAAAAATCTACAAGGTGTGTGGTATTTTTAAAATATTAATATCATGTTAGGTTACCACTAGATGATGGTAAAGAAGTAATATATTCCAAAGAATACATTTTTTACTATATATGGAAATTAGGATTTTGTGGTTATTCACTTTGGATCATCTAATACACTAGTTGTATTCATGGATCTTATGAATATAGTCTTCCATGACTATTGGATAAATTTTTGGTTTTGCTTATTGATATGATTTTGTTATATTTTAAAATTCCTGAGGATCATGAAATACACTTAAGGATTCTTTTAAAAACCTCAAATGAAATTATGTTATTTGAAAAATTTAGTATATGTGAATTTTGGTTGAAAAATTATTCATTCCAATGAAATATTATTTCTAAATAAGGAATATTTTGTGAAACTACTAAAATTTAAGTGGTTAAATAATGTAAAATAATAAAAAAATTCATAGATATTCAGATTTTACTTTTAGTGGCCTGTTACTGTTGAAATTTTGTTGAAAACCTTTCTTGGTTGTCATTCCCACTAACTAAATTAAAAAAAATGATTTACATTTACTTTGATGAATGATAGTTATGAATTTTTTTTATTAATTGAATATAATAATAAGTTATGATTTATTGTTTTCCCTACCCTCTAGAAATATTGAATTTTTAAGCTTTATAGGTTGTTCTTTTAAGAGTGTTGGTTTTTATATATATAATAATTAGGTGATTTTCTATACTTTATATAAAATGAAACCTCATTTACTGAATCATCCTACACATGATATGGAACTACTCTATATGTTTTGCTTCTTTAAAATTTTTGATACATCATTTATATGTAGTGAAGTTTGAAATATATATTGATTATAAATTTTTGAAGTATATATTATCTCATAAATATTTTAACTTCATGAAGAAAAGATGGATTGATTAGATAAAGTGTTTTATTCTAATGATTTATTACCATCTTTAAAAAAATGAAATAGATAATCTGAGTTGAAAATATAATGCATCATTAACTATGTTACATTTTGAATATTTTACATTGGTAAATTATTTAATGAATTATTTCCTATAAATTTTCATATGGTAACTTCCTCTTTTTTGTTCCAAGTTTAAAAATATTCAATAATTTCAGAAATAATTAAACAAGATCAATGGAATACCATGATTTAAAATAAAATGTATCACTAGTAATGAATGGTAAGTCACCTGATTATTTCTTTGAAAGGGATGGTATTTTGAATTTTGTAAAAATGTTATGAGTTCCAGATTTCTCCAAGATGAAAAATAATGTTTGAGTGATACTCATAGCCCTCCCTTTTATATTATTCTCGATAGAATTAATATGTACAAATACCTTTAGGATTAATCTTAGTGGGATGTAGTGAAGAATGATATTGCATAATTTACCATGAAATTTCTGCCTTGTTATGAGGCTAAAATTGAATGAAAATTACTAAAAGGGATGTTGCATCATTTTATAGATCTAGAGTGAAAATGGAAAAATATAATCAAGTATTTTTTATCAGATTTAAAAATAAACCTAGATGCAATGATGTTATTTGGGTTATTTTCAATCGATAACTAAATAAAAAAAATTCTATCCAATTCATGATATTTTATCTTTAGAATATATTTATCAATCTTATCTAAAGGATGTATTAATGTTATATGGAGTTCCTATTTAGATTATTTATAATTGCGATCCTATGCTTAATTCTAATTTTTGGAAAGGCCTTTGGACTTTATTGGGTATTGAATTAAATTTTAGCATAGATTTTTATGGCTAATATGATGGATATCCATAATAAATGATTAAGATAATGGAAGATATATGTCATTCTAGTTCAATGTAATTCCAATGAGTTCTGGATCATTATATTTCATTATTCTAGTTTTATTATAATAATAGTTTTCAATCCCATATATAGATGGAAATATTTGATGCATTATATTGAAATGTGTGTTAGACTCTTGGTTTCTCTGATCAATTTGTTTAAAACAAAATGTTGGGAGAAGATATTTTATAGGATTTTATTGACAAGGTAAATATGATTACAAATTATGAGGGTATCTATAAGTATAAAAAGAATTTATGTGGATAACCTAATTAATAATATTTCATTTGGGGTAGTAGATCATTCTTTTAATAAATTATCTCACAGGAAACTAGTTATAAGTTTTGGTAAAAATGGAAAGTTCATTACACTGTTAATTGGAACATATATATTTCTAGAAATTTTTTTGATCAATATCTTACCGAGTTCCCTTACCTCTGAGTTTATCCTAGGTTAAATATTGGTTTCATGTTTCATTATTAAGGAAATATGTTCGAGGTGAATATCATGTTTTGAGGCCATAAGTAATATAGTAGTAAGAGAATATTTCATATGAGGAATAGTTATTTCGAAGAAAGGTGGTTTGGTCTCTGAGGGTCCCGGGTGATGATAGTGGCTTCTTCCCTCGATGACAATGGTGTCTTTGGCACCGAACCCTCCCCCCGCCATGGGGGAGGTGGAGTCATCGCTTCCAGATGGTCCCTGGTTCTTCCGACCTTTCTATAATCCTGATTTCCTTCCTCCTTTTCCCAATGTTTTGATTTTCCCTAAAGCCCCAGAGTTCCTCGATGGTTACCCTAACCTCTAGATCTTGAACTCCGAGTTCTTGGAGTCTTCGACGCTTCTGAACCACAGATTGGTTTTTCATTTCAAGCATATGTGACCATCAGTGGATGCTTTTTATAGGTTTGTTTTTGGTTCTTGGGATATACAAGAACGGTCAGTGGTTGGTGTTCTTGATTGCCTCCAGATCATGATCCGCTTTGAATCGGAGGCGAAACTCATTCAAGAATAGTACAGGGCTCCATGAAATTTTAACGGGATGAGTTTCATCCTCCTTAGATGGAAATTTGATCCTCATATAAAGTGGGATTCGCCATCAATGGCAGTTTGGGTCAGTTTACCTAATCATCTACTTCCTTTCCAGAATCCTGCTATTCTTCGGAAGATTGGTAATATGGTAGGAAGGTTTATTTGTTCTAATAATCGAACTGTAGCTGTGTTTCATTCGATTAATCCCCAGATCTGTGTTGAAATAGATGAGTCTCACCTACATTTTGATTTTGTATGGATTACCATTGTTGAGGAGTAAAGGTGAAAAAATAAGGAGTATACGAAAACTAGATGGAATTCCGCTCCATTTGTAAGCGGATAGGGCACACTTCGTTGGTCTGCCGAAGGAGAGATCTCGCGAGAATGTTGAAATATAAAGATTAGAAGGTGAAGGTTGATGTGATGAAGATCCAAGATCTGGGGTCTAGGGAGATGGCCACTGATAAAGACACATATAACTCTGAATTATCTAAGGGTATGGTGTCCCCAGTGCATCCATTGAATGGTGAGACTCGGTGTGGTGAGCATTCGGTGTCTGTGAGGATAGAGGATGATTCCAGCAACAAGAACTCTGAACAGTAAATGGTTATGGATCACTATTAGGATGACTTGGGATTGATTGAAGGAGGGAAGGTTTCTATGCTATCTAACTCTATTGTGGAGGTCCAGCCACCTAGCCCCCACCAGGTGACCTATGGAGAGGTCCATGATTCAGAGGCATCCAGAAGACCGAGGGTGAAGTTGAACCCATTGGTTTCTGATTTATTCAAAATGATGAGGCATGATTTGCAGAACACAACTAGTTCCACTATTAGAAAAGATACAAATCAGAATGAGGAGGAGAGATGCTCCAGCTTATTGGAGGTGTTATTTCCTGTCTGTGCTAAGGGTATTAAGGGTTTGGATCTCTTGGCCATGCCCTTCCTTACTCATACCAACCGGTTTAATGACCTCTTGACAGGCATGTTTGAGGATGGAATAGTTGAGGATGATGTTGCAGGGATGGATGGTGGCGTGAAACCACCAGAGGGTCTATAGGGTATGGGAAAAGAGACATGGTCCATGGACGTGGAGGAAGCTTCTACTGAAGAGAGGCGGCTCCCTTTTATGGAGAGTAACACTCCAGACCAGAGGCAGGGGATCAACTCAGAGTCTCCTACTGTTGTTTTGGGGGTGCAAGCTGATATTGGTAGGGAGAGTTCTGGGAGAGGGAATGAAAATGAGAGTGTCCCATTCGGTCGGTCATTCAGTGATGTGTTCAAAGTGGGAATCAGACGATGGTTACATGTGATGGACATTTGTAAGCTTCTCCAAGATGAAGTCTATGGAAATATTACTCTTATCTTATGCAACTGATGCAGACTATATTGGCTTCTAAATGGAACGGTGAGGTGACTCTGGCTTCTAAAAAGGGTTGTGTGGTCAAGATGTCATCCTCAACGTAACCCAGTCTTGATCAGCTTTGGAGTCGGGTTCAAAGTGAAATCTATTAGAGGTCTCCAGATTAGAAATAAGCTACTAAAGAAGATGGATCTTAAATGGGGTGCGGTGATGAGTTTGGATACTTTGATGTGTAAGTTTCACATGTTTGTGTTTTGGTTGTAAGTTGGTGTACCATAAACCCATTAACTAGCTTTAAAAATGGATAAAATAATATTCAAAAAAAAAGAATAGTTATTTTATATATATTATCATAGAAATAAGATGTTTTGGATTTAATTGATTTCTTATGTTATGGTTTTTTATAAAAACCATATTTTTGATGAAGTAATATATGAATCACAAAATGATATGAAATAAAAATATCCCAACATGTTTAAGCAGTGAATAAAACTATGATGATTATATTCCTAAAAGGGTCCAGAATTATAAAAACATGGTAATATAAATTTAATTTTCTTTATTTATATACATTAATTATATTTTATATTTTTATATTCATTATAAGAATATAATGTAATTTTTCAATGAAAAAGAATATACTGTTTTTTAATTCATTTCCAAGTAATATATGGTTTTATATAAAATAATATTTTTTAAATTTTAGAAAATTATTTTTAAAAAAATTTACTTAAATTTAGAAATAATCATGTAGAAATTATATTAGAATTATGTTTCGGGATTTTTCTGAAAAAACAGTGAATAGTGAAATGCAACGATTTTAAAAAAAACCATTGTTTCTTATCATTTAGTAAAATAATTTAAATGTAAAATTTTATATTTATTTTTACATTAAATTAACTTAAATATGCAATAATTATAAATAATAATATGAATTATATGTGAATCATTATTTTACCCAAAACTTTATAAGTTCATTTCTGGGATTAAAAACAAATTATTCAAAAAAACTATTTTCAATTGTGTTTTATACATTTATATTGAAATTAATTTATCCTACTTCTTGAAATTGAATCTTGAAAATTAGATTCCATATTTGGATTTATTATTTTCAAATTGGTTTTATTGAACCATTTTAGTATTTTTCATTATAAACAGTAGCCGTAGTAAATATTTCTCACCTTAATAAGGATAAAATTGGTAAAACAAGGTTATAATTTTGAGATAAAGAGAAAATTCTACATTATTATTAAAATTATATAATTAGATAATATTTTTCTTCCATATCCATCTCGGGTGCTAAAATTTTAAATTTCATGTCACTTTATTTCATCAATGATCATAATATGATTTTATGTAAACAATTAAAACAGAATATCACTCACTTTTCTTTAATATATCTTATATTTTTTTAGAGGAATAAAAAGAGGTTATGTTATGTTATAAATGGATATTTAAAATATTAATTATTTTTTTAATCATGGTAATTTATTTTTATTATTTATTCTAGTAATAATTACCTTAAGTGTTTATGCCATATCCAAACTTTTCTTGTTTGTGTAATAGAAAATTGAAGTTATTTATTTTTAAAATAATTAAAATTAAAACAATATGAATAAATTACTATGTTACATGAATTTTATATATATATATAACATATTATTGATTTTCTAAAATTTTATAATATAATTAAATTACTATATTGATGTCATTAATGTTAAACTATGTAAATAATATTGAAAATGACTTTAATGGTATCTTATGATAAATAATAATTTATTAAATGAAATAAAATTAATAAAAATATTTATATTGGAAAATATAATATTGTACAGTATATAATATAAACCATTTTCAAATTATATGTGACTTTTCCTTTTATAGTTACTTTCTTGACTCTTATAGAGTAAAAAATGTTGATATCATAGTAATCGTCAAAAGGGTAATGGAGATAAAACAAAGAGATAAGTGTTAAATCAAGATAAAAACATGTAATAATTTTATTAAATGGGATTATTTTGACTCATCGTCATTCTATATTATAAATTCATCACTTATTTACACTTGAACATGAAAATTAATTTATATTAACTTAATGAGTCATTATATTCCAAGGGTTCCCCTCCCCTCACTCATAAAAGGAAACCTCATATATTCTCTTAATTTTGAATTTTAAGCTCACTATATTGGATAATACCTACCCAAATATCTCCATAAAATACCTTCATACATCACATAGGTCGTGGTCACACCAAAATTCCAAACCAAAAGGGATTATGTTTTAATCCAAAGAGGTTATCAGAAGATAAGGTATATTTCATAACCAACCTATTTATATATTATTTCCTATTAAAATTCATTAACCATGATTAATTAATTTCATAAGTATCTTAAATATACTGAAATTTAGTATGATTATGGTAAAACCCTATTCATATCCTTTTTCATCCTTGGTAAAATGAAAACATTTCTCAAGTCTACGTGTGGATTACCACCTCTTAGAAGAGACGTGTTTCATTTTTCATCACCATTGTAGATAGATAGTTAATTTTATCAATTTAATTAATATATATTATATTAATTACATAGTTATAATTCTATAAATAAAATATTACATTTTATTTCTTTCCATTCCATCAATTAAATAATAATGATGATGTTCATGTGTACATATGGACTAACACCTCTATGAAGTGATACAATTTTTCTATCATATATACTATTATGGATAGTTATAAAAAAATCAATGTAAAAAATGATAATGATTCAATTATTATGATTATAGATATTACGGAAAAATGAACCATTCGACCACAGTCATCCCACCAATGTTTTCCTGGGAATATGAACCGAACATCACCAGAATGTGTGACATAAACAAAACTAATTAAGTAACTAAATAAAACATTTACATGAATCTAATATTATAGATAATTAGAATGAAATTAATAGGAAAAATTTTCTTAAAAAATAAATTAAAAAATTATTTCTATTATTCATGCATTGAAGTATGTATTACACAACTAAATATTTACAGTGAATGATTTTTCTCAAAAACCATGATTTAAAGTATTCCTTTCAAATATTTCACTTAAATGAAACGTTTAATTTAAATTATTAAATATTGTTATTATTTATAATTAAAAGTCTTTAAAATTTCATTTTCAAATACCATTAAATTTCCTTACAAGGTTTAAAAATGAATCTTCTTTTTGTTTTCTAGACATGGTACTTTTAATGACAGTGTGAAAGTAATCAGTGTTTTATATTTTATGAGGTGAATATAATATACATTCATCTTTAAATTTTCCTCATTTTGAATATTACATTATATAATTCCCTGATTATATTCAAATAATTTGTTATTAATATTTTTAAATTTTTCATTTTCACTAGTTTTAAATGAAAGGGATATTTCATTATATTTTAATGTGAAAATGGAATGTTTTTTTCTTATTGGTTTAAAATAGTTTTTAAAGGGGTTTATAATGAAAATTTGGAGATTATAAATATTCTTTTTTTTATATTTTTCTTGATCATTATAGATGATGAACAATGAGAATGATACATTGAATACCATGAGTGAACCTGATACAACTTCTACGACAGGTGAGCCCAATATATCTATCATGTGCATCACGTAATGTTCCATATATTCAGTGGAAATAAAGTGGGAATTAACTAATGTGTTTTCACCTAGTGATTTAACTAGGATGTAGTTATTTCTGGCATGATTGAATATAGGTTATGAATATATAGTCCTAAGATGCCTACAATTGTTTCTATTCTATTATTATGGGGTTTAAATGTTTTCTTTGAGAAAAATAGTACTTTCCATATGTATATGATTCATTTATTATGATAAATTAATAATGTAAAAATTTAAAACATGGGTTTTAATTTTTATCACTGTAAAAGTAAATTGATTTCATTTATATACATTTTTTATATTTTTCTCGCATCCCACATTTTCAAATGTTTTTATAGGGTTTAAGGATAAAAATGAACAAAGAATAATTAAAATTGAATGTCCTAAATATTTTATATGAAAATAAATTTTGTTTTATTTAAAATGTTTTTTATTTTATAAAAATTGGACAGTATGTGAAGTTTACACTTTTTAATATAAGAGGTTTTATTTACGAGTTATGAACTAATTCTCTAAAACCCTAAACAAGAAAAATCTTAAAAATGTAAGAAAGTGAAATATAGCATAAAAACACATGATTATGTAATGTTTTAATGATGGGTCCTTATACCATTGATACTCTTGATTATAATTAATATATAACTATCCAAATATAATTTTAAAGAAACCAAAAACATGTTCTAAATGTTTTCTAAGCATCACTTATTAGAATGTAAATACCAGACTCATTATATGTATTATAGAAACCTATGTTGTAGTTTTTAGAGTCTATAAAATGTCATAGACATGAATATAAAAGATAAATTTTGGTATAATTACAAAGAAATGATTTAAAATAATATTAATTATTTATTCAAACCATAACCATGATTATTTTGAAATATATGTCTTCTATTTATCAATTTTTATTATTATTTATTAAGAAATATGGATTTTTATGGTTAGGGTTTTTTTCAAAATTTCATAGAATAGAATAATTTGGGTCATAGGAGGTTATATTAAAATGTGTTTAAAGGTATGAATATAAAATCAAAGGATGGTACATTTGAGTATTTATTTAAGTTATATATTTTATTAAATTAATTTTTAATTCTTGTTTTTTAATTAATGTTAAGGGTTGAAAATCACTTTATAAAATGAGAAATTTGAATTAATATTTTTCATTCCATAAAGTAATTCTATATTCTACTTAGTTATAGGCTCTCTATTTATTCATTTTTCATATGGTATATTGGTATAATAATGGATGGTGAATAAATAATAAATGTTAAATAATTAATATATGATAAACAGAGAATAAAACAAATGAATAATCAAGGTAGGTAAAATTATACCTTCACTCATTTTTATATTCTATTAAATTTAATTACATTAAATTTATTTATGAATGTTGTAATAATATTAATAACATTGATAATTTAACATTAAATAATGTGGCAACCCCGAACCCAATAGCCCAGACTCAGTGTCTACTTTATTACAATGTTATAGGATATAAGGAATTTCATCTCAAAGGACAAAATAGATTAATAGTCCTGGTAAACAAAATACATACATGTTTCACATTTTACATTTGAATACACAAATTATAACATTTTTTTGATTATTTTAGTTATTAACTTGAGAATATTTATTCATATGAGTTGTAGTACGATTCATGGATTCATGGGAAAGGAAACAATATAATTATGTCCTCAAATTCTCAATAAGGGTTATGTATAGTAGAAGCCATTATGAATCAATGGGAAGAATAAATGTGAAAAGGTGAATAACCAAACACACGTGTTATTTAAATAATTTTTGTAGAATTATCAATATAGAAATGTAAATAACTGAAAACAAATTCTATTTTTTAAATAACATTACTAGCATAACTGGATACAACATTTTCAATATGGAAATATAAATAAATTACAGAAATGTTATTTAATCAATAAAATAAGAATTAAATGTATTTGGTGATAATATCAATGAGAAAATATCATGGAAGATAAATATTAAATTCATAATGTATGAAATGCATAATTATTGGATTTCATGTTTCCTAAAAACATGACACCTCTACCTTCAATATCTATCTAGATGAATATTCAAAACCAATTATTAGGAAAACTTAGTTAACTAAGGTTGGCCAAAAAATTCATCCCCTGAGACTACCAATGTAGTTGTGGGATATCTATAATTTTCCACCACTATATCTTTCTTATCCAAATCATTACTAATATTTTTAATAATTAATTTAACTTATAAAAAATGCGACTTATCCTCAAAAAAAATTATTAAGTAACGAATAAAGATTTATGAGTATTTAACCAGATAAAAAATGAATTTCAATATAGAAAAATATATTTAGAAATGATATATGGTTTAAATAATAAACATATCATTTATAAATAATATATATATTTATAGTAAATTTAATTTTTAATGATCGATAGAAAGTCAACATTTTAAGGGAAAATTATTTACTAAAAAAATAAATTAAGGAAGTGAAAGTAAATACTATCCTTATCCAAATTAATATTATAACATTATGAGGGAGAATAATTATATTATCACTAAAACATATCCCCAAGGTATTATATATAAAAGTATGGGTTGCTGTCAAAGATGAATAAAAATACAATATAAAGAATATTAAAAACATTCTTGATTAAAATAACCATTTCATTTTGAAAATCTTTTTTTAAAACTAAAATTTTAGAAAAGAATATAAAAATAATATTATTTTAAAAAATAATTTTTTAAATATAAAAAGTTAAAAATTTGAGTGGACATGACAGATGGAAATTTTTTCATGTCAGACACATTAAAAAACGATTCATTTTACCATTTTGGTAAAAACCAAAAGTGTTTTTTTTATGACTAAAATATTCCTTAGAAATATTTTTTAAACACTAAAATAGTTATAAATATTTTTTACAATTATTTTTTAAATAAGGTTAAAAAAATTCATTAATTGTTTTTTAGAATATAAGGTTTTGGTATAAAACTTATTTCCTACTAAAAAGATAAATGAATTCGAATTTTCTTAAAAACATATTCTCAATTATTTTAATCACAAAAGAGTGGTAAAATGTAACAAATAATTTAAAATATCATGGATAACCATAGTAGTATAAAATTTCATTGGTTAATGATAAATTGATCAAATAATTTCCCTCACCGAAAATTAATTAATAAACAATCTTGATGAGGATGATATTCTCAGAGAAACACTTACAATGATCATATAATTGAATTGAGAATGAGTAAATGAATTGATAATGTGTATAAACTTTAAATCCATATAAAAAATTATAAATACAACATAAAGTAATAAAAATTAATTATACACATGATCTTATAATCTAAATGAAAACAAATAAGTAATATAACCTAATGAAAAAAAATTGAGTTATGAAATTCTTTACCAAATAGTAATTTTTAAGTAAAATCTCCATAGATAAAATAATTCAAATTTAAACTTAAAATACAATTTATTATTAATTAATAATGATTTAACATGTTAATGTGGAATTATATACACCGTATAAAATAAATTTGTTTCATAACATTACATTATGCCTCAAAAAATGAAATTAAGATGAAATCCTTTACCATATTGATCATTTTGGTTGGTGATGTTACATACATTATATTGCTTTTAAACATGTTATTAACTAATTACAGAACCTTATTTATATTTTTAATATCATATATGATCCTTTTATAACATCTTATCACTCATTTGTTAAAACCCTTTCATAATTTTAATTGCTTTTTGTGTTAATTGCCTTATTTTCCCATTCATTTTTTATGAATGATTTAGTTTATTTGGATATTATAATGTTTCATAATAAAAATAATAATAATGAAATTATTATCATATATTTTAATTAATTTTACATTCAAAACCAATCATTGAATATTCTTACTCAAAATACACTATGGTGCAATCAGGGAAACGGTAGGTCATTCATATGCATGAGTAACATTTCTATTTTTCAATCAGCATTATAGAAAGGGGTTAAGTAATATTTTATCATTAAATAATGATAATAAAATCATATAAACCAAATAAAATATTTAAATATACTTTCATATATCATCCATGTGGTGTGGTGGTGAAAAAAGAGTCACATAACTTTGTGAAGCCCGTAGTCCACACATACACAAACGATGTTATCATTTTTAGTGTAAAAATAAAATGATGTTTTTTCTTTTTTGAATGATAAATTTTCCCTGAATATAATAATTTTTAATGTATATCACATATAAAAATTAACAGTATCCTTATCATGTTCCATGTAAAGTGTTAGTGAAAGACGAATCACATCGCTTTATGAGGAAGAAGCATACTGTATACACGAGCGACATTATCGTATCCCCTAAAGAATGTAAGGTAAAAATAGTGCATATTATATAATGACTCGAGAGGTAATTGGATGTTATAAATAACATATATATACTTTATAATCATCATCACACCCAACTTTGATATGTGGTCATGGAAAATTTAATTACATTGGTTTATGAGGTGGTAGTCCATCAGACATAAGAATGATATTACATAACCCTTTTGATTGATGTTGGGATAATTATTGGTCATTTCATTAAAATAATGACATATAAGTATATTTCTGATAATTATTTAGTTATATCATCATGGTTTAATATGAATTTAAGGATGATGATAATGAAATAAAATAAAAATTTGTATTGGAGAACGTTACCTCTTCTTCGAGTTTATTGCATGTGTTCATATCAATGCCTTCCTAGGGTACAATTATACCAAAAATAAAGATTATAGGATGAAATTATAGAAATTGGGATGTTATTTGGGCATGTATTTTTTTAAAAAAAGTTTTTAAAGATGTGAAGAAGAGAAAAGAGGAGTGGGCTTTTATAGGTGAGGTGAGTGGCACACTTGTAATTTTTTAAAATAATGAATATTTCCAAGGATTATTTTTTTCAAATGAATAAGATAATAAAAAATTATCTATCTTATAACTTATAAGTCTTATATATTTGAATAAATTAAATTTCAAAACATGTTTTAGGTAATTTTAACTCTTATCTTTTTAGTTTAACCCCCAATAAATCCATTTTTACCTTAACATCAATAATTAATTCTTTCTATTTTCACTATTCATTATGATAAAAATTAAATATGACCATATTAGAAAGTTTAGATAATTATTATTGAAAATATTAAATCCATTATTTAAAATTCAATTCTAATAAATGGAAAATTTTAATTTAAGATTAATCTCCTTGACGCGAAATGAAATAGGGTTTTCAAAGAGAAAATGATCTATTATTCATAATGTTTTTATATTTTAATTTGAATAATTATTCCAATTACATAACTTTTATTATCTTCAATATAATTGATATAATATTACTTTTAATGAAATTATGCATATAATTTAACGTTATAAATAATCTAAATGTAAAATTAATTTTTCAATTTAATTCCCTTACTTCAATATACATAAAAAAATGAAACATTTATGTTATATCCCAAAAAGTAACTCTAATATAATTTTTATCTTTTTATTAAAAAAAATATTCATATATTGTCAAATAAATTTTCTAAAAGTGGTAAAAATTCATTTTGAGTTATACGTGCGAAGTAAAGTTAAACCACTTTTTAGAAAAATACAGTTTTTCAGAAATCATTTCTTATGCATTCCAATGATTCCTATTTTATTTCTAATCAATAGATAACCATAATATTAATATTTTAGTTATTAATACTCATAACCTCTAATTTAACATCTAGGTTATAAATGTATACTATATTACGGTATATTTAGACTCGGAGATGCGGGTTTCATAAGTGTACAAAGATATTAAATTTAAAGAAATACATTTTAGGGGTTGTTTAAGATTTATGTTTCATGTCGCATGTGGTATTGAATTTAACTTTCTTATTTTAGAATCATTTGGTGTTACATTATTCTCGCCATAAATAAATTTATTCTTTCCATTTTATTCTTAATCTCAGTTCTTAATGATTTATTATTAGATAATTATTTTGTTGAAAACCCACATTGTAAAAGGCTTAATAAAATAACATCTTAATTATATTGGAAATTAAGTTCAATGTTCATATGGAAAAACACATAACTAGGTTTCTATATAAGATAATATCAATGTAAATTGAAGATATGGACATTGAATAAAATCATAAATAATTGTAGAGAGTTATTGAGGCCATGGATCACATGAAAGAAAATGATCAATGGAAATTTAAGGGACTCAAAACCAAAAATATGTGATGATCTAAAAGACCATATAGTTTATCAGATTTTAATATATTTGGGAGAATAATTTCTAGATCCTTTTTATAATGTTTTGGAATTATTTTATTTTTTAATAATATTAGGAAATTTTCACACTCGATATGTTTCTATTTAATTAGAACATTTTCATCCTTTTGTTTTTCTTAGATCAATTTCTAATTCATAAATTACTTAATGAAATGAATATCCATTATGAATTTTTAACTCCTAAAGCAGTAAAATTCAATTTTAACATATCATAATATCCATAAAATAGTGCAATTCTTTTCTTCTTTCTCTAACTATTTTCTAGAACAAATATCATTAGCGTCAGTAAAAATTATTATAAATTAATCTCTAAGCATCAAACATAACACCAAAATTTCTTCACTAATATTTATTTTTCAAATAATTTAAATAAAAACAATTATATATTAACTAGTATATCATGTAGTCTAGGGGTATTTTCAAATCCTTCATTGTACAACAGTCATGAGTTCATGCCTCGCGACCTAGATGGATGTGACTGGTTGTGACCCAAGATATGAGTTGAAGTTTTTTAAACTTTATTAATATAATTTCTATAACATTCTCAAGAAACTATGATGGGTATCCTTGAAATAAAATAAATAATTTCATAAAATATTTATAATGGGTTTCAAAAATATATATATTTATTATTATTATTTTCAAAACTATCTAATAATCGTATTTCACTTTTATTATAGTTTCATTAGTGATTGTATTAACTCTAAAGGTTATAAATATCTTTAAATTGTATATATAAATGTGAAAGAATTATTCCTCAAATAAATATTCTACAAAAACATATACTAACCAACGCAACGTATTGCAATACATTTCTCTAAAGAAATCCTAAATATTGGTAGAATCTTATAACTTAAAACCTAAAAAGGGTGTTTAAGACTCTGAACATATAATCAATATCATACTTATAATCTCATGGTGCTATCAAAAAATCATATTTTAATAAATTCATATTTTCTATGATTTTACACTACTCTTATATGTTTGATAATTATTATACAAAAATATTATTAGTAAAAATACATCTATTATATAATTGTGGAATCTCAATAAATACATTTACAATTTAATTTCATTATAGATCGTTCATTGTTCTATGAGTTAAAATTTACATGAGGTAATTGACATGGATAATTATATGGTTCTCCACATTTAGGAAAATAAACTATAAATGCATCCCTAAAATGGGATTTATTTCCCTCCATCATACTCTTCATTTTTCATCAAAAAAAATTTCCTTTATACCATTTTTTTATATACATAAAACATTTTTTCATTCCTTTAAGATGACTTGTTTTCAATTTAATAAAAATTAGGATTAACCTAGGTAATTAATTTTCATTATATGTTCAATTCCTTCATAACAGTTTGTAATTAAAATGTGAATTATCTTTAGAATATCCCCTCAGTTTATCAAACCAAGTGTTCTATAAGGCCCGTTGTGATGCACCAAGGGACAACTGTGTCAACCCTAATGCACCATTTTCAGTGTTATTACACCTAGGTACCTATGTTCTAGATCAATATTCACTTGTATTATCCAAAAATTTAGGTATTTATATGAAAAAACACATAATATTTTCTTTACCAAAACATTAGGATTCTCCAATACAATTCCTCAATGTGTAAAATGTGGTTATGATCCCTAGTAAATTTTATACTATTTTTACTTCTCAATGATTCTAATAAACATTCTCTATTGGTGAGCTCAACCATATTATCAGGAATCTAGTGTATTCTTTATTACATTGGAAAAATATACAATGAATCATATCCCTAAAAACAATATAGTTTAGTAGTCTGGGAAAATGAGATACATACATGATTATCATATTAAATTTGAAGAATTTAATTAAAACATAATTTATTTTCTAGATGTTCCATAATTCCATCTTACATTTCTTCTATATCTTTCATATTAAAAATCAGGGATTCTTGGAAGATGAAATAAATAATGATGAGACCAAATTATCTATAAGGGTTAAGTACATATCAAGTTATCATGAATCAATGTGAATAATCAACAAGGAAGGAAAAAAACTAAACACACATGTCATCAGAATAATTTTATTAGAATAATCAATATGAAAAGGTAAATAACTGACAACACATACCATTTAATCAATGAAATTATTGTCATAACTGGATAAGGCATAGTAAAATAGAAATATAAATATGTGAAACCACATTCCATTTAATCAATAAATTGATAATGAAATGGGTATAGAGATAATATCATAGTTAAAATATCATGTATAATTATAAAAAAAATCATAATAAAATAAATATATAAGTATTGGATGTCATGTTTCATAGGAGCATTATCCCTCTACCATCATGTTCAATCCTCAAGAATGTTTAAAACTTGTGGGTAGAAACCCATTTATCTAAGGCCAGAAAACTGATTCATCCAATTAGACTACTAATGCATCGAGTACTGTCTGTAATGAGGCCCACCCATGCCTTTTTTTACATTTAATTCTTCATATATCAAATAATAAATTTAATTCATAAACAATGTTCTCTGTCATCAAATATTCATATTGAGTACAAAATATGAATTTATCAATATTTCTTATGATAAGAAAATGACTTTCATGGTATAAAAATATATATATAAATGAAATATGATTTAACCAAAAAACATATCTGTTAAAATTAATTACAATATTTAATTGAAATTCAATGTCCAATAAAACAAGAAAATGATCATTTCAAGGGAAATTTATTCACTATAGAAAAGAATTAAGGAAGTGAATGACAATGCTCTATGTTGTCAAAATAATCATAAACCATACCATGTGAGAAGTGGGATGATATAAAGATAAAATATACCTAGTATTATATCAAAATTGAAGGGTTTTTTCATTACTAAATAAAATATCAATAAAAAGATATTTAAAAAATTATTTGGGAATATATCCTTTTCATTTTGAATATCACTTTTAAAAACAAAAATTTCAAAAAATAATTTGAAAATAACATTTTAAAATTTTAAAATAATCATTAATACATAAGAGATGTCATGATTCCTAGAAATTATATCTATTACTAATACGTAAAAAGAGATTCTCTTTCCACTTTTACAGTAAAATCCAAACATTAATTGTTTTGAAAATGAATTTAATATTCGATTAAAAATTTTAAAACTATAAATGGGTAAAAATTTATTTAATAAACCATTTTTAAAAATGGTTAAAATATTTTTAATGAATTTTTAGAAAATAGGGTTTTGGTAGAAAATGGATTTCCAACTGAAGAGTGAGATGAAGTCAGATTTTCTAAAAAATATTTTCCCAATTATTTTTAGAAGAAAATAGTGTGAAATGGTTCTATTACATTAATTTATCGTAAATAACTAGTGAACGATTAAAATATATCGGTTTATTATATAGTGATCAAATAATTTCCTTCAAATTAAATTCTGAAATAAACATTATCAATGAGAATGAGACTATGAAATAAACCCTCACAATGATCATAATGTTTTAGTGAGAATTATTCAATTAATCGATTATTTGTATCAATAGTAAATCCACGTAAAATTGGAAATAAAAAATAATATGATCAAAATTCATTAAACACATAATAAAATAAAATGAACGATAATGATGTAGTAATGTGACATAATTAAAATAAATTGAGTTTTGATATTATTTAACATTTGATAATATTCAATTCAAATAAACTTAGATGAAATAATTATAATTTAAACTCAAAATAGAATGAATTATTTATGATTCATGATAAATTTATATAAAATATCCTTTAAGGTAACATTGTAGTGTTTTGTTTGATTGAGTTTGTAGACAAAGAAGGTTGACAGGGTTAGTTTTAGAGTTTTTTCATGATCAATGACTAGGTATATCAGAAAATATTTAAGATTGAGGTATAGAAGCTCTGTGAGTAGTATAGAAAATTGGGCATACAAGGTGATGTTGATTCCCATTGTTTTTCAAATTATTGGGATCCAAAATATATAGGATGAATCAAGTTTCCTAAATGTTTAATTTCCTGGGCATTCTAATTAAAATATGAAAAAGCACTGAATTAGTGAAAGTATGGTGTTTGGAGAAATTTTGTTGATTCAATTAGGTATGGGGTTTAAATAAATAAGGTTTCAAAAAATATAGATGAGTCGTGAAGGAAAGGCAATAAGTTACGTGATTATGAGATGTTTCAAAAATACAATCTTTTCTGAACAAATGTATTTTCATGGAAAACAATGAAGAGTTATTTTAAAAGGCTATAGTGATCATTAATGTTTTGTGAAGGGGTGAAATATCTTTAAATAGGAGGCTACACCCCCCCCCCCACATCATTTTAAGAGATTAATCCTTAATGAAAATCCAAATGATCTGAATTGGTGAAAGTGTTTTGCAATGTATTTTTCTTGAATAATGGTTTTAATAAGATCATCAGTTTCAAGAAGAATAAATATTTCATAAAAGATATTATATTTTTTTTGAAATTTGTGAGCTTCTTGATTTAAGTGAGTTTCATGAAATTACTAGGTTTTGAAAAATAATAATTTTTTTGGAAAATATTGAAATTTCAAAAAAATTTAAAACTGGATTAGCGAAAGTAAATCTTACGCAAACCAGAAGGTTTTTCCCATTAAATATGTGGTAAAGTGGTATCATTATATGGATTAAATTTTAACTTAATGTTGAACTAAATTAAGTATAAACTATATTTATTCTAGTGATCAAAAGAGTAATATTCTGAAATAGCATTGATGTAACACCCCAAGATTTCACATTGTGTAATTTTTTTAAAGTAATTCAATAGATTGCGCTACAAGAAACACCATGTCCGAGTGTACCATGACTTACCAAACTAGCCATTAAAAAGTGTTTATGAGTAGTATTAACATAATTTTGAATTTTATATACTCCATATAATTTTAGAATCCATGTTATGTGTTTCTTAGACTTAATATAAGAACAAATTCATTTTTCAAGATAAAAGGAATATTTTTCAAAAAAAATGAGATTTTACCACATTTTAATGGAAAAACCTTTTTATATTTGATGCATTTATATACTAAATTTAATGAAATTAAATTATACATTAGAATCGGAACATTGAAATTTATTTTGGATAAATTTTTGGTAATTTTCTAATAACTTTTATATTTTGATGAATACTGAAAAATACTAAATTTTAATTGAAAACAACTTTTTTAATAGAAATAATTTATAGTGTTAAATTATGTATTTGAATTGTTTGTAAGTATAATAAGATTATATTATTATAATTTAATTCATTTTAGGTGATTATAATTAATTTTACATTTATATTTAACATAAACACATATCAATCTTTTGATAATTTTTACTTTGTAAAAACCCATTTTTCGGTTTTGAAAATGGGAATTAATTTAAAATTAATTAATGAAACTTATATTTGTTTAATTTGGTAAAATATAATTCATTTTTGAATTTGGAATATCAAAATTATCGTAGGGTATAGTTTTTGTGTTATTATGAAAGCATTCAATTTTTGATGAAGAGTGAAAAACATTGCGTTATAGTTTAAAACCAAATTTTTATTTAAATAATTATTTATTTAATTTAAATGTATTTTTAGTTAAAATAGATTTATAATACCTATATAAGTGAAATTTTATCCATTGGTGTCATTTTATAATAAAATTAGATGTATAAAATTTTATTAATCTTTTTACAGTCTTTTACCCATCTCTTAGGAGCATTTGCAAATTTACATAAAACATAATTTTACCTCTTATGTGAGTTGAATTTCAGAAATACTAGATACATGGTTGATATCAATATGTAAAATGTGTTTCAATAAGATAAAAATAATTTTTTGTGAATAGTAACTTTTTACTTTTATTTACCATGATTAAAATTAAATTGGGTATTTAAGGGTAAAAATGATATTATTATTACCCTAAAACATGTCCTAACTCTATTATATAAATTCAATTACTACAAAAACTAAATAAGGAATAAAATATTATCCTTTATTTCCACTTGGATTACATTAGGACATTTATTACTATTTTATTTAAAGAAGAGTTAAAAGAGTTAAAATCAATTTCAATAACTAAAACATTTTTAATATAGGGTTATACTTAAGATAAATTTGACTATAAATATTCATTAGAAAGATAAATAAATTTTATAACTAATTGTATTTTATTTATATTTTTAGAAATTAAATAATTTAATTTATTAATGACCCAATGATGGTGGAGTAATTACATAATTAATGAAATATTAAAATAAATAATATTAAAATATAACTAAATAAATGTAATTTTTAGACTGTTTATGAATTAAACTAATTTTATTTGTTAATATGACATGTTATTGTTGGTTAGATAAATTGTTTTTGAATTAATAATGTTGTTATGAATTTAGAAAAAACAAAATACCAAATAGTTCCAAAAAATACATAAAAGAGTTTTTAAAACAATTATTATATTATTAATTGATATTGTATTCCTAAAAATATAAGTATCATAAAAAGATATTAAATAATATTAAATATGTCATTAAAAACAAATTGAGGTTTTCTTGAATGTTTATAGTAAGTTTATTAACCATATAATATATAAATAACTAGAGACATGGTAAATGTCAAACTATTTAACAAAGAGTTAAATCTAAAAGATAAAGTTAATATAGTAACCCAAACATGTCTAAAACCAATTGTTTGAGTGGGTTTAGACCCATAACCACCTTATCATTTAAATTATTCATTTGGGAACCATTATAAATGGTATGAATTTATTATAAAATAATATTTGTAGCTTTTCCAAAGGTGCCCCTCACCCCTCTTGTAAAAGGGCACTTCCCCTTCTCTCTAATTCACACCTTCAAATCCATTTTTCTCGGCCAACCCTAGACCATAAACCATATCAACATTCCTATATTAATCATAAATGCCTAACTTTTGTCATAAATTCAACCTAAGGATCCCTTTTGATCAAATCAAAAGGAAGAACCCGAAGAAGTGGTAAATATTTCATCAACTCTTTCAAGTTCAATTCTTCTTCCACTTCCTCATTATTTGTTTTTTCCATTCTAAAATAATAAATCCAATATCTTCTATATAATGTGATGTTATTATAAATATGGTACAGCGATTTTCATTATTCAATACATCTTTTTAATGACATGTCACCATACGTGCATGCGTACGGCTTACCGTCTCCAAGTCATGGTGTTATTATTATTGAATACATTATTATTTGTATGGGTATAATAATGATTTATAATTGATTTAAATAATAAATATAAAAAGATAATTATTCATTATATATGATATATCATCCAATTATTTATTATTTTAATATCAAAAGAATGATATCGTCCCATGTGCGTACATACGGATTACCGTCTCCGCAAACGTGATTAGATTTATTCCCCATCGTATCCATTCAAGACTAAGGTTAATTAGATAATTAAAAATAATGTTTAAAGACTTAATATCATTATTAATTTCATTATGATATATACTATCCATAAAAAACATTACTTATGTAACAAATCATATAAAGGAAAATGAATCAGGTAACACCCGAAACGACAATAATACAAAAATATAAATAACAATGAAATATTGAAAGATCATATATGATATCATATTAATGTATATGATTCATTTATATTTTAATTACAATTATTTCACAATTATACATGAGGTTAACCTACCCTCGACCACGGAAAAGTACAAGGTAAGGGGTTTCGTATCTCACATTTAATTCTGTGAGATTTCCATTGTTCGCCACTGATTTATTGTATGTGGTGTATTCTGTACTACCATTTGGTATATATTATCATGATTATGTTTAAATTCATGGTATTCTGTGATTAATTTCTGGGTTATTAACTGTTTTTCATATGACTCAATTGATTACATCAAATTAGGGGTTTTCATCTCACTTTTATTCCAGTGAGATTCATGCTATATTGTCCATTATTTCCTTTTGTGTAGAGTATGTACTACCCCTGGTTTTATTATTTTTGTAATATAATTAAATATATGGTTATTTACATCTTCATTTTTAGATACTTCTTTCATGGGGTTTATGTTTCATAAGTTACCAAATCAGTAAGGGAATTTCAAATTTCAATTTCCACTCATTGGGCTTTACGCATACTTCCTTGATTATTTTACTCAATGATTATTTGTGGAATCACTATTTATTATTTGTGTAGTAATTTCCACTCCCCTTTCTATGGATATAATTTTGATACACATAATCACTCCATTGATAAATTCTCAATTCATCTATATGAACTTGATAAGAGTAATTTTAACTCAATCTCCATTTATTGATTTAAACATCCAATTCATTGGTGTTGTTTTTACAAGAATACGTGTTAATGTCCTTTGATATATTTACACTGAATATCCAATCATAATGAGTGTATTTATATTTGTCACACATAATTATTTTTGATGATTTATCCTTAACCTAAGGATACGGTCTTTATAAGAGATCTTATCTCAACATACATTCCATTGAGACTGCATTGTTGTTATACACTAATTCACTTTTATATGGTGTATATAATGTACATTGACATAGTATATCATGATTCCCTTTATTCTCATGGTATTATAAAGTTTATATTACCTCATTTATTTGTATTCAAGTGTCTCTCTTTTGGTTAATAACTCTAACTAGAATGTCATTTTAAACGTTTTAAAGATTTATTATTTTAAATCATTTCCATTAATTTTCATGTTTTAAAATTGGTTTTAAAGATTTACTTATATAGACATTAATGTTTTAAAATTAAAATTACTTTTAAAAGATTCAATGTGGTATGGGACACTTTGATTCAAAAATTTATTTTTAAACGGCTTTTTGATAAATAGTGTGACTTTTAAATGCTTTCAAGAAAAAGGGGGACATTTCTCTCAAATAGTTATGATTATTATTTCCATCTATGTTAATATCTTTCATTATTATCGATTGAGGTTAATCTGTTACAATACAATCTTCCATATTGTATTGAATGAGTTATGTTTGACTATGGTTGTGCTATTTTTATATCATTCATGATTTGTGGATAAAGTATTGACAGTTCGTATGCTTGTTTTAATTCGAAGGATTATGTTATGTTTCAAAATTTTCTTATAAGGAATGAATTGGACTTATTAAGTGATGGGTGGATCCCTCTATAGCTCCTTCATGCATCGGTAGGTCTCATTAGACAAACTACTGTCTTGGAACAAGGCGTTGACAAAATATTTTTTGTAGTCTTTGCAGAAGGCCTTGACTATGTCGTTATGAAGGTCTGGTATTATGCATTCCATCATTATGAAAGTGGTTTTCTGATATTTCAAGTGATTGTTTGACTAGTATAATATCAATTTGAATAAGTAAATGGCATTATTTGATTTTATCTTTTCTATATTATGTTGAAGTTAATGTCTAAAAGGCTTTTGTTTTATTCTTATACATTGCCTTAAATGTTTATACTTATTTATGAAAGTTTCCACTATATTGTTATCCTTACTGAGCATATAAGATCACTTCTTTCGATGTTTTATTTTTTCCAGGATGTGATAAACTATATTATGGCTGACCTATAGGGATATTCTATGAGATCTCAGTGTTGTCTATCGAAACAATGTTATTGTAGTTTTCCATTTTATGGTGTAATGTAAACCTTATGAATGTATCTAGTGTTTCTACAAGTACTAAAATAATGTTTATATTGATACAATATCTTTTGTGATCATGCCAAGGATACGTAATAATGCACCAACTCTGGGATTCCGGGGTTAGGGTGTTATAGTTGGTATCACAGGAATTATAGTACAATCCTTGGAATCTTGATTTAGATAAACTCAGATTAGAGAACATAGCCCTAAGATATAAATTGAGTATTAATATAGAATAACATCCTAGAATTTTGGTATTGTAGTGATTTTATGAGAATTACAAGAAATACATCCCTGTCTGGATACGAGTATGTAGAGGCAGCTCTAGCACAGATGTACCTAGAGGTAAAACCCGAAAACACTACTTTGAGCTAGACATGAATGGGAACTGGTGCACAAAAATGGGCATTTTTGTACTCTTGGTTCTGAAAATCCCAGGGGATATACTTAGGATAATTCACATTTTCACTACAAAATGATTTGAAGGATTTTAATATAAGATGAGAATAAATAATCATCATTAATCCTAAAGTGTTTTAGATTGAAAATAAGGTGTTATGATATTCACTAAATTATTTTATGACTCACACTATGCTTACTTGTGTTACTCGATGGCTCGATTCCAAGGAAGTCATAGTAACATTGAACATGATGTACATGGTGTGCATGATAGAGGAAATGAGCAACAGAATGAAATGTTTGATAGGTGTAAAATATATTGTGTTCATTCAAAATCACTTTTCCAAAATATGATAAAAAACATTTATATTAACAAATACCTGGACTCAACAAAAAGAGAAAGGTGGTTAATGATAAGAGCTCCAGTAGTGAATACCATGGAGAAAAGAAATATCAATTTCCATCATGCCGGATATGTTGAAGGAGACACCTAGGTAAGTGTCTCAATGGAACAAAGAAATGCTTTATGTGTCTGAAAGAATGACATAAATTAAACAATTACTGAGGAAAAATGAAGAGTATTGTTGAAGAATATAAAAATAATCCAAAGAATCTATTTACAGTCATTTTTCTTAAATGTAGGGGACTTGGGAACTACCCGAGTGAATAACCTATTCTATAGGATAAACCCTTGGTCAAGGAAGAACCTATGTGGAAATAAATGGATGGTGAAATGTTTAAAAGTATTAGTTCTCTTTGTTGATGGTATTACTTTGGAAGACATTTCTCTTATGTGTAACCCTGTAGTTTATTGTGTGAAAATACTATTTTAGGATGAATTGTGTTTTATATTGTTGATATATTTATAGATTACCATTTGGGTTTATATAATCCTTGAATTTGAGGCAATTAAATGGTTTTAAATTTTTTGATGAAAATGTGAGGTATGAGATAAACTTTGAGGTGAAATTATGTTATAGTTATTTTAAGGAATTTATCTCATTTTGGGAATGTTATAAAAAATAATTTTTGAAAAAGGATAACACACTGACCGTGTGACAACCCATCACCTCAGCCAAATCTGCTTGAATCGAACCCACAACCACAGTGGGATTGGAATGTATCGCCTACCACTGGACTAGCTGAAGTCCCTAGTTAGTGTGAATAATTATTTTTAGTTAAATGATATTATTTATCAATTATAAGTTGACTTGGGATCTTATATATTATCAACTTGATATCCTTATTATAGGAAAATGATTTGGGGATTAAGTGATAAATGTTATTTTGGAAGATGTTCGCTCTATTGGGAATACTATATACCTATGGAAAATATAATACTATGGGATTTCATTTGAGAAGTAATTGTGTATTTTTATCTATGTTTTTATTGTGGATTTATAGAAATTTGGGTTATTTATGGAAATTATTAACCTATCATAGATAATATGTGATTGTGTTAATTACTTTTAAGTAGGTGACTTTAAGAGTAGTCGATCTTATTTGGAAATACAATTTAACATGGAAGAATCTGTAATAAAATTCTTCTATGTTTCGGGTTTCAATATTAGTTTCGATTATATTGATACATTTTAAGGATAATTGTTTATTGAATGGTATTTATTGAACTTTGGGAATTGTTGGATTAATTTTAGAAATTATGATAAGTATTTATTTCTCTAAAGGATCATCGGATCTTGTAATAACCATTTTGGTTTTGGTTAATATCTAAAGACAAGGTAAATATATATAGTTTATCTTTTCTGGATTATGTTATTCTATAGATGTTTATTCTAGCACTTCAGGTGTGACCAAGCAAAATGAGTACTCGTCATTTGAAAAAAAAATGAGTAAGTGGTAGAAATTTATTAAAGGATGAAACACTACTTAAAAATTAAATATTACTCTTTATGTTCTCATTCAATCTCATAAATAAATTCATCAACTTTATGAAATGGAACTTAAAACAAAAAAACATTATGTATTTACTTTTGCAACTAGGAAACTAATGAACGTTTATATCATCAAAAGTTCGTGATATTGTTGTTTTTAACTTTCTCCTAATCATGTTTTCTATCACTCTACACCAGAGCTTGACACTTATTTTATCTTCCATTTCCATGTTTCCCTACATGGAATCCTAGTGTGGGTTATCTCAGGTGAACATTGTACTTCTCTTTCTTTTATTTAAAGAGATAGTTTTATTGACTCTTTTTCCGATGTGGGAATTTCAATGAAGTTCCCATGTCCAATTTTAAAATTACGAGGATTTAATTTCTGAAATGGTGGAAGAATGTAACACCCCAAGATTTCATAGTAAGTTATTTTCATTAAAGTAATTCAATAGCTTGTGCTACATGCAACAATGAGTTCGAGTGCACTACGACTTACCAAACTTGACGTTTGGAAGGTGTAATGAATAGTATTAACTAAATTTTGAATTTTATATAGTCCATATAATTTTAGAATACATATTATGTGTCTCTTATATGTAATATAAGAACAAATTCATTTTTATCTGATAAAAGAAGTATTTTTCCAAAAAATGTAATTTTACCACCTTTTAATGGAAAACCTTTTTTAAAACAAATATTTGACACTTTTATATATTCTATTTAATTAAATTAAATTCTTTTTTATAATTGGGACATAAAAAATTATTTTGGATAACTTTTTGGTACTTTTCTAATAACTTTTACATTTTGATGAATACTGAAAAAAACTAAATTTTAATTGAAAACAAATTTTTTAATAAAAATAATTTATAGTGTTAAATTATGTATTTTAATGGTTTTTAAGTATTAAAAAATTATATTTTTATCATTTAATACAATTTAGGTGATTATAAGTAATTTCACAATTAAATTTGACATAAACACATGCCAATCTTTTGATAGTATGTAAATTTTAATAACCCGCTTTTCGTTTTTGACAATGACAATTAATTTTAAATTAATTAATGAAAATTATATGATTCTAATTTTTTAAAATAGATTAAATTTTTGATTTTGGAATATCAAAATTAGCTTAGGGTAAAGTTTTGGTATTTTTCTAAAAACATTCAATTTTTTATGAACAGTGAAAAGACTACATTATTGTTTAAAACCGACTTTTTAATTAAATGATAATTTATTTATTTTTTAATTTTTTTTAAGTAAAAATAGATTTATAGTACTTATATAAGTTAAGTGAAATTCATTGGAGTCATTTTATAATAAAATTAGATGTATTATTTATTTGAACTTTTTACTGTCTTTTACCGACCTACTAGGAGCATTTGCAAATTTAAAAAAAATTTAATATTACCACTTCTGTGAGTTGAATTTCAAAAATATGAGAGACACAGTTGATATGAGTAAGTAAATTTGTTTCAATAAGATGACCATAATTTTTTGTTAATAGTAACATTTTACTTTTATTTACCACATTTAAAAGTAAATAGGGTAATTAAGGGTAAAGATGATATTATTATTACCCTAACACATGTACTAATTCTATTGGATAGGTGTAATTCGACGAAAAAACCTTAGGAATAAAATATGATCCTTTACTTCCACTTCGATTAGATTAGGACATTTATTATTATTTTATTTAATGAAGAGTTAAAAGTGTTAAAATCAATGTTTAATAACTAAAAAATTTTTAATATAAGGTTATACATAAGATAAATTCAAATATAAATATTCATTGAAAATCTAAAAAAAATTAATACATAATAGTATTTTATTTATATTTTTAGACATTAAATAATTTAATTTATTTATAACACAATGATGATGCAGTAATTACATAATTAATAAAATAATAAAACAAATGATATTATAAATATCCAAATAAATGAAATTTGAGAATTTTTATGCATTCCAATAATTTTATAGGTTAATATGACATGTTAGGGTTGGTTAGATGAATTTTTGTCGAATTAATAATGCTTTTATGAATTTAGAAAAAACAAAATACCAAGTAATGTAAAATTTGACATAAATTAGTTTTTAGAACAAATATTATATTATTTATTGATATTCTATTTCTAAAAAACTAAGTATCGGCCAAAGATCTTAAATAATATTATATATGTAATTAATGAACCACTTGAGATTCTCTTGGATGTTTATATTATGTTTATTATCCATATAATATAAAAATACAAAGAGACATGGTAAATGTCAAACTATTTAACTAAGAGTTAAATTTAAAAGATAAAGTTATTATAGTAACCAAAACCTATATAAAACCTATTTTTTGAGTGGTTTTAGACTCATCCCCACCTTATCCTTTGAATAATTTATTTTTGGGACATTATTAACTGAAAATGATTTTATTATAAAATAATATTCGTATCTTTTCCTAAGATTCCCCTCACCCCTCTTATAAAAGTGCACTTCCCCTTCTCTCTAATTCACACCTTCAAAGCCATTTTGCTCAGCTGACCCCTACCCAAATAACATCTCAAATATCCTCCCTTCATCTTATAGTCCTTCCGTTACTTGGAAATCCATCCTAGGGATCCCTTTTGATCAAATCAAAAGGAAGAACCTGAAGAAGAGGTAAATATTTCATCACCTCTTTCATGTACCTTTCTTATTCCACTTCCACTTTCTTTGTTGTTTCCATTATAAAATAATAAATCCAGTATCTTCTAAATACTATGATGTTTTTATAAATATGTTACAACCATATTCATTATTCTATCCATCCTTTTAATGACATGTCACCATACATGCGTACGTACGTCTTACCGTCTCCACATCGTGGTGTAATTTTTATTCAATACATTATTATTTGGATGGGTATAATAATGATGTATAATTGATGTAAATAATAAATATAACATTATAATTATTCTGTATATATTATAAACCATCCAATTTTATTTTATTTTAATATCAAAATAATGATAATGTTTCTCGTACATACTTACGGATTACTGTCTCCGTGAACGCGATGAGATTAATTGCCCATCATATCCATTCAAGACTAATTTTCATTAGATGATTAAAAATACTGTTTATGGACTTAATATCATTCTGAATATAAATAAGATACATCCTATCCATAACAAACATTACCTACATAATAAAGCATATAATGGAAAACGAATCAGTTAACACCTGAAATGATGATAATACTAAAATATTATTAACAAAGTAATATTGAAAGATCATATATGATATTATATTAATTTATATGATTCATGTATAATTTAATAACAATTATTTCACCATTATACTTGATTTTAACCTACCCTTGACCAAGGAAAAGTACAAGGTAAGGGGTTTCTTATCTTACTTTTAATTCTGTGAGATTTTCATTGTTCGCAAATTATTTATTGCATGTGGTGTATTTTGTAGTGCAATTTGAAATATAATATCATTATTATCATTATATTCAAGGTATTATGTGATTAATTTGGTGGTTATTAACTTTCTTTCATATGACTCGATTGATTACAACATAGTAGGGGTTTTTCATCTCACTTTTATTCCAGTGAGATTTATGCTATATTGGCCACTATTTACTTTTGTGTGGAGTATGTACTTCCCCTGGTTGTATTATTTTAGTAATATGCTTTAATTTATGGTTATTTACATGTTAATTGTATAATACATCTTTCATGGAGTGTATGTTTCATAAGTTACCAAATTGGTAAGGGAATTTCAAATTTCAATTTCCACTAATAGTGATTTACACATACTTCATCAATTATTTTACTCCATGATTATGTGTGGAATCACTATTTATTATTTGTGTAGTAATTTACACTCCTCTTTCTGTGCATATACTTTTGATACACATAATCAATCCATTGATAAATTCTAAAGTCATCGATATGAACTTGATAAGAGTAATTTTAACTCAATCTCCATTTATTGAGTTAAACATCCAATTCATTAGTGTTGTTTTTACAAAAAATATGTGTGAATGTGCTCTTATTGATTTACACTGAATATCTAATCACATTGAGTGTATTTATATTTTTCACACAAAAATTTGTTGTTGATTTATCCTTAACCTAAGAATACGGTCTTTATAAGAGATTTCATCTCAATTTACATTCTGTTGAGACTTCATTGTGGTTATAAAACAATTAACTTTTATATGGTGTATATATTGTACATTGACATAGTATATCATGAATCCCTTTATTCTAATGATATTATAAACTTTTTATTAACTCATTTATTTGTATTCATGTGTCTCTCTTTTGGTTATAAACTCTAACTAAAATACCATTTTAAACGTTTCAATGATTTATTATTTTAAATCATTCTCATTAATGTCCATGCTTTAAAAATGGTTTTAATGATATATTTATATGGACATTAATATTTTAAATTAAAATTACTTTTAAAATTTTAAAAGTGTTATGGGACACTTTGATTCAAAAATATATTTTTAAATGGCTTCTTGACAAATTGTGTGACTTTGAAATGATTTCAAGAAAAAGGGGGACAGTTCTCTAAAATAGTTTTCATGATTATTTTCATCTATGTAAATATCCTTCATTATTATGGATTGAGGTTAATATATTAAAATAAAATATTCCATATTGTATTGAATGAGTTATGTTTGACTATGGATGTGAAATTTTTATACCATTCATGATTTGTGGATAATTTTTGACATTTTGTATGCTAGTTTTAATATGAATGATTATGTTATGTTTGAGACATTTCATATGAGGAAGGAATTGAACTTATTAAGTAATAGGTGGAGGCCACTATATCTCCTCTATAAATCGGTAGGTCTCATGAGAAAAAATAGTGTCTTGGAATAAGGCCTTGACCAAATCATATTTGTAGTCTTGGCATAAATCCTTGACTATGTGGTTTTGAGAGTCTGACATTATGCATTCCATCCTTATGAAAGTGGCTATTGATATTACATGTGATTATTCGACTGGTAGAATATTAATGTGGATAAATATATGGCATTATTTGATTTTATCTTTTCCATATTATTCTGATGTTCATGTTTTAAAGGCTTTTTTAGTCTTACACATTTCCTTAAATGTTTATACTTATTTTTGAAATTTTCTTCTATATTGTTATCCTTACTGAGCATCTAAGCTCACCCCCTTCTTTGTTTTATTTTTCCCAGGATGAGAAAAAGTGTATTATGACTTAACAGCAGGGATAGTCTATGGGATCTTAGTGTTGTCTATTGAAACAATGTTGTTTTAGTTTTCCATTTTATGATGTAATATAAACCTTATGAATATATCGAGTACTTCCAAGGCTACTAAACTAGTCGGTATTTCTAGAATTGATCTTTTGTGATCATGCAAATGATATGTAACAATTCACCGACATTGGGTTTTTGGGTTCGTGGTGTTACAATTGAGGACACTTCATTTGAGATAGCAGTGAGCTTTCAAATTGTGATTGGTTGTAAATTAGAGGGGACATTGAATCTTCTATGAACATTGTAACTATTGTGTTCATTAGTTAATCTCGTAAATAAGAACATCAAATGTTTATGTCACTTTTATGTAGACAAATTCATGTGAACCCAATAAAATTAATGTTTCCTACTCACTCTTTCATTTCTTCTCATACTTAGTTATGGGAAAGGTGGAGAATAGATTTTTGTTCAACACGAAAATAAGATCCTAGGGGGAAGTTATTTTAATCATTCATATCCTGATTCACCCCCTCTTAGGGTATTTATCCTAATTGGGATAACAAATGGTATTATAGGGAAAGGTTAAAATTATAGGTTCTATCCCATTTGAAGAAATTACGGTTGTTCATCATAAAGGAAATCATATATATTATGGAAATAATATTCAGTTGTTAAAGAATCAGATGTAGAACTACATTTGATCATTGGAAATTGATGTCTTTATAATTATGAGACATGGTATTTATGCCGGTTTATATAGTGTAGATTTATCAAAAGAAGACTGAAGGGATTTGGATATTGATTTCAGAGGAATCAATGCATTTGTGGAGCAATATCGAATGAAATATACCCAAAGGTGATGACATGGAAGTCATCACATGTAATATGGGAAAATTTTCTCAGTATCCATGTGGGTGAATAAAAGTTTATAGAAGAAAAATTACAGGTTACTTGGAACAAATATGAGGATTTGGGAATGCATCCCATTGATTTGGTTGATGCATATTTAGACTGGGTGAATGTTGTTTTTGAATTACTATGTGTTCTCAAACAAAACTCTAGAAGATGTAAAGATCATTATGTTCATCATGAGAAGGCTTCCACCTTAAATCAATCCAAAAGTATATGTATTGAAATATAAATAACCAAATGAGCTAACACTTAATATCATACATTGTAGTCTTATCAAATACAAGATAAGAAATGAATATTATAAGTATAGAGAAAAAGGGAAGTCTAAAGAGGTGGCATTCACGTCTATAAATAATCTCGCTATTGAGGATGGCCTAGAAGAATGAGAGACAGATGTTGATTATTCATTACATTCCTAAAATTTAAAAAGAGGAGAAGGTAGGTTCAAATAGAATCATCCACACACAATATTTAAATGGGGAAATGATTTTAATCTTACAAAAAGGTTCCATAGGATGTTTCATGATGATGATGAATATGAATATAAAGTTCCTAAAGATGATTTTAGGATATGCGAAACAGAAGGAAAATTTTATAGAAAAAACTTCTTCAAAAAAAGAATCATCATTAAAATAAAATTACATTTCTAAAGAATCTGAGGATTAAGATATGGAAAACTCTAAGATCATGGTGAAAAGGATATGGTGGGACTTGCAAGTAACATTCAGACTAGGGATTAAAGTGACAATTATGAAATATAATTTGAAGCAATCGTTGACCTCCATACTAAATTAGAATCATATCTGGAGGATATAAATGTCTCAGAGCCTAAAATAATAAATAAAAGAGAGTGGTTCATGATGAAAAACTCTATATGCAGAATTATTAGGAAGACAAGTCTCATATAAATAAATAAATTGAAATGATTAAGTCTTCAATGTGGGATACCATAGAGAATTTCATTCATTACAATATCAACATTAATGAATAATGAAGATAGATCAATCATTTGACTAAAATAAAATAAGGTCAAATAAAAAGTATTGTTGAACATGAAGAATATTTTTTCATCCTATTAAGAAAATTTCTAGTTTAAGTGAAACTCTTAATTCTCATGGTAACATCAAAAAATTAGATCACCCAGGTGAATGAAAAGATGCATGTAGAATATAGAGGTTTAGGAAAACAAAATCAATAGTCTGTTCCAAATTAAAATTATTGTATGAGACTTGATCAAAAATGAAAAAATATATAAGAATTGACAACATACCACAAACAGGCACTATAAGGATGAAATTTTATTTGGATAAAAATCAGAATCCGAAGGTTCGGAGAATATAATGAGAAACTATTCCTTAAATAATGACTCACTATAATTCACCATGTCTTAGTTGTTACAACTCTTGAAAGAAGGGAAAGTCCCAAAATGTATTTCCATAGAAAAAATCTAATGAAGAAAATAACATCAGTAAAGGCATCCACCAAGAGTTCAATATATCAAAAATAATTTTTAGGGTTGTTGTTTTTGGTTTGGGGGATTCAGACACAGGGTTAGATATTTCTCATCAATAAGGAAGATAAATATGTCGAAGCTGTATGAAAGTGGTCATAAGATTCATCTCAATTAATCATTGAATAAGATGAAAATGATAAATTTATTTTCAGTTCAGCATGATTATTTTATTTAATCTTACTCTGTGGAAGATCAAGAATATCAATCCACAAATTTCATGAAGTCAAAGAAGTTGATAAAAAATAAAATATTTTAGTGGGAAGAGGTTATATATATTACCCTTAGAGAATCATATATATATGGAGTATGGATCTTGGATTGTGGATTCACAACCCATATGATGGGAATTAAGGATCTTATTGTAGTAATAAAATATGATAAGGAAGTTATTGTCAATTTTGAAAATGATGAAGGCCTGAAGATTATTTTATTGGGATAATAAAAAATTCGGTGTAAAATATATGAGACATAATGAAAAATTCATTGTCAAAGGTTTTAGTCACAACATGAAATGTGTTAGTTAATTGTGTTACACATGTCATCCTATAAGCCCTGCCAAGAATTTTTTTTCATCAATGGAATATATGTTACAGTTTTTTTCAAATAATGTGAATGATGGGGAATCTCTACCTTGTGAGTGGAGAAGAAGATATGTGATTTCTATCTAGAGATAAAGATAACAGGTTCTGTAATAAATAGATTGGATATATATACCAATAATCCCAGTAATATATGATATAATTTGATGTATTTCAATATCTCCCATGGAAATCATGCAAGCATAATGACACATGTGATTCTTTTCCACAAGGTATGATTATCAAAAAAATTATATAAGTAAAAAAGAACAAAATTCAACTATAGTTATCTAATTTTTTCACCAAAGTGTGTGTACCTATCTCACTAAGATTCATCTATCGGAAGTGGTATTATGTTATTTTATTTGATTTTTTTAGCAAGATGTGAGGGATAATTTTTCCTTTCCCCCATATCTGACATTTGTAGTTTAATAAAACAACATAATTGGGAATATAAAGGGATTATTAGATAGACTATTCTAATGTTTCATACTGATAATGGTATATAATTCACAAATATCTAAGTAGATAATCATCTTGAAAATAATGGAAAAGGAATCATATTCTGGAAGTGAGAAGTCCTTAAGAAAATGGTGTGTTCAAGATGAGAAATCAAGTAACAAAAAACATTTCCTAAACAATTCTTAATGAATGTAAATACAAGATAAATTAAGGGAGGAAGAAATCTTGATATTGGTCTACATATCCAATATGGATTTTTTGTGTCTGAAATAAGAAAAGTCTTTGAGTGTTTTATGGTATTGAAATAATTTCACATATTTTTAATTAAGTGTTTTATTTTAAATAAAGATATAAGTATGATAAATTTTAATATAATGGAAAACAGGTGATATTACATGTCTATTGATGAAAATTCCAAGTATATAAATTCCTTAACAAGAGTCTAAGAAAATTAGTTGAAATAAATGATGTCACTGTAGTGGATAATGAATAGAATTTTCAACAAAAATGTAAATAGTTCCCTAAGGACTATGATGACGATATAATAAACTCAAGGGGAGTATATGTGGAAAATAATGATGTATAATAATATATTGTTTTTGACTATAATCAATTAAAATATATTACTTCATGGAAGCTGGTGATTCTAGTTGAAACAAACATGGAGAACATCATTGGTGATTAGGCAGCACCAGTTCAATCATGGATAATGAAGTATTTATTTCAATAATCCTTCCTATCTTGCATATATCAAAAATGTTTTGGGGAAGCATCTATAGTTGAAAACTAGTATTAGGATACGAATAAAGTTCATGAGAAAATTGAGAATAATTAGACATGGATCATTGTTTCGAGACTTGGTATATAAGAATTTCATCATGGAAAAATAGGTCTTTTGGAACATACCAAATAAATATGGATTGGTAATTTTAAATAAAGAATGAATGGTGTTTTAGGGATACTAATAGATGTTTGGAATAAATTCTAGTAATACATTTTCAACCTTTCTATGGATGGAAAATAATCACATATTATTATCAATTACAGTACAACAACTATAAAACTTTTTCTTGGAGGAAGTAAATTTAGCATATAAATATGGGGTTATGGAATAAAAAATTTAAATCATTTATCTAGATGGTTTTATTGTACATTAATATGATAAATGTTTTTATCTATCTTAGTAATGTTTTATATGGGTTAAAGAAAGCACCAAGAGAATGGTATTAAAGACATGATAAGTTTTTTTAAGATGCTTAGTTTTTAGTATATTGGAGTTAATTATAATATCTATGTAAAAAATGATATTCATACGAGGATTATGGTTTTAGTGTATGTGAATGACAAAATAATTTATGGATAAAATCAATCATTATTCAAAAAATTCTCCATATTCATGAAGAGAGAGTACAAAATCTCAATGATTGGAGAACTTACATTTTCTTTTGGTATACAAGTGCCATAGGGAAGGAAAAAAACACTTATTCCTCAATGAAAATATTTGATCTTGTTTCCAAGAATATTTATAATTAATAATTATAAGGATATGCTGACTCTAGTGGCTTCCAAGATGAAACTATAAAAATATGATGATGTAGAGGGGTTAATTCCATGGAATATAGGCATATCATCGATAATATATTTTACTTATTAGTGATGAAACAAGATATTATTTTTTCCACATACAAAGAATTAAAGATTCAAATAAATAGCAAAGAACCCCTCATAGTTATAGTAAAAGAGAATAATTTTGAATATTAGTGGCATGTTGGATTCTGGTTTGATGTGCAGTGAAAAATCTCAATAAGATTTATTAGGCTATACAAATATTGATTGTTCCGATTAAAAATATGATATAAAATAAATTTCATATGGTGCATTCTATTTTGGTAGAATTTGTATTTAATGGAAAATAAATAAACACTATTTCATTTAATTGATCACTAGAAAAGCTAAATATATTTCTACTACTCATACATGCACATAGTTGTTGTGAATGAAGAAGAAGATTGATGATATGGGATTTGATGTGAAGTCTCTCAACAGAATTCATTGTGATGAATCATGTGTTATAAAACATAGAGAAAATTCAATCCATTACTCATAGATGAATACCATTGAAATCGTGTATCATTTTATGAAGTAGAATGTCAATCATGGGATTGTGAATTTGGATTATTTTCCATCAGAACTATTGGTTATAGATATTCTGACGAATGCCTTACTCAAAGAAGAATATGAATTCCATTGATTGGATTATAGAGTTCAGTTGACTCGCCACACATGAAAAAGTTTAGATATGGGACCCCATCTCCCCCAAGGAATATTTTATTATTCCCTTATGTGATAATATGTGTTATTTAAAATATTGCAGTGAAAAAGGAGTGACCTTTGGGTTTATTAAAAAAATAGTGGATTTCATGATAATTATATGGGAGAATATGACAGGGGGAGAAGTTATATATAGATTTGTTTTTCATCAAATTATTATAAAGATGATTGATCAAATTTTATATAACACAACTAATTTGGTTTTTTGTGAAATATGTTTACTATTTCTGGAATAAAGTAATTCGTTGATGAACATTGAGTGTTACTCTTATTTATCATAATGAGTATGGCTCGTATTTTATAAGAGTTTTTTTATTAGGTAAATGATTTATATCTATAATCAAGAGAAGAAAATATTTGTAGAATAATTAAGCAGCTTTAATGTGGTATCAAAGGGTGAAGAGTTCTCAACTAACCCAAAGAGGTATGTTGATGTGAAAAAATCCATCAAGGTAACATTTCATTATATTTGGGTTGATAGTGTTTATTGAAAAAATATGTTGACATGGAATGTTTTCTAGTTCTATTACAATTGATATCTATTTTTTACAATGATTTATGATGGGGATATGAATGCTCTAGAAGGGTGGAGAAAAATGATTTTACGAGGTGATGATATTTACCAGTGTTTTCAAATTTAGAGGACAGATCATGATTCATGAATATTGTATTTCTAGAAAGGCCACATGAATATATATAAAAGGAATAAAATTGTTGAAATTATCTTATTTATTTAATTTCTAGTGACTCCTGAAGGTATGTATTTTTGTGAAATAAGTTTTCCTAAAATATGGTTTAATTAAAAATGGATGAGTTATAGTGAAAATTAGGTATTTTATTCGATTATGAGATGTTTTCATAATAGAAAATTTCCCTAAATATTGTTGAAAAAGTTTCACTAACACAACTGAATGGTTACATGAAAATGTTTTGGTGAGTATGAATTTCTCATGTAATGGAGGTATCATCCATAAAAATGAAGATACCCCCCCCCCATTTGAAAAGATAAATAATTAATTGAAATACAAAGACTATAAATTTTTGAATGTGTTTCACGAAGGATTTTTCTTGAACGAAAGTTTTCATAAGATCATGAGTTTTGTGAAGAAATGAAATTAAGAAAAATAAATGAATGATTCCTGAATTTTATTAGTTTCATGAAAGTAGTGAGTTTCAAAAAAAACTTCTGGGTTTCACCAAATCATAATTTTATGTGATAAATTATAAAGTGTCATGATAGTTTGAGAAAGGGTTTAGTGAATTTAAATCATATTAAAACTAGAAATTAATTCCTATTAAATCAATGATAAAGTGGTATTATTCAATTGGATGAAAGTGGAAAATAATAATGAACTAAATGAGTTGTAAAACATATTAATTCAAGTAATCAAAAGAATACTTTTCTAAAATATCTGTGAGCACACATTAGTTGAAAGAGAAGTGAGCATTCAAATTATGATCAGTTATAAATTAGGAGTGAAAAGGAGTCATATCTAATGTTTTTAAATATATTTTACATTACTAGAATTTCAATATAGTAACATTTATAATTTATTCCCCCTGAATGTATCCTATTTTATGTTAACCAAGTAAAATTTTTCTATCTCATGCAATCCTTCATTTATTCCCGTACTTTTCTATGCTAAAGGGAGAGAAGAGAGCCTTGTTTAATAATTAATAAAGATATAATGGGGAAGTTGTTTTAATTTTTCATACCCTGATTCATCCCAACTCATTGGATATTTAACCATGTTTGGATTAATATTTTTATCATAGAGAATGGTTAAAATTATATGTTCACTCTTACTTGAAGAAATGAAGGTTGTTAATCATAGAGGGATTCTGATCTTCACTTGAATCAATTTTTTGTTGTGGAAGAATTAGATTTTTAAAAACTTATGATCCATGGGAATGGATTTATTTATATATACGATGTATATTATTTTCTCTAGATTTTATACTAGAAAATTATCAAAATAACCAAAAGGTAATTGAATGTTGATGCTGGAGGAATCAATACATTATTGAGAGCATTGTCTAATGAAATCTACTCAATATTGATGTCATTTAATTCATCACGTGTAATTTGGGAATAGATTATAATTATAAATGATGGTGATACAAATTTTAGAGATTCTAATTTTCGTGTTTTATATAAAAAATATGAGGATTTTGGAATACACCACAATGAGTCTATGAAAGCATTTTTTCACCGGGTGAATTTTTTTTGTGGAATAAATATGTGGACTCTAGGTAAATTTTTAAAATTTAAATATCATTAAATATATCATGAGAAAAATTCCAACTTGTTTAAATCCAAATGTCTCTATACTGGGATATAAATAATCAAAGCAGTGGACACTAGAAATCATTCATTGTACACTAGTTGCATACAAGAGGAGAAATGAATATTTTGAGTATGAAGAAAATGGAAATTTCAATGTTTTATCATTACAACCTATAAAGAATATATTGTTAGGAAGAATAAGAGAGTGATTATTTAATGTCATTACTTTCCCCAAATATAAAAATGGGAAATTTAAAGTTGAAAGGTAAACATCCAAATGAAATATTATGATGTAGAATGGTTGGAAATATTACACCAGGGTTCCCAAAGAAGTTTCAATATGATGATGAAGATGAATTAAAAGATCCCATGAAAATGTCTCCAAGATATGTAAAAGGTGAGATAAACATTAAGAGAAATTTAATCAATATGAAGAATATTATTTCATAAGAAAAGTACAATTATGAAGAATTTGATGTTGAAGATGTATAAATTTTCAATGATTGTAGAGAAAATGATATGGTGGATGTTGTAGGTTACTCCCTGAGAAGGGATGGAAGAATCAATTACTAAGGATATGTTAAAGGATGGGTTGATATCAGGGTTGAATTATATACCACTCTTGGGAGAGAGGTTTTTGGGGAGCCTAAATGAAGAAAGCTAACAGAGTGGTCTATCATGCCAATCATCATATGTAGTGGAAGGCGGAAGAGAATTCTGAGATAAAGGAAGATATTTTATAGATTAAGTATACAATCTTAGAGAAATTATAAAGGTTCATTGAGTACAAGGTCAATGTTGAAGAATATAAATGATTTTTTGATTTTTTGACTAACACAGAAAAAGGTCAAATCAATTATATCAAATAACATAAAGTGGAAGTTTCCTACCTATGGAGAAAATTATAAGATTAGGATATACTCTTGACTCTCGGTATGACATAAATAATTTCTATCACTCATTATATAGAAAATATTTATGTGGTCCATAGAGGTCATTCAAAATATAATCAATAGTCGTATCCAAATTACATGTCTATTATAAGTCTTGGATACAAATAGCATGCTTTTATGATTGATGATATACTGCAAATTTACACTTCGATGTAGAAAATTGATTTTCATAAAAATTAGAATTTGAAGGTTCATAGAAGATAAGGAATAATATTTCCTATAATAATGAATCTATAAAATTCACCTCGTAATAGGTGTAATTACTATAGAAATATGGGAGATTCCCAAAATGTATGTTCTACAGCTAATAGGTAATGAAGAGAACAATATCGGAAAAGGTAACCATATATATTTCAATATTCCATGATTGATTTTGATGGTCACTATTTCTAGTATTTAGGACTCAGATATGTTGAAATATATTGAACATAAAAAATGTCGAAGAATGTGTTGAATCATATCCAAATTGGTCCTAATCTATAGATAAAAGAATCATCGAATGAATTGAAAATAAAAAATTGATTTTTTGTTCTTCAATATGAGTTTGTTCTATAATAATTTAAGGAATATTACAAATATAATTTCACAAAAATGAATGAATTCAATGATATGGATAAAAAATAAAGGGTTTGAGTTAAAACAATTTTAGATACATCACTTAAAGCATCTGATAATTCATTTTTATGGATGTTTTATAGTGTATGTACATCCCATATAGTGGGAAACAGGGATCTCAATACAACAATAAAATATGATAAGGAATCATTTTAAAAATTTGGAAATGATAAAGGCCTTAAGATTATTTTCTAAGGAAAATAAAGATTTGGGGGGCATAGATATGAGGCATGATGTTTTCATGGTTATCAAATATCTCAGTCACAATATGCTAAGTGTTTGTAAATTGTGTGACTCATTCCATGCTATAATATTTCTCAAGAATTTTTGTATCATCAAGATAATTGATGGTATAGTTTATTTATAGAGAAATTACATGATGTGGAATATCTACCACATTAGTGAAGAAGAATTTATGTGCTTTATAACTAGAGAAGAATAAAATAGGTTGTGGAATAAACAACTTTACCATCAATTCCACACATCCTTATAATATTCGGTCAATGTTTATAAATATTGAGAACTCTCCAAGTTATCACATGATCATACTCACCTATATGATTCTTGTCAACACGGGAGGATTTTCATAAATATGAATAAGTAAAAAAGAATAAAATAAAACTATCATGCTTGAATTTGTGCTTAAAATGTTTTTGGACCAATCTCAACAAGTACCATTGATAGTAGAAGGTATTATGTTCTTTTCATTGAATTCTTTAGCATGATGGAATTAATAATTTCAATTTTAAATAAGTCTGACATGTTTAGTTGCATAAAACCATATTAGAGGGAACCTGAAAAGATGATTGGATAGAATATTATGAGGCTTTTTTATTTATAATGGTATGTAATTCAAAAACATCCATGTTGAATATTAACTCAAGAAACATGAGATAAGGAATCAATTTTTGGTAGTGATAACTCCTCAAAAAATGGAGTGTTTGAGATGAGTCATTAGATCATAAAAAACATTTCCAAAATAATGATTATTGAAAATGAACAACCATATAAATTTTTGATGGAATTATTCTTGATTTAAAACTATAAATACAATAGGTATTTTTTGATAATAAAATATTAAAAGACTCTAAATTAGAAATGATATAGAAGGATTATAACATTTAAATACTTTCAAAACATTAAAAGTGTGTTTTTTATTCTTGATAAGGAGAAAAAAGAAATTTGAGTCTCATGGAGATGAGCAGATATTACTTGGATAATTAGGAAAAAATCATATAAATTCTTCAACAAGAGGATGATTATAGTAATTTAATGAAATTATGTCATCATAATAGATAATGAACCTAATTTTCAACAACACGGTGAATAGTTCCCTAATGACTATGATGAGGAGGTATGTAAATCAGTGGGAGTAAAAGATACAAATGCTATTTCAAAAAATGATAGAGATGATGGGTAAGAGGAATTCAAATATTTTTCTATATGAAATATTAAAAGTATAGCTGAAATTAATAGAAATAATATAATTCAGGATCAGTAAGTTGTGGTTCAAACACTTGAAACACGGATATTGATGTCTTTATAGCATGTATATTTTCTATTTCGGGTAGAGACTAAATTTTTTAAAGATACAACTAGAGATGAATATTGGGTTGAGGTTATAAATATAGAACTTGATCAAATCGAGAAGAATCATACATGAGATATGGTTCCAAGATTAGTAGATAATAATGTTATCAGGACCAAATGGGTCTTCCGAAACATAACAAATGATTAATAATTTGTAATTCAAAAAATTATTTGTAAGTGTTCTTGGGATCCTCTAATATTTAGGTAATCTATTTTGATGATAATTTTTCAATTATTTCAAGGATGGAAAAGGTTTTCTTATTATTAGCTATTGTAGTCTAATGAAATTTTAAATAATTCTGGATGGATTTTAAGATATCATTTCTGAATGGGGTTTTGTAAGAAGAACTATACATAAAGAAGATAGATGGTTTCCTATCCATTAAGATGAGAACATAGGTTTTTGGATGAGGAAGGCACTATAGGGGTTGAAGAAAGCACCAATAGTGTGTCATTGAGGACTTGAAATAAATCTTAAGAAGCTTGTTTTCTATCTTAGTTGAGTTGATTAGAATATCTATGTAAATTTTTTTAGTAATTATAGGATTATGGTGATATTGTATGTTGATGACAAAATATTTGGTGGATCACATAAGGTGAGTGAAATTTTTTTACAGAAATTCATGAAAAGTGAGTTCAAAATGTTAATGATCGGTGGAATGGCCGTTTTTTCTTGGTTTACAAGTGACACAAGGAATGATACATTCATTTCTCAGTCCAAATATATCAAGGATGTTATGAAAACATTTGTAATAGAAAATTCTAAATAGATGATGACTCTAATGTCTACTTGAATAGAACTATCTTGTGATGATAATAGAAGGGTTGTTAATTTTATATAATATAGAATGATCATTGGAAGTATTTGGTACTTAATAGTTACATGACCTGATATTTTTTCAAATGCTAAGAAGAACATTATCAAAGCAATCCCAAAGAAAGACACTTACTAGTGGTAAAAAAATAAAAACTTGGTATATCATGTTCACAGTGGATTTGGGTTTTCAGGACAATGAAAAATCTCAACAACTATTATTGGTATATAAATATTTATATTGGATGAGTTTAGTAGATGATATAAAATCATGTCTAATGGATAATTCTATCTTTCTGGATTGTGTTTTTATTTTCTAATAAATAAACATGATTTCATTTGTTTGAGAACTATAGAATTTAAATTTATTGTGTCTAATCAATCTTGGATGAAGTTATTATGCCTGATGTATCATCTTGATGATATGGGAGTTTAAGTGAAGTATCTGACCATAATCTATAAGGATAATAAATGTTATATAATTCGTAGGAAAAAAGCAATCCATCACTCATGGATGAATCTCATTGAAATCATGTATAATTTTATCATAGAGAAGGTTGATCATGGTCCTGTGATGTTGGGGTATATTCCTAAAAAATAATTGGTTATAAATATTACAATAAAGGCATTACCCAAAGAATCATTTGAACTTCATTGAATAGATCTTAGAGTTCAGTCAACTCAAACACATAAAAAAGTGTGGATGTGGGACCCCCGCTCTCCACAGTATGGTGTTTTTCACATATGTATTGATATTTTTTCATTACAATGTCCCAACCAAAAAAAGTGAACTATGAGTTCATTGAAAACGGGGGATAAGATGTCTCGATCATGAAAGGGGATTTTCTACTTAGGGGACCAGCGATGTAGGGGTTTTTTTAAATCTACCGACACTAAAGTTGATCAATCAAAGGTTATATATCAAGGCTTTTGGAACTTGAAAACACATCCATGTAATTCACCAAATGTTTTCAAATATGATCTTGGGGCATATCTCATTTTGAAATATTTGGTTTCACTGGTCGGGGATCCCAAACAGAGTAACAGATCAAAAGTTATGGATGTTCAACGTTAAACTGCTAAAAATTGACATCCATGATGATTTTGGGGAAAATTCTTGTTTTACGTGCAATAATGGAAATTTGGTAGGAAATAATGGATCTTTTCGTGAAAGAATGGAATATTTAATTCAACAACAAAATGTAGTGTGCAACACGCCACTCAAATCTTTTATGTGCCCAATTAAATGTCATCTTCTACTCGGGCCACCCGAAAAATGACTATGTATGGTGCCTAAAAGTTTCAAGATGTGCTTAAAATCGAAATCCACATGCATGATTATTACACGCCCAATGCGGTGTGTGTCATGAAAGTTCCACAATGTCTATGGAAAATGGATTAGGAAGTAGTGTGATTGTATTTATATGTTCTTTCCATATTAATATCTGCATGAAAGACTCTTACACGTCCAATGCGACATCAGATGCCCCTTTGCATGGACACCCGCCACAGGGTGCACAGAAGATCTCTTCTATTCCCAAAGTCTTATGTTCCACCACTCAAGGTTTCATTTATAAATACATGCCCAGCCCTCCAATTGGGGTAAGTATCTTGAGGTTAGTCTCCACTCTTTTGCATGTAAGACCACCTCTTCCATTCTTGCACGGAAGAATGGAACCCTCCATTTGAGAGCTTGCACAAAAGGTACCATATGGGTCTGCCTTCATGCGAAAGAGTGGTTTGATCTTCTCGAATCTCATTTCTTAAAATTTCATGTGCATGCAAGATTCTAATCCTACATGCAAGACATCAAATATTGGGCACCAAATTATGAATCTTATGGGAAACATTACCATGTTCCAAATCTTGTGCGCAATAGTGCAAATATACCCATATTTTGTGCATCTGTGCCTCACATCCCAATCTTGCATGCAGCGCATCCTTTTTGTATCCCATATTAAATGTAACAGTGCCCAAGCTTGAGCTTTTTGTCCCATAATGTAGGGTCTGTAACTATACCCCTTCTCAGGATCACTACCGGGCCGCGGTCCCAGCCCTCCCAAACCGGCCCCTTTTCTACCATCACTGGCCTCCATGAAAAATGGTGATTCACACCGAAATTATTTCAGGTCGGGTCACCAAAATTTTACATTGTACCCTTATGTGAACCCACCTTCCACCAATGGAATACCATTATTTGATCTACTCCTTAGCACTCCAGGAAACACCTTGGGTCATCATTTTTTTCTTAGTCCCTTTTATATACCATGAGTGGAGATTCTCAGCACCAATTCCTTGAGTAACTTCATTCAAACTATTCATCAAGCAACTCATCCAAACCCCCTATCACTTGACTCCTATTCTAGGTCTAACCAGATTAGTCCACTCTTGCGTAAATCCCGCACCATCCATTTCTATAAACCTTAGGCCTAAGAGTCCTCAGTACATAACTTTAAACTATTTTTTACCCTATCATTTAAGGATAAGATTCCATGTGTTTCAAGAATAAGAGACCTCATAATGAGATGAATAGAAAATAGGCACTATGGGACACCTCTTATTGTGAAATCCACAACCCATATTCCCTCAACTAATCATCATGTCGAGATTCCCCCATGGCATGGCATGAGGAAGATATAATTTTTAGCTCATTGCATAAGACTAGAACAACTAGTCCATTCACAATACATTAAACTAAATAATTACCCCTTTCAATGAACGTGGGATTATATCATGACCTGACATGAAGAATACATTACGGATTATATTCACTCGTAAACTCCATTACCCATTTTCACTCCTTAGTAGCACCCAAGAAACTTCCACCAATAAGCCCCATTCATCATTTCTACTCCTTAGCAACACCTGGGTAGCTTCCATGTGTAATCCCCATAGACCTTTTTTTCACCTTAAAGACACGCAGGTAGCTTTCATGCATAAGCCCCATTCACTGTTTATGCTCCTTAGCAAGACCTAGGCTGCTAACCATGCATAATCCCCACACTATCCATCCTGGATGCACCTTTGTGACACATTATTTGGGTCTACTACTTCCTCTAATTTCTCACACTGAACATGAATCAGGATGGAATAGATTAATAATCGACCAAGACATCCTTTGATGGTTCTTTACCATGCATAATCTACATCCCTCTCTCCAGCTAACTATATGGACTTTTATTTTTTCCCTTTTTGATAAATATATGAAGGAAGCCTCCCAAGGTTCAAGGCCATCACCCATCAGTCCCAACCACTTCTTGTTGGTTCACCCTCATCCCAGATGATGTTAAACACTATGCTGCTTTTACCTCGTATGACATTAAAATGTATGATTTCAAACTACATGGCTTTTTATCCCTATCTCTTAGACAGGTCATGTAGGGGGACTCCATGAGGTTCAACCGCAAACACTGGTAAACTTTAGCATCTCGTATAATGGGACCCACATCCTTAGTCCACCCCTTAGTGGTGTCAGACCATTTCTCGAGAAGCTAACCATTTGTAAACCCCGCCCTCAATCCATACTCCTATAACAAATATTTTCCCAATCATGATGGAATTCTAACAATGCATATGCCCCAACATGCATTCAGGTTGTTATCCTTTGTGTACACCCCAATACTATGTCCTGATATACAAACTAAATAAAATTTGATCTTCTCCCTTTTTTGAAGATGGTACGTCAGAATCCTCCTAGAGGTTCAAGACTATCTCTCTTGTCTAATCTATGTCTCTCCCTTTAGCCTTCATGTTTTGGGAAGATCATTCCTTAACATGGGGTTCTACTTCCCTCAAGTCCCATCCATGCACTCCATTCTCAGGAGCCGACTCCTTAGGTGTCCCATCACCCCACAAAACTATATGGACATCAATTCCCTAACATTGTGGTATGTAGGAAACCTCCCTGAGATTCTTAACCAATGTTTTTACCTTCACACCTCTTCTCAGTTCCATTCTCATTAATTCCACCCTTCGATGATTCATCCATATCCATCCTGATATTACTTGCTCCTCCACCTCTTGGTGAAATCACACAATCCATTCAGTCATCTAACCTTGTGTACTTCTATTCACCCATCACCATTTGTAGCACCAAGGATGATAACCACTTGAAGCCCCAACATGCATCTGGGTTGTTGTCCATTGTGTACACACTGATACCATGAATCACCCATTCAAAATACATGGATTTTGATCCTTGTATTATTTATAGGGTATATAAGAAGACTCCCTTATGTTCAATCCCAGCCAATGATAAACATTTGTGTCCCCTTTTTCAGGACCCTTTATTATCTGATCCGCCCTTTGTGGTGTCCAGATCTACCTTCATGGTGTGACATTTTCCCTTTTTGGGACACACCACCATGAGTATGCTATTTTTGGTCATTCTGTTACATCCATCTGATGCTCCCTTTTTGGGATACACCCTCACAATGTGACATATTACATTTTTTGGACACACCTCCCAAGGTCATCTCTTTTTGGGTATTCTGATCCATCTATCTAGTGCTCCCTTTTTTGGATACACCCTCATGGGGTAACACCTTCCCTTTTTGGGACACACTACCATGGGTCTTATATTTATGTTCAACCTAATCGATTCATTCAGTCCCATATTTTTTGGATCCACCCTCATTGTGTTACATCATCGCTTTTTAGGACACAGCTCCTAGGGTCATCTCTTTGTGGTCGGATCGATCCATCCACCCAATAATCCTTCGAGGTGCTACCTCCAAAGGATTTACTAATATGATATATATCCATGCTTAATTATGATCACACTAATTTTGTTTCCAAATGATGTTAAAATCATGACATACCATGTTTTGAACATTGGTGTATGTGAAAAACCTCAAAAATATGACTTCGGCATAACCATCTCTGCTAGACGTTAAACTTGCAGGATACCCTGTGTTAAACATGGGAAGCCAAGTATAACCTCATATACATTATTGTGGCATAAAATTACTTTCATTTGAAATGTGATTCATTTGGCTTCAACCCCATTGATAATACCGTGGATGAGGAATAATACAGGTGTCCTAATGTTCTGGCATCCTGAGATTCCCCCACATGTCTGATTTTACCATCTACTCTGACTGAAGGTTTCTATCATGTCAAGACCCTGTGAAGTTTCCAAAACTATGTAGTTTAATTAACCACTGTTCACAAAGATATGGAAATAGCAATGATATTCACAAACCATGACTCAAATCTCTGAGGTAGACATGGAATAGGTAACGATTTCTGAGGAGGAATCAATGGAAAGAGGAACTGACATCCCATCATCCCATTTAGATCAAGGAGACAACATCTCTGAAGAAGTGATGAATGTCACCCACCTTTCAAATGTTTAAATACAATTAAATAATCATCATGTTCTCAAAGACAATTTGTTCCCTGATGAATGCATTGGAAAAAATGTCATATGTGGTTAATGGTTAATGATGTTGAATATTTTGGTAATGATGTGATTAGTTTATGAACATTTCATGTAAATCTTGGTTCCCAGTCCATTCATAGATCAGGGGGCTTATATTTTGTGTCGAGTAAGTCTTTGATTTCTATCTAGAATCAAAATAAGAGAATTTTGGTAGAATATTGATGAATATTTACTGTGGTATCATAGGTTAAGTAGTTCTTTACATACCAATATGGTGAGATTGTTGGGAAACATCAACCAAGGTAAATTTGAATCATTTTTTTGTTTATTGTTTTTTTGTCATGTAGGTTGAAAATGTCATTTTAGGAGTTCCAACAAGATTGATGACTATGTATATTAATAATGATTCATGTTGGAGGTTTGTAAGCTCAAGGAGCGGTACAAAAAATTGTTTGTACACGGATAAATAGTTTCCCAGTGTTTTCTAAATATTTGTTTTGCAGATTTAGAGGATGAATCTTGTGTCATGGAAGATAGATTTTTATGACTGCCTCATGGAAATATGGAAAATGTATAGAATTCATCAGGGTTGGAATTTCAATAAAATACATTAATTCAAAAAGGCATGGAGTTTCATTAATGAAGGTTTATTGAAACAAGGTTTTTCAAAATAAGGATGATTAGTGATTGAAAGATATTAATTTATGTGATTATGAGAAAATTCTAAAATGGAAGACATCCATGAAATTCATTAAAATGAATTTTCACAACTAATAATAATGAGTTTCATGAAAAAGGAAGTGGTGATCTTAAATATTTCTTGAAGGGGATAAAAAATCTTTAAATAGTGGGCTATCCCCCACCCCCTAATTATAAGGGAGGAAGACTTATCAAAAATCCAAAGGCTCTAAGTTCAAAAAAGTGTTTAGTGAATTATTTTTATTACATTAATGTTTTCATAAGATCATGAGTTTTGAGAACAAAATAATTTTGGTGAATGCTAAGACGCATCAATAAGATTTGATTTTCTAAAAAGTGGTGAGTTTTGTGAATTTTTTGTGTTTCATGAGAGTTGAAATATTTTTGAAAAAAAATTATGTTTAAAAAAATATTCAAAAAGTATTTAGTGAAAGTAAATCTTACAAAAACTAGAAGCGTTTCTATAGTAAATAAATTGTGTAGTGTTATTCATTCAGTGGATTAAAGTGGATCTTAATGGTGCACTAAATGAGGTGTATAAAAAATTGATTCATAGGATGAAAATAATAATCTTCTAATGGATTAGTGATTATACATCAGTTGACGGACTAGTGAGCCTTAAAATTATGATGTGTTGTAAATGGGGTGGGGCAATGAGTTTACTCCAAACATTATAACAACATTACACTTTTGTAAATTTTATACATAGTCACATTCCATATGTATGATACATAGAAGTAGCCCAATTTGGGTAATCCAAATAAATTTTTTATGTATCAGGCATTCTTTCAGCTGTCCTAATACTTTCCTATAGGAAAGGAATATCATATGGTTTTTTTAAATAAGAAAACAGGATTTTAAGGGGAATTTGTTTCAGTCTTTCATATCCTAATTCACCCCCACCCCACCCCTATCAGGTTATTTAACATAGTTGGGATAAAAATTTGTATCATATTTAATGGTTAAAATTATAGGTTCTCTCTTAGTTGAACCAGTTAATATTGTTAATCACAAAGGGATTTTGATCTTTGATGAAAACATTTTCCGTTGTAGAATAGTTTCAGGCAGAACTACATATAGTCCTTGGGAATGGATTTATATATAGATATGATTCATTTAATTTCTACTAATGTTGATATTGGAGATTTATTATAAGAATATTAATTGTAATTGGAGGATTATTACAGAGGAATCAATGATTGAGGGGGATCATAGACCAATGTAATCTAAAAAAATTGTAATGTCGTGTAAGTCATCACATTTCATGTGTAAAAATGTTATAAATATCTACTATGTGATTAAAAATCTATAGAAGTTAAATTTTAGGTTCAATGAAACAAATATGATGACTTAAACATTCACCACCATGATTCGAAGATGTATTTTTTTTGGGGGATTTTTTTGTTGAATTCATGAAATGTCTCCGAAAAACTATTTAAGACGTAAATATCGTTAAGTGAACCTTGATATGTATTAGACCTTGTTTCAATCCAAATTTTGTTATACTAATAGATAAACAGCCAAATAATATGGATCTAGATAGTTGTAAGAGTGATTTTATTACATATTATATTAGAAATGATGATATTGAGTATGTGGAAAAAGTAAATTCCAAATATGTAGAATTAAAGACCATAAAGAAGATCAATATGGAACAAAGATAGTAAGAAGTACATAAATATAATCCCATGTCATTCCTTTCCTCTAATATACAAAGAAGAAAAAGAAATTTAAAAGGGAAAATTCCACTCACAGGATTTTATTGGGGAATTTTTAGAACAAGTTTCCTCGTTAAGATTCATGTTTATGATGAAGATATAGTCAATATTCCCTTGGAAAAATTATTTAAAATTAGAGAAAGGTATAAAAATTTTTAAAAGAAAATTTTTCAAAGACTTGAATGAACTTTCATATGAAAATATTATTTCATAAGAATATTATATTGAGGAGATAAAAAACTAGAAGTACCATAGAAAAAATGCTATAGTGGCAGTTTTAGGTAACTCTCAGACAATGTTGTAAAGTGACAATGATGAAGGATAATTCAATGTAAGGGTTGATCTCTATGATGAATTTTAATCCCCTCTTATTGACATAGATATTTTGAGAACCAAAATAATGAAATCCCGTATATTTTTTCCTGATTCCAAACTATATATACATTATAAGGATAAAGATAAGTATTAAATAAATGAAGAAATTCAAAAGTGTTAGTATTAAATGTTAGAGAACATAGAAATTTTCATTCAGTAAAATTGCAATGTTTTAGAACCAAAAATAGTGATTGATGGATTTAATAACATAGAAAAGGTTCAAATAAAATATATTAAAGAACTTGTAGTAGATATTTTAAACATTGGATGAAAATTAGAAGATCATGATGGACTCTTGTGTCTTGGTATGATATTCGTAATGTAGATCACTCGGGTGATAGAAAATATGTAACTAGAGAATAAGACAAGAAAAACATAAGAAATAGTCAAATCCAAATGGAAATTATTGTATGGGGCTTGATCACAATAATAAAATTATTATCATTGATGACATATCATGGACACCAACACCGAAATTAAAAATTTATTTCGGGAGAAATCAAAATTAGAAGGTTTAGAGAATATAAGGAACAATCTGTCCTACAATAATGAAACTTTTAAATTACCCTTGTATTTGGTGTAACTTATATATAAATTAGTCTAATTACTAAACTTTATGTTATATAACCATAAGGTACCAGAGGATATTGGAGGAGTCATGGAGTCCAACTAGAGTTCAATATTCCAAAATTTATTTTGATAGTCTCTGTTTCAGGTGTGGAGGATTATGGTACGTGGATTCTTATTGTTCATCGACAATGTAGAATAATTTTATAATGAATAAACATTGTTTTTGAATGCCATAACTGAATGAATCATTAAAATATATGAATATAAAAAAAATATTTAATGTTCTTCGAGATGGTTGTTGTCCATTATACTCTCTGGAATATCACAAATATCAGTCCACAGCAGGCATGAATTCAATGATGAGAATAATAATTAAATAGTTGAGAAGGAATTAGAAGCATATATTTTCCTTATGTAATCATATCATTATTTTTTGGATATTTTATAGTGGATTCAAATCCCATATGATGAGAAATAAGGATCTTGGTACGTGCATAAAATATGACAAGGAATGTTTTTTCAATATTTAAAATGATGGGGGAATTAATATTATTGGCACAATCAAATCCAATATTGAGGTAAAAGATATCTTCTGTGATGATATCTTGATTTTTGAGTAAATCAGTCACAACCTTTTAAGTGTTATCTAATTGGGTGACTCATGTAATCCTATAATATTTACTAAGAATTTGTGTACCATAAAGGGAAGTGATATTACTGTTGTTTTATAGGGAATGTGCATGAAGGTGATTCTTTACCTCATGAGTGGAGAAGAAGATATGTTCTTCCTATGTTAAGAGAAAGAAAATAGGTTGTGGAATTAATGCCTTGGACAAATACACATACCGTACCAGGAAGATATGGTAAAATGGGATAAATCTCGGGATCTCCCCATACAGTCACACTATTTTACTCACATGCATGATTCTTGTATACAAGATAATGTTATGAGAAATATGTAGATGGAAAAATAACAAAATTTAACAATATTTATTGAATTTGGGAGTGAATTTGTGTGTGTACCTATATGTCCAAGATCAATTGACATGAATATGTATTATTATCCATTCATTGATGATTTTAATGGGATGACATGGATATTTGATCTTTCCCACAAGTATGATGTGTTCAGTTATATAAAAAAATATCAATAGGAAGATGAAAAGATTCTTGGACAAAAGATTTTTATTATTTTCACTAATAATGGTCTGGAATTCATAAATAGTAAATTAGAATATTATCTTGATAAACATGGGATCAGACATAAAAATTCATCAGTGAGAACCCCTCAAAAATGTTAATTAGTTGAGAGGATATATAGGTTCATAAAAAGCATGGTCAAAACAATGCTTATTAAGAAGGACCTAGAATATAAATTTTTGAAGGAATCAGTCTTGACATCAATCTAAATATACAATATGGATTTTTTGTGTATGATATAATAAAATACACATTGTGATATTTGTAATGGAATGAATCCAAAATTGAAATACATTTAAATCATTAGAAATAAGTGTTTTATTATAAATAATGATAAATAAAAGAAATTTTAATCATGTGGAGATGATAGGATATTCCTTGGATATTCATGAATTGGAAAATAAAATAAATTCGTTAACAAGAGGATTGGAAAATTGTTGAAAGCAACAATTTCAGTATAGTATATAATGAAAAAAATATTCAACAACATGGTGAACATTTCATTGATTACTCTGATGACGAGGTAATCAACTCAGGGGGAGTATGAGTGGAAAATACTAATTTTTAAAAAGATAATGATGATGAATATGAGTAAATAAAATATATTTATACACATAAGCTAAAAATTTGAGCTAAAATTAAAAGTAAAAACATCATTGGTGATCAGGTTGTCCCAATTCAAACATAGAGAAAGAAGAATTTGTATAATCCGTCCTTCTAATATTAGGTAGAGCCTAAATGTTTTGAATTAGGATATAGATATGAAAATTGGGTTCAAGTGGAGAATTAAGAGCTTGAAGAAATTGATAATAATCATACATTGGGGGTTTTTTCAAGATAATTATATATTTATGTCATTAAGACCAAATGGGTCTTCCAAAACACACTAATTGGAGATGGAATGGTAATTCAAAATAAATAACCACTAATTTGTATGGGATACTACCATACTAAGTGAATAGATAATGATGATAAATATCAACATGTTTCATGGTTGAAAATTTTTAGCCTACTATTATCCGTTGTTGGGAAACAAAAGAATAATGTTTTTAAGGTGGATTCAAATTCAACATTTCAAAATGGGTTCTAGGGAAAGAACTGAACATCCTTAATCTAGATGATTTTCTTGAACATGAAGATTAGAAAAAACATTCTAGCTGAGGAAGGCGTTATATGGGTTGAATCAAGAACCAAGAGCATGGTATTCAAGACTTGAACATTTTTTTAAGAATCTTGGTTTTCAGAATAATGGTGTCGATTGGAATCTCTATACTAACAATGATAGTAACCAAAGGATGATGCTTCTTTTATATGTTCACGACAATAAATTTGGTGGATCAGATGAAGTATGGTGAATATTTTTCATAGAATTTATAAAAAATTAAGTTAAAAATGTCAATGATTAGTGAATGTACCCTTTTCCTTAGTTTATTGGTGACAAAAAGAAGGAATGAAAAAATCATTTCTGGATCCAAATTTTCCTAGGAGGTTTTAAGATGATTTTTAATAGTTAATTACACATAGATGAATACTTTGGTGGTGACGCATGGGGGGAAGGGTTCATGGATCCCCAATCAATTAAATTCATATTTCCCTAATAATGTACCCTAGTTCCACACCCTAGGGTCGATCACAAGGAGGTTTCTTACAACAAACAGGTTTTTTCTATCATAACTAATCTATTCATACTAATTTTAAACTAAATAAACTAATAAAAATATGGGAGTTGAAATGAATGATATATAAATAATATAAATACATATATATATATATATGTATGATAATAAAAACACAATAAAAAACAAGAAAAATTACAAAGAATATATATGAACAAAAGTTTTTTTCTCAGGGTTTCATGGTGGTGTTATCATTTTTATTAAAAAATATTTCCTCATTATTTTACTCAATGTAGATATAAATTCCTATCATTGTACTCCCTAAAATTTTAGTGTTATTAACCTACACCAAGAAGTGTTTTTGTAAGAGTATTCTCTTTCAAATTAATACCTAAGACAAACACCATCGTTTGAAAGACATTGAGATCATTGAGAAAGAAATATTAAATAAGGATGCATGAAAGAATAGTAGAGAAATTTTGGAGTCCAATCACAACAATAATTTTTACCACAACTAAAATAATATACTAAATCATTAGAAATCATGAAATCACAAAAAACTAAAAATCCATCATTATCCCCCTCATAAAAAAGTGGTGGTCATATCTATATAATCATGAAGATAAAAGAATCATGGTGGGAGAATCATAAAATATAAAACAATATAAAATGTAATGAATATGAACAAATCCACACTAATATATATGTAGAATATTATAAAATATTAAAACTTAAATACTATGCCTTTGATACCCAAAATGGATATCATTTGTAAAGAGAGTTGAGATACATATTTATTGGGAAAAGTGTGAGAAATGTTCACTCACCAATTCTACCTAGAAAATAATATCTATGTATGACAAATTAAATTAGAAAATTAGGAAAATTTATCTTCTATATTGTTTTCCCATATTTTCTCCTTATTTTACCCTAAATATTTCTTCATTTTTTCCATTGATGAATTAGTTATGTATATTTTACTCTAGAACATTTAATCTATCTAGGAGATGGTTCTTATTCCAATACTTCAACATCACATGCCATTATGACCTCAAACAACGAATATTATAATTTTTACAACATTATAATATTTATTAATTAAATACTTATCCCTCTCAATGTATAATTTCAACATCATTTTACTATATCTATTAGATATATAGGCCCATATTTGATAGATTTTAGATATGTCCATAGTTTTCCAAGCCTACCTTGTGTGATAGTTTTGGGCCCTCAAATGATAGATTAAGATTTGGGCCTAAAAGGATGAAATAAATCCCATGTTGTATGTAATCCTAAAAAATTAATTTTTTAATTTCAATTATGTTAGAATAAGGTCTTTATGAAATTTATAATAAAAATGAAAAAATAAAAATAAAAAATTTGTCCATTTTTATAATTAAGATCAAAATACAATTAAAACCTAATAATATTACAATTTACCATTAAAAAATACATCTTTTCAATTAATAACATTGAATTATAAAAAATAAAATAAATGAAAATGTTAGATTCATCACTCCCCCACATGTAACCATTGCACTCTTGAGAAATCATCATATATCAAAATCAAAATCCATATATCAATCAAAAATGAAAAAAACTGATATTATCCAGAAATTAATTCCATAATGACTATTATATTAAAAAAAATACTATTAATTTCCATTACTCACATTTAAATTCATTCAATCTCAAAAATCCATCCATGGGCCAATCACAACCCTCTTCACATAGAATTTTATGTCACACTTCCCTCAAGAGAAACTTGAATCTTAAGTTATGCACATATCTTAAAAATGATTGTATCACTACAGTACTGTGAAAATTATCATCTATCCTCAGTATGAGACTTGGAAATATTTTCAATCATGAGGTATTTTTCATGTGATTTCGGTGGCTTAATGTTTTTGGGTAAATGATTGAAAATTTTAAGGGTATAAAGTAGAGGTCAAACTCTTAAGTACAACCAAATGAATATTCAAGTGGAAACCACTGTTTAACCTCACTCAATACCACATGAAAATGTAAAACAAAACACTACCCCCTTTTTTTATCACATTAAATAATATAAAAGTATTTATTACAATTAATGATAGCATCCACATTATCCCCCTTTTTCGACTGCCCTTTTTTAAAGATCCATAAAGGCACATATTTTTTTCATTTTTTTCATAGAGAATTATATGAAAATAGAATACAATGAATTAATGAAAAATCATTAGCTTAGTATTATAGAGATACATGAATCATAAAATAAATTACAATGAGAAATAAAGTTCATTTACATTTTTTCTATTTTATTTATTTTTTTTGAAGGAGAACTAGATGAAAAAAGTAGAGAAAAATAAAAGGATGAATCAATAAAAATTTCCCCTTTATAAACATCCAAAAAAACTTACACAAACCTCACACCACCAACATATGAAACACATACGATGTAACTCACAGGAAAGGCCCTTCCCCAAGATTCAAAATTGAAATATCCAACAAAAACTAATAAGAGTGCAGGTAGGTAAACAAAAATTGGCTTGTAATATGGCTTAAACTTATAATGAAATTCATAGAATCTATGGCCTACCAATAGATAGATGTAATGGTGGGTATTTTGTTAGAATTTTTCTATACAAATAATTTCCACCATCATATCAAAAATATTTCACAAAATCCAAATCTTTGAAATTGAAAAATAATATGTTTAGGTTCTCATAAAAAATCCATCTTTTGATCAAGAAAGTGTGGGTATTTGAATGAATATGTACAAAATTTCAAATCACCTCATAGGGATGGAAAATAATTTATTCATTGTTATGTTCTCATGTATTTTTCCAATTCATGGAAAAATTATTACCTCAACAATCATTTAAATCCATTTTTTTCAAAAAATACATGTCACCTTTATTAAAATAAATTAATGTGTGAATAATGATAATAATTTTTATTAAATTTCAATATTCCTAAAAATATGGAAAAAAGGAAAATATCACACAATATAACTATGCAGTTTATAACTCCCCCCATAGATCAAATTTACTACCCCCCCCCCCCATTTTAGCTCATTAAAATATAAAAATAATGTCAAAAAACTATAGAGAAGGAATGATATAACCTAACTTTATTTTCATAAGGAGGCCTTTAGTTAATATCATATATAGTTATTATAAACCTATAAATAATTAAATAAAAAATCATAATAAAATAAAGAAAAATAAATAGGAAGGGAATAGAGGATTGAACATGGTGTGGACCCCCATGGGGGTGCTTATGTTTTACGACCTTAGGTCAGGTAGTAGTAGTGGTTTAACCCCGATATAAAGGCATATGGGGTTTTTTGAATAAAAAAACCAAATAATATTTCTTCCAATGATATTTATATTGAACTGGTTATGGAGTAACCAATGCATATATTATAATAGCTTCATTCTCATTGTAATGTGGTACAACTTGAAATATGGGGGATGGAAAAAAATGGGTCCTTTTTTACAATGAATACTAATGTAGACTCCTCAACTTCAACAGTTAGATATTTCTCATGTGATGATGTAATTTAAATTTCATCATAAGGGAAGTCAGAAAAAAAATTACTTAAAAATTTTATAGTATAATGATTTAATATAAAATCACTGTGTTATGTAAAGATGATTCAAATTATATCCCTATATATTGGACCACTGGGAATTCTATCTTAGTGGGGGTATATTCATATTCTTCCAAATAAATATATAGTAATATAGAAACTAGTAATTATTTGAAAAATATGGGAGAATAACACACCTTTTGGCCTTCAAAAAATTCTTACCAATGCTCTTTAGAATTGTGTTGTGCGGAAATAGTTGTATCAGTTGGCCTAGAATCTTAATGAACCTCCTAAATAAATGGGAAATGATAGAATATTGGATAATCAAGATGTATTTTGGAGCATTAATTGATTTATTTTCCTTTAAATGTTAGTTTAATACTATTTATATCTTTTGGTTCAATTTCCCTTTGGTATTTTTATTCCAACCATTGGAAATTGGATTCTTGATTGATGGAAGAATGGTTGTTAAATTTATTTCTCAAGTCCCCCATTATTCTAAGGATTTATTGATCGGGTTTCATAAAATCTTCACCAATACTACACAAATCATCACTATGAAAATGATATGAAAAATCATTAAATAAATCCATATCAATCTATACAAAATAAATTAATGTAATGAAGCACTTTTTTTAATCTTTTTCATTTTTTGTGTTTTTATAAAAAAAATATCTTTAAGGGCTTGGATTCCTTATAAACGTCTCCCAATTGACACATGGGCATTTTTTTAGATCCAAGATAAATTAAATATTATTTTCCTAATAATGCACCATAGTGTCACACCCTTGGGTTTATTTCAAGGAGGCCACTTAAAACACCCTAGTTTTTTCTATTTTCACTATTTTATTCTAAATACTATAAAAGTAAATTAAATAATAAAAAGGAGGTCCTTGAAATTTATGAAATATAAATATAATATATATTTATATTTATAACAAAATGAAATGGAAGAAAAAAATAAATAATTTTGGTAGAAGAAAACTGATATGTGATATATATTACATAATAGTTCTACATGAAGGATAAAAAATATATATATATATCATTTAATATTATTTATTTCAAAAAGGATAGAAGAAAATGAAATCAATGATTATGTCTATACACGACCCTACCATCTCCATGGACAGTGTAATTAATTTCATATTACAATATTTTATATATTATTATAAGTATGCAATTACTGAATAAGTATGATATTAATATCATGGTTCACAATTTAAAAATAAGGAAATCATGATCTATATAATATTACTAAGAATGAAAATTCAAAACTATTATAAAAAACAATGTTTTTATTCCGAAAAACATAACATTAACATGGAATTGTTAATAAACATGTAAAAATTCCTTAAGTAATTCATATATGGTGTAAAATAAATGAATATGGTTCTGTAATATATTTATAAGAAACATATAATTATTATACAGGAGGTTTTAATTATTACTAATAGAGTCAACACATAAGGTAAGGGGATTTCTATTCACAATTTTATTCATGTGAGACTTATGCCTTATTCGCCATAGGTTTATTTGGTGGGTTTTATATACTGGAAATAAATATATTAAATTATTATTATGCATAAATTTAGGGTTATTTACAAATCCATTTTATGATCTCTATTTTAGGGGTTTTATGGTTCAAAAGATACCAAATCGTAAGGTAATTTTTTTGTCAATTTTCATTCTTTGATTAACATGTTATGTTATGGACCTACATTATTTTAGGGGTTTATAAACTAACCATTGAATATTTGGATCATGGAAATGTTTAAAAATAATATTTTAAGCTTCATGTAATGTTATTATCTCATGGGTATTATTAGTCAATGATAGCAAAGTGGAAATATCTTATTGTTATAATATCATCGTTTATTAGGATTGTTTAAGATTACAATTCTATTGATGAGATATTATGATATATATATCAATAAAACTCATGAACAATGTTATAATATTTTTATTCATGATATTATCATTTAATTTTACCATTTTTTACTCTCTCAAACATAAAATTATTAAGTCATTGTTTTTAAAGAAATCTTTATTCATTTCTCTCTATAGTCAGAAATATGTTTTCTTTCAAAATTATGATTCTAAAAATTGTTTTCAAAATTGTTTTTAAATTATATTTTTTTTATTATATTCAATTAATATGGGATTTTAATTATTTTAAAAACTTCTATTTTAATTTTTTAGTTCTATTTTCAAAGAAAAATGTTTTCAAAATGTTTTCTGTATTAAAAAAATGTTTTTCAAAGAAGAAAATAATATTTTCCTTATTAAATGTTATTGAAATATTTATCAAAATAATTTTACATCTAAGAATAAATACTATGGTTATACTCATTACATTAATATGAACCAAGGGTATCACTCCTATTCTATATTTCAATGGTTTATGTTTTTATGGAATGATATTTAGCAAACCCATTTCACTTCAACGTGTGTTATACTTTTAGAACCTCTATTTCAGGAGTTATATATTAACGGATCTTATTTCTCTTTCATGGGTTATATGTTTATGGATCATGATTCTATTTCATGGATTATATACTTTATAAAAAATGTGTCTCTTTCATGTTTTATATTCTTATAGAACCCAATTCTTTTCATGGGTTGTTTTTTTGATTAAATGATTAAGAAACCTTTATCTATTACATAGGTTATAATATAATGTCATATTTATGAAACCCATTTCATTTCATGTGTATTGATATTACTATTTATGATATTGTGTAACATGTATGAATTACATCATTATGATATGTTTGGGACCTATATCTCTCTCTAATTAATTGGGAAATGATTAATATCTCGTGATATAGGCATGGATAGAATGAGGAGTGAACACGATTTAGTAAAGGACTTTATCTACTATGATGATCTTAGGAGTGAACATTGACTACTAGGATGGTCCTTCGAGTGAACCATGACTACCAAGTTGGTTTGGGGAGTGAAACCATTCCGCTAAGATGTCCTTGTAATTAGGCCTTAACTACTATGGAAATAATTTTATATTCTTATTTGTCTCCCCAAATTCTATGTATTATTTATATATTATGATTTCATGGCATATTTTCATAATTACATAATGATTAATCACTTATTAATGGCTAATATTTATTTCTTGACTCTTTATTATGATCTTTGATATGTTGGGAATGATCTTCATGTGTTATGATCTTGTTCTCATACCCTTATTCTAATGATTGTGCTTACATATCAACTTTTTTTACACTAACTTAGCATCTGAGCTCACCCATTCAAATGTTTCCTTTCCCCAGATTATGAAGAAATGTATTATTTTTTTGTTTCTATCAACTATGCATAAACTAGAGATCCTTGTGGGGGATAATTTATATCACTTATGTGCCAGTGTTTATGTTTCTATGTTTCCAAATGCACTAACTAATTTAGAATTTGGGTGTATTTTTGTAATGTATTTCATGTTTAATGTTAATTATAAGAATAAGTCAATGTTTAGGGAAATTTTGTAAAATATTTTTAAATGGAAGAGTGAGTGGTTTCTTAGAAATATATCTCTGTTTGGATACTAAATTTTTATGTGGATTTATCACAAATATAAATAGGGGTAAAAACCATGAAAACACTGTATTGAGCTAGACATGGTTGGGAATTAGTTCATGACAATAGGCCTTGTTGTACACCTAGTTTTACACACTCAAGGAATATGAATTGTAAGTTCACAAACTCTACATAATTTATCATAAATGATTTAAATATAAATGTATATGGATAACCTTGTATAAGCCTAATGTGTCATTGTGAAAATAATTTTTCATAATTTACATATCATATATGTCAGTTTTCATGATTATGTGGTTTCTTACTATTATGATTTCTTTTTACTCTTTGATTTGTGGTTTTAGTTAATAGATGGAACTTGAAGGAACTAGTTTAATGAAGAGTGTGATGGAAAATTAAATGATTGTTCTCCTAAGAATCCAATTATATGGGAGATGAAATAAAAAACCACATTGTTATGCTCACACATATTTTCCGATCAATGAATCAAGATTAATATCAAAATGTTCAAGTGATAGAACAATGTTTTTTTGAGTCCTTCATGAGGAAATGACAACCTTTTTTCATTGGGTCTTCTGATCTAGTTTTTTTTTGAACAATGGATCTATACCACTAAAAAGATATTCTCTATTCCCCAGTGTTCAGAACATGAAAAAGTTGCGTTGGTTGTTTATCGTGTAGAAGGATAAGCATATTAGTGTTGGAAACTAATCAATATGATGATACAACAAGATGAATTTTAATCCATATTTTTTAAAAATTTAAAAAAAAATTTAATAAGTACTTTCTTCTTATTCATTGTAAAAATAAGGGGAAAGAGATCCTTGAGTTAAAGAAAAAGGATAATGAAATTAGTTCTGTCTATAAAGATAATTTTACATTGACATGGGTTGTATGCTTCTGGAATTTCCATAAAACCTAAAATTAAGGTTTACTAATTATTCACTGGATAAAATCCATGTCTTATAAGGTAATTATCCATAAGAGACTTCAGTAGTAATGATTATATTGTACATTTTATAGTCTAGGATAAAATGGAATTTGGATTTAAACATTAATATCATGTTAACAATAATATAACTATATATAATTCAAAGGAAAATCTAAAAACCATTGATAAATGAAGATATGATTTACATTATGGTATAGGTGTGGGAAGAATCATGGTCGAAATTTTCTCAAGGGGGCTAATAAATGTTTTAAGTGTGGAAGGGATGGTCATCAGGCATTTTATTTCCAAACTGATTGGAAGAAGTTATCTAATAATGCTAATGGAGAAAAATATATAAGTAATTAATCTCTATCACTTTAGTGATAAAAGTGTAAATATAGTGAGAATTAAGTTAATTAGTACCCAAAATAGATGGTTAATGATGATGATCAATGTTAGGAACCTCTTAATCCAAGGGATTAGGGGAAATCTCAAGCAATCACTTTTTTTTATGAGGGGTGTGATAGAGACAAGGAGAATAGTACAATTACCATCCACTCTAGAACTACTAATGTCTTATTTGATTCTTAATATACTCCCCCTTTCTTATCTAAATAATTTTCTAGGGGTATTTATTTTCCACCCAAATTATTAGATATTGAATAAGACTTTCAAACCCATAATGGTATGATGATTTAATCTCACGCTTTTGATTCCTCTCTAGATGATTTTTTTGGTAATGTTCTTCCAGCTAATCTCATATTTATTCTTTTGGTTGAATTTTATGTCATCATAGTAATTTATTGGATTTCTATAACAAAATCACACGTCAATTATTGATGATGGAAATTTTTGTTTGATATTTCGAAAAAACATATAATCATCTATCAATATAATGATATGTATGAACATCCTATGGATATTACAACCATTGTATGGACATTGAAGTCAATTTTTATGCGTTTTTTATCTAAATGGTTAGGGAGAAAGTCAAAATGGATGATATACCAATTGTTTGGGTATTTTTTGATGTATTTTAAGAATATTTTTCTACCCTTCCATCAAAAAATGAATTTGAGTTATCAATAAGCTCATACCTGGTTCCACGCCAATTTCAAAGAATCCCAATAGAATGGACCTGATTTAGTTACATGAATTCAAGATGAAACTCCAAGAGAAGCTTGACAAGGGATTCATTCTTCCATGTGTGTCACCTTGGGTTGCACATATTGTTTTTGTAGAAAATAATGATGGATCAATGTGACTCTAAATTTGTTACTGATTGTCAAGATTTGAACAATAAAATAATCAATAGCAAGTATCTTCTTCCCCATATTGATGTCTTCTTTAATCAACTTTGCAGAGCTCAATAATATTCCAAGGTTAAACATTGTTCTGGATATCATCAATTCAGTTTCATGAATGAGTATATACCCAATAAAAAAATTACATACATGTTATGGACACTAAAAATATAGTGATGCCTTTGGGTCTTACCAATTCCTCTATTATCTTCATGGATTTTATGAATAGAGTCTTTATAGATTACCTTGATCAGTTTTTTGTAGTATTTATTGATGGTATTCTTAACTATTCAAAAATAAAAGAAGAGCTTGAATACCACTTGAGGATGGTATTAAATACCATAAGGAAAGAAAAACTATATGAAAAACATCTAATGTGTGATTTTTGGCTTTAAAATGTTTAATTTTTTCTATAATCTCAATAGAAGTTATAATATTATGTCCATCAAAGAGGGAGGCTATATAATGTTGTCTTAGACAGACCATGGGGATTGAGATCCATTGTTTTATTAGTTTAGCAAGATATTATTGATGGTTTATGGAGAATTTTTTAGGATAATCCAATCCTAGTAACATGTTAACTCAAAAGGGTCATATGTTCCTCTGAATAGATAAATGTGAGAAAAATTTCAAGTAAATGAAGAGAAGGTTAGTCAGCACACTTGTGCTTAAATTATCATGTAGTGTAGAAGTATTTTTAATCTATATTGATTCATACAATAATGGATTGGGGTGTGTTATCATTTAAAATAAAATTATTATATCCTTTGCCTCATGAAAAATAATGATTCGTGAGAAAAATTATCTAGCTAATGATTTGGAGTTAGTTGTGGTAGTTATTAATTAAAGTTATGAGGAATTATCTGTTTGGAGGAAATTGATATATATATACCAATCATTAATGTTTTAAATATATATTCACATAGATGAAGTTAAGAATGTGCTATAGAATATAGTTTGATCCAATGAAGGATAAAGACTTCTCAATACATTACCATCCTAGGAAAGAGATCAAGGTGGATGATTTATTGATTTAAAAATATCATGTTAGCTAATCCGTTATGAGGATTGTAAAAGATCCAATATTTATCGATTTTAAAAGGATGAATATAGAAGTTCTTAAAGGAACTAGAAAAATATTATCTTGCAACATTGAATGTTCAAACCTCTATCAAATCTGGGCAGGGGAGAATTCCCGAGTTACTCTAGTAGGTCACTGTAGCAGTACTGTGGAAGCGGAGGACTGTAGCAGCGGCAGCACTATAGTGGCGGAGGGACTATAGTAGGGTACTATAGCGGCGACGATACTATAGTAGGTACTATAGATGCGTAGGTACTGTAGTATTACTGTCCACTGAGGGGTCCTTTGGGCCATAAAATGGTCTTTCTAGCCCTGTATGCAGGCCACTTGGCCTTGGGCCTTCAGGCTATGTAATGGGTCACCCTCTACATAGTCTAAAGAGGTCTTTTATTTAATAATAAATTGATGCTTCGACCCCATCCTTTTAAATAAAAAAATATTAAAGAGGCTCAAAAGGAAGATATAGAACTAAAAAAGATAGTTATAAATGTTCCTGGTTTTGACCATAGTTGGGATAGAATGATAAGGGTCAAGAACCATGTATGCATTCCTTACATACCAGGTTTGAAGATGTATTTATTATGGGATGTTCGTAGTTCGTCATTCCCTATTCATCTTGGATGTGTGAGGATGTATAGTGATTTGAAAGAATACTTCTGGTGGGATGGAATGAATATGGTTATCACAACATTTATATCTCTGTGTTTAGTGTTCTAGTAAGTTAAGTCTTAAAGAAAAATGTATAAGGGGATTTTGAATACAATACCCATACTAGAATGGAAATGTTAGAACATAACTATGGATTATATTATTGTAATACCAAAAACCTATAAAGTGAATAAAGATATATGGATGGTAGATGGATGCCTTAATAATTCATCACACTTTATTTTTATCAGAGATGACCTCTATTGGGATCATCTTTCCATGATATACATTAATTAAGTGTCAAGGTTTCATGAAGTACCATGTTTTATAGTATATGATCTAGATCTGAGTTTTACCTCAATGTTTTGGGTAAGTCTTCAGCTAGACCATCATATGGAATTGAGTTTCATCACTACTTATTATCCTCCAACAGATAGTCTGTATGAATAAAGAATTCAAAAACTAGAGGATATGTTTAGATCTTGTCCATTGAATTTTAAATTTTCTTGGGTTCAACACCTTCCTATAGTCGAGTTCTCTTAAAAAAATAAATTTTACTCAATATTTCTTATGGATCCTTATGAATTACTCTATGGAAAGAAATGTAGACCTCCAATGTTCTAGATTGAAGATAGAGAAGAAAATATATTGGGACATTAGATCGCTAAAGAAATGGAAGTGGAGGGTAGAAACATTCAGTAGAATATCCGGGAAGCTCAAAATCGGTGAGAACTTTATGTTGAAAATATTTTACATGATCTAGAATTTTAGGTTTGTGAGAAGGAGTTTCTATGAATTTATCCTTGGAATAAGGTCATCAGATTTAGGAAGAAAGGGAAGTTAAGACCTAGGTATATTGGTCCCTTTGAAATTCATGATCATATTGGGACAATATCCAATCACTTGGAACATCCAAAAAACACCTATCAGGTCCACTATGTGTTCCAAGTATCTCTCCTAAAGAAGTATATAGTTAACCCTTCACATGTACTGAACATATTGGTCATACCGTTGGAGCATGATCTTTCATACAAGGAACAACCAGTTGAAATTCTAGATTTAATAAAGAATGTTCTACTAAACAATACTACCCACCTAGTAAAAGTTTTATGGTGAAATAACTAGTTATTGGAACCTATAATAGATCTTCAGGAAATGATGAGGTAGAAGTATCCTCATTTTTTCATAATGAAGAATCTCGAGGGTGAAATTCATCTTATGGAGGGGTAAAATGTGACACCCCATGTTTTTATGATCCTTTTTTAAAATAAATTAAATTTATTTTATTTCTTCAATTATATTCTATAACTATTTATGATTTTTCAACATGTATCATTGTCTTACCTTTCATTACATGAAACACAGAGTTTCTACGAAATAATATTTTTTTAATATTATTATTTATGTGGGATAGTTATAACCTAGACATTATACATAGAAATATGAATAGTAAAAACCACTTTTTAAATATTTTATTCATAATGGATTCTTATAAATAAAACATATTGGAAATTAAATATATAGTTTTCGGTAAAATCTTTATATGTTTGAAAAATATTGTTTCCCTAAATAACTCTTCTTTATGTCTTTGTTTGAAAAATAATGAAATTAATATTATAAACTTTTAGAAATATAAATTGATTAAATAAATTTAATTTTTTAATTAATAATTACAAAATTATATTATAATGATTTTTTGGTATTTTTCTAAAATGTTTTACTTTGGGATGAATAGTGAAAAATACTAAATTTTATTTGAAAACAACTTATTTCTCTAATTTATTTATACAGGATAATTATATATTAATTTTTTTTAAAGTATAATTAGGTCAATTGTAAATAAATTGAATCAACTTTGGTAATTGGAAAAAATTTAACAATGAAATTGTATATAAAAACATTTCAAACTTTTAAACATTTTTCTTTAAAAACCCTCTTTCACGACACGTCTATGGGATTAATATTGAGTTAATTTATTGCACTTCTATGATTTTAATTTTGAAAAATTGATTCCATATATATAATAAAAAAATTTATAATTACTAATAAGGTGAAAATATTATTCGGCAAAAACAATTAGTGAGAGAAATTAATATTAATTGTAGTTATTAAGGAAAAAATGAGTTTACTTAGTTGTTAAACTTTAATCTAGTAATGCTAACTGATCTATAAACATTTCCAAAATCCATTGGATTTATATATATTGATCATATAATCCATTTTATTACATATTTACTTTTATTTAAATCACATTATGTAAGGTATATCTCTTAATAGTGTTTTCCTTTTAAATTTACTAGAATGCCACACCTCCTCCACTATAAAAGGGATCTCACCCCCCCATACTTATTTACACCTCTCAAGTGATTTTAATGGGAAAAATCCTATCAAATATCCTCCAAAATTCTATCTATTAAACTTATATGCCTCATGTTTTTTATAAATTAGACCATAATAGCCCTTTGCTGCAAACCAAAAGGTGTTACCCGAAGAATATGTAACATCCATCTCCAATATATTTTGTATTATTCCATTATTGGCCGCATATGTTCCTATTATATCAAAATTATGTAATAACATTAGTATCCTAAATATATTGAGATGTTTTTATGTTATGGATTTGACCTACACTCAATAACATTTCCATAAAATGGGATACACAATCATCATTCGTGTGTATGGAGAACTACAGCCTCATGAATCGATGTCATTCATTCTTCCATTCCCACATTTCAAGGTTGTAAATATTTATGTAATTACTTTATTATATGATATATGTGATATTTATTATGCATTTATGCTTCTATAAATATTATCTAACACATGCCTTTATTAATATTAGACATATATTAATATGTGACATATAATGAATAATAATGGTTGTTTTTAATATTAATATGAAACATATAATGAATAATAATTCTAATATAATGATAATATATATATCATTTACTTTTTTTCTTTCAAAAATATGACAAGAAAATGAAAACATCATTCATGTGTGCGTATGGTCCATCATCTCCATTAACGGTGTAATTCATTTCCAATTAAAATATTTTTTATATTGTTATAAATTTGTATATAAATAATACATATTATATTTATATCATTTTTTACATTCTGTAAATATAGAAATCAGGACCTCAATAATGGAACTAATAATGGAAATTCAAGACTTGTAAAAAAAGTTAAAGCAGATATTACCCAGAACATAACATTAACATGGAATTGTTAATAATCTGGTAATAAAAAGTCATAAGTAAATCATATATGGTATTATATAAACGAATATTTTTTTAATATATTTTTAAAAAACATATATTTTTTTATATGAGGTTTTAAATAAGTACCGTGATATTGGAGACATAAGGTAATGGGATTTCATGTCTAACTTTTATTCTTGCAGGACTTATACCTTACTCCAAACTCATTTATTTTCTGTGGTGTATAAACTTACCGTAAAGTTATTATATTATTAATATCCCTAAATTTATCATTATTTAAATATCCATTTTATGATATCTATTTTATGGGGTTTACGGTTAAAAAGTTAAAAAAATCGTAAGGTAATTTTTGTCTCCATTTTCCTTCTTTGTGACGCATGTTATGTTATGCATATACATTATTTTATGAGGTGTATATACTGACCATTTACATATTTTTTATGAACCTAATTCCGTAATTATGTTTTAACATTTTTTTAATGTTATTTTCTCATGTGTATTATGAGTCAACGTTACCAATGTGGTTATATTTTGTTGCTACAATCTCATTGTTTATCGAGATTATTTACGATTATGCTTCCATTTATTAAATCATGTGATCCATATATCAAGACCTCTCATAAATTTTCTTATAATCTGTTTATTAATAATATCCCCATTTAATGGTACCATTTTTCCACACTTCAGGACTTAATATTATTAAGGAAATGTTTCATAGAAAATCTGACTTCATATATGTCTTCGGTCGAAAAACTGTTTTCATCCAAAACCATGTTTTCTAAATAAAAAATTCAAAAATGTATTTAAAAAATATTTAATGATTTTTTTATATAAAATTAGTTTTAATGATTTTAAAAACATCCATAAAATAGTTTAAAATAAATTTTCAGAGAAAAGTGTTTCTAAATTTTTTTAAAGGGAAAAAGATGTTTTACTCATGAATTTTTTTAAATGATTACTTAGAATTATTTTCCATATATGGTGAAATACATTGGAATTACTCATGAATTTATGGGGATGTGATATAAGGGTAACATTAATATTCTTTATATTATTGGTTTATGTTTCTATGGAATGACTTTTATGAAACATGTTTTTCTTCTATGGGTTATATGATTTTGGAACCTATTTCTCTATCTTGGGATATATTATTACGGAACATGATTATCTTTAATTGGTAATATTTAATGGAAATAGTTTCTATTTCATGTATGATATGTTTATATATCCCATTTATTTTTCATGGTATATATTATTTATGGACCTTGTCTCTATTTCATAGGTTATATGCTTATGAAACCCATTTATTTTCATAGTTTATGATTTTGATGAAATGATTTTGAATGTTGTCTATTTTCCACAGGATAAGATTTTTATGACTTACATATGATACACATTTAATTTCAGGGGTTATAATATAGTTTTTTTTGATCTTGTGTCACATGTATGTATCATTTCATTATGATATGGGTGGGTCTTATATCTACCTCCAATACATTGGGTAAAGATTTATATCTCATGAGAAATGCATGGTTGGAATGGGAAGTGAACTCAGTTTATTAAAAGAATTGTTCACTAATATGCTCTTGGAGTGAACCTTTACTACTAATATAGTTATGGGAGTAAAACATGACTACAAATATGATTTGGGTAATGAACCCATTCTACTATGTTGGCCTTGGAATTAGTCCTTGAGTATTATGGAAATAGTTTTATATGCCCATATTTCTACCAAAATTCCATATATTATTCCTATGTTATGATTTTATATATAATTATAATGATTCCATCATGATTCATGTCTTATTAACTTCTAATATTTTTTCCATGACTCTTGACTATGATCCTTGATATGAGGGTATGATCTTCTAATTTTATGATCTTATTCTCATAACCTTTTTCTTCTGATTATGCTTATATATCTCCCTTATTTACCCATATTGAGCATCTGAGCCCACACTTTCTTATGTTTCGTTTCCTAGGGTTATGATGATATGTATTATTTTTTATGTGTTTAATAAGGGTGGAAGTTAGAGAGTGCCTAGTTTGAGATAATATAGATCATTTATGTACTAGTGGTTATGTTTTTGTGTTTCTAAAGGCACTAAACTAGTATGGTCATTGGGTGTATGTTTGTGTAATGTATTAAATGTTCCCAAAAAGTGATTTATTGTATAATTTGGAGAATCTAGGGTATAAATATTAATTTTATTAAAAATTATTTTTGATGAATATATTAATAAGGGAACATGGTGTATACTTATATGTTAATGTTTTTTTTAAAAGCGCACTCATCATTCACTACACTATCATCACATGAGATTGAGGATAGGTATGGACATATTCTAGTTAGTGGTGATGAAAATATTATATATATCTATTATATTTTTAATCTATCCTCACCCATTATTATATTTATATTTTCATATATGTTGTTTTATATTCAAAGCTATAGTGAGATATTTAGTGGGAGTTTGTGTTTTGGGGACCTATTTTGGTTATTTCAAATTTTTCATGTTGTGATTTATAAATATATAATAATATAAGTTTGTGTCGAGGTTATCTAGGGTAATATTTTGAAACCATAATAGTGGTTATTCTATGTTATCTCATCATTTCACTGAAACATGTGTGTTCTCTATATGCATTAACACATGTTCATCTAGGGTTGGAACCAATTAATTTCTAGTATTCCAACTACTATTATATATATATTTATATAGTTATATTACTAGGATTATATTAGATAATGAATTGTTCATTTATATCTTTTTCATTTATATATTTTTTGCTTTGAAAGATCCTAAATTATTTTTCATTCCATGGTATTCCTTTAGGATTTTTTTCCCCCTCACCATTTTTGTTTTGTGGTATTGGCATATTTAATGACTTTACCATTCATTTAAAATATACATTGCACTATGGTTAACATTTATTTATAATATGAATTTTTCAATTATACTGGGAAATACCTCTAATTTACAAGATTTATACCCTTAGGGGTATTCATTAACTCAATGCCTATTGGGGGTGGGGATAGGGGTTCATACTCAGTCCAATTATCAAGTCGTGGGGAGTTCAAGTAGGGTCAAGTTGAGAAAAATGGTGTCAAATTAATATTTTTTAGGATTTTGTTTGTAGTATATACTAGATATAGATAAATAAATATAATTGAATAAATTTTAATATATATTTTTCAAAATAACCCCTATAATATATTAAAAGATGCGAAAAATAATAATATTTTAGTACATTATATTAATTTGGGATTAATCACTATATCATCCTAATTGATTTAATTTATTGTTTAGTTATTTTTATGTGTTATATTCATAATTTTTGAAAAACAAATATGATGTTTTTTGATATATTATTGGTGGAAGAATACTAATTAGGCCAACTATATATGGGTAAACTAGTTTGTAAACTGGTTACAAATAATTAACTGAGGATCTGGATAGGCTATTTAAGAATTAACGTTGTCCAAGTAAGATTAGGTGATATGTTTGAAAGGTTTTGTAAAAAAATTTATCACATAGTCATTAATAAAGGATTTATACTTTCCTATGGGAAATGAAGGAACAGGGCCATCCACATAATATTTGATGGAAAATACTAAATATTTTTTAACCTTAAGCTAAATTTACCTAAGATAAATAGGTACATTTATAAGAATAGATCAATTCCAAAGTATTCTATGCATGAGTAAAATATACTCACATGAGTATTTTTATAATGTTTATCCATTTGGGAATTCAAAACCCTTGAAAAATATAGAGCTCTATGTTTTATTCATTCATTCACCCTCAACCATAATGAAACGTCAATATTCATTATCTAAGAATTTCAAGAAATAAAAATAGAGGTGTTTGAATGAATTATTTTTCATCAAGTTGAGAATATAGTATATGAATTATATTTCTTATTGGATATTTGTATATGATAGTTCATTTTTATAGATCATCTCAATATTGATATAATATGGTAAAATATTTAGGTCAATAATGAGGATCTGGTATGGGTAGTTTGTGACCATATATAGGTATTTATGATCCATTGAATTATTTCAATGGTAGTATAGTTCATATTCAAGATTTATTTACCTTTATTTAAAGTAATATAAATAATTTGGTTTGAGCCATACCACCCTATATTTTCTATAGGAATCCTTAAAAGTAGTGCCTTTAGGGTATTTTTAGAATTAATATGATAAGTGAACTCCTGGAAAATTGGTTGGTATCATAAAAGGTCATCCTAATGATATTTTAAGACCATTGAAAGAACATATTGGTTAGGGAAAATAATTAATTAGAAATATGGTCATTAAGGTGGACAATCATAATATATAGAGATTTATGTGGTGAAGATAAAAGATATTTAAAGTCTTAACATTTTTTTACAGTATAGTTTTTAAGTTATATACCATTTCAATTATTTTTCAATACTATAGAATATAATTCATTTATAAACATTAATATTTTATATGGTCCAAATTTTTTAGAATAAATCCTTAATATTGTACTAGAATTTACTACCCATGTTAACTAATTATAGAATTTTTTGGATCTATGTCATTAGTTTGTGTTGTTTTTTTAATGTATAGATTTTATTGGAAATTATTTTTACTAAGAGAGGTATAATTTGATATAATTTTACTATTGATTATATATATTAAATGAGTTAGTGTGTATTTCTATCGACGATCAGCTCTGTTTTGAAATTTGGCTGGATTTTCTATATTTTATTAAATGGTGGGGAACTTATTAAGTGTATAGATACATTAGTACATGGTATATTTCCTCTCATTTTTTAGTATGATTCTAGGTGAAATAGGTTTTTCTTTTGAGGATCTTATTATAGTTTTTGGGAGTTTATGGACATTTGTAGAGTAATTGATATGTTTAAATATATGGTAAGAAATTGATTTTTAGATGTATTTAAACCAAGATTTCTATCATATTTTTATAGAGATATGTCTTCTGTTAGAAGTAGAGTATCAAAAATAGAGATTCAAATTGAGGATTAATTGTGGGAAGAATTTTTATATCCTAGTGTAGATTCATGAAATACTATAGTTTTATTTGTTAAAAATGCGTATTGTATGATTATGTTATGCATAGACTACCAATAAATGAACCAGGTGATGGGAAATAATCATTATCCACTACTATATATTTATTATGTATATTATCCATTAAAAAGTGTGGTGGCTTCTCAAAGATTTATTTCTAATCTAGTTTCCATCAGAATAGAATTAATAAAATGAACATTATAAAGATATAATTTTGATGTTAGTATAGATAATTATAATTAATTATGATTCAATATATATTAATGAATACTCAACTAATATTTATGTAATTTATGAATTGTTTTTTTCAACCATATTTGGGATTTGTTTTTTCATATATGACATTATAGTTGTTAAAATATGGAGTAAGATCATGTGGAATATATTATAATTATTTTGTAATTATAGATATAGAATCATCATTATATAAAATTATAAAGTTTTACTTGTTTACATCTACGGTTCATAAATTATGGCATGTTATATTTGAAAGAGTAGTTGGAGTTTACTTATACAATATCCATTTTGTAACGTCTGGGATCTGAGTGTCACCCATAAGTGCCCCCGACCTGGTTGGTCACATGACCTCAAGAGAATTTCTCCAAACACCATAGGCTTCCAACTATCAATGAGGGATATGGTCTGATAGTGGGGAAACAATGTCCTCATTGTTTGAGTATATACAGTGGAATCACAAATAGTAAACAAAAGTGGAAGTAGTGATACCATAAAAAATGTAAACAGTGGAAAACTGATGGAAATATAAAAACTAGAGAGTAAATAAATGATGCATGTCACATTAATCTAGGAAATCATCTAAACAATTCACAATGATGAAAATATAATATTAAAACCAATGTGCATAGAATAAGTAAACTCCAACAGCATCACAAGCCTCATCTTAGTCTCGTAATCTCTAGCTCCAACATCAATCAAGTATCTAATGAAGATTAGTGATTTCCCTTAATTAGGAATTTTTTAAATGAAATTTATATATTATATATCAATAAATATAAATTTTTAATCTTACAATGATTATTACTAATCATAGAGTTAATAGAAACTCATCTTTTTCTTGAAAAATACTCTTCCTGAAAACCAGATTTTTTGTCACACCTATGGGTTTTGTTTTTAATTTTATTTTTACACTTTTATGAATTTAATTTGGTAAAATTTATTCCATAATATAAATTAGAATAATTTATATTTTATAATAATTGAAAAGTAATTTTTGACAAAAACGAATAGTAAAAATAGTAAAAATTAATTATCACAGTTAAGGTAAAAATGAGTTTACAAGGGTATTAGACTAAAAGGATGAGGGTATAAATGATATAAAAACTTATATTAAATATATTACATGGTCATAGTTCAACATTATCTATTTTAATCCTCAAAAATAATTTTTTTTGACATTTCTGTCATGTGAAAACATGGGTACACCATTTTTTTTCAGAAATTACAAGTGTGCCACTCACCTCACTTATAATAGACCACCCCCACCTCTATTATTCACACCTAAAAACCATTTTGGTTCCTCCAATACCTACACAAATAAATTCATAAATTCTATCCCTACATCCAAGATTCATTTTTTCATAAACACATTCTAGAAACACATTAGTTATAACCTAAATAGGTTGTCCAAGAAGGGGTAAAATATAATAACTATACATTTTTGTTTTATTTATTTTTCAACCTCCATAAAATATTATTAATTTATGATTATATAACAAAATAGTTATATACCATTTAATGATATGTTATTATTTTAATGGCATGTCTTCTATACACATCCTCTTCCCACAAAATGGATATGATAATGTTTCTTGTGCGTACAGCGGACTACAGGCTCATGTACTGATGAGACATGTCTTACATCAACAACTATCAATGTTTGGTATTATGAAGTATATAAATTAAATACATTATATTGATAACATAATTATACCTAATAATACAATATATCATATGTACTATTTTACATATCATTATGTATGTGATATGATAATGATGCTCATTGTATGCTAGACTACCGCCTCACGAAGCGATGTGATTCATTTTTTTCTAACCCTTTACATGGAATGTTATAAGAATAAAATTAATTAATATATGTGATATATGTGAAATTAATTTGATAATCAAGACATATTTATCATTCTTAAAATATAATATATCATATTATTTATTGACTTATCACTCACTAAAAAATGATAATGTCATTCATGTACGTGTGGACTACCGCCATCAAGAAGTAATGTAACTCTATTTTCATCACCACCCCACATGGATGAAATATATATATATCTGTGTGTGTGTGTTTTTTTTAAGGAAATATCATGGTACATATGATATTATAATCATTTTAAAAAGACAAAATATTACTTACCCCCTTTCTATAATGATCATTGACAAATGGAATTGTTACTTATTTGTGTATATAGTCTATTGTCTCCATGATCATGATGTAACTCATTTATCCAAATGTAATTTCATTATCATTATTAAAAGTGTAATTTATGTATAAGTATTCTAATAAATTCATGATTACTATTCTTTATATTCTTAAATAATGAACTCTTTGACCATTGTCAACCAACCAGTATCATTTTTGAAACATATGCCCAATATAATCAAAACATATGATGTAAAGTTAATTGATTAACTAATCATATATATAACTAGGTAATAAGGGGAATAAAAGGAATAAAAAACATTAAAATTATTATTAATCAAGTAAATAATTAAAATAAGTTTATTATTTAGGATGATAATGAATGTATGTGTGTGTCAGACTTAGGGTAAGGGACCTCATATCAATTTCCTTCATTGAGGCATGTTTTGATGTTAAGAACCTATTTTATTTTATATAGTGAACATAAATCCCCTTTAAAATTTATATAATGAATTTATCTATTTTCATGGTTTTTAATTTTTTTTAATTTTTTCCTATCATATGGTTTATAATTCAAATATTTTTAAAGTGATAATTGAAGTTTCTTTAGAAAATAAATTCTCTTTTAATATTTTACTTCAAAATAATTCTCTTCCATGACCATGCTATCAAAAAGATTTATTAATTTATCTATATTGATAAAAATTACTTATAAATTACATTTTATGTCTCTTTTTACATTATTAAAAATGTTTTCAAAATAAATCTTCTTATGTGTTTTATATAGATTTATTTGAGAAATAATTAAATGAATGTCCTATTAATAACATAAAAGGTGAAAAAAAAATTCGTAACACTACGATTGTTACATAATTTCTAGTTTCCTTTGACAAATTTCATTTTTTATTAAATAAATAACCCTATTTCCCTTTTTTGGGTATTTTGGAATTAAAATGGGTTTTAAAAAGAAAAGGTAATTTTGATACCCAAAAACGTTTTTCATATGCATTCAAATTTGTGTTTTAGAGTGTTTTGTGATGAAATGTCATTGGATTAAAATGTTTAATTCATGATTTGGCCCATGGACATTGTTTACAATGGATATTTCTAGATAGATCTATTTGATACCTTTATAGCTTTTTATATGGTTGTGCCCTGATGTTATCCAACGTATTGGGTTATTATTATGTTCTCTGCAGAATTATATCAGAAGTTAGCCATATGGTTTGTCCAAAGTGTTTTTGAGGGGTTCTATAAGGGTTCTATTACATGATTTCCCAAGGAACCAACATGATTTTTCTATTCATTAAAATGACAATTCATAGAAATAATTTGTTTTAAAAAGCTAATATTAGTGATATTTTTCAAATAATGATATTTCCCTCTTTGGGTAAAAATTTCTGTTTTTAAAAAAAAATTATTTCATGGTTATTCATTTTTTTCGCTAGAAAAATTATTTTCTTCTTTTTATGTAACTTATTGTAATTTATGTGCTTCTCCTTCATTTTTAAAATATTTTTTCAGGAGATATAAGTATGGGTATGGGAAAGGAATAGTACATGTTGAATGTTGTAAATATATTTCATTAAAGAAACCATTTTTTGTATTAAAAGTATTATATATTGGTAAAAATGGATACTAATCATAAGAGTCCACATTGAATTATATAGTTTGGTTATTAATTATTTATGACCAAATTCACTAAAACTCTAAACCTACAAAAATCCATAAATATAAGAGAATGAATTGTGGAATTAAAAACCAATATTATGTAATATTTATGGGTGGGTTGTTATACTACTTGTAATGGCTCGCACCCACCTTGTCCATTAATTTGTCAAAACACGGCTCCACCGAAATGGTGGCACCGGTTGCGATGGCAGCCTGACGGTCGCACTAGTGATGGTGGCACCGTGAAGGTGGCACTGGTCAAAGTGGCACCGTGAAGGTGGCACAAGTGACGGTGGCACCGTAAGGGTGACACCGTGATGGTTGCACCATGTCCACCTTCATTATTTTCCTAGTTTATGAATTTTTTGCTCCCGCATCATATCTTTTGACATAAAATGATTTAATACTCCCTTTCAAAGCCATTTAAATCAAACAAATAATATCTAAAATTCCCCTAAGAGTCGGGCAACCCTTAACTTTACAAAACGTGTGGTTTTTCCTCGGTGGCACACCTTTCCCCATACCTTCCAGTTCCGCCCCTATTATGAATTTCCTTATTATTAAAGAAAACTTCTTAATGCATAGCCGTTATGATCACCCCTCCGAGGAGAATTCTTAAATGACAATTAATTCCATCATTTTTAACTTCCCAATCACGTGGAGAACCATGATCCAACATTAAATTTGTTCAAATTTCCATATCCTATGAAAACGGGATCTGACACTTATATTGCATGGGAATTTCTTCTTCTTCTTTCTCTTGGATGGTCTCCTTTTCCTCTGGGTGTGTTTAGAGATTCCCATCCTGAGGCAAGTGATGCGCCTGTTCTAGAGCCTTTCTACTCATCCTTGGAGTCCCCAACACTCCTCCCTTTTAAGTCACGCATCCCAGGTTATTGGCGCGTGGAGAAGAACTTTAATCCTTGATCAACCTAGTAGGGATTTTCCATCATCTCTCCTTACTGTTTATCATGCGGGGTAGGTATGCTACTGTTTCTATGAGAATGGACGAAAAAAACATTAATAAAGATAACAGATGGACTTTTAAAGAATAAAGGGGGTGTTATCTATGTTTCTTCTATACTCTTTTTTAATTTTTATATGTTGTGAATTGTATGGTCTTATACTAACTGAAAATCCTGGTCGTTGGTGGTCTTTCCTTGCGCACTAATGAACCCTTGTCTTCTGTGATGATCAAATAACTGTAACATGGAAATTGGTTAATCACCTAAACTAGGTTGGTCAAATGGATGTCTATTTAACAGTAATCCATATGTGATCACCTCATTTAACCAATAGGAAGAAGAACCTAATTAATAATGTTCATGAACCTAGAAGTTTCCCTATTCTATTTTGGTAGGAGGTGTGTTTTTCTGCTTGATGCTTATGGGGTGATGTGGATAGGGATGGGATCCTCTGTTGTGGCATGGTTGTTGGTTTTGAATCTGAATCTATGTTGGTTGTATCTCAAGGCTTGGTTTGGTTCCAGTACTTCGAGGGATCTCACGGATCCCGTTGTTGTTGTGACATCACAAGAGAACTAGGTGTGAATTCTAACATTTCTGTTTGGTTGTTTCTCTTTATCTGGCTTGTGTTTATGCCTATTAGTTTCCCATTAGTGCAAAATTTACCCAAATGAGATCACTTTATCATAAAAAATAATGAGTTAAATGGGGAATTGGTTTTTGGAATGAGTTGTGACTTGGTTGTGAGTGTTGTTCCTTTCTATCATGAATGAATAGTGATGAGGGTGTTTGTTCTTAGGATGGCTTTGGAGACCCTAGGTTGGGATGATTGCATGTTAAATTTACATATAATTGTAGTTATTATGTTTATTATTCGTTCCCCACCCATGTTGACCACTTTGTGTCGAACACCCCCATTTCATGGGGTAGGGTGTTTTTTCACAACACTCCTATGAGTGGCTGGTTATTAGATCCTTTTCTGCTCCCTTTCCTGAAAATCCCAAGACTCTTTGTGTAGGATGTGATGGCCTGAGGTTCATTATAGCCCAAGATTCCTCAGGAAGGGTAATTATGCCATTTGGCCAAGGTGTGTGCGGGCAGGTTGTTTCCCAAGAATCTTCGGGATAAGGCCCATGTGTCTTCGGGTGTGGCAGTAGTTTTTCTGGCCGAGGTGTTTGTGGGTGTGGTTACGTGTTGTTTTTGTGGCCCTGGTGTTTGCAGGCGGGATGTTTTGTGGAGGCCCAAGTGTTTGCGGGCGGGGTGGTGGTTGTAGCCCAGGTGTGTGCGGGTGGGGTGTGGCAGTGGGACAATGGTGATAATGTCAGGAGAGGTTCGATGCGTAGGATGTCTTCAATAACCAGTGGGAAAGTGGCATGGGGTACCCAAATATCTATGTTCTATTACTATACATTACTTGAAAAGTGTTATTTGGGGAGTGTTCCTTGGTGAGTCTTGGGTGGATAGATTTCCTTTATAGGTGTTTCAGTTATCTCTTTTCTCACGGGCATTACAATGCCTCCCCACATCTGCACAAGATTATTTGTTTTTCCCTACTGAGTATTCTTGTTTTCTCACCCTACGTATATAAAACTGTTTTTAGGTTTCTAGGAGGACTTCAGGGATCTTGCAGGGCCATACTCGTTCAGATGTTGGGGCAGTTATTCTTGCTGTTTTTCCTTCTTTTGGTACTTCTTTTTGGGAATTATTTTACTTTTTTATCATTTACTATTGGGACATGCATATGGGAATAGCACATAGATATTTGGGTAGAGACACTAGGGAAAGTACATGCATTATAATGACTTTTGTTCTTATGTTTCATGGGTATTTTGGGGATTTAAAATAAATAAGATGTCTAAGAATATTTAAAAACAATATTCTACACTACTCGGGCTTAGGCATTCCTTGTTTACCTTACAGCTATGGAACCTGGGAGAAGACCATGAGTAGTGCGGGCGATCGAGACCCAGGAGGTTGACTTGGATGATCAACAAAGGGCTAAGTGAGAGGAGGAGGACGATCATTGGTTGAAGAAGCTTCATTCCTTTCAATCGTAGAGCCTACGGAAGTACGAGGGTAGCATCTCTGACCTGGAGACAGAGAGCTGGCTAGAGGAGCTGGTGATAGCTTTCATATTGATCCAGGCTCTGACGGAATACTGGGTTTCTTTGGCTGTAATCCAGATTCGGGGAGCAACGCATCAGTGGTGGATGCTATATCTTGGGGAGAATAGGGAGGCTAAGGTGACATGGACTGACTTTGAGAAAGAGTTCTGAGCAGAATTCCTCTCTTTCATGATGGAGGCTGATAAGAGGCATGAGCTAATCTCCCTCCAGCAACAGAGTATATCAGTAAGAGAGTTATGGATCATGTTCAAGGATCCCCTTCTCTTTTCTCCCAACCTCTTTTGGGATGAGGAGTCTCGGGTGAAACATATGGAGGAGGCACTTCAACCTTCTCTCCAGTATGATGTTACTTCCATCACCTTACCGATGTACTTGGAGGTCCAGAAGAAGGCTGAAGTAGTGGAAAGGATGCACACACTGTGAGGTGTATCTTGAGAGGGAATCCAGATGGGATCATCAAAGGGGAAGGTTGTTAGCATCTAGCCTCCAGTACCAGGGCCCTCTAGGTTACAACTAGTAGAGAGCAGGCCCTAGCAGTTCAATTTTAGATCTTTGGGCCCTCGCCCTTTTCTTTCGGGCCTAGGACCCAGATGCTTCATATGTGGCAGCCATGGGAACCTTTGGAATCAGTGCCCGGACCGAGTACAGTACAATTGGGGTGGGACGATGCAGCACCTGATCCAGCCACAACAGTTGACAGTGAGGCCCTTTTAGCATCAGCAGTAGGGACATCAAACTTCTTCTCCTATGAGGGTAGACGTCGCAGGAGGAGGCCAACCTCAGTGGGCTCTTAAGGGACCTCGACCAGTGTGTGGTCGGGGAGGCGGCCGACAACCGAGGGGAAGGGGAGCTGGGCGTGCTCAGTTACATGCCACGGAGGTTGCAGCTCCAGCAAGTCTGGAAGTCGTTCGAGGTATGATTATCTTGTTTAGTACTCTTGACTATGCCTTCTTCAATACAACAGCTTCACAATCCTTTTTTGCGCCCAGACTAGCCCCTGCTATAGGTCTAGATGCTGAGAGACTTCTAGTGCCCCTAGTGTTGAGTACACCAGTCGGAGGTCAGACCGACTTGTTTTATGTTTTCCGTGGGTGTATACTAATGATAGGGCCACATTAGTCAATCAGAGATCTTCTACAATTACAGATACATCCATACGATGTCATCCTAGGCATCGACTGGTTGTTCTCTGTATGTGTCGTCATTGACTGCTTTCGAGGAAGTTTCGTGCTTTCAAATTCAGGCGGTCGACGTGTAACTTACATCGGCGAGAGGGGTGGCCAAAAATCAGTACACAAGAGGATCCCCCCCCCCTCTCTTTATTATAAAAGTTATTAGTGGAGTCGGTGGATGCAGAGATAGTGGAAGTTCCTGGTCTCGTCAATGAGTTTATAGACATCTTCCCTGAAGAGGCGACGACACTACCCCCCCCCCCCCCCGGTGTGATGTTGAGTTTGGGATAGACTTACCACCTGGTGCCCATCTGATTTCTATGGCTCCCTACTGGATGGAACCTTCTGAGTTGTAGGAGTTGCAGATTCAAATTGATGATCTGATGAAGAAGGGTTTTGTTCGACCAAGTGCGTCACCATTGGGTGCTCTAGTCTAGTCCACAAAGAAGGCAGATGGTGGCTTCAGGCTGTGCATAGACTACAGGAGACTGAACCAAGTAACGGATTGAAATTGTTACCTCCTCCCGAGGATAGACGATCTATTTGACCAGCAGAGGGGAGCAGGTTGGTTCTCTAAGATCGATCTACGGTACGGTTGTCACGAGTTGAGGGTGAAGGATGATGACATCTCAAAGACTTCCTTTAGATGTAGGTATAGACACTTTGAGTTTTTAGTCATGCCATTCGGTGTTACGAATGCAGCAGATGTGTTCATGGGACTCATGAACTCTATCTTCTGGGAATACCTGGACCGGTTTGTAGTCGTGTTTATTGACGACATCCTGATCTACTCAAGATCATAGGGGGATAATGCTGAGCATCTAAGAATAGTTTTTGGGTCCTATGACAGCACCAACCCTATGGGAAGATGTCCAAGTGCAAGTTATGGATATTAGAAGTGCAATTCCTTGGGCACTTGGTGTCTGGCTAGGGAATAGCAGTGGACCCATTCAAGGTCGAGGTAGTTTTTTCTTGGGCAGCATGCAAGAACATGGAAGAAGTTCGTAGTTTCCTTGGACTAGAAGGCTACTATTGGAGGTTCTTGCCTAACTTCTACCGATTTGCAGCATCTTTGACATCTTTGACCAATAAGTACTAGGCTTTTGTGTGGAATGGGCATTGTGAGGCATCCTTCAGCTATCTGAAGGATTAGTTGGTAAGCACCCCAGTGCTGAGGATGCCAAAAGATGGGGTGGCGTATGAGGTGTTTTGTGATGCTTCACGACAAGGCCTCGAGTGTGTGCTGATGCAACGACAAGGGGTGATCTCTTATGGGTCTAGGTAGTTACATACTCATGAGAATAATTATTCCACCCACGATCTAGATCTTGCAGCGGTCATTTTTTCACTAATGTTGTGGCAACATTACATCATCGGGGAGCGCTTCGTGGTCTTCACGGATCAAAAAAAGATTGAAGTATATCTTCTCCCGGCGATAATTGAACCTTTGAAAGTGAAGGTCGATGGATATCCTCTAGGACTAAGACATTGATATTTCCTACACCTCAGGAAAAGGAAATGTGGTGGATGATGCCTTGAGTAGGAAGTCGTAGAAGGATGTGGTTCAAGAGTCAGTATATGTATGGATGGCTATGGAGGAGTTGGATGCCCGGTACCTGAATGTAAGGGAAGATGGTGGTAGAGTTTGTCTATTCCAGATGATAGTGCAATCATCTCTCCTACGGAAGGTGGAGGAGTCTCATTGGGGAGAAATAGAGAGTGAATGAAGGCGTGAGCGGATTAACCAATGTGATGCTTCGGAAGGGTGGAAGGAGGATGGTCAGAATCAGATGATTTTCAGAGGGAAGTTGTTCGTTCCAGATACGATGCATGAGAGATTTCATGGTGAGTTCCACAACTCACCCCTGGAAGTACACCCAGGGGTTTCTAAAATGTATCGGGGCTTGATAGATCAGTTATGGTGGCCTGGGGTGAAGGGGGCAGTGGAAGAGTTCGTAGAAAAGCGCCTCATGTGTCAGTAGGTGAAGGATGAACACCATGTCCCAGGGGGTTTGTTGCAGCCTTTAGACATCCCCAAGTGGATGTGGGATGACATCTCGATGGATTTCATCATGGGACTACCCAGAGTTCAAGGGGTTTGTGATGCTATCTGGGTAGTGGTGGACTGACTGACAAAATCGGCCCACTTCCTGAAAATCAAGGAGACAAGTACAGTGGATGCCCAAGCACAGAGGTACTTGGATGAGGTGGTGCGGTTGCATGGAGTCTTGAGATCTATTGTCTCGGATAGGGATGCATGGTTTACCTCATGGGTCTGGAGAGTATTACAGCATGCTTTTGGAACCCAGCAACATCTTAGCACTACTTTCCACCCCCAAACAAATGGACAAACATAGTGCACCATCCAAACAGTGGAGGATATGCTATGGTCATGTATCCTGGACTTTTGGGGATCGTGGGTGTGACACTTACCTCTGGTGGATGTTTCCTATAACAATAGCTATCACTCTACCATTGGCATGGCTCCATTCGAAGCTTTGTACGGGAGGCCGTGTCGCTCACTTGTGTGCTAGATAGAGGTCGGGGAGGTAGGTGTTCTTGGCTAGGAGGTGGTGCATAGCACGAAGGAGGAGGTTCAACTTATACGAGAGAGGATGAAGATAGCCCAGGACTGGAAAAAGTCATATGCGAATAATAGGAGGAGACCCTTGGATTTCCAGGTCGGAGACCACATGTTATTGAAGGTCTCCCCTCGGTGTGGGCAACAGGGGTTCGGCATAGGGAGTAATCTTTCTCCTAGGTTCGTCGGACTATTCTAAGTACTGTGATGGGTCAATTAAGTGGCTTATCAGCTAGCGCTACCACCGCCGCTACTGAGAATGCATGACGTCTTCCATGTGTCACAACTCCAACGATATCTACATGATGATTCACACGTCCTCGACTAGGGAAAGCTGGATATTGAGGACACTGTGACTTTTGTGGAAAGACTAGTGAGGATCGAGGATCATGAGGGGAAGGTTCTCCATGGAAAGACCATTCCATTGGTTTGTGTGTTGTGGAGGCATGGTGGGCTCGAGGAATGTACCTGGGAACCAGAGACACAGATGTGCGCCTAGTAACAGAGCTGTTTTGAGTTTTCTTCTATTTTATTTGTACTTGTTTGTGATGGAACGATTTACCTTGTTAACTATGGAACGTGTGATTTTCCTTATTCTATTGATGTGTGTGAAGAGTCCTAACTATGGGGAGAGGAGGACCCGATCCCTAATCAAGATGCATTATGGTGGATTTGATTAAACTCATGTGGGTGAGTCAGTGCTGACCAAAGCAGATAGTATCTTGACATGGGAGAAGGAATTCCCCAATGCATGTGTTGGACAGCGTGTTGCTTGTTTTGTGCGGTGTTGGGGGTAGTGTGTGTATGAGAAATCCTAAATTATGGGGGTGAGAGGACCTAATCCCTAATCGAGATGCATTAATGTGGTTGTGATTAAACCTGTGCAGAAAATTCAGTGCCACCTAATGCGGATAATATCTCGACAAGGGGGAAGGAATTACCTGACTCATATAATTAGGATAGTGGTTGAATTCTTGTTATGGTTAAATCCCTGAGAGCTATCTTACGGGGTGGTTGTTCGGACCTTTCCCTTTTATGTGTTGTTTCTTAATTATTGAGGATGAGAATAGTTTGATAGGTATATGATGTAATGTCTCGGACCCACCTTGTCCATTACTTTGCTAAAACACATCTCCCCTGAAACGGTGGCACCAGTCACAGGGCCACCTATTGCGGTGGCACCATGATGGTGGCATCGAGAGGGTTGCACCGTGTACACCTTCATTCTTTTCCAAGTTCCCGATTTTTAGCTCCCAAAACATATCTTTTGACGTAAAAATGATTTAATACCCCCTTTCAAATCCATTTAAATCCCATAAATAAAATTTAAAAATCCCCTAAGAGTCGGTCAACCCTTAACTTACCAAAACTTGTGGTTTTTCCTCAGTGACACGCCCTTCCTCGTACCTTCCAATTCCGTCCTTGTTACTTGTTTCCATATTATTAAAGAAAATTTCTTAACGCATAGCTGTTATCCCCACCCCTTTAGGGAGAATTGTTAAACGAAAATTAATTCCATCATGCGTAACTGCCCAACCGCGTGGAGAACCATGATCCGACTTTAAAATCCATTCAAATTTCCATATCCCATGACAACGGGATCTCACTCATATATCGCACGGGAATTTCTTCTTTTTCTTTCTCTTGGATGGTCTCCCTTTTTCCTAGTGCGTTTGGAGTTTCCCTTCCTAAGGCAAGTGGTGTGCCTATTCCATTGCCTTTCTGCTCATCCTTGGAGTCCCTAACGCCCCTCCCCTGTAAGTCGCGCTTCCCCAGTTCTTGGCGTGTAGAGAAGAACATCGATCCTTGATCAAACAAGTAGGGATTTTCCTTCGTATCTCCTTACTATGTATCATGTGGGGTGGGTAAGCTACTGTTTTTGCGGGAATGGATGAAACCAAACATTAATAAAGATAACAAAAAAAACTTTTAAAGAATAAAAGGGGGTGTGATCGATGTTTCGGTTGTACTCTTTTAAAATTGTTATATGTTGTGAATTGTATGGGATTATCATCACTAAAAATCATGGTTGTTGGTGGTCATTCCTTGCACACTAATGAACCCTTGTCTTCAATGATGATCAAATAACTGTTACATGGAAATTGGTTCATCACCTAAACTCGATTGGTTAAATGGATATCCATTGAATAGAAATCCCAGTGTGATAACCCGGTTAACAAATAGAAAGAATAACCTAATGAATAATGTGCTTGAACCTGGAAGTTTACCAATTCTATTTTGGTAGGAGGTCTGTTTTTGTGCTTGATGATTATTGGGTGATGTGGATGTGGATGGGATCCTCTGTTGTGGAACAGTTGTTGGTTGTGAAACTGAATCTTTGTGTGATATATCTCGAGGCTTGTTTTGGTTCCAGTACTTTGAGGGATCACATGGATCCCTTTGTTGTTGTGATATCACAAGAGAATCTTGTGTGAATGCTTAAATTTATGTTTGGCTATTTCCCTTTCTCTGGCTTATGGTTATGCCTGTTAGTTTCCCAGTAGTGCAGAATTTACATAAATGGGGTCACTTGAACCTAAGAACAAGAATGAGTTTAATGGAGAATTGGTTTTGAGAATGATTTGTGACTTGGTTATTAGTGTTTTTACATTCTTTTATGAATGAATGGTAATGAGGGTGTTTGTTTTTAGGTTGGCTTTGGAAACCCTAGTATGGGATGAGTGCCTATTACCTATAAATATTATTGTAGTTCTTATGTTTCATATTCACGCCCCACCCATGTTGAGCACTTTGTGTCGAACACCCCCATTTCATGGGAGATGGTGTTTTTTCCCAACACTCCTATGAGTGGATGGTTATTAGCTCGTTTTCTTCTCCCTTTCACAAAAATCCCTGGACACTTCGGGCAGGGTGTGACTGCCTAAGGTCCATTATAGCCCAAGATTCTTCACATAGGGTAGTTATGGCAGTTGTCTCATGTGAGTGCGGGCAGGTTGTTTCCCAAGTATCTTCGGGATGAGGCCCAAGTGTCTTTGGGCGTGGCAGTAGTTGTTCTGGCCCAGGTGTTTGCAAGCGTGGTTACATGTGGTTGTTATGGCCTAGGTGTTTGCAGGCGATATTTGTTGTAGAGGCCTAGGTGTTTGCAGGCAGGATGGTGGTTGTGGCCCTGGTGTGTGCGGGTGGGGTCTAGCAGTGGGACTGCGGTGAGAATGGCGGGAGAGGTTCGATGCATATGATGTCTTCAATAACCAGTGGGAAAGTGGTACGGGGTACCCAAATATCTATTTTCTATTATTATACATTACATGACTTATGTTATTTGGGGAGTGTTCCTTGGTGATGCTTGGTGGATAGTTTTCCTTGCTAGGTGTTTCATTTATCTCCTTTCTCACGAGCATGAGAATGCCTCCCCACTTGTGCATGAGAGTATTTGGTTTTCCCCACTTAGTATACTTTTATGTTCACCCTAAATATATAAAATTGTTTTTAGGTTTCCAGGAGCACATCAGGGATCGTGCAGGGCCATACTAGTTCAGACGTTGGGGATGTTGATGTTGCTCTTTTTCTTTCTTTTGGTACTTCTTTTTTGGGGTTTCTTTTACTTTTGTATCATCTAATATTGGTACATTCATATGGGAATGGGTTGATTTGGTTTCACATGTACTTCCACTTTTGGTGTTGTTGGGATTTACTATCTTATAACCTGATCCTATTTAATAAAAAGGGTAACGCCTTCCATATTGTCGGTGACTCTATACCCTTGGTGCTAGTCACCACTCCAGGACCTATTTAAGGTGGGTCTTGAGGGTCATTATATCCCTTTCACCATTTCCTGGTCATGAGGGGCATATTTTGTGGGAGGGGTCCTGACACTACTCTTGATATAGGGTGAGACCTTTGGATTAACATTTTTGAGGCTATAGCCCTGTTATTATAATCCAGTTGAATTGAGTGACAAATATTATCATCATTCATTTATTATTATCCCTTTCTAATGAGTTCAAGAAAACCTCCAAATTCTCTTGATTTAATCCCATTTATTAAATCCATCAACCATGATTTTTTTCCACATAACGCTTCAGTTTCCATACGACACCTAATTACCTTGAGGTATGGTATGTTTAACTCATTCCTAAAACCTGGTGCTGAGGAAGATATCCGGTTTTGGGAAATAGTTTCTATAACCTCATTCATATCATTCTATAACTCTCTCCCTTGGTCTCAGTGTTACAAATTCATAGTTTGGGGGAAGGGGTTTTTTACATCATGTGCATCATGTACTCTTCTCTTGATCTTGTTATTGTGGTTATTTGGTTTGGGGCAAGGGGTTCTTGAATGAATTATTTTTTTAATTAATATGATCCTCACTCTATCTTGGTGATACGGGCCCTATATCGAGGTATTTTTTGTATTATTACTTGTATTATATTGATTTTTATTTTAGTTGGGAATTAATTATATATATGGTTTGGGTTGTTCGTGTGACTTCTTTTTTGATGTGGCTATGGTCTAGTGTTCTTATATTCCCATAAGTGAATTCTCTTATACTAGTAATGTGTATTAGGACCTTGATAATGGGAAGATAGGAGACACCACACCCATCATTATGTGTTATTTTTTTCATGATGCATTTTAAAATCTTACGAGTGATTTAGTGCCACCCAAAGAAGAAAATATTCGGATATTGTGGATATATTAATTTAATTTGTATGGTTATTTTTTTTTCTTATATTAATTTAGGTGATTTTGTTTGGTTGGGTAATGTTATGTGGTGATAATTTAAAACTATTGAAAATAATTACATTAACCTATAGTAATTGAAAAAATAAAATGATAAAGAAAGTTAATATCTACATGATTGTGTTGTTTCTAAATATTTGTTTTGTTAAAAAATATTAAAAAAAATTATAGCTCGATAAAGTGAAGTATTGAAACCTCATTTATTATTTAAAATGAATTTTTTATGTTAAATAAAGTTCAATAATTATGAATTTATGTACATTGATATTAACTTGGTAAAAATTAAAGATTATTTTTTTAATCAAATAAAAAAATTTATGAAATCATACTAAATATAATAGGATAGAAATCATTCATGAAATGTTTTAAATTTCTTAAAATAATCCAAAGGTTTGATAAAAAACAATTTGAGGTTTAAATTACAAAATTGGGTTGATTATTCAAATTTTGTAATTGTGATGAAATTAACTATTAAATTTATTGGTTAACATAGTGTTTTAACTACTTATAAATTGTTTTTGTAAAAAAATGATTTTTTGGAAATCAATTTCATAAATAAAAAATATTAGTTTTTATAAGAAAAATTAATTTATTAAAAATTTGTTTTGAAAAAATTATTGGAATTGTTTTAATAAAGAGTATTTTTTACAAATATCTTATTGTGAAGAGGGATTAAAAGGGTTTCCACTTAAATTATAACAATTAATGGTTTTTTAACTCTCTGGATTTTGGATACAGTAAACTTTTTGAATTATTTTTATCAGAATGCTTTGGAATTTAACATCTTTTAATATGACATGTTGTGTAACATTCTTAGAAACGAATTTCTTAGAAATCATGTCTATGGTTTTTAATCCTTCACCAGTATAACATAATTAATTATTGTAATTAGTATATCAACTATTATTAATAAAATTCCTATGAAAGAAAACTAATCCACATTGTTTATGATATATTAAGCATGATATGTTCCCAATGTTATGAATTAAATATGTTTTCAAATTATTATACCATGTTTTTATTAAGTATATATAATGAAAAAGGAAAATTTGAAAATTATGTGGTATGTTAAAATAATGATACATGAAGATAAATAATGTTAATATTTTCATTTGATAGAATGACTATATAATTTTATTGGGGTGTTATAGTTAATAAAAGTTTCTCCAACATGAGGTTATATTATTTTTTAAAATAAATGTGATGTGGTTGTTTTTATGGGTGTTCCTTCTATGGTTTTATTTTTTTGTAATGATCATTTGACTGCTATGAATTAAATTTTGGGTTTTCTATGGTTTTATGTGTGTATTTTTTATAATTATGTGACCTTAATTGGGGATGAGAGTCATGAATTTGTGTTATATATCACATGTTGTTAACTTCTTGTTTTCATTAGGAAAATGTATCAAATACCATGTTGATATATGAAATTTATTCTTCACTATGATGAAATGTTTTATTAATAGCCTTGTCCTTATTTGGGAGGTATCTCATATGGGATATTTTTTTAAAGATGTTGTGCAGTTATACAATATGTTCCTCTAATGTGATGGATTTGTTTCAAATATACTAAGATCATTGAGGGGTATCTTGTGAGGTGGTTGAATTATCTTACTTCCTTATTCACTAATATCCATTTTTTTAATTCTTGAGGACAATAACTGTTTTAGTGGTATTGTATGAAAATTTTTTTAATGCTTTTTAGCCTTCTATTCTCATTATTGAATGTTTGGTAGTTCAAAAGAGTTAATTTATATTCATAAGTGGTATTAATTTTTTTTTAAAATTATCAAAGCAATATAAAAGTGTTAAAATATTATTCGTAAATTAATTTAGATGTTTTTTATTTTATTCTAAAGATTTATAATTTATTTTTATATTATTTATTACAATAGATCTGTATCATAATTATCTATAATTTTTTTAAAGTGGAAATTTAGTATTTTTATTGTTATTTTTTCCCTTACTCATGGCCATATTTCATTATATGGGTAATGATTTTTTCTAAAAACTATGTTTAAAGGTAATGGGAAGTTAATTATTCCTATATAAAGGTATTGCTTAACCCAGGTAAAGATCGTTTATTTTTTATATAATCTATGTAACCATAAACCTTAGATTTCATGAGCTGTGTAGGGGTAACTTTTTTTTCTCCAATATGTGTAAAGGTAATGAGGAGTTTATATTTTCTATGTAGTGGTATAATGTACCCTATATTGTATTTAATGGATTTCCAGCTCACATAATGGTAGTATGAATTTTTCTATACCTTCATAAGTGTAACATGATCTTTGCATAAGGTTTCAGATGAGTTTCATCAACTCGAATAAGGATAGTCCCCTACTCACATAAACTGTGGATCCTAAAGCTCAAGTAATGGTCAACCAAAAATAATGAATCTTTTATATGGGTTACCAACCACATAAGGGTAAAACCATGTTACCCTTACATAGTGTATATACCTTGGGTAGGGATAATGGTATTTACATATAAATTCCATTTTTCCTCCCTTTTTTTATTGTAACAATTTTCTAATGATAAATATTTTATTTAAGTTATAAATTTGATAGTTTGGAATATTTTAAAGGGTTTTAATCATATTATGTGACTGTATTTTAATTTATTATTTTCAAAATGGTTCACCAAAAGAATTAATATTTAAACTGTTTTGAAATGAATTTAATTTGTAGTTAATATTAGGGTGGGAATGTGTCTATTTTATCCATAGAGAGATATATATGAATCCTGAAAATGAGTTTTTGTACCTAATTTAAGTATTTTTTTTTCACTGTAGTTTTTGAGACTTTAACCTCACATTTTTAGATATGTGATCCTTCTGAATAATCATCTGAGGCTTCTCCAATGTTTCTATGGTTTTAACCATCTCTATTTCTCCTCTATTTTTCTAATTCATATGAAAGATTTATAATTACATGTGGGTAATTTGTTACTTCTCTTTATTTTATAATATTCATGTCTTACTTTAATATGATTTAGAATAATCTCTTTAGGTATATGTGATTACCCATAGTCAGATAATATTCTAGAAAACATTTTCATGATATAAGAATATATGATAATATGGAATTGTAAAAGTGGAAGATGAAATGCATTCAGACTATTACTATTAACAAAATATTATTATTTCACGATTTAAAATATAATATAAATTTATAATGTATAATATTTTTATCTAATAATACATGAAATCACATGTTATAGTATGATATTTTAAATAAGATACTTTCATGGTTAATTATTTTTAATTAATTCATTGTAAGTTTTAATGAAATGTGATTAAAGAATATTATCACACTCCAAATACAATAGAATATTTTTTCCATGTTTGGGGAATTATTAGAAGATAGAGAATTTATTATCACATGAATATTATTTATATTGGATAAAAAACAGAATTAACATTGAAAAATTAATAATTATTTCATTTCCTAATATTTTATCCATGGCATGAAAATTTAAAGGAATGTGTTATTGAAATTTTGTAGATGAAATTTATTATCTTTAAGAATATGAGGTTTCGTGACACATAATATTTTAAATGTGTTATTACAATTTCATGAAATGATGTTCAAGTTCATTTCTTATAGAATATTTTTTAAAATGTTGATTATATTATTTCAATAATTAAATTAGATGTAATATTTCATGTCCGGGATAATTATGATTATATTACAATCAGGATATTAGATGTCAATATATATATATATATATATTATTTTTTTAATAATAATTTCAATAGTGGACTATACTGATCTATCAAATGTAGTGGAGAATATAATTTGATAGTTTTAATATTATTATAATAAAGTATAGGTAAATAATTGTATGTTGTAGAATAATTATGACTATTCAAGAGCTATCTAAGAGAGAAAAACAATTAATTTCATGTCATTTTCAAATTAATATTTGATAAAATCAAAACGATGTTATCTAATACTGTTAAACTGATTAAATTGAATTTATATGATTTATTTTATAATTATGGATATTGGGGATTTAAAATATGTATTTTTGAATCATAATGATATTTAATATTTTTTGACGAGGGAATTAAATGAATGGTCTGTTTTATGATTGAATGAGTTTTATTTTTCCTCTTGAGGGTTACTAGATAGTGTTCTAACTAATTTAAAATGTTTTATTTTCTTTAGAATAGATGAATGCTTTAAAGGGATAAAAACATAAATCTTCATGATATTATAAATTAAATTAGAATTTCCCCACGAAGAACATTTTCTAATCATATTGGGATTATTTAGATATAGAATTAATATTTATACAATATTCTATTGATTATATCAATTTCAAGTTACAAATATAGGTTTCTTAATCTAGAAAACCAAGGCCTAATTAACATGTTAATCTATGATCAAATTAAAATCATGTGTTACAGATGAATTTATTAGGGATGAGTGAGACCATTCTCGATTAAGGGAGGCTCAAATGCCTTGATGTTAGAGCCTTAGTTACCTTTAAAATTATGTGTGGCACAATATGTTCAATATTTAAAATTCACCATAGATTTAGATTTTCAACATGATTGATTGGTAAAATAGTGTGGTTGAAATGGATGGATAAGATATGGGTTGGAGTCTCATGACTAGATTGATGGAATGGGGTTCCAATTATGATGATGATAGTGGAATGAGATTATTAATGTGATATTATTTGGAATGGAGTTGGAAACCAATGAAATTGGAATAAGGTTAGACTAGGTATTTACCATTGATTCTTGCTTCTATCTTGATTCTTACTTGATGTACAATGGTTAGATGTTATTAATAGGACCTATTTATAGCTTCAAGATGAATTCTGATTTTATGAACTGTGGGTGAATATTTTATATGGTAGACTAGGATGAACCATGGAGTACCCATATGGTTATGAAATGATAATTAATTAATGGATGAAATTGATTGGTACTTGATAATCACTTAGGATGATGGCATACTTGATAATACAAGCAATTAATTAATAATTCCAATGACACATGTATTGAATGATTAACATTAAAATATTGGAATGGAGAAGGAGAAATAATAAATATTGTATAATTAATTATTTAATATTGAACTTGATTCCTCTTTCGTTGTTTTATATCTAGACCTTAATAGTGGCAGTCAGGTGTCCTATGTGATGGAAATAGTATATGAGTTTAAGTCTTCGTAGTTCCCCTTAGTGTAGTTGTGAGTTTTATTTATTATATATGTGTTTTCTTATATACACCCCAACCGTGTTATACAGGAAACCAATAATCATAGGTTCTAGGGGTTCTCACTCTAACATCCATGATAGTGAGGATACGGATGGATGACTACCCCATCTCCCTTGCTCTATCTTCACCTTTAGTATTAAGTGTTGGTATGAAAGGGGGTTATTTCTCATACATGTGTGATGTGGGATGTTGTGGGTTGAGGTTATAGCACATACCTGTATCAATATATTTTGGATTTGAATATTATGGCTATACGTAAATGGGTTGTTATATATTTGGGTATAATTCATGTACATTGGATATATTGGATTCTAAACAAAACCCTTGGTTAGTGATTGGATGAAGATTATGATGAGACGAATATATAGACTAATTTCCATAGGAGATGTTGGGCCTTATGTGAGACTGAGGTAGGTAGGGTTGATACCAACACAAATCTAAGATGACTTGATTTATAGAACGCATCAGATCTCATGACATGTGATGTTGGGGTGTGAGAACAAAAAATGAGTGGGAAAGTTGTTGAGGGGTATCCATTTAAATGTGTATGTGTGTGTTGGTTCAATAAATTTTCTATTATATTTCTGTTCATTATTTGGTGATTAATCCAAGGGGATGATGGAAAATTATAGCATACATATTTAGAATTTGGGCAAGTTTCATTTATTTATTCACTAGGATTTATTATGCTTCTTGAACATTTTTCATGAGTGGTTTAGGGTTGATCCTTTTTTGTTTACATGTTTTTCTCACCCTATGTATATATATACTATTTTTTAGGTTATAAGGAGCTAATTGGTGATTTATTTGGACATCAGTAGTTTGAGTACTAGTTTAGGAGTCTTTTGAGCTTTTTGGACATTGTAGAGGGTTTATCTCTTATTTGTTTTCATATCATTTATTTTCAGTAATTTATGGAATACCATCATTTATTTGGATTTATTATTAATTTGTTATAATAAAGAGTTGTTTAGAGGTTTTTCTTATCTTATATCTTACTTATCAAATCATTATGAGGGAAATTTCTCCCATTTGTGTGTTTATATACCCTCAGTGTTAATATTTAAACCATGGCATATTGGAAGGGGGCTTCAAGTGTCATTATCTATATTACTTCATTAATGGCCTAGGAGGGGTACCTTTAGATGGAGGTGTTTAGATATAAAACATTATATATCCACAAAAGATTATGAAAATATCATTAAGGAAGCATAAAAGTTATGATAGAGCTCAAAATACATCTAAATAGTCACAACACATGTGATCCTAACATGAGTGTAATGAAAACATTAAAAATGAGGCATAACATGAAAACATGGCATTTTGTGAAAATGTAATTCCACTTGATAATGTGAAATAACATGACAAACAATGTATAAAAGTAGATATATCATGAGCATTATATAAATTTTGTGAGAAAAATAATTTTTCCCATTCCTAAGTGAACATACTCACTATATCCACACCTTAAAATGTGAGCAAACCCATTATGCCCACACATGTGTGAAAATATAGAATATTTATATGATGGATTATATCTATGATACAAACATAATCTATATAATTTTAGGACAATATAGGACCCCACCAATCAATATCCATATATATTTGTGTTTGTGTGTGTGTTCCACTTAGAAATAATCATCACCATATCATAAAGATCCGATGAAAAATGAATGCATTCCTTAAAAATTTTAAAATAATAACATAACATGAAAATAAAAAATCATAAGATATCAATAATATCATTTTTTGATGGGAAAAATATCATAAAAAATATAGATGGTGATAAAGACATCATTTCATAGAAGATAAATCTTGGAGGAAAAGTAGAAGTGAAAAAATTTCATAAAATCTATTAAACATGTTATAAAAGTTGAAGTGAAATTTTATTTCAAAAAATATTAATAAGGGAAATAGAATACTTATGAAACCTATATTATAATGTTTTTCAAATAAAATATCCTTTAAAAGAAATAAAAATTAAGACAATAAATGTGGAGTGGTAAATAATTGAATGAAATTCCTTTATTAATATTTTTAAGTCATTTTTTAATAAACTACCTCAAAGAATCATTTAGAAATGTTCATTTCATAAATATATATAGTAAAATATTAAGAATAAAATATTAGAAAAATTACATTTATTTTAATATATTAAACTCTTTTGATAATAAAAATATAGACATGGCATAAAATATTACATTGGTGTGAATGAGAGTTATTCATACAAACATTATACATTTATTTTCGAAAAAAATTATCAAATAATTTGTTATTGATGAGGAAAATACATTTACCCAAGTTAAAGGAGCAAATAACATATAAAATAAGATAATATGAGGAAAAAATAAATCCTGAACTTTATATACTTGTATGAAATACTATGACCAAATGAATCATAATTTGATTTGTTAAAAGCCTTAGCATGGCCCTGATTCATTTTTTTTATGCACCTAACATCATGAATAAACAAATTAATTACATTATATGACTTATTTTTAACCCTATTATTATATATTTCATTTTATAAAGACGATTTATTATCATATACTGTTTGTTTTTTATATATTTTTTCTTACGTTTGGGTGAAAATTGAATCACTGTCGGCTTATTTTGGTAATTTTTGTGCTCATATATACTAAGTTAAATACCTAATAAAACATTCCAGAACCATAAAAAATAATAATTTTCTTATTATATTATAATATTTTTAGTATTTAAGTTCTCATAGTCTTCCATGATAGTTTTTTGTGGCATTAATGAAGTTGGTGTTTAGACCGACCCGAACATGAACATCCTATAATTCAATGGTTGAGTAAGGTGAAATTTTTTTTATTTTAACATAATATAATTATAAAATGAGAATTATTTTATTATTTATATTTTTATGGTTCTGAATCATATTTTAATATGTTTCTATTTTAAATTAAAATCAAGATGAAAAATGAGGAGCATTACTTCATGGATGTGGTAGTCTTCACAACACATGGCCAACGTTCTTTTGTTTTTAAACTGTATTGGATGGAATAAATAATGGATTCTACATTTTTATAATAACACATAATTATAAAAATGAAAAAAAAAATTAATTATAAAACTATGGTTAGGATGGTTTGTGGTGGAAAATTAGATGAAAAAGATAACTATTAAGTAATAATCTCTTGGGGACTTTCAACCTTATTTTGAATATATCATTGTAAATAAAGGTATTAAGAAAAATTAAAGAGAAAAGAGTCTAATTAAAATTAGTGGGTTCTTTGAGGAAAAATTTTAATTTGTTGAAGAATAAATTTTAGGTTAGGGGTGTGCTCTGATTTGATGGAAGTGTTTCCTTTTTTATGTGATGAAAAGGGAAATTTTCTGAAAACCCAATATTTTTAAATAACAGAATGACACTATTAAACATTATATAGTTTCAAAAGTGAGAATAAATGGACTTAGTTTTTGGATAAGGTTGATAACTCTTCCACCACAAAAATTTGAATATGTTTTAAGTGCTTTTTATTCCATTTACTACATGATTTTTATGATTTTTATGATTTTTCATTTAGTTTTTTACCATGGTAACTAGTTTTTAACTAAGTAGTATATGTTTTAATAAATATGTAAAATAATATATAATACCAAATTTGGGTGTGATGAACATAAATTTATAAATCATTTAATATAATTATATTTTAAAATAATAGAAAATTAACTATTAGATTTAAAAATTTATATATAGAAAAATAGTTTTTTGAAAAGAAAATATTGTTTTAACCATTATGTGTTATTAATATTATATTGAATTGATACATATTAAATGTATACTAATATAATATTATTTTTTAGAAAAATTAATAGATTTATTATTTAATTTAAAATTATTTAATTGATATGATGACAATTGAATAATATTAATAAAACAACTATTTGAAAATAACAGTTTCACCATTATCACTATAATTAACATTAATAATAGTAATCTTATATTTATGTCTCAAAATAAAAATGAATATCTTTATATTATTTATTCTTACTAATTATAAATATAAAAAAAATCACCAAATAAAATTTATAAAGGTGTTAATAACTTATGTTTCATATTAGTAATCATAATGTGTAAAAACCAATTTTAAAAAAATATGTATCTTCAATATTAAAATGACCTTTGTTTCGTTAAAAATATTATCTTTTAAAAAAAATGGTAACATATACTCATTCAAACCAATTTAATGTTTATAAAATAATGGTAATATTTAATAATTTTGTTAAGGTAACATTTTTTTTGTTTTAGTTCCGCATTACGGGAAGGAAAAGAAACTCATATGGTATTTAATTAAAGATATATTTTTAATAAGATTTTGGTTTGTTAGATGTGATTGGACATCCCAACTAGATAAAAAGGTCTTCCCATAGAATACAAAAGGATATCAGTAATTAAAATTAATAATCATACCCAAAAATCTTATTATAAAATAACAATTTATTTATTTATAATGGTCACACCTCTGAACACCCACATATAAACATCCCCTTCATCTAAATATAGTATTATAATACAATAGCCACTATAGGGTTAGTTATCCCATGAAGTACAAAACAACAATTATATCCTATACAAAACAATATAACCACCACTATAGGGTTAGATATCCCATAGAATAAAAAACAACCATGTGTATTTGTTTGAAATAATATAACTACCACTATAGGGGTTATTATCCCATGACATCAAGAACAGGCCTGAGTTTCCATATAATATAATATAAAAAACTGCAACTATCGGGGTAGTTATACCTCATTTTCCGAAATAAGCATGATTTTTCATTATATATAAAAGGGGAATGTACAATGGGTATTAATTTTTCAATTAAACAACTAAAATATTCAATCTAGGCATGATATTGTACTTTAAAAATGATGGTAATGAAAATAAATTATGTAAAAAATCCAAAAATTCATTATTATATAACATTAAAAAATTAAAACATTCAAATAATATAAAAAAGTTCCAACCCACACAATATTCATAAAACAACATATTTAATGTCATTTTCAAAATGAACATTGTAAATAATTTCAATAAAAAAAATACAAAGCTAATTGAGAATTACAATTTCCAAAATGATGTTTTATTCCTTTAAAATAAATTTAATGTTTAATTCATCGAAAAAAAAACCTTTTTAAAATATATATATAAAGATCAATAAAACATCATTATTTTATATAGATAGTATATAAGGGGAAACAATTAAAATGTTTAACAATACCATGATAAAAGAATTAGAAATCATAAATTCAATATTAAAGAGAGATGAATGAGACAACTACCTCAAACACATGGAATTTACAACAACCAAATGGGATACGCAAGTTAAAGAGAAATAGGGCTCTTAAGAAGAAATAAAGTTCACTAATCTATGAATCCCCAATTATGAAACTCAAATTAAAAAAACATATCAATGAATAATAAGGTTAATCACTAAACATAGAAAACATTGATATTTACATATAGATAATTGTATATTACGAATCCATATCCTCTCCCTTCAACCAATTCATAATAAATGTCATTAGATAAAATTTATAACCCATAGAAATAACTATAAAATCCTTAATCTATGATTGTTTGTGAGAAGAAAAATGGATTTATAGAATAATAATGAAGAGAAATGATGAAAAAATTCATACCTTTGATTCCTAAGATCCAACGCCTCAAAATACATTAGAATAACTCTTAGTAATAGTTTAAAATAAAAAATATGTAAGAGGAAGAATGTGGTTTTGATTTTAAGATATTGGATAAATAATGAGGTAAAAATGATACTCTTCAGGTTTTCAAATCAATTTTGGTATTAGTTAATTTTCATCATATGTGTTTGCATGCACGTTTTGGTAAATCAAGTACTGACTGGGCCCCGAGTTCTATACAATGGAGAATCTGTGTAGTTTTTTTTCATAGTTTTACTAAATATGAACCAACCATGTAAAACCCCATATTACATATGCATGAAATGTTATATATATTCCTTGAAATTTCACCTGCTTTCCATTAACCATGTGAAAATCATGCACATGCCTAAAAAACCCCAATATTCTACAAAACCACCAAGAATGGAAGAAAAATAATAATAAACCAAATTTGGACAAAATATATGAATATTCATTAATAAAAGTGACACTGGTGTGCCAAAATTCTCCCCACTATATCAATTTTTATCCTCGGAATCATTTTATATTAATGGGTGATCAAGAGGAAAAATAAATTTATAAATTAAGAGGAAAATGCAAACCACAGATAGAATTCCGAACTCAAACACCAATCTAAAATCCAAGAAGCTATAAGCCTAAAAATCTCACAGATGGAATATAAAAAAATGAATCTTTAATGTGAGAAGATCATGGATGGTGGTCTCCCCACCTATTATAATCCAATTTAATCAATGGTTCACCACAATCCACTTGGATATCTTGAAGAACCTAAAAAGGGATCAAACCAAAATGAAGAAAATTATCAAATGAAAATTAATTAAATGGTGTTACCTTATAAACCAGATAATAGATCCTCTACTACTCAATCAGTAATGACCAAACCAACCAATATCCTTATTAAACCTAAAAATAACCACAATCGAAAAACCTAATACATCACACTATAAGAAGAGGCACAAAAATATTACCACCTCATGAAAAGTAAACGAAATATATCATATAAGAGAAAAATTGATAAAAAAAATGTAAATTCTTCACAAGGGATCATGTCTTAACAATAAATACATATTCTATCTAGAGGTCATGTATAGATAACTTAGGGTCAATATTCTATGGTACTTTCTCTCAATGATTCTAATAAAATCATTAATCATATTCAACACTATCACTCAGACACCCCAACAACTATTGATGATTTTATATGTAAAATCATTCAATATAAATTGTCTAAAAAAGGCCAAAATCACACTATGTAAAGAGAATTAATGTATAACTATTGCATGATATTTCTTATACATCTGACATACCATACAGGGTAATCAAGGGTAATGGATGAAAAAACCACACAAGAATCACCAAAATAGTTCTTGTATCCCAATAACCCTATCTCTCCCTTTTTCACAAACAATATAATAAAAACCAAATTGATTTATGTAGAGAAAGACTTTTATATGGAAAAATAATTGATGGGTAGATATCCCCATCATATAATAATTTCCCTCAGATTAAAACTCTTCTAACTCAACTCATCAAAATATATAAATTCAATATTGGAGGAAGATCACATGAAAATCCATATAAAAAAATAATTACATCATTATGACAAAATACTATAAAACTATAAATTTCAAAATATCACTATAGAAACTCCAAAACAACCAACACACAACTCCTTATATCACAATATCGACATGGGAAAATTAAATAAAACAAAATATAAATCCAGAATCATCACTCCAAAATCATAATAAATCAAAGTAATCTAAGGATATTTAAAAGGGGTAGGTTTAAATCCATCTTCATTACAAGTTTCTCCACTAAAAACCCATTTAAAATGACCCAATGGCTACAACCATGATATTCATTTGGATTCCCTGAACAAACTAGATTTTTATTTCCTACCATTCATCCCTAATATATGACCATGTTCTTGGTGATAATTAAATAGGGTGAGATGAAATGAAATAAACATTCAATTAAACTATTCACATGGTTTGGCTTGTCATGTGTACTTTTCTCCATATTCGAGCTTCCACCACCACATACATGGATAGGATAAATCTTGGAGGCCACTAGTTATCATGGTAAGTCTTCTTCAACATTTATAGCTTTCCTTACCACCTCTCCAAAGGCGTTGTGGATGACATAAGACAATTCCAATGATAGTCTTAGTTAAATAACTTCATTGAAACACCAATACATTAAGGAATTATTCAAATCATGTTGAGTGAGATACAACACTAAATTGATAAAATGGTATTCATATTCTAATTTTTTATCATCTTTTTTGTGGTCATGATATTATATATCATGAGGAACTTTTACTACATTATAAAATAACTACTAAATTAATTGCACCTTGCAAGTGTCCCAATAGTGGTCTTTTGCATCATAATCTAAATTATTAACTTCCACCGCTTCTAATATAGACCCTCTAGCTTGGAATTCTTAAGAATAACGTTAATTGATTATGAAATTTTGATCCAGTCTAAAATCTTCTCAATCCATAAAGACTAGATCAGGTGTAGAAAATTTCCCAATAATGTATTATTCAACATAGTAGTTCATTTCAATTATAATGTGGGAATACTCAAAAAATATAAAATATAATATCCATAAAGATAAGCTCCAAAATCCAAACATAAAAAGTCATATCATAAATTAATAGTCAGTCTCAAAACACTATTTTCAAAAATTTCAAACACATCACGAAATAATATAAAAAAACTACAACCCCAAACCAATATTTATTTGAATTAATGATATAAATTAACATCTATTTTGTAGGATTATTTTATTCCAAATAATTTTAGAAATAACATATATTCCATAAATAAACATTTTTACCAAAAATATTTTTTAAAATACATTCAAGAAAAAAGAAACTCTATTCATTGGGAACCCATTTTAAAAACATTTCTAGCATTTAGTAAAACCATATTAACATTAAATTAGTCCCAAAAATTATTTTAAAAATTATCTCCAACTTATATATTCCAATTTTATATTCAAAAAATCAAATGAAAATCATTAAAATAATGAACACTTTGATTTTTCCAAATATATTAGCCAAATTTCAAATAATCAATAATCAACATAAGAACAAATCATCCCAAACATATTTCCAAAACCATATATACTTTTCAATTAAAAATTGAAAATAGAATTTCATTTTTATCTATTTTTTTGACACATTTACAAATAATTTGTAATATATACCCTATTTTCCTAAAAAAATGGATCCTTTTCAAAAATAATATTCCATAATTTCTCATTTTAAATTTCAATTTCCACATAAATACAAAAAATATAAAACTAATTATGCACCATAAATAACATTAAGTAAATCATAAATAAACAGAAATAATTATTAAACTACATAAATAATGATAAGTTCCATATTCATGGAAACATATTATAATATAAGTATTAATCTTACAACATATCTAATGGTAGAATATCTATACGAAGTCTAATGGATGTTGCATAGGTCCCATGTTCGGCACATAGTTTTCTGATATATAAACAGATACTTCATTCCATTTATATCCCCCTACCACCATTATGACTCACAAATCACCAAAAATAAAAGACCCCAATTATTAAAAAAATGTGAATCAATATTGATCACGAGACTGAGATATCCCCCAAAATCCGGGAAATATGGATCTCATAATTAAAGGTGGTGATCAAGAATCTATTCATGATATACCTCCTGAATTTTTATGATACTAACTCATATCTATCTTAATTTCCTACGAAATAACAAAACATATGCCTTTGTTAAAAAAATTTCACATACTGGCCCAGGTCACCCCTAAACTAGGTACCCGAGAAAAATTATGTCAAGGCTCAAATTTCATTTTCAATCCCAACGAGCTAGTAAAGAGCACCAAGGAATCAACATGAATTCATTTGGAATTATTTCACCCAAAAAATATTATAAAAATTTAGTATAAGAATAAAATAACAATTTATAAACTAGAAACTCGGATATAATAAATAAATCATCATGAATACAAGTCTTATGGGTGATACATTAGACAACAATGGGAGACAAATATAATAAAACCACTATATAATCCCCATGTGAACATGAATAACTACACATTAACATCCATTAAACTAAACTAAGTGGTCTACTAATTCCTATAAGATCAAAGGGTCCTGATTACCTATAACATGTAGTCATATTCTAAACCTCCCAATACATCTCCACCCACTAACACATGTCATAATACTTTAAAAGAAAATATATTTTAGGAAAATTTATAAATAAGGATAAAAAAATAGGATTTCAATAATTATGATATTTAAAAAATTAATCGAATATTTTTCCTTCAAAACACCTCATTTTTTAAATTCATGTCTCTTCTTAAATAAAGACACAATTTATATTATTTTAATAAAACATCATAAATTTATTTGAAAACAATTTTCATGTAATACTTGAAGGAAAATATTAGACCTTTATTTATCTATTATAGATAAGAAAACTTTGGTAAATTTATATATATATATATTACATCGTCTAGGAATCCTATGTTCTCAAGGGGAAAAATCTAGTACTAATAAACATGGTCATGAATGAATTAATGTCTGTATATTGGAAAAAAAATACACATCATTCATTAGTTCCATAACACGCAATCTTACCCTAGTTATCCTAAATGATGGGAAATATCCCCTATGTTGAATTAAGTTCCACCTGAGGCTACTAACCATATATTAATTATAAAATTGTTTAAATGTGTACCTAGGCATACCACCTAGATAACCAAGTCTTCCCATGAAATACAAAAATATGTGATCATTACAAAGTATTTGGAATACCATATAATCATATTAGAAAACTGACATTCATTTATTTATGTCTCCCATGCCTTTGAAACTCCACATAGGAACATCCCCATTATCCATGTATTGTAATATAATATAACTACCACTATGGGGGTAATTATCCTATGGAGTCCAAAACAACCATGAGTATCCATATAATAAAATTTAACCCCCACTATAGGGGTATTTATCCCATGTAATCCAAAAAAACATTGAGTTTCTTATTCATATAATATAATTACCACTAAAGGGGTTGTTATCCCATGGAATCCAAAATAATAATTATTTTCTATATAATATAATATAACATAACTACATCTATATGGATAGTTATCCGAATTCATCCAAAAAGACTTGATATTTTTTACATTAAAAGTTTTTTGTATTATAGGTTTTTATTTTCTAAATAATCTATTAAAAGAACCAATTAAGACTTTGGATCATTCTTTAAAAATGATGGAAATGAAAATTACATTAGTAAAATTAACACATATTCTTTATTTAATCATTTTGATAAATAAAAACATTCCAATCATTTCACAAAAGGGATAACCCACCCGATCTTTAGAAAACAAAATTGTCCCATCAATTTGGATGTCAACATCATAAAAAATTTCAAAGGTAATTATTAAAATCAAAACTAAAATTAAAATTTCAAAATCATAGGCTTATTCTTTTAAAATAATTTTAAATATAAATTCTTATTAAAAAAACATTTTCTCGCTTCTATCAAAATCTAAATATAATTATTTTATATAAAAACTCAATATAATAGAAACAAATAAATGAAAATAAATTTCCCAAGAATAAATTAAATATAGTCATAGATTCAATTTTAATGAGAGATGAATGAGATACCTACCTCAATCACATGAAATTTCCAATAAATGAATGGGATTCACATGAAGAAACAAGAGATCTCCTAGAAAGTAAGAAATATTCATAATTCATGAAACCCAAACCATGAAACTCTAATTAAAATAACCCTATATCAACAATGAATAATGAAAAACACTTACCCTATAAAACCTCCCAAATCCACAAAAATAAAATAGTATATCTAGGATCCTCAACCTCTCCCCTCAGCTGATCTCTACGAAATATCATTTTATCAAGTTATAACCCACAAAACTAGACATAATAGACTCTATATATAAGATACCTTGTTTTCTTAGGTATGTAACACTTTTATATTTGGGTTCAACAACTTTTATTTTGGGGTTTCCTTCTTCAATAAACCTTTGTAATCAAGTATCACTTAGGGAGGAAGATATTTTTCTAGTGAAAATGGTCTAATGTTCAGAGGTGTATATTTTTTTTAATTAATTCAGTTTAATTAAATATTTAAAGAGAATAAAAGTTTTATCCATGGTTTGGAAGGATTTGGAGGTGGTTTGGGATTTTACTTTAGAATATGGGATGAAAGCTATCTACTGGACACTTTAACATCAATAATGATTTACATGATGTGAATGTGTTTTTAGGAAGATTCAATGAAAAAGTTCTAAGTGTGAAACTATTACATACTATGAAACTTATTCACATCACAAAATGGATAATTATGGTTATTTTAACCTTAGCATTCATGTTTTTTGGTGTCTCTTTAATCAAGAATTTTATATCATGACATGGTTTCGCTTCATGAATCTCTCAAGCTCAGTGGTTTTAAACCACATTGTGCATAAGATTTTAATTCATTTATTGTAAATATCCATCTCTCTAACCCTAGTAAGACTCCATGTGATTATGGATCCATTTATTCCTTTCTAAATGTAAAGATATTACATTTAATCCCCTATTAATTTTTTTTGGTTTTCCACTTTCCTTTTATTGTTCTCTATTATCATGGTGAAATATCTTGACTATTTTTTAACAAATTTTTGATCATGTGTGGTCTAGGTCTCACCTTGTGATCTCTTTCACATTTTATCCTCATTGGTGTTCCAAGTTGAGAGGGTTTCTTAAATATCTGGATAAAGGTAGGTAGTCTAGAACAAATCCCTGTGGGATTTTTTTTATTTGTTCAATTATGTACAATATAAGGTGATTGTTCTGAAACAAAATTTGTATTAACAAAACAAATATTGGTTAATAATAATCATGTATTTGGAATATTTCATGGATCCCTTTGGATATAATGGTGTTATGACCTAGCTTGTCGATACCCGTAGGGTGATCCTACCCTAGAAAAATAATGAACTGGATAATGGATTAAAATTTGTTTTAGCATGACATGAAACCTTAGGTGACTGATTGTGATATATTAACCTTTGAAAATGGATTCCTTGATTTTTCAAATGACTTGTGAAAATTGGTTTAAATTAGGTTTGTACACTTTCATGATAATAGCATATTGTATTATTTGAAGAATTAATTGATAATTGAAATGGAAATTGTAATTTGATAAATTGAACATTTTTAATTTTGGTATTACGTTATTATTTTTTTCATTATGACTAGTGTTGGGATTTATACTAAAATAAATATATAAAGGGATTTCATCGGTGATACTAAAATTCTTATATAATGGAGTTTTCCCAATGATACTGAAATGATTATATAATGGAATTTTCCTAATGATTCTAAAATTCTTATATAAAGGGTTTTTTCTATTGACACTAAAATTCATATATAAATGGCTTTACCTAGTGATACTAAAATGATTATATAAAGGGCTTGGCCCCATTCTCCTAAAAATATTATATAAAGGGATCAGGAAAATTATATTTTACTGTTTATAGGACATAACTCGAATATTGGATTATTCCATGGGATTGAGTTCACGATTAACAATGTGATGTTTCATGCTCATAGATTTTCTATCATGGTGATGAAGTAGTTTTATTGTTGAATCATATTAATTTATTAATTACTACTAATGATTATCTCTTTAATACATGCACTTATTATCAGACTAGTTTTCATTGTACATGGTTTTGTTGACCTACTAAGTTTTAATCACACTCTATTCACACCATAATTTGGTTCCATATAAGATTAAATAGATTCTGTTTCATACAAGGTAAAATGGGTTTATTATTTATTTTTTCCTATTGGCTGGTTTGGATCTTGGAGATGGGACCGACATAGAGTTTAGGTTCAGGGACTTTTGATTTTATTTTTGTTATAATTTTCTTTTAGTTTTATTATTTTTTTGGGAAATTTAGATACATTCTACCATGTTATAAAATTATTATTATATTATTATTAGATTATTTAGTGTACATTTATTGTTTTATTTATCTTATGTGATGTATTGTTTCTATAATTTCCCATTACTTGTATATTTTTTTATTTGCACTCTATTAACACTCTATACCAAGTGGTATAGTCTCTCCATTGTTTTCTTTACACCCCTGATGAATATAGATTGCCTATAGAATATAGGAAGGTTCTATTTTGGTCTATTAAGCTACATGATTTTTCCACGTGAGAGATTTTTGGATCCGGGGATGTTATAAAGAGGTATTAGAGGAGAGGGTTGTTAAATTCTATTTCTATACTATTTTGAAAAAGTGGAAATAATACTTGGATGTGGAGGGACATGGTAATGATATTGTTTATTAAATTAGTTAATTCTTGTATGGGGGAATGTCCAAGTACCTAGTAATGGGATTTTTGTTCATGATTTTTTATGTTTGATGTTATTTGACATTGGGTGACTCACATGTTGTGTTGTGTTATGGTTTCTTAATGTTATAATCATGTACAGGTATAGCATGAAACGAGTATACATACATCATGATATAAAAATAATAATATATATTTATATTCATTTTTAATGAGGGACATATTTTTTTAATGTGATATATTTTTATTTATGAACTAGTAGATGAGATACCAATTATATCTGAGAAATGAAATAAAATAATTTTTACAAAATACAAATTTATATTTTAATCCACATTTAGATAGACCATGACATAGTGGATTATTTCTTTTTTACCTTTTGAGGTTGACCTTGTTGTTATCAATTTTTTGTAGGAGTATGTTTTTCTTGTATATAAAATTCATCCTACACATCTTCAAAGTTAGCTTCGGGATAGTGAAAATTATGGTACTCCAAACATAACTAAACTGAATCTTCCCATTTCCCCTAAAGATCATATGGATGTAAATCTTCATGATAGATTACTGAGGATCATGTGATCCATTAAAAGTGATATTGTTTCCTCCCTTACATTTTCACTAAGATGATGAGAGAGTTTCACCAGTAGAATTTTCTTATATTCACTGTGGAGTGAGGCCCCCAGGCATCCATGTTCTAGATTGAGTCGGTCCAGATGTTCTCCAAGATCCATGAGAAACCTATAGATAGGAGATTGAATCTTTTAACATATATTATTAATGGACCATCCAAGCATTGGTTAGACACTGTAGGGAAATATGGATAGAAATAGTACTTTTCCAGGAAGGATATTAAGGTGATATTTCTAAGACACTTCTATCCAGAAATGTTGTGGGATGAGAAAGATCTTGAGTTTATAAACCTAACTTGGGAGGGATTGTCAATGTAGACTACATTGGACATTTCACTGACTTGCAATACATTGTTTCATATTTAGCTGTAGTCGATATATCCATGGTGAGGTGTTTCCAGGATCAGTGTTACTACAATATTTGGTCATTGGTGAACATTTTTAACTTGAGTAGTTTTTTTGGATGCGATAAATTAGGATATTATCATGGAAGGTAATATGAGAGAAGACCTGAGAACTAGCGAGTATATTTTAGTATGGTGAACTATAATATCTTCTTTAGGTGGCAATAAGCATGGATATGATAGTTATCACCAAGAAAACAATGGGGAGGACAGTCAGGGATGTGGGTAGCCATCTCTAGACTGTGTTATATAATAGTTCTATATATGATTTATGTTCTGTCACAAGAGGCCTCTATGTACGTACTCTACATTGGAGTGCCCTACTTGTAGTAGGATATGTCACCATCATAGGTTTTTTAGGGGCATAAAACAGTAGATCTATAGTAGGGGATTGTGAAAGATATAGGAGTCTAGAAAGGATACAACTCTCCCTCAGGTTATTAATAGTTATATATACACTAGACATTTATCTAGAGGTTGGGGGAATTTTACTCTAATGTAGGAGCGGTAGTAAAAAGCAGAGGGAATAGCTCAAGGGAGTCAGAATTGAGCCTACATAGGAGGGTAAAGTTAGATACAGGCTATGAAATCAACTCTAGCTTGATTAGATGTAGAACCTTATAATGTCAGTGGAATGATTATAATATCTTCTACTCATCAATTTTTTTATACATGAGCATTGAATTATTTTATATATTCTCTTTATGAAAAAAAAATTATTGTTTGTGGAATGCTTGGATGTTGTCTTGACCATCAAAACAAATTTGGGAGTGTGGTACAAGAATATAAAATGATACAAGGAGAGATATTTAAAAATTGGTTGTTTTAGTTTCTTTTATGAATAATTTCTACTATAAAAGAAAGGCTTTGATTTTATTTTTGATATGCATTGGATAGATCTATACTAGGTTTTTATCTATTGTTACCATAATAGAGTTAACTTTACATCTCCTAAAGGAGGAAACTTTTTTCACCAGGGTGAGTGAGATTATTACACTAGTGGTGAAGGGATAATTCAATGAAAATTTTATTGTCTCATAGATCATATAGTAGTATGTTCTCTATATGATGGTGGAATTCAATAGGATACGTTTCCTCTAATGGTGGACTATTTTACTATGTCTTTTTTAATAAGTTATATAGCTTACAACAAGAGCATGATATCATGTTCATTATTGATTTACTATCGGGAGTAGAGATAGTTTCTATTCCTACATAAAAGATAACATAGTAGATATTTGGTAATTGAATTGTTTTTTGGAGGTTCTGGAAGCTAATGGATTCATATAGCCTAGTACATCTCCATGTGGTTCCATGGTTTTTTTTTCAAGAAAGCTAATGGGAATTTGCACTTATGTTTGACTTGTCAGAGATTGAACCATATGATAGTCAAGAACTGGTATCCCTTTCTATAAATCAATGATATATAAAACCAAATGATAGGTACTGATATCTTCTCTAAGATATTTTTAAGATTATGACACCACCAATTGAGGGTGATCCATCAAATATGACTCGGATTACTTTTAAGTGTGGGATGGCTTCCACATGTTTATAGTGATTCTATTTGGTTTTAAGAACGCATCAGTGGTATTCATGGGTTTTATGAATTTGATCCTTCATCCATTTTTAGACTAATTTTTGGTGGTTTTTTTTTCAAAAATCAAATTATTTTACTCGTAGTTATAAGATGGTCATTCTCATCCCATATACATCATCTTGAGAACATTGAGAGAGAATCATATTTATGCCCACATAAACAAATGTAGTTTCTGGGTTGAAAAAGTGAAATTCTTGTGTCATGTTATCTTAGATTATATAGTTTTAGTGGACCCAGATAAGGTTATATCCATATTTCCTTGGTAGAATCCAAATAATATATCTTGTATTTAGATACTTTTGGTTTTGGCATCTAATTATCGGCATTTTATCCTGGACTTCTCTCTTATGGAAGCACCAATGTCCCAAAAGACCAAGAATGGACTGATTTTTTTTGGTCAAATGCTTGTAAAAGTTATTATTAGGATATGATTGGTAAGATTACCTTATCACCGATCCTCACCTTGAAATTGTCAATTAAAGAATATACCATGTACTATGGGAAATTTTAAGTTGGACTCAAAGCAGTTCTAACATAGGAGGACCATGTGGTTGCTTATGTATCAAGATAGCTAATGCCACATGAGGGAAATTTCCTTACTCGTGATATGGAGTCATAATAATAGGTAAATGATCGGATATGATGAAGAAATTGTCTTATTTATAAGATTTTTTTTGTTGTAAATGGACAAAAAGAGCCTCAAGTACGTCATTTTTCTGGGGGACATAAACCTTCAAAAGTGGTGGTGGGTTGAGTATCTGTATTTTTTAGAATTCAAGTTGGATTGTACACCACAAAAGGGAAACATAATTGTTGTTTCCTTGATCTAGAATATATATATAGAGGTATTATATGAGTCATTTGATGAGGGGCATATGATATATCTATTTAAAGGCCTGAATCTAGATGTTTAAGAGTCCTAAAAATATATAGCTATCACTTTAACATCAGTTCTTCCTATTCTTATTGTCCATATCAATATAGATTAGTTATATGATCCTGAGTATTTAGCTATGAGAAATATCATATATGGTGCGGATCTATCCGGGTGGTCTCTTATCAACTTTAATGTTCTTCTTATCCAAGGATGAGTATGTGTTCTTATGGGCCTATGTGAGTATCTAATGAAAGAGTTCAATTCTTCTATATTAGAAGTACATCTCAGGATAACAAATATGTATTGGGATCTTTATAGATATTATTTTTGGATAGTAATTAAGATGGATTTAGTTAGTTTTTTTTAAAGATGTTTCACCTATCATCAGGTGAAAGCCGAGAATTCGAGGCCTGCTGGGCTCTTGGAGCCCCTACCCATTCTAGAATGGAAATTGGATGATATCACTATAGATTTTGTGATAGGATTACCCAAGAACCCTCATAATAATTATGTGGTATGGTTACCATAGATCAATTGATGAAGGTTTTACACTTCTTTCATGTCATGGATACCTTCATTATTGATGATTTGAGTAGTATTTATATGTTAGAGATAGTCTTGTTTCACAGTGTTTTGTGGGTTATCATTTATAATAGAGATCCTTGTTTCACATCTCAATTATGCCATGGTATTCAAAAGTATTTGGTATTACGGGTTCTTCTAAGTACATCACATCGTCCATATACTGACGACTAAAATTAAAGTACTATTTAGATTATGGAGAATATGTTAAAAGCATGTCATTTAAATTTTAGTGGATTTTAGGACTAGAAATTATCACTTGTGTAGTTCTCTTATAATAACATCTTCCAGGCATCGATCCAAATATCACCTTTTGATGCCTTGTATTGAATTACATGTTTTTCATCTCTTTTTGGTTGGGGAAAAGTGATTCAGTTATTTTTGGACTTAGTCTTGTACATGAGAAGTCTAATTAGGTTCAGTGGACTAGGTTTCAGTTGGTGAACTGCAGAGTAGGCAGAAATATACTGCAGACCGCGGGAGAAAACCTCTGAGGTTTTAGGTTTGTATTTTTGTTTTCTATTAGGTGTTTCCTAGGTTGGTAAATTTCAAATCATTAAACCTGGAAATCTAAATCCTAGGTTTTTATGATATTTATGATAGTGAAAAGGGTCAGTATAGTGGCATATTGATTGTCCCTTCCACAGTGTTATGGTTCCATTCACAACAGGTTTCACATATTTCAACATTGGAGATATATTACAGACCCTCCCCATGTGGTAGACATTTATGACATTGATATTTTTGTAGATACATATTTTGAGGATCATATAATCTAGATTTTGGACTGTAGTGAGAAGTGCCTCTATGGAAGGACTATACCTCTAGTTCGAGTGTAGTGGTATCTTGAATGTGTTTAAGAGGAAACCTAGGTGGGGGAATCTGATATGCGAGCACAGTGGCCAGAAATTTTCACGGATACCCCATAGTAATGCATGGATAATCTCAAGGATGAGCTATTATATGGTGTAGATTTTGGGGGATCCCTCATTCTATAAGTTATAACCCTCTTTGAGTTTTTGGTTGAACCACTTTTCTATTGGGTATCCCATCTTCTTTAAAACATGGTATTCGAGTCTTGTTTGGGGACAAAGATCTTTTATTGGGGAAAATGACCTAATGTTATGGGATGTATGTTTGTTTTAATTGATGGAGTGTGGCTAAATGTGTCAAGGGATTATGATGGTTATCTATGGTTTGGAAGGCTTCAGATTTGGTTAGTGATTTTCTTATAGATCTTGGGATAAAAGGAGTCAGATCGACACTTTCATGTCATGAGTGGTTTACATAAGGTTTATGTTTTTAATGAATATTTTATGAATTGGGTCAAGTTATAAAATTTATACTTTCCATGAAATTGGTTCACATCATGAAATGATCGATCAATGTTATTTTAAATTGAAAAAATGTGTTTATTAGTTCATACCTTAAATCAATAAATTCGCACCATTAAAGGGTTTAACATCATGAATCTCTCAGGATTAGAGATTTTAAACCATGTTCTATATATAATTTTATTTCATATGTCATGAAACTTCCTCTCCTAGATACTTGGGAGACTCCATGATATTTTAGATCTTTTCCTTCCCTTTCAAATGAATCAATCAAGAATTTAATCTCCAGGAATATTCTTTTCTTTATTTTCCCCATATCTTCCTCTGATTCCTCATTATCATGGTGTAATATCATGACCTTTGTGGAATGGGATTTTTATTTTGTGTAATCTCAGTTTGTCCATGTGATCTCATTCACCTTTATCCCACATTAGAATTTGTTGTTGAGTGTTTTTATTAAATGATTGGGTAAAGGTAGGTGGTCTAGAAAAAATCACAATGGTGTATTTCAATTTATCCATGTATGTGAAATTTTATTTAATTGTTCCAACACAATGTGTGAAATAACAAACAAAATAATGATTGAAGATAATAATGTGTCTAGACTACTCTATAGATCCCTTTGAGTTTAATGGTGTTACAAAATCGCTTGTGGCTACACATACCATGAGGCTACACTAGAACTATAATGAAGTTTCTAGTTGATTAAAATATTTTTTATCATGACATTAAATCTCATGTGATTTATTTTGATAGATTCCCCTTGGAAAATGGCTTCCTTGATTATTAAAATGACTTGTGAGAATTATTATGATTTTGGTGTGTACACTAGCATGATAACATCTTACGATATAATTTAATGAATGAATGGAAAATTAAAAAACAAATGATATTTGAAAAAATTGACCATTTTACCTTTCTATATTATGTTTTTTTATTTTGGTTGTTATGACTAATGTTATGATTTATGCTAAAACACTTATATAATGATATTTTCAAGGTGATGCCTAAATACTTGTATAAATGATTTTTCATGGTGATGATGAAAATATTATATAAATTAATTTATCTAGTGATAGGAAAATTATTATATAATGGTAATTTCTTATTGATTTTGAAACTATTATATAAAAGGATTTTCATAGTGATGCTAAAATTTTTATATAAATGGCATTGCCCATTTATACTAAAATTTATATATAATGGCCTTGGCCTCATTATGTTGTAATGAATATAGGTATTTCCCATGTTATTTTATTATTACATGGCCTTTTATTATGATTGCAATGGTAGCTCTACATGCCAAAATATATTCTAGCAAAGTGTCAAATTAGGGTGATTTTTTATTATATTAATTTATTACTTAATAATCTTAAATATCTCTTTATTTCATGAACTTATTGTCAAATTGTTTTTGTTTTTACATAGTGGTATTGATGTACTGAATTTAACTCACATCCTATTCATATCTTCATTTGTCACCTGAGAAGATTACATGAATTAAATTGTGGACAATGGAAAAGGATCTTGTTGTTAATTTTTTCTTGCTAGATGCTTTTGAGCATGGAGACGAGATTGGCATGGGGTTTGAGACTGGTGTCTTTTGAGACTATTTGTTTTATCATGGTCTTTTATCTATATTTATTTAGTTTTACATTTATAAACATTCCAAATTTTCATTTCATTTTCATTTTATTAGTATTATATTATTTGATTGTCGTTTATGTTTGTTTTATCCACTATGATGTTCTTTTTACACTATTTTTCTTTACTCTATTATTTTTTTATTTTATTTTTACAACTTTGTAACATATGGTATAGGAACCCCACTAGGCTCTTTATACCCCTTCTACTATTTAGTACCCTTTTCCATATGGGGAGGCACACTTGAGGTCCGGAAACCTAATTTGGCCACTTGAGAGAATGCTGGATTTGGGGATGTTACATGATCTATGATTCCTTATGATAAGAAGAGATAATATCTAGAAAAATTATGGAAAACAGAAATGAAAATATTTTCATTTTTCATTCAACTATAAAATTTCTCAAGATACACTTAAATAGGTATTCAAAAGGTTTTTGATCCCTAAAATATCTAAAATGAAGCTTTAGTATTGAGATCCTAAGCTGTGGGAAAAATAATGGGGAAAACCTGGGACTTTTTATGTTTTAAAATATATTTTTGGATTAATTAATTTCTATCATTTAGATTTACAATGGAGTTTTATAAATTTTGAACCAACTGTGTACCTAGTTCTATTCACTAGAGAAGTTACATAGTTTGGCTACACGGTTCGACTAATCGTTCAAAAACTGTGAGAGAAATTACAATCCCAACCCACCACAAGCCACATGATTTCCTAGGAATACCTCATGGATTCCCCTAATCATTTTCACACTGGGTAAATGCCTATAAAAATCTAAAATTATGTGAAACCATAAAAAATAATGAAAAATATACACAAAAAACATTATACAAAATAAATTAATATTTATATATGAAACTGACATTAGGTTTTACATGCCTAGGTACCAGTAAAAAAAATTACTAACCATCATCATGTTGAATTAGATTGGTTTTTTTATTAATTTTTAGTAGATTAATACAACTTCCTTAATAAAATTTCTTGTTTTGTTAATATATAATTTCTTTAGTTTCTTTATAAGTAAAATTAAACCAATAAAGAGTGTCAAGTTATTCTCCATACTTCTACATTGACAAGTTTCACTAGTAAATTAAGTGAAAAGGTTTCATTTAATTTATTACATTATATATATATAAAACTTCAAGTAATTTACTTTTTCGAAAAGGATATTTAAGTAATTTTTCAAAATATAACATGACTGATATCACTCTATTATAAGAATAGAGTTTTGGATCTAGTTCCAAAAAAAAATAGAAATTTTGTTAATAATCCTATAGAAAACATTAGGTTAAAAAATTTAATTATTATTTAGTGCTACCAAATTAATTTATAATTTAAAATTTTTAAATATTGAATATAAGCATAAAAAATTGTGTAATTAAAACCCTTCCATGCCAGTAGTAGTACTCTTAGAGTACTCTTTGGATCAAGTTCTCAGAAAAGATAATTATGGTCATTTGAGTGGGTGGGTTATGACCATCACTATCGCAGTTCTTTGACAGGTTACGAAAATATTTTTTAGGATTTTAATAGTAGTGTTTTTATATTTTTTGGTGATCCTATTGCACAAAATTAAATTTGTGATCTAAAAAATCAAAAGATCAAGATATGCTTATTAAAACACATAATAATTGTGTAATAGTATTATATAGTTCGTTGGAAATTGTATTTTAGAGGATTTCCTTATGTATTTTCGAGGAAATAGAAAAACTAATAAGGGAGTTATCATCTATAAATTTCATAAATTTACAATTATGTTAATTATTTCAATCGTTACATTTTTCCATAAATAGTTAAAAATATTTTTAATGCATAACTTTATTTTCTATGATAATAGTTTCATAAAGATTTAGTCAAACACTTAATTATTTACCATTTTAGATTCAGTTATTGAGTTAAAATTAAAATATATAAATTGAATTTAATTGTATATATTTTTATATGTAATTATATATCATTCTCTTTATTCGTGTTGTGAAGTATTTTCACCATGCAGTGGTGAACTTATCCCATTTTGGGAGGATTATAAGATATCAAAATGATGTAATCTAATATCATAGATTTTTACATTTTGATTGGATCTTAAAAGTACTTTTTTGTTTAGTTTTTTTCTTTGAATCATGATTATATGATAGATTAGTTCAAGAGTCTAGTGTTAGATCCTTTTCATGGGTTGAATTTAGTAGTGAGTCTCATGCATCATGTTATAGCTCATAATATTTTCTAGGAATGTGCATGGATACCTGTGATAGATCATTTTACCATTAGGTAAGCTTAGTTTAGATCAAATCATATATTGTTCCACATGTAATTGGGATACAATGAGGAATAACATGTTTTTAATGGGTGTTTTACTGATGGTTTTTTTAATTTACCGCTAATCAAACTAATCAAATTATATGTCTTTTTATAAAAACAATATGGGAAAATTTTAATAATTTCACTAAATATATAATTTCAATTATTTTAAAAGTGGATTATAATTAACATTAGGTATTATGTGCGGGAATATTTATTAGTCAATTATAAGTGTGGATTATAAAAATTGACTGTCATATGAACATTCATTCAGTTAGATTTAATGATTTTCACATAGTATAAAAATGTTTTTATGTGTATTCATCCATGGAAATTGTTATTTAAAACAATTCAAGAAGTTATTGGTTCTTCATGTCCTAACATGGACATAAAAATGTTAAATATAACTTATAATTTCAGTATTGACTATATTTGGTAGTATTCAATGTGTATGAATCTTCCTTTGAATTGTAAGTTATTTATTATTCGTTGAATATGTCAATTACCAATGTGTGGAAAAATACATTAAATTTACACATCAGAGGCAAGATGTAGGGAAGAAGGTGGTGAGATATAGCATGAAACAATAGTGGATACCAAGGTGGTGATTTTTTTGTAGAGAATATAATTGAGAACTGATGCATTTTTTTAACATTTGGTAATTTATAGTGTTATTCGCTTATGTTGAATAGAGAATAATTTTGTTTGTTGATGTGATACATATGTTGAAATTTTTTACATTATAATTTTATATACTTATTTTTTATTAAATATAATTTTGTCTTATGATGTATGGAAATCATTACTATTTTTATATTTTATTAGTTAGATAATATTTTTATAAATTTGTTATGTATATGCTTTCATAGGGATATAATGTAATTTATAGTATTATTTTTCTATACTAGAAATATTTTTGGTGGTTTTTACCACTAAAAATTAATTAGCGATGGTTATAACCACTCTAATATGTTGTAAAAGTAATATAACTGTATGATATTTGGTGGTAGTATTGGAAAATGATTCTAATTTAAATATAGAATGTTAAAACCACCATTAACATTTTAAAACCCTCCTCTGAATTATAAAAAAATCGCCACAAAATTATGTCTAAAATATTTATAGTTCAAATTTATTAGTGGTTAAGGACGAATCTTTTTATTATATGCAATATTAATATTTCATTATATCAATTATATGAAATTAACCACAACTAAATAATAGTTTAAAATATTTCAAAAAAAGACTCAATTAAAATTGTAATTATCATTAAAAATGATGTATTACTTCACAAAGGTTATGAATAACTGTAATTAATGTATAGTTTTCCAATAGTGTGGTATTTTAGTTCATTGACGTTTGGAGAATTTTAGTTTCATTTTTTATTTATGGAATTCATTTTGGTTGTTTGGTGGTTACCTTACTACACTTCTTCTATGAGATTGATATATTTTAAGAAATTATGATACATTTCATATATACATTTAATTATTGTTTATATTTGTTTTGTGGATGGATTTATACCATCGACACTAGTCATGTACCTCATGCCTTTTAGGGGAGAGAATGGGGTTATACATGTTCTCTTTTCGAACTCATGTGGAGTCCCCATAGGATCAAGATATAACATGTACTAAATCTAGAAGTTTTACAACTAGATCATGATATCACTTATAACTTAAACCCACTAGAAATTTTGATCATAGTGATGATGTAATACAATTAAATATCACTCATATGGTCAATGTTTTACATAAAAATCATTAATCTGATGAAATGACGTGATAATGAACATATTTAATTAAATAAAAGTTATAACATATATTCTCATAAAAGTAATTTAATTTCATGGGTGAAAATATTTAAGGGGGTGATGTGACATCCCATATTTTATTAAGAATTTTCCTTTTTAATTTATATATCTATTTATTTTTATTAACTTATTTCACAGTAAATATAGATATAAATGAAAAATTAGTAATTTCATTAAGATATAATATCATGACACATTATATAATATGAATTATTATTACAATAAATCCCTATGAAACCTAATTGTGAGAACTAAACAATTATAATAAATATAATTATAAATAAATACAAGAATCAAGAAATATATTTTCTCATGGTCTCCCATGAAAATTATATTATCCACTGTAACTATATGAAGAAAAGAAAAATATAAAATTATAATAGATATTTAATATAATAAATATTTTATTGAGATTAGTAGTCAATAATATTATTTAATGGTGTATGGATATATGTAGATGATGGGTATTTATGGATGATGGGTACATATTACCAATGAATATATCTAGTTATTCATTATATTTGTTATCTATAGGTATTAGGTGTTTTCTAAAAGAATGAATTCTGATAAATTTAATTTTTTTAAAAAATTTATTACTTTCATAACATTGGATACAAAAAGGCATTACCCATTTTTCAATGCAAGGATCATAAGTAATTTAAAAAAACAAGATAAAATTAGTCAAAATAATACATCATTTCATTTGAAAACATTGGTTTTTCCCTCTATGAAGCGATATCATTACTTGATGGATCCAAATTAGGGACACTCTAGATTATCCAAAAATATATAAAAAACATTATAGAACATTAATATAGAAAGTAAAGGTGCTTTCACAGAGAATAAAAGTTATATTCATTAAAATATTCCCTTTAGTTGTGATTATTTTGGTGTTTAGTTGTGGTTTAGAAGGTTATAAAATGATTTGACATCATTTTTCAAGAATTGTATAAATTATTGTGTCATAAATATTTTCTTAAAGAATTTAAAAATCTAATTTGAATCATATCATAGTAGTTTAAAAGAAATGTATTTCAATTTATAAATTTTTAGGGAAAATTAATAATTATTATTATTTAGTGGTAGTTTTTAATTAAAAAATAAATAAATAATATATATTTTTTTTTAAAGGTTCAGGTGTCCCAAAAAACCCAAGTGTTCCACCAACACCATCCCAACCCATGTACCACACAAATTACATCATATATTAGAGGTTACTGAGATTTTAACCCGCAACCACTTAATCATATTCTAGTGATTTTACCACTTAATCTCATCATATGACAATTATTTAATTTTACACCAGGTAGAGAGGATTGAATACTAGAGAAAAAAACTCATAGAATCCGGAACCTATGATTACTTCTAACATGTAATATCATATCAAGTGCTGGAAACACATGCATTAAATATTGAATCTCATACCAACTATAGCCCGTGAATATAACAACCCCATTATTACATGACCTTAATAAAATATTACATTACATTAATTCCCATGTACATTTAGGTTTATATATTTAGAGAAATATAAATAATCATAAATGAATATCCCTTATGTCTTAATCAACTAATTATCATTTTACCACTATATACGAATCCAATAAATCCATAATATTCAGAAATATCTCCCAAAAAATCTCTATAATTTCTCTTATGTTAGACTTATCATGGATAATACATTTCTCCACCTAATAAGTAAATAGAAACATAAAAATGGTGGGATAAAATTATCAGTAAGGGTAAAAATAAGAGATAGAAATAATATATCTTGAATAATCATAACATGATCTTATATATTATGGCAGAAATAAGTAACAAAAAATAAGTTTATATTTCTTTATGAGCAAACATACACTAACATACTTAATTTACTTTATGTCATTAGACCCATTGATATATCGAGGGTATTTTACAAGCCACCCCCCCCCCCACTAACTATGTTCAGTTCAATCATCATATAAAGTAATGGATAACACATAAAATACAAGACTGAATTTCCTTAGTTATCAATATACATATTTATTTAAATAACATGTATACGGATTACAAATATTTACCAAATAAATAAATTTAATAGAATTATATATAAGTATCCCTCATATTATCTTACTATATAGAAATAGGTATACAGTTAGGTTAATAATTTCACCAATTGATCTATGTATTAAATATTAGTGAACATTATTCAATCAAGGAAGGAAATATAGAGTGTTCATATTGGAAATACAATAGAAGAAGAATTATACCTATAAGAGAGAATTATTTTATAATGCAAGGGTGGTGATAGGTTTCCACTATTTTAATCCTCTAAAAAAATTTATGAATAGATTTATAAGGTAATTGATGAACAATTTATATGCACCCAAAAATGGAAAAAATTATTGAATACAAATCATGTCTCAGTGAAGAAAAGTTGAGGTTGAAAACCCCATATGTTAAGGGTAATAAAAGAATTAAAATGAAATTATAGGGATTAAATGAAAATAAAATAAATTAAAATGAAAGAAATTTATTTTATGTGAATTAAATTGGGTAGTGGATACACTATATAAATGAAAATATGGTGTGCAATATCAAACATATCAAGTGGAATTAAAAATAGATACAAATAACACTTATGATTTTAGAAACATTTGAATCCAAACCTCATGAAGGGTATAATTTTAAAAGAAATATAAAATAAATTGAATAATAACTGGATAATTAAAATTTTATATATTAAATGGGTAGTACTTATACTATTACAAATAAAATATGGTTAATAATGAGAAATATGATTCATGGGGTGAAAATTTTAGATAGTAAACCCTTAGCTTAATTTTTTACTTCTACTAATGTTCTTGATTCTCCTGTATAACAAAAATAACTATCATGATATTATATATATTAACCATATTCGTATATATAACCTTTTATAAACATCATTTATAATTACTCTCTACATGTATAATAGTTATCTATTATCACTTTTCAATATTGGGTATGAGTAATATTGATCGTTTTGAACTAGTTTTATAATAGTGGCATTGTTGTTCATTATTATCTCAAATTTATTCATTTCTAGGTTATTCAAGGTAATGGAATTTATTTTTTATAAATATTTATAATTTAATACATTTATTCTGTTTTATTTTTTTACGATCCTAAAATATGGATTCAACAATGAGAATGTTTCAGTGACTATAAATTAACAAACATTAGTATCTTAATTAATGAGTTTAAAATTTATGTTATTATTAAATAAAAATAAATATTTTATTATTTATATCATATATTATCTATAATTATATTCTTAAATTCATCTATGATATTATTTTATATGATTATTCAAGTAGGTGTTTGGAATGAACCAAACAAGAACATGCCATAATTAATGGATGATTACGATTATTAAAGTAGTTTCTTTGAATAATAATATCATTATTATAGAATAATAATGATATTATTTAGTTAAATTTTTTATGGTGAATTATATTTTATGATATTTATATAAAAAATAAATAAACTAAAAGAAAAATGAGATATGTTCTTAGAGGGGATAATCCTTACAACGGACGGTTAATGTTATCTTTTCTCAAAAAATAATATGGAAAAAATATGGATTATAATTAAATATTAATAATAATAGTTATATTATATATGTCACATTTTTTCCTTAATTTCACCCTAGTCATTAAATTGGTATGGTGGTGAAGAAATGGAAGTAGTTACATCATGGTGGTGTTAATCTGCATAATGTGTGACTGAGAGTTTCATTTTTCTAAATAAATAGGGGAAAGATATAAAATATTTATTCACTAATAATAATAAAATATATAATAACAAAAATAATTATTCAATTATATATTCATTATAAAATTATATTTTTGGAAAGTTAAAATGAAAGGAAAATAAGTTAGTAAAAAGGTATTCAGATTGAGGAGTTTTGATTTCCCGTACAAGACTCCTTGAAGATAGAGGTGTTAGGATAAAAATGTAGGAATAGAGTCTCAATGAGAATTAATAATATTATAGGGGAATGAATATGGGTATATTTACAAGAGGAATACAAAATTTTAGGGTTGTATAGAAGGGTTGGAGAGATGGCCCTTTTATAATTGCTGAGAGTTTTATTTTTCTAAATATTTCAACTTATTATACATTGAGCACATGTTTCATGTGTAATTTAGACTCAAAAATGAACAAAGATATAGTGTAATATTACATAAGGTAGATCATTCATTGTAAAACATGGTTTAAACTTGTCTTTAATTCCTTCACTCTTATAATTTTAACTTTTACCATTTTTTTCCATGCTAATTAGTTTTTAACTAAATAATTTAATCTAAATTCTTAAAAATAATTTGGAAGTTAATAAATAATATAGACCTAATTATTAAAAATACAAATTAAAATTTATTTAATAAATAATATATATGTTATAAAAAAAATTAGTAATAGCATCTGTAATATGTATATATTCATTTTTGGAAAAAGTATATATTTAATTTTAAATTTTTTTATATGGTAAAATTGTCAATGTAATAGATTTTAAGGATATAAATTGGATTATTATAAAATATGTAGAATTTATATGGCTTTTCGATAATTGAAACCCAAAAATATACAAAAATAATATTTAATTAAAAGAAATTCCCAAAATAGATTTTATTAGAAAATATTACATAAGTCCTTAATATGTCAATAATAGGTTTTCTAAATTCAACATAGTATTTTTTTTATGTTTCATTTTTTACTTCCTAAACACATATTTAACCAATTAAAAGGTTTTATACCCTTCAAGGTCTTACATATAATGTCATAAAATTTACATTTTCATAAAAAACAAATTAGTCATTTAAATATAATTTATTTTTAAAAGATATCAATTTTAAAACTTAAGATAATATTTAAATTCCGAATATAAAAATTATGTTTATTTTCCAAATTCATTTTATAAAATTTTAAATATAAAATTTTATATAAAAACATAAAAATATAATGAAAACAATTTTCATTGGAAATTTTCTTTTGAAAAATGTTATTTATTATAAATATTATTTCCAATCAATTACTAATCTAATTTGAGTTAATATATTATTTATTTAAATAATATAGTTATCTATGAAATATTTAGTTTATCAAAATTAAATAATGAAAATGTATATTTTTGTGAAGGATACATTTTAAATCATAAATAATTTTTATTTTTTGTTTAATTTCACTAATAGAATTTTAACAAATGGATTTGTATTAATAATGAACTTTATATTTATTTTTATATATATTTCATAATTTAGTTATATATATTTATACCTTCCAATTATATAACTACATTTTAATGGTTACATATTTTTCCATGGTTCCTTGTGGTATTTTTGTTTGTATCACACGTTATCAAAAATATTAGGTCTTAAAGAAATATATAATTTATGATTTTGGGGTGTTACAACATCCTTGTGAGTTAGGCATCATCCCTATCTAGATGAAGAGGAAAACACCCACTTGAACTTTTTTATTACATTTCCATTGGACCAAAATCCATCTAGTTTTGAAAACCATTTTTCTAATCTAGATGACCAATTGTAGGAAGGCCCAATTGAATGTGACCCATAGTCCCCCAAATGAGATGACTTGAAGGTACAACATGGGTGGTTTACATCATGTCATGACACTAGTCTCATGACACACTGCCCCTACTAGTGTCTTTACACATGTGTTACCAATCATGGATCTTGTGTCTCCCCGTCTTCGAAGTCATTGAATCATTATTATCTTTATAAATTATGATAGATAAATCATTCATCCCTCATTAGTGTTTGGGAGGAAGGATAGGTGTCAACACACTTATCTCTCATTTAATATTCCCACCCAATTATGCATATAGGGAACCCAGCTACACTGCTTGCCAAATTCTCTGCATATCGGACTAGTCTAAATATTTTGTGTGTCTAATGGTAGGGTAATAATTTATTCCGGATTAGAAACTCAGAAGGAAGTACAGTTGATTTATTGTTGTCAGTACACTCATCCTTCTTTCGAGGTATCCCATCTAGTGTTACCTATGTGTCGTTATGCTTGTTCCACCTACCTGTTTCACTAATATAGAGTGTTTCCCTACTGAATCTCTTAAATATATCTTTTTTATGTCCCAAAGTCCATACATGCATGGATATGAGGCCTAAAGGCCTTGATTTCCTATGAAATATCCCACATCCCAATTGTTAATAGTGTATGCGGCCACTACAATACTCTTACAATATCATTTCTAATGTAATTCTATTGGTAGTATGTTATATATATTACCACATAAAATATCGAATCAATCAAGGATGGATCCCCTTTTATTGATGAAATAATAAAATTTTTAATTGGGTCAAGAGGGAACTCTTACATGACTCATATGTTCATAGGTACAAATTTCTTAATAAAAATATGGTCTATTGACCCTATGAATATTATCCATTTTCAAACCCATGGACCATAAATTTATCCCAAAGTCCCCATATTATTCTTTTTTATCCCTTTTTTCTTCTTATATAAATTAACCACATGTCTTTCGTGTCATCACTCGATGAATGTCATTCTCGCAACCCATGACCTCACTCGTGGAGCCTGCATCATTAACCTGATCATCGCTATATGTGCCTCATTGCCATACACCCACCACAGATGGCCCTCTATTGATTATCACTCAACACTTACCCCCAATACATGGGAAGAGATACCCCCCCCCCACCAATACTTAAATTTACATAAATATATATAAATAAACACACATATATATTTACACATTTATATATATAGACACACACACATAAAATTCATAACCCTTAAATTCTTAACATAAAGAATGAGTGTGACCACTAATGTTTAATAATTAATATTATCCAAATTATAGCTTTTATATTCATATAAGAGAAGTGTCCAGGATTAATTGAGTCAAAGAAATCCTTAGAAAATAAGACACGTCATAAAAATAAATCACCAAAATATGGAATACCACTACAAATTCAACATCATTATGTCATTTAGAATGAAACGACATGGAATAAATTCATAAACCACCAAAATATTATAAGAATTCTATTTTAAATGAAGTATAGATATCATTTAAAAATATATAATTTGGATTCGTTAACATAAAACTCAGTTTTTGGAGGCCTTATAGTCATATTTTGACTAAGAAAAATGGGTTATGGGGTTCCTCCAATATTATGTGTCATATGTCTTATTTTTTTTCTTGGATTTGATATGTCTCAGAGCCCAAATGGACACATAAATGAATATTTATAGTTGTTGACGTTGAACTCAGATTTTTGTATTCTATTAAAATATTAATAAATTATTTATTATTAATTATTAATAATTTTTTTGTCAAATATAATCATAGTTATTTTTGTAATTTTCAATTTGACAGTACGCAAAGCACAAATGGACACAAAAATCAAAAGTTATGGTCTTTTGAATATGAATTATAATATTCAACTTCTCTTATAACATTAATTAAAATATGATGTTTTGACTACAATTTTAATATATGTGTGAGTGTCGGTGTGTGTGTGTTTATATTTAAATATATACATATATAAATAATAATTATTTAATAATTACAAATGAAATATTAAAACTTAAAAAATAATTAATAATTACTAAATAATTTAAAATTTCTTTAGTTCTTGAATAACTAATAAATCATAATAAAAAATTATTCTTATTTATTTGTTATTAATATTTAATTATTATTTAGATAAATTTTTAAATTAAAAATAATAAATTTGTATAATTAATTAATTACATAATTACTTAATTACTTAATAATTTTCAAGTAATTAAAAATTAAATATTAGAAATTAAATTTTTTTAATTATTAATTAATTAATGCTAATTATTAATTAAGATTGAGTAAATAATTATTAATTACTAAATAATTTATAATTTATAATTTAAAATTGATTTTATTTTTTAAATTAATAATTAATAACTATATGTAATTAAAAATTAATAATTTATAATTAATTAAAATTTTAAATAACATTTATTAAATAAAAATAAATAATTAATTGTATAATCATAAATTAATTCTCTGGTTTTTCTTAAAGAAATGTACCTAATATTTAATAAGAAATATAAAACATCATATTTTGAAATAGTTTTAAATCCCACAAAATGGAAATAGTTTTCTGGTAAAGTTTATTAAATTATAGAATGTTTCTTGAAACCCAGCAGTTAGAATCAATTATGAAAAAAATTTACTAAATGACCTTTTTCTTATAGTGAATTACATTCACTAGATCACTGATTACTTGATCCAGGAAGGGAAATCTTTCAAACTCATAAATGAAATAGAACCCATGAATTGGCCTTATTTGTTCTGAAATTGGTAGATTACAACTAATTAAAATATCATCACATTCATTTAATTTGTATAAAATTATTAATAAACCATAATTGAATCTTATGACCTAACCATGTCACATTGGTCATAAATATTTTTTCACATACTCATAGCACAAATACAATGTGATGTGATAAATTATTAGTCATTAACTCGACTCGTTTCTCTCATGAAATATTTTACAAACCTTGAATAATAAATATTTTTTAAAAATTATTTTTATTTGTATTCAATTAATTATTTTTTATTACTTTAAATTCCTTAATACTTATAATTCTAAGATCAAGAAATATTGAATTTATTTGTTTTTTTGATCATTCATACTTGGAATATACATGAACCCCATCATGGGGCCCAACATGTGCTAAACTCCAAATCATTATAATTGGAAAAACTTTGCAATAAGGTTAGTGTGTGACCCTCTATGCCATTATCCTAATAGTAGTGAGTGTTACTAATAAACCTCAAATGATGTATAATAACACATTGAGGACCCTAAAAAGATTTTTTCAAGTTAAAGTAATTAAAACCTCTCAAGAAAACTTACACTATATTATACAATCTCTTTTTTCACATGATTTCTCATAAATATAGATGAATATATTTGTATCACCATTGTTACATTATTTATTTATTTATTACTATATTGAAAGGACCTACCTTCTTCTTACATGGAAAATGATATAATGAATGAATTACCATTTTGGTCAATAAGGCCTATGATATATCTTCCTATATTGTGAACCAAAAAAAATATTTCTTGATTATTCAATCAATATCATATCTTTAATAATGAACCTGAAACAAGATACCTCAAAAATTGAATAAATTGAAATGGTTTTCATTATGAATCAAAATATATTTTTCATTATATACATTATTAATAATCTTCGGTATGGAGACCAAAACACATGTTAATAAATAGGAACAATCAAGGACACCTAAAACAAGTGGTGTTTGTACTGGCAGGTCGGTCCTCATAATCTTATACTCATGATAACGAAGTATAAAATTCTTGATTATAATTCTCAATTCATATGATCTCACAATACCTTATAGTAAACTTTTATCATCATCTCTTCAAAACGGTATTTCTAGACCACAGGGAAAATGTTTAAGATTATGTTCAAGGTATAGGAATGTTATCAATATAGTTGGTAACCTCTATATACATTTTATATGGAATGTAATCTATGGAAATTAAAATATATATATATATAGTATATTTAAAATTAATATTCCTATAATGGTAAATTAAACACTTGTATATATCATGTTGTATACATTTAATGGTAATCAAAGTACACATTCAAGTTAGTTCTAAGCCACCCACTCTCACAACACTCCCACATTCACTAAATCCAACTACTAACCACTCTAAATATGTTATCTCATACATGATAATAGTTATTTTATTGAGATATGGAATTATCCATGGGGGATCTTTGTTATCCTTTGTGGATACTATTTTTACTAAAACTTCAACTCCATGAGTAAAATATCTCTAGAGGTGAAACTTTCAATGTATATGTGTTTTACTATGGTGCTAACTAGGATCCTTAGAATATACCACTTTTTTAGTATTATCATTGTGTAATATAATAGGATTAAATTTCTTGATATAACTTGAATATATGAGAAAAACTTTTATTCCAAAAATCATTCCATATATACAATATAAATCGCTACATACTCAGATGTGGTTGTAGAATGAGTAACCATGGTTTCATTGGGCTTCCCTAGATCATTACACCACTATTAAGGAAAAATACATACCCTTAAAATGATTTATGGTCATCATGATATAGATATAAGCTATCATTGGCATGTCCCCTCACCTCTAGATCATCTTCCTCCCATACACTTGGAATATATCATTTGTATGTATCAAGTACTTTAATATTGTTTTAACTATTGTCTAGTATAGAACTGTTGGATTTTATTTATATTTACCCACCATTAATAAAGTGTAGTTAGTGTCAAGACTATTATATAGTATAAAAGACATGATCAATCTTACTTATAATGCATAATAAACTTCACTCATTTTATTTATCACTTTATATGTTTGTGGAATCATTTTCTTAGAGATATTAATGCCATTTGAAATTATTAATAGTATTATCTTTGATTATTTCATATTATACATTTTGATTACCTTGTCAATGTATTTACATTCACTTAGTTCAAGAATCATTTGAGATATATCTTTTTAGATATTGTTATCTCTGATGTAGGCTACTTTACTTATGTCTTTCTAGGTGAATCATTCATTTAAAAATTCCTTTAATTAGTTTTAATACTTATACTCTACTTCCTACTAATAATATTTTATCAATATATAATACTATGAAAACTATTGATCTCCCATAAACAGTATTATAAGCAGATGTCTTGATTTCATGATAATGAAGACAAGTTTTGTTATAGACTATAAAAAATGAAACCGCCACATCGTGATTTCATATTTATTCCAAAAGGGATCTCTATAGTTTTCAAACATTAATGGAATTATTAGATATTAAAAAAACCACTGATTAAGTTATGTTGATATTTTAAACCAAAATCCCAATTATGGGAATTAGTTTTTATATCCCTTTCAAAATCTCATAATCATAAAAATCTAATAATATAAATAATATCCAAATGTATTTTATCATTGTGACTGGTGAGAATTTTTCTTCATAATGAATTCCTTTAAATTGTCTAAATCCTTTTTCAACCAATCATTATTTATTGGTATTTACTCTATTATCCATGTACATATTTTTCTTATTTAATAATTTTCATCAAATTGGTTTTACATAATTTGGTATTTCTACGAATTTCAAAAAATGATTTTGGTATATTTAATCCATTTTAGATTTAATGACTTTTTTTAAATTTAATAACATCATTTAAATTTATGAGTTTATTGTACATATGTGGTTTATAATCATCAAGGAATAATTTTTAACATGAATTTGGGAAAAATCTACAAACCTCTTGTTCTATAACCTCTCTTATTGACATATTTTTCATGTCTGTCTAGATAACTTCTTTTTCTACCACTTTCTCTTTTGAATTCTATTCATATACTAACTCTTGGGAATTTGGAGATTCAAATTCATTGAAGTCGATCATTCTATAGCAATTTTCATTTGATACGTTTTCTATTTCTATAAATTTTATAATTATTTCAACAATTTTTTGTCTATTTGTAAATTTAAATATATAATAACCTTTATTTTCATTAATATATCTAATAATGACAAACATTTTGCTTCTAGATGCCAACTTATAATTAGGTATTATCTTGAAAAACACATATCATCCTCATAAATGTACATTAGACAGACTGATTTTCTTACCATAACATGCCTCAAATATAATCATATGAAACCCTAAGATTTTATAATATATTTATATGAAAATAAATTTTATTTCATTGATAGCTTGTGTTACACACAACACCGAGTTTTAATGAACCTTATTACAATATTAAAATCTTATTATTTAAATATTAATTTAACAAACTAATAATTGAATTGAAGGTTATAAATTATATTTAACACAACATTAAATATATATAGATATAAGAGTCAAAATAAATAATAATTTCATGATTAATTTTTATGAAATAAGCACACATTTATTAGCAAATCCATTTTGTGCTTCAAAATATATTTTCAACAAAAATTATTTCTATTAATTATTATGTGTGAATAATATAATAAATTTAATGAAAATGTGTTATTGATATTTTATAAAAAAGAATACCATTTTTAAATAATCATATCAAAATTAGTTTGGTTTTTTTTAAAAATATTTTTTTCACTAAATAGACGGAAATATTGATTTTTTTGTAAAATTATTATTTTTTTCATTAAAATATGTAATTTAAAGCCCTTTTATATTATGGATTTGGTATTAAATTTATATATGATAAATTTTATTTATAATAATATAATTCATTAAATTTTAATCCTCGATTTTGATGATTTGTTTATAAATCTATTTTTTCCATTAAATACATTTTTTCTGAAGACTGGTTTTAAGTGTGTAATGTTCTCCATTTTAAATTAATTATAATAACACCTAATTAGGAAGGATTAAAATGATATTTATATTATATATATATATATATATATATTAATTTAAATTCATATAATTAATAATATTAGTCATATAGTTAATGAAAAATAATATTTTCCATGAAAAATGAATTTTCCTGAAAAATCAATTTTCACAATGTATTGAAATATTATTTTTTAAAAAAATCAATTCTAGAAAATTTTGTTTTTGAAAAAAAAAAAGAAAAAAATATATATTTGTATCAATATGCCAAAATTATCTCAGGGTGTTGTTCTGATAAATTTTTTCAAAGGAAAATTTTTCAAAAAATATTGATTTTTATTTGTCCAAACATTTTTGTTTAAAGAGTTTTAAAAGTTAAATTTTATTTAAAAATGTTTCAGAAGTAAACATAGCCCAATTTTATTTTTATTAATCCAATTTCTATCATTTTAATCAATTTCATGTTGAATTTCTATATTAAAACTTGTAATACATATGAAAACATTTTCATTGGAAACCCACTTTTTCAACACATCTGCAATATTAATTTTAAATTAAATTCTAATAATTATATGAATTGATTTCAATAAAATGGATTCCATGTTTTGAAAAAAGAAGTAATATTTTATAATAATTAATGTTTTTTTATTCATAATTAGTTATAAAAGTGGAAAAAATTAATTATCATGGTTAAGGTTATAACGAGTTTACTAGGGGTTAAACTAAAAATATTTGGGTCGAAATGACCTAAAAACATACCCCATTTCTATTTTAAGAAACAATTTCAACCTAATATCATCTATTGTTTTATAATTATACATTTTGGATCCCTCTTGTGAGTAAAAATGTGGGAATATTTTTTTCTTTTCAAAAAAAATTAAGTGTGTCGCCTCCCCCACTTAAAAAAGGTGACCCCTATCTTCTCTTATTTACACTTACAATGACATATTTATTTTAAAAGATATTAGAAAATATATTAATTACTTCCCTATTCATGTTCTATATGTCTTATTTGGAATAAATATTCCTGTTATGATTTATTTAAGTGAAAACCTGAAGATGTTCTCTAAAGAATATGTATAGTCTTAAACAATGCATTCTTGTTTTATTTATTCATCCTTCCCCATAAAATAATAATAAAATATTCTGGTAAAAAAATATAATATATTCCTTGATATTATTATGATATAGTAATAATATACATTCATCTTCTCTTTGATCAAATGTGAATCAATATCATCGACCGTGTGGATGGTGGTCTATCGCCTTTCGAATTGATGTAATACAATTTCCATCATCACCTATCATCGATGGATTTAATGATGGACTTACCATATGTATGTGATATTTATGTAATATTAATTCATATTAAATTATAATTTTACATATACCTCCTTACCTTTGAATCCTTTGTAAAATGATAACATCGCTTGTGTGTATGTGTGGATTAACACCTGCACAAAGTAATATGATACATTTTTCATTTTATTTTGAAATGGATGTAAATAAGGATATATTTAATGAATATATGTAATATATATGATTTAAAAATTAATATTTAATGTTTAATTAATAGTTGGCATTCATTCATTCCATCTATCGAGAAAATGGAGACAATGTTCATTTGTACATAAGAACTGTCGTCCAAATGAACAATGTTATTAATTTTCATATCTGTAAATTTTATGCTTGACAATAGAAATTTATATAATATGTATTTATTTGATATTTATATCTTTATTAAAATTATGGATATTATGGAATGAAAATAAAATAACAAGGGTAAAAACTACTGAACCCAAACCTATATGAAAAATTAAGCAGCTATCACCCGAAATAGTGGTTTTAATAAAGAATTGTTGATAAACTAGTGGTAAAAAAATATAATTAATCATATATGTTATGATATAAATATATATATAAATATGTGTATTGTTCTAAAATGGATTTTTAATTAACCAATATTTATTATACAAGAGTCTTAATCTTGTATGAATAGATTCAAGACATGAGGCAATGGATTTTCGTCCAACTATTGTTTTTGTGGGATACATGTATATTCATCACTTATTTATTTTATGTTATGTATAAACTACCCATGAATATATTTTATGATTATTAATATATAAATTATAGGATATTAATATCCATATAAATTTATTTCTTTAATAACTCTTGATTTTAAAACAACAATAAGCTCGATAGCATATACAACATGCAACATTGAGTTTAAAAGAACTGCGATATACAATAAAAATATTCTTATTTAAACATATCATTATGAAATAGATGAAAAATTTTGAGGTACAAATATTAATAACCACACCTTGAAAATAAATTATGAATTATAATAAAAATATCCTGAAAAATAAGTACATAATTCCTGGTAATATCATTATAACCTTTTAAAATAATTTTTTCTTCATGAAAATTGATTTTTATTGGTTTTTGTAAAAAATAATAAAATTAATTTCTTATAGTTTTTGAAAATATATTTGACAAAATTAAATAATTTTATTGAAATATCATGTCAAAATTATCTTTGGATGAATATTTAATATTTTTATAAAATGTTTAATTTCTTAATGAATAGTGAAAATACTGGTTTTTATAGGAAACTACCTTTTCATTTTAATAATTTATAAAGATAAATTTTGTTTTAAAATGGTTTAAAGGTAAAACAATTTAAAAATTTCTATTAATAATACAATTTATGAAATTTAAGTCTATTTTAGGTTGAAGTTTTATTTAAAACGTTTTATACTTGTGAAAACATTTTCATTGAAAAATCATTTTTTCATCACATTTTTAGGTTTAGTTTTAAATTAAATTTTAACATTTTTTTGAAATGAATTTGAAAAAATGGGTAATATAATTTTAATAAAAATAATTAATATTATATAATATTTTCAAATTATTTTTTGTTAGAAGTTAATTGTAAAAATAAAAATAATTATTTAATTTAATTATTGTTAAAACTGTTTTACCAGGGGTCAAACTAAAATGATAAGGTTGAAAATGACATAAACAATTCCAAATATGATTTTCTTACAATATCTCAACCTTAATTAATCTATTTTCTATTATGATTAATTTTTAATACTATTTTATTTTTTAAAACATGGGTATAACTTTTTCTTTTCAAAAATTCCAAGTATGTTCTATCACCCGCTAATTAAAGGGAACTACTCGCCTATCCTATTTACACTTCAAAATCCATGTGGATTGATCAATGAATTCCCAAATACCATATTTAGTTAAATAAACAAATATTTTATTCCTTATTTTTATTATAAATCCAATCTATTAAGGCTTTTTTGTTTAATCATAAAGTTGTGTCTTGAAGAAGATGTATCATTCTTAACCGAGAATTTTTTTTATTTCTTATTCATCCTCCATTTAATTTTACTCAATAATTATTATTTAATAACATAATTAACTCACATATAAAAGATTTTATTTTTAAAACAACATAACATAAATTAATCTTCTCTTCCATCAATTTGGAAATGAAACAATCATAAGCATATACGATGGACAATCGCCTCACGAACTGATGTAATTTGTCTTCCGTCCTCGCCTCTAATGGATGTTTATAATGATGGATTTAATATTTATATATGATATTAATGATATATTAATAATTATTTGAAATTAATATATCATATACTTTCTTATCTTTCAATCCATAGAAATTTGATATCATCATTAGTGTGTACAGCAGACTACCACCTCACTAAGCGATGTGATTCATTTTTTATTACCACATAACATGGATAGAATATGTAAGTGTATTAAATGAAATAATAGTAAATTTAAAATATTATTATCATTATTTAAAATAAAAATCAAACTTACTTTCATTCCATTATGATCATTGAAAAATGGAAACAATACTTATTCATACAGACGATCTACCGTCTCTATGATTATAGCATAGAACATTTTTCATAACCGTAATTCATGGTTATTTTTAAAAATTACAATTTATGTATAAAAATGATAGTTATTTCATTATTATTATTCTAGAGATGATATAATAATAACCCATTTGATCGTGTTCAACACACCGATATCGTTTTGAAATTTTGAACTATGCATCCTGAAAACACCTAATGTTGACATAACTGATTAAGTAATTAAATATGTTATTAAAAGAAATGAATTAAATGGTTTAAGTATAATTGATTAAACCGAAAAATGTTATTAATAAATTAAATAATGGATATTATTTTATTTTATAAGACATAAAATACATGAATGGTAAAGTATGTTCTTGTGGTAAGGGTTTCATCTCAAAACATGCTTCTTTAAGACACATGTTCACTTATAAACATAATTTCTTTAAAATGGTGTATATATGTCCCCATTACATTTTATATCATGAATAATTCATGCTTAATTATATTTTATGATACAATTAATTTAAATTATTCATGGGTGTAATGATTCAAAAGCTATCAAAGTGGTAATCGTTTTTATTTTAATCTCATTTTAACAAGGACTCTTTATGGATGTGTTTCAGTTGTAGGAAATTATTTGATAATTATCTAATAAAACCCTAAAATTTTGTTGTCCTATAATTAATCATAAAAAATTAAAGTAATAGTATCATTTACCACCCTATTTAAAACAATTGATTGAGAAATGTGTTTTTATGAAATACTAACTTCATTTCTCTCTTTGGTCAAAAATCCTATTTCTTCTACATCCATGCTTACTAAAACAATTTTTTTGATTATTTTTATCATTATAAAAATTATTTATTAGGTAAATTTCTACCCATTTTTATCTTTTTATGAAATGGTTTGAATAATGTATTAATTTTTTTAATGGGGTTATTTTAACATTTTCACAGAAGTCTCAAAAAAACTTTTTTCACATATACATCATATAAAAAATTACATGCCATCATGAAAACTCAATTTTTTGAAGCATAAATTCTAATTTAATAGGTTTATTTTTAAAAAATAATTTTCCTTAATATCTTTGAAATTTTTAAATTTTTAATAAGTGATTGTAAGAACCCAATTTATCCATGATAGACCTAACCTTTCAATTTTAGTTTTAATTCTTTATTTTAAGATTATTAATGTTTCTAATAACTTAACAGAGGGTTCTGCAGAATTTGGGTCTTGTTTGTATCCTGGATCTTTGACCTTTGGAAGAAAAAGTTAGGCTTCATAGTTAGTAGCCATTATGCTGCTCCGTCCATACTTTTAGTTAATGTAACATATTGGGAATTTTAAAATTTTAAATAAGGTTTTAATAAATGAATTGTTTTAAAATTTAAATGAACTAATAAATATATTGTACAAATGAGGTTTTTTAGTAAAAATAAAATTTCATCGTGTTTAATATTTCAAATTATATAATAAAACATAGAAATAAAATTAATTTTTATCAATTTTTCTTAAATGAATATTTTTTTAAATCATAAAATATTTTGAAATATATTATTAATTTTATGAAATCAAATTTTATGTTAACTTAATATTATAAATCATAAACAAATATTATTTTATTGTATTATTTTTGTAAAAAAAGAGTTACTTTATGTAAATATATTTATTTTATTATTTTTGTAAAACAAAATAAAATACAGTATAAAATTATGATAAATAATTATTTTTCATTACTTGTTATATTAAAAGCAATAGATATATATTTTAATAAAATAGATCATTTTTTAAAATGATTATAATTAATCAATTATATGTGTTGTTTATAATATAATTTTATAAAATATCATGAATTAATATATTATTTTAATAATTAAATAAAAAATATGATTAATTTATTTTAAAAATAAATATAAATTTTAATAATAATTCATTATAATATAATTTTTTATAACATATATTAAATTTTAAATTAATAAAATTATTATTTTAAATATATAATTATGTGTTAAAAAAATTAAGTATTATTGTTATTTTTTATATATTATAAACATAAATATTATATATGAAATTATGATTATATAAATATTATGAAATTTGAATATTCATTTTAAATATTTTAATTTTGGTTGTTATAAAATTATGAATAATCATTTTTTTAATTAAAATATATGTGAATAAATGAAATAATCATATTTCATATAATATGCATATATTATAAAATGATATATATAAAATAATTATTATTAAATTATGTTTATAAAATAAAAAATATAAAATAAATTAAAAAAAGTGACCTAGCATATAATACAAGATAAAAAGAGATTAGTATAAAAAATATATAATGAAATAATAATACAAAAATAGAAAATGAGGTATTACAAAAATGAGAAGTAGAAATGGGTTGGGGAGTCGGGTATGACTGTTGAGCATAGATAGATAAGGGAGTCGAGTATAGTCTGATGGAGGTCGAGCAACGGGGTGTTTTGATCATTGGAGATCAGCTGCTGGTGAGGAGTCGAAGTGCGGCTCCACCACTAGAGAGGGCTTTTGAAGGCCCAAGTGATGTCGAAGGGGTTTTTTAGTATGGGATTTAGAAAAAAATGCATCTACATATAGATTTTGGGTTTCGATCCAGGATTTATATCAACCTAAGTGAGGTAGGTGTTTTTACCAAACATGAAGCCTACTAATTTTTTTTAACACTTTTTTATGGTGTTTATGGGTGACCTTGCATGTATCATAATCCTAGAGGCACTTTGGCCTAATACATGACCATTCAAATCCCAATAAAGACATTATAGGAGAGGATATACCCTACATATATATTTATTTATAAACTCGAAAATGTTGGAAGGCTGACTAATTAATATTGACACATGAAGATATGCATAGTGCCTAGTCCGGATGGAACATGTCATACCCTCTCATTAATCCAATATAATAGCTCTTGTGAAGCTAGAGTAGCTTCTTTGAACCCTATATAAATCTTCATCATAGGTAATCGTCCTATTTTCCCCAGCTATGTCGACGAGACTGTCTTCTTCTCATCTGCCTACACCGGAGCCACCGCAAGTCACCAAAGAGTATCCCTCCCTCTCGATCATGTGTTATTGTCACCCACCAGCAACCAACGAACCTGCCTCCAACATGACATTTCTTCATCCCGCCTCTGTTCCACGACCAATGAGCCCTGCCACCGCATTGCACTAGTGTTTTCTTCACTTACCCTGGCACCAAATCATCATCCAAGGTCACCGTAGAGATCACTAGAAATATATGGTCCATGCATCCCCACAGTAATGTCACATAGCCACTAGAACACCAACCAAAGAATGTTAGTACTGTCTTCTTTGACCCTGTCTCATATGCCCCCTCCATACACTGCCCCTACCACTCTAACAACCCCCAGTTCACAAACCATCTTCTATTGAAATTCCCGGTAAGTGGAGAGTATATGGTGTTGATCTATGCTTGAGATACAGTATTATAGGGTGTCATTTCCACTAGGCCAAGATCCCAACTATTGGTATGTGTTTATTTTGTTTCTAGGTATCCAATCATAGTAAATAACCTAATTCAATGATTTTCTTCCCTATGAAAGTGTCATGTTCACTTATTTTTAGACTCTATCTACCTTAATCCATATCGATAGCTTGTTTATAATTTACCTATTTTTTTAGTTCATTCATTTTATATGATATTTTTATTTTGTGTAGAAATATTATTGTGAATAGTGGATATAGAAATTCATCCAATATATAATATGTACATATAATTTCTTCATTTAATTTATGATATAAATATGATTTAACAAATTGGCCTGTTTAGATTTTGGTGTGGAAATATGTTTGAATGGACATTCATTTGTTTACTGTATGTTTCTCCAGACTCTTCTCTGATACTCATGTGTGCAGTTGCATGAAATTATTTAAAAATTTATTGTATAAAATTTATAGTTGATATTATAAAGAGGTGCTTTATTTTTCCTTTTAGTTATTCTTTTTTTAGTTCTATACACCTTGCTTAATTTTTACACACCTTCTTGAGTGTTTTACAGCCTGTTTCACATTAAAATTGAGCACTACAAAACTTTCATAAGAGGTCATTGTATTCTACACCCTTTCTTATTTTCTTTTGGTATGTAAAAGCTATGATAGTATTCAGTGTGTAATAATTGAAATATAAATTATTTTTCAATGATTTCAAATATTTGTTTGTCTATTTCAAAATTATATGATCCTATTCAATATATTTATTTTAATATATGATTATATTTTAATGAAAATATAATTGGAAAAACATTTTTGAATAAATAAATTATTCTATGATTTTATATCATGTTATATTAACAATTATAATTTCAAAATTATGTTATGTTATGTAAAACAATGTTAAGACATTGTTTTTTTATTATTTAACATTAACTTTAATAGATAATTTATTTTATTAAAATGTTAATATATTTCATAAAGATCAATCCAATTAATTTTTTTGAGGTTAAAGTTTATTTTTTAATGATAACAGGTATCATTTTATGAAAATAATGATTTTTTATATTAAGGAATGTCTTCTAAACAACTATCTATATTCATCATCTATAACTCATTGCATGTCATGCATTTATAATACATTCTCTAGTTTTATCATTTATATATATATATGTATTCTTACTGAATAAATCATTTCTTGTAGAAAATACAATCAAAATAGTTTTCATGAGTTTTACAAATTGAATATATGGATATCAGTTATTATTTATTTAACATACCACAAAAAGTCAAATTTTCATGATATTTGGTTCTTCTAAATATAGTATATTTCTTCTTGTGAAAGTGTGTTTGTATATATATATAATATAAATGAATAAAAATATGTTTTCATGTTTTTAAAGAAAAAAAACCATTGAAAAAATGTTTATATATATAAGGTAAGATTAAAATGATTTTATCAGGTTAGGCAATTTAACATTCTAAACATGATTGGGAAGTGGGGAGTGAACTCATCCTTTAGGAATGTGGGTAGCCCTGATAGGGTTCAGTATTACAAGTAGTCTCATGGATTTGTTTTCAAAATCATTCATTATGTTTTCTGAATAAATCACTAGATTATTTTTAAAGAATTTTCAAAATATTATTTTATTTTTAAAATCATTTTTTAAAAAATAAAATGACATTTTTCAAAAATGTTTTATCTGGAATTTTAAAAATCTCTTGTTTGGAAATTAATTTCACCCTATGTTTTTATAAAATGTTTACAAGATCATTTAGATGTCTCTTGGAGTTAGAACATTCTAAGTAAATTAGATATTTTTAATTTGTTTTTATATACATCTAAAAAATTTTACGGTTCTATCTAATTATCCAAAACCTAAAATGAAAAATGTCCTGGTATGTAAAATGTTTTATGAATTATTTAGTTTTCATTATTATATAAAAAATAATACACAACATATTTATGTACTGAATCTGGATGTGTGGGTTTGGGGCTTTACACTTGGTATCAGAGCGACGGTCTAGACAACATTGGATATTAGATGTTGTCATTTGAGGAAAATCTAAGCATTAAAGTATCGAAGTTTAAGAATTCTAGTTTTTATTAATTCTAAATAGTTAAATTCATAATTTTATAAAGTCTTATTAATTAATTATAAGGATTCAATTCTTCTAATGAGGGAAGAATGTAACATCCTATAAATTTTGTAATATTAAATAAGTTATTAATAAATGAATTATTTTATAATACAAATAAACATTGAAATAAATTTAAAAAAGTTAGTGTTTTTAGTCAAAATAATATCTCATTAAGTTTAATAATTTATATTATATAATTACACATTAAAATAAAATAACTTTATATCAATTGTACTTTTAAGAAAAAAATATTTTTTCAAATGTTATAATATTATTAAAAAAATTATTAAATTTAAGAAATAAGGATTTAATTTAACAGAATATTCTAAATCATAAAAAAATACATTTTTATAGTATTATTTTTTAAAAAAATAATATATTAAAATAAATATATTTATTTGATTAATTTTTTATAAAAAAAGAAAAAAATCATATAAAATTATAATAAATAATTTTTTTAAAATTACATGTTATTTTAAAATTAATTGAAATAAATTTTAATATAGTAAATCAGTTTCAAAAATATTTATTATCAATCAATGATAAGTTTTGGTTAACATATAATTTTTTAAAATATAATAAAGTAATATTTTTTTGATAATTAAATTTAAAAATGATAATGTAATATTACAAATAAAAATAAATGATAATAATAATTAAAGATAGTATAATTTATTATAAAATATATGAAACTATTAATTAATAAAATTACGTTTATAAAAATATAATTATGTATTTAAAAGCTATAAGTATTATTTCTATTTTTATATCATAAAGATGAATATTATTTATGAAATTTCGATTATATAAATATTATGAAATATTAATATTCATTTTAAATATTATATTTTTTCTTGTTATAAAATTGTGAATATTAATGTTTTTAATATTAAAATATATATGAATAAATTAAATAAACATATTTTATATGATATGAATATATTATAAAATGATAAATATAAAATAATTATTACTAATTTATGTTTATAAATTAGTAAATATGAAAATATTAATAAAAATAAAAATGGGTTATAAAAAAGAGATAATGAGGTGAATATAAAAAATGAATGATGAAAAAATAATATAAAAAAGAAAAATGAGGTATTTGAAAAGTACACAAGCAGAAATGGGTAAGGGGGTCAGGTTCGGCCATCGAGCCTAGAGGGATAGGGGAGTCGAGTTAGGTGTGATATAGGTCGAGAACCAGGGGGTTTTGATCGATGGAGATCGGTTGTCGGTTAGGAATCTGAGTGATGCTCTACCATTTGTGAGGGCTTCTGTAGGCCAATGTGATGTTGAAGGGGTTTGTTTGCAGTTAGGGGTTTCAAAGAAATCATCAAAATCCAAATCAGATGGTTTTAATCCATAATATACTTCAACCTATGTAAGGTAGGTGTTTATTTTGTTTCTCAGAATCGAATCTTACTGAAGATAATAATTCAAGGATTATATTCATCATGACAGTGTTATATTTATTTGTTTCATTACTTTCTCTACCTAAATATTTGTTGGATGACGGTTTATTATTTACCTATTTATTTGGTCATTTATTCATTATATATGCTACATTACTTTTTATTTGGAAATATGACAATGAACAGTGAAAATATCAATTCGTCCAATATATAATATATTCATATAATTTCTTCATTTGAATTTGTGATCGAAATCTGATTAAACACTTTATCCTATTTTGATTTTGGTGTAGTTCAAAGATCAAACAAACTTTCATCTTTTTATTGTATTTTTTTCATAGGCTTCTCTGATACTCAAGTGTATAGTGGCATGAAATTACTTATATAAATTTTCTATAAATAGTTAATTTGATATTATAAATTGGTGTTTCATTATGACTCTCAATTTATCACTTTTTATTTCTTCATGCCTTTCCCAAGTTCTTACCAACTACTTGAGTGATGCATGGTCGGTTTCACACCCTCTTTGAGTGCTGGACAACCTTTGTAAGAGGGCATTTTCTTCTACACACATTTTTTTATACTTCATGCAATGAAAATAGTCAGTCTGAATTTATGGATTGAAAAATTATTTTTTAATGTTTTTAAACATTTATCTATTTGTTTCAAAATTATATGATCCTCCTAAATATTTTTTATAACATAGTATTCAGTTTTAATGAAATTATAATTGGAAAACCACATGTGAATAAATAAATTATTCTATAATTTTTTAAAAGTTATATAAAAATTTTTAATTCCAAAATTATGTTCTATAATGTAATACAATGACAATGATTTGTTTCATTTTTGTTTAACATAAAATTTAATGGGTATTTGATTTTATTAATAAATTTCAAGTTATTTTCAAATGACTATTAGGTTTCTTAGTTTAAAGGATATATTTTAATCATAAAAGTAATAATTTTTTGGGAAAAATGATATTTTTTTCTATTAATGAATGTCATGCATACAAGTAGATATGGTCATTATCTATAACCCATGACATATCATTCATTTATAATACATGAACTAGTTTTATCATTTTTGTATATTTGAAATTATTCATATTGAATAAAACATCCCTTTATAGAATCTACATTCAAAATAGTTTTATGAGTTTTATAAATGGAATACATAGATGCCATTTTTTTCATTAACATACCACATAAAGTCAAATTGTCATGATATTTGGTTATTCCCAATATTGAAAATGTATTCCTATGAAAGTGTATGTATATTTATATATAAACACATAAATGAATGAAAATATGTTTATATGTTTTTAAATAAAAACTCTAGTGAAAAAAAATGTTTATATATAGAAGGAAAACATAGGAACTTGAACTTTGTAAACATTATAGGAATGTGGGGAGTGAACTAATCCCTTTGGAAAGTGGGTAGGCCCAGAAAACCTATAATGTTTCAAATAGCCTCATGGTTAAGTTTTTAAAAACATTCATAATGTTTTATAAAAAATAATTGGATTATTTTTGAATAATTTTTAATGTATTATAGAATTTTTAAATGTATTTTTTAAAAGAATTTTCAATTGAAATTTTCAAAAATGGTTTCACTGGCCTTTTAGAGACCCATTTCTAGGAAATAATGCTCCCCCTATGTTTTTATATATATTTTACAATATAATTTAGATTTCTCTTGTATTTATCACTCCTGAAGCCGATTAAATATATTTTTTATTTTGGTATTATTCTTAACATATTAATGGTGTTATATAACTCCCAAAATAATAGATCAAAAAAGGTTCTTTTATGTAAATGTTTTATTTATTTTTTAGTTTTATTTTATATTAAAAAACACAATATTTTTATGTATAGAATCTAGAAGAACAAATTCAATGATTTATAGATAAACTATGTGGGGTGCTGTAGGCCACCTGAGACAGAAGAACATGGTATATGCATGGTTTGTCTAATTGTATGTTATAGCATTTATGGGGCGTCTGCATTGGGAAGAGGGGGATGCATGGTTGGATCATGGTTGGAAAAACCATGATCCCCCAATCGTGTGGTCCACTATCCTTGGAGAGTAGTTGGTGCACAGCTTGTCCAACTGTTTGGCCAAACCATACGTCTATTAAAATTGTAGAGTTTTTACATTTTTATCACAATCTCTTTATAACATAACCCTTGTCCTTTATTTTCTTCCTCCTGCGAACTAGAGTCTCGCATGTTTCTCACTAGAAGATCATACCTTGGACTATGTTATTTTCTTTGATAAATCATCTATCTGGACTATGATTCATCCTATGTCTGTCATATTAGATTACTTAAAATAATTTCCCCACTCCTTAGTATCCTTCCATTATTATTCTTCCTATTGATTTTAAGATTTTGATGTAGGATAATATGCCCTATTTTTAGGGAATTATTTTGTTCATCTATTTTCTTCCAACCGAGGATAAACTAAGGGTTGATACTAAATGAGGATTCTACTACAAGCATAAGTTAAGTGGTTTATGAATCATACCTTAAATTATCGGTGTAAATAAATTGTTTCTATAGGGTGCACTCCAGTTTCACTAGGCATTGATCAAAAAATTAAATCTAATAAATTGAAACCTATGTCTCTAATAAGACCTCTAGACATAAAAATTGGTTTATACGTTAATATTAACCACCCCACGTAGGTTTCATGCCTTGTTATACCTTTAGTGACCATGATGGGATCACCTGAGACACCATTCAGGAGAGTTTGACCTAACCTTTGTTAAGGTAATTATTTCTTAATAATTATTAACTCTTTAAAATAATGTTGTGGAAAGTATATAAACTTTAAGATATCTATTTTCATAGTTAAATTATAAATTTAATTTATATTGGTTTCATGTCATTAACTCATCTTGTCATTATTAATGAAATTTAACGGAATGAACATAATCATTGACTATGTAAGTGAAGTGATAATTGGTTACATGGCCCTAATTTTCCATTTCATGATTAACAAAAGTTAATGGAATGAACCGATTGAATGATTATTTAGAATGAGTATTACAAGGCCTGTATTTACATATGATATAAATGGAATGAGTACCATGTTCCTATTTCTTAGTAACTTTTTATCTTTATAGGAATGGATATACATGAGTCATCCTTTGATTCCAAAGGGAATTCCTTGTGCACTCATAGGATTCCATATCAATTAATTGAACTGAATTTCGTGGTAGATACCCACTATGAAATATATCTTTTTATTATTACATGTCTTCCATGACATTTTACAGATGATTCACATAACATATTATCCAGATATAGGAATTCCTTGGATATACTCCTTAGCTTTAGCTTGATTTCATCAACACATAGATCCATGGATTCACCCAATTAGGACCAATTATTACAGGAATGATATTACTATGGACGAGCTTTGTGGACTCGGTTAAACTTTTTTTAAGTGTAATTCATTGTGTGAACCCATTAGAATTCACTTAGACACTTATATCTAGAATTCATAAGTTACAAATATGAGATGGTTTGACCCCTAAGGTCATGGATGAATTGGTTTAACCTTAGACCACATTTATTATTATTATCTTATTTAGTGTTTTTGATAGCTTCACATATTCCATCTATATAAACTGAATCTTAAATTAATTAATTAAAGGGTTACACGTTCAGAGTTTCCAACTAAGGCTGAAGAAATTATATTTTGTTACCATAAAATTTCATTACATTTATATACAAAAGAACACTATATAGTTTATTTTCACATAATGTATTTGTATAGAAATATTTAGTATTGGGTTGTTGAGATTTATCGCACAAACTATTCAGACCTATGTTGGTACCTATGAACATTATATGATTGCTGGTGGGAAAAAAGGGAAGTGTCCTTCTTTAGACACCTACCATTATTACATTATGATGGGAGATGTGAAAAACATGACCATTCCAGAGCATTAGATTCTTAGATAATTTTTTCTTATTTTTTATTTTTTTTGTATATGATTTATTTTATTGTATTTATTGTAGCATTACTTCCAAATTTAATTTTTGTAGATATATTCCATCATCATTTTTGATATGATAATGTTTATAATTCATAACTTGGTTATTTATTACATGGATGTCTGTGTTTTTTTCTTCCTTATTTATCCACTATTGTTATAATGCTTCCACTTGTTTTTTAATGTTATGTCACTGTAGTACTCCACTCTAACCAGAGGGCATAGTCTCCCCACTATCAAACCCTTGTCCCTCACTACTAGTTTGTAGCCTCTATTATCTAGGGTGGTGTGCATTAAGCCATGTGGTCAACAGGGTTTGGTTACTCATTAGTGAACTAGGTTAGGGACATCACAAAGTGGTATCATGAAATTTTCTTTTCTGGTTTTATTGTTTGGAAATAAATACTTGAGATTAGGAACATGTTGAAACAAGGTCACATGTTGTTTTTGGGAGTATCTAACACATGTTTGGGGTAAAAACATTGTTTATTAAGAATGGGAGATGTCATTCTATATATTTCTTATTATATTTAATATACTTTCACCATTTGTTGATGCGCATTAAATATGATATTTTATATTCTTTATTGATGTTCTACCTTGGCTTAGTATGGAAACGATCATTTTTACATGCATCATTATGGGCACCTTTGATTCACATTCCATGCATATATCAGTCCATATATGTGCATTTAATTGCTTAAATTTCTTATATTTCTAGTGATTGTTGATTATTCTAAGGTTGTTATATATTCATGTTCAAACAATTTCATTTATAGGGAAGGGAATGTTTTTTTTTAAATTTCAGCATCAACTTATATAGTTTTTCCTATGTAGATTGATGGTGGAATAATAAATATCTAATTTTGATCCATGTACATTATGTCACCCTATTTACCTGAGTTATTCTTTTTCAATGATTACATGACTAGAAATATCAATTTATAAGTTGTATGGTGCCTTATAAATTGGAATGTAAATTTCATCAAATCAAACCATTTTATTTTACCCATTACATTCTAAGACCAAATGTAACAGGTTCGGTTGCAATTAAATGGGTGTCAATTTCAGTTTATAAAGTGTATGGTACTTTAATAGAAAGTAATAAAAGTCCATTTAACTAAACCTATTTTTATGTATAAAAACACTTAAAAAATTATATATAAATACTTACTTATAATTGAAATAGTTTCAAGTAAATAAAGGGGTCATATGAAATTTAATGAGTGTTTTACTTATTAAATTGAAATAGTCCCTCCATGTGGTGGAATCCCTATAAATCAAACATGAATAATTACCAATATCCTAACCATTGATGGGGGAAGTTGGGTTAGTGTATTGGGTAGTGAACTGTTTCCTATTGTTCTTCTAACATTGTAGATTCTATCTTCAATCAAATCTTGGTATGTGGTATTTTCTAAGAATTTGTAAATATATGAAACCATGATGTTCTCAAGTTGTTCACTAGGATAGTGGTGATGACCATGATCTATAGGTTTTTGGCCCTATGTCACCATGTATCCCTTCAGTAGTGTCACCTGAGCCATCACCTACTATTCCCAACTGGGTACTAATACTTAGCTTTGAGACAGTTTCCTATTCTTGATATAGTATATACAGGGTACTCTATGAATTTCACCTATGATGACTCATCTAACTCATGATTTCTAGTAGCATCATCCTCCAATCTTATCAAATGATAGAGGTCCTAATGCTATTATATACTGTCAAGAATCCATTTTATCTATCTTCTAACATATGAATATGAATCCATAAATGAGGTCCAATATCTCCACCTACATGTTGTTTGATTTATCCAAGAAGTGGTGGGATGTGATTAACTAGGTTTGTCACCATTAGATAATGATCTATAAAGACTTTAAAACTACCATTTATGAATAATTTTTCCATCATACACTGACATATAACAATTCTATAGAGTTCATGCACCTTGAGCTAGGTGTTATGTACTTCATGGACTATTAATAGTGTTTCACAGAGTTGTAATGATTTTCATTTCTTCCAGTGGGAGATGAGTTATCATGAGAAATATTCTTTGAGGATGGGATCATATATTCTAGACACTCATTGGTGAATGTCTTTCACCAATATAACTTTTCTATGATTTTTTACCTGGACCTTATCACTAAGAACAAATTGAGAGAACTTGATAGTATGGGGCACAAAGGTTCAATGTAGAGATAGGTTATGTTTTCTTCTAGTAGTAGGAATCGTAGACTTTATCTTTCCCATTAGATAAGTGTTACCAATATTATCTGAACTAGTTGATCTAATATATCCTATTAGAGTGGATGGAAGTAGCATGTGGCACTTCACTATAATAGAGACATGCTTGAGTGTTGTTCTTACAGTTGGATGGGTCTTTTTCATTTGTTTTTCTAGAACATTCCTCTAATTTATTGTGGAAGAGGTCCCAGACCAGCTCCAACATCAGAATCATGGTTACTTATATTGTTTCAACAAGGAAACTAGAGTATCACAGACTAAACATGCCAAGGGGGTGGTCATGGATGAGGTCTCCAGACTTCTATTTTTCTGCACTAGTAGAGCAGACCTACTTATGGTATTCTAGCTGTAGATCATGGATGTAGATCATGATAGTTGTGAATATTAAAAAATATACCTAAGGAGTAGAGTCCAAGACCATATAATGTATGAGTAACTATTCTAGTATCCTCTAATATTGTATATACTTTTTTAGATACATGTGCATTAGAATACTTTAACTTTATAAGAATCATTGAAAGCATTAGGCTTGAAATTCTATACTTTTATGGTGTGATGAGCCTAAAAACATCATTAGGTGTGAGGTCAGAGGGTATATTCCAATGAAGGGAATGTCCCATTGAGTTAGGAAATTATGATTTCTTATGGTACCTCTTCATCGTTGAAATTATGGGATTTTATTTAATTATCAGAATGTACTAGTTTGTACCCTATTAATCCTATGTTTATTTTTATCGCTTCATGGTATATTTCACATCCCCAAATCATAGATTTTATCATCCCAAGGGTGAGTGTAAGGTCTAGAAAAGTAGATATATAAAATATCATTATGGGATGGGTGTATTGACAACCCATATTTCTAGCCTTTTATGGAGAAGCTCGGAATGCATCTGGTAGATTTTACTCTAGTTTTGGATCGCTTTAGGGATGTATTATTGGATTTATTCTTTGGACTACCTCCTGAGAGAAAGGTAGAGTTTATTGTTGAGATTATTACAATAGTATATTCACTCTTTATTCCTCTATATAGGATGAAACGTACTATGTTCTTGGAGCTTAAGAGGTAGTTGGAGGATTTATATTCTATGGGTTTTATCTAACCAAGTAATTCTCCTTAGGTTTCACCAATCCTTTTCACTGAGAAGGAAGATGGAACGTTATTAATTTGTGTAGATTAATAACATTTGAAATAGATTATGATGATGTACTGGTGTCCATTACCTTTAATATATGATCTCTTCAACTATATTTTAGGAGCAAGAGTGTTATCAAATATCGACCTCAGATTCGGTTATCATCATGTGTGAGTAAATCCGTCAAATATAAAACATATGATATTCAAATACAGTATGGTCTATATGAGTATTTGGTTATGTCATTCAATCTTAGGAACGTCCCAATAGATTTTATGTCCTTAGTGAATAGTGTTTTCCACACCTATTTGGATTCCTTCATTGTGGTTTTTGTGGATGATATCTTAGTGTATTCTCATACTGGAAGAGGTCGTGATAAATATATTGATATTATATTGAATACATTGATATAGGATTATTTATATGTTGAGATCGCAATGTTACACTTTTTAATCAACAATGATTACTTCTTGGGTCATATTATCTCAAAAATCAATAGTATCAGTTGACCCAAAGAAGGTGATTGTTATTGTTTCTTAGGATAATCCAAATAATATGGTTGATATAAAGAGTTTCTTGGGGATAGATAGATATTACAATTGTTTCATAAATAATGTTTCTTGGCTTTTTTCACCTATTACTAGTATAACTAAGAAGGTTGTGAAGTTATAGTGGTATAAATAATGATATTAGGCATTTCATAAGATGAATGTATGGCTTACTTCAGCATCAATATTGATTCCCTCAGAGACAAAGAGAGGCTATATAGTGTTCTATGATTCATTAATCATCATAATGGAAAATTTATCAATGCAATATGATTGATTCATTATGAATGAGACTCTCTAATTGATACCTCATGAGCATAATTACCTGACACATGACCTGAAGTTGGCAGTAATCATTCTTGTCTCGCGTTTCTAAAGGAATTATCTATTGGGAGAGCACTTTGTTGTGTATATAATCCACAATATCCTAAAATATATATTTACTCAGTGTGAATTGAATCTAAAATGGTAAATATGGGTCAAATACCTTCATTATGTTGACTTTTATCTTTCCTATGTGCATGGGAAGTTAAATATGATAGATGGTGTGTTGAGCCAAAAAACACACGTACAATACGTTCAAGAATCCACTGATGAATAGAAATAGATTAATCTATTTTTTAAAATTCATATGGATTTTCAAGTGAGTCACGAGTATAATTTCGTGATTTTTATCAGTTACCCCATCACTACTAGATAGGTTGAATAGAATATAGTTCCCATGTCCTAAAGTCTTGGTCCTACGAAAATGTATTTTTGGTGGGGACCTACCAAAATATTTCAAAAATGATGAAGATGAAATAATATGTATAAATTTGATTATATGGGTTCCTGTAGAAATTAGGGAGAAGTTGATATGATAATATCATGTTTCTTAGTGGGGAGTTCATCAAGGTATCTATAAGATGTATCATGATCTGTGTCTTCAGTATTCGTAGCCTATGGTGAAATGTAATATCATGTGTTTTATCACTAGTTGTTCCACTGATTAGTATCTAAAGGATGAAAACTGGTAGAAAACAAGATTTTTACATCTATTACTATTCCAAGAATGAAAATGGGATGATTCCATGATGAGTTTTTTGGTTGGCATATTAAGGTTTCCTCAAGCTGGTGACATGTTTTGGGTAGTCATACATCGAATAATGAAAGTATCCCCCTTCCATCCTATCCAAGATATATTCTTAGATGATGAGCTAAGAATATTTTATGTCCATGATATTATAAACCTACATGGGGTCCCTCATATTGTCATTTCATATAGGTATTCTTGTTTTACATCATGGTTTCAGTAGGGGTCACCGAAACCTTGGGGTACATAGGTGAATCTAGGAACATCTTTTCACCCTCAGACTGATGGTTCATCAGAACAAACTATACAGGTGTTGGAGGACATGCTATGAGAATGAATTCTTGATTTTGGAGATTCATAGGAGAAATATATCCCTCTCATTGATTTTTACTACAATAATAACATTTAGGAAACAATTTAGATGGCTCTATATGGGGCCTTATATGTTAGGTCATGACATTCACCTCTGTGCAGAATAGAGGTAGGGGTGGTACTGCTACATGGTCCTCGTCTCATGTATGAGACTTTAGGGAATGTGAATGTTATCCAAAAATGTATTTCTATCAGTCACTATAGATAGAAATTGTATGTTGATCGTTTTCGATGACCTCTATTGTAGAGACCCCCAAACCCAGGGTGCCTAATGAGACATGATATACTTAACTTTTCATTACATCATTTACAAATAAGATATCATGTCCCATTACTACAGAAGATCGCGAGGCTCAGGATTCTGGGAAACTAGCTGCTTTTGATAAACTTCATTAGTACCAACCAAGCCTGAAAATTTTTAAACAAAAACGTAGGGTGATAAAATATGCCCAGTAAGGGGTTTAAAAATTTTTTTAACAAAACTCTTTCTCAAAGCAGTCCTTTTTAAGAGAATAAAACACTTTGCTAAAACAAAGAATTATCTTTTCTTAAAACATGAAATCCAACATTTTTTTGAAAACCACATGCACAGAGAGCACGTACTTGAAATAAGATTTAAAGTAAACATGATCAGAGAGCGCAACACATAAAGAATAGAAAATGCTTAAAATTCAAACAAGGTCACTTACATTCTAAAAATAATTCTGTGACAAAGAAGGGAAAACATTCATAACATGATCATATACAGTTCTTGACACATAATTATATTTTCATAGTCTTGGGAATTTTCAACTAGGGGATGTCCTATTAGTTGAACTAACCCCTGGTTGACCATTTATCATCACATGCGGAGGGAATGTATAATGCCAAACTTTGTCAAGGCCTTTCATCAAGACCGTATAACATACTTAACGGGTCAAGGATAACTGACAATCTCGTTTCCATGGTAGCACAAGCCAAGGCTAACCGGCAAGACCGCCGCACATAACGTCTCATGAGACTCATACTTTACCCAATGCATTGGAGCGCTATATAATTCTGGGCACACCCGTCACATGTAAGTCCAATACATCCCTCACATATCTTGACATGGTATTTTATTCATAGGGTTTCATACATTATTAATCAACCCCCTTGTCACTTACATATTCATAACATGAAGACAGTTCAATCATAAATAAACTGAGGCATGTATGCTAAATTCATACACAAAGGAAATTATCTTAACAATTGAAACATGGGTTTTAAGGAAATGAACATAACACTTAACATTCCAAAACATCATAATACCCAATTAAAAACAAGGTTGTTCCATAAACATGAGTACATATATATGAATACATGTATACACTTGTAAAAGTTTAAGGAATTCATATTAACCATTTTCACAAAACAAAAATCCTAATTTATCAAGAATGGTGATAATGAAATCTTTAAATTGTAAGAATTATTTTGATATCAAACTATCCCTTAAACATAATCATTCGTATAAACATGTATAACAATAGTTTTGAGTATTGTTCTTGAAGTAATAATCTTAAAGGGGTACATATGATTTGAAATAAATCTTTATGTGATAAAGAGGTAAATTTTAAAAGAAGTGAAAGGGCTTGTCCTCATATTCGCACATAGATGTAGATGTACATCCTATATAACCACATGTACATATACATATATATGTACCATATATTTGCATAATCTTATATGTTTATACAATTACCCGCAAACTCTATTCTCACAGGGCAGGGTGAAGAATAGGTTGATTACATATAAACAGATTGTGTATACATGAATAAAGTGTATTATATATATATATACATTTACACACATATATATATACACACAAAGTATATCCATGTACAAGAAAACACCCAAAACCGAAGTAAAATAATACCCAAGAGCTTCTTTTACCCCGGTTTGTTTTTGCAGTAAGTGGGAAGCTGATATGGATGGGTCTTATTCCTTTGTATTATTATGTATATATATATACCTACACATGATGAATATATATATATAACTGGGTATTTTCCAAAACCAAAAGAAATTTTTATAACATGAAGGGCTCCCTATTTAGGTTCGGTTTTAGGAAGAGGTAAAACGAGTATGAGCAGGTTCATAAGGTCTTGTATATATATTCTTATACACATATATACAAAATGTGTATATAACTTATACAAAGCTTATAAAAATAGTAGGAAACAAGGAAGAGGATTTCCCCTTACTCCTATTCGGTTCTCCAAGTTGAGATGGAGATCCTCATGGTTCGGGTTTGCACCAGATTCTTACACACTGAAAATATATATATAACTTGTATATATAAATATTTATATAAACCAAAGCTCAACAAAACCAAACAAAATAAAACATGCCCTTACCTTGTCCAGAGAGGAGGAGAAGAAGATGTGGCAATGATGCAAGAGAATATCGGGTATAGAAACCCAGAAAATATATATAACACACATATATACCTAAATAAACCGAAGCATAACCAAAACATAAAAACAGAACTCAAACCTTACCTTAGCTCAGAGAGGAGAAGAGGAAGACACGAACGAGGCTGGTCCGGAGATCCAAGGGGCTTCGGTGCAAAACACCAGACCTTCAGTGCAACCAGGGTTTTAAAAAAATGGAAGAAGAAGAATAGGACTCTTCGTGGAGTCATCGAAGTGGGGTATCCGAGGTGAGTCGGTGCCAACCCTTTGAAATAAGGGAGCATCGCGGGTCCACTCACCGGCCTAGAGGAGAAAATGAGGCACCCTAAGCTCTACTGGTTCGACGACGCGAGGAAGACGAAGTCGTGGAACGTGAGTAAGGAGAAGAAGCTGAGAAAAATCGGATAGCCAGGATTACCCGAAGATGATCGAACGACCTGGAATTGGCGCGACATTAAAAGGATGGACGACTGTGATCGGGGGGAGGAAGATCGAATGACCCAGGGGTGATGCGGTGTTTATAAAATGCAGTTTCAGCAAGTTTTAAAAAAATATCCATATTAATTTATTAAATCATTGTTTTTTATTATTAAAGAATTCAATTATTAAACCAACTATTATTATTTTAATAAAAATCATTGGTCAATAAAAATTATATATTGATTCAATCAAAACGTATTACAATATAAATATAGGTATATATATATATTTTTTATTCTTAAAACATAAATAATTTTTATTAACCTTATTATATTATCATTATTATTATTTTAAACCATTATTACTAATTACTTAATATTAAATTATGAAGATAAATGATTAAAAACATTGGTTAATCAAATCATTTCATATATATATATGTTTTATTTCCATTATTAGTTAATTGCCTTAATTTTTATTAATTAAAGATTAATATTAATTAAGCATTAAATGTAACTACATTCAATCACACATAAGAGTGTGTTGACATAAATATCATCACCACAAAACACATAAGTAAAAGAAATCATAGTTTGACGTAGTTTCCAAAACTATTAATCCAAATTATAAACATTCACATTATTATTATCTATTATATTTAATTTATAGAAAAAGAATCATTTAATTTGATGGAATATATATATATAACTCAAGGGTTAGCACATATTTAGACAAAATAAAAACCCATCAGGTTTAATATAATTACAACATAAAATTTTAATTGCTCAAATTAAGAAAATAAGTGTAGTGAATAATAATATTAATTTTCACCATTTTGTAACATAAAACATAATTCTCATTTTTGAGAAAACAAGAAATAAATTAATTAAGTTATCATTGATGTCATTAAAGCAAATTACATAGTTAATTTTCCGAACCTTCCAGGGGTAAGCCATCTTATTTGCAACGGTCAAAACAAAAATTAGAGGATATGAGAAACCAACGGTCATATTTATAGCCATTTGGGTTCAACGGTCGGATTAGTGTGCTTATAAAGGGTCTGGTATCGGGGCGTCCCTCACTCCAAGTGACTGAAGGAGAGAAGAAGAGATGGTTCGTGTGATTCCCTTGGTGATCAGCACAGTTGCAATGGCTTTGTCCATCCTCGTGTTCATTCTGATGGATGCCAGAAACCCCTACCTCATTCTTGGGCTCTTGGTGGTTTTAAGTAGTCTCCCCATTATTGTAATCGGGTTCTAAGTTAGGATTTTTGGTTAGTTTATCTTCTTGTTTGGTCAGAGGAAGTTGTAGCCGAGATGTTTCTTATTTGAATAAAAGGATCTTTCATTCATTTGATGCATTTTATTATTATTACCTTATAAGTTGTTTGTTTTTTCACTTAACAAGTGACATTGACAGGAAATCTTGTCAAAATTCAAAACATGGTTTTCTTGGGTCATTACATTACTTCCCCCTTCAAAGAATTGCGCCCTCGCAGTTCTATCATAAAAAGAAAAACTGAAACTCCACACGTACAACATTACCGAAACAGTGGATCTGGCTCGGTTAACGGGATAACAATGTTGGCACAAAGCTCTTCTATTTCCCTAGCCCAGATGCACTTCAAACAGTACGTCCTGAACTCCAGTTTGTGCGTACTGCACATGGGCTTCCAAAGGGAAGCTCGTGCAGTGCAAATCTCAGAAACGTCCGAGTAGATAAACTCCTTGATAACTCTACGGGCCACATCACGATCGAGGTATTCGAGAGGAATGATGCGGTTGAGGAGACTGAAGTTCAAGACCTGGAACATGTAGGTTGCACTATGCTGGCCATCCTGGGTGGCTACGAGGAAGCACGCTCTGGCAGAGAAGTTCTGTGCCAGTGTAAAACACTGGAATAGGCCTTCATAGTACCTTCCCCTTCGCCTGTAGCAGGGGAGTTGAGCAGTGGTGATGAGGTGAAAAACAAGATCATCCTCTTGACATAACCAAAGAATCTTAGGACAGTTTTCTAGATCGAGCAAACGCTGGCAGGACCCTCGTAGGTGGATAAAGGATGGATAATCCACCATGCATGCCTTGATCAAGATGACATCTACTAACTCGTCGGGTAGTAATGAGAAGTTTGTTTGACCAGACATCTGAAAAAAACATCGAAAGGAAACTCTTAACAACATTGATAAGGTAGAGACATGAAAGGATACATGAAACTTCCATTTATGAAAAAGTTTACATGACAAAGCCTGAGTTTACTAGACGTACACCACAAAGAGTGGTAAAACTTCTTAACTCTTCAAACCACACATAGGCTGAACAGACAGGAGTAAACTCATGGGAACATTTATGACGCCTCCTGAGATTAGGGTGAGGGGTATGGAGTTGAGAAACATCTGTATACACCTCTTGCCTAAGAGACAAATGGGTGGAATCGTCTTCCAACACTCCAAAGTCCATTAACTGGCCCCATAAGCTATAGTGAAAAATCTGGCACAGGTAAGCCGCTCGGAGGTCTCCGGCAGCAGCAGCTTCTTGAAAGGGGTTATCAAGCATCATGCCAAATTCCTCGCTAGTTGTGAACACTCGGAAGAGTCCCTCATTATACTGTCCCCGACGTGCATAAAAGGTAAATTGGGTCATCATCATTATGAGATAATCCATCCCCAATCCCCAGTGAAGACTAAGCACTCTAGGCGAGTTTGACATGTCATACAGGTGCTTACACATCAGGAGAATTCATGCATAATTTAGAAAGTTCTCACGGATAGCTAGAGATAAAATGTTCTCTAGAGCCTCAGTGGGAAGTGATAGTAGGTCGGTAGGTACATCAGCCATCTAAAAGTTATAACATTTTTATTTAGTCAATCATAGTAATAGATTTATATCTCCTGGTTTTCCAGAGTTTCTTGAACCCATCCTCTGATACCAACTGTAGCGACCCACAAACCCAGGGTTCCAAATGAGACATGATATACTTAACATTTCATTACATCATTTACAAATAAGATATCATGTCCCATTACTATAGAAGATCGCGATGCTCAGGATTCTGGGAAACCAGCTGCTTCTGATAAACTTCATTAGTACCAACCAAGACTGAAAATTTTTAAACAAAAACATAGGGTGAGCAAACATGCCCAGTAAGGGGTTTAAAAAACATTTTAATAAAACTCTTTCTCAAAGCAGTTATTTTGAAGAGAATAAAACACTTTTCTAAAATGAAGCATTATCTTTTCGTAAAACATGAAATCCAACATTTTTTTTGAAAACCACTTGCACAGAGAAGCACGTACTTGAAATAAGCTTTAAAGTAAACATGATCAGAGAGCGCAACACATAAAGAATAGACAATGATTAAAATTCAAACAAGGTCACTTAAATTCTAAAAAGAATTCTGTGACTAACCAGGGAAAACATTCATAACATGAGCATATACAGTTCTTGACACGTAATTATATTTTCATTGTCATGAGAATTTTCAACTAGGGGATGTCCTGTTAGTTGAACTAACCCCTGGTTGACCATTTATCATCACATGCAGAGGGAATGTATAATGCCGGACTTTGTCAAGACCATTCTTCAAGACCGTATAACATACTTAACAGGTCAAGGATAACCACCAATCCCATTTCCATGGTAGAACAAGCCAAGTCTAACCGCCAAGATCGTCGCACATAACGTCTCATGAGACTCATACTTTACCCAATGCATTGGAGAACTATATAATTCTGGGCGCACCCATCACATGTAAGTCCAATACATCCCTCACATATCTTGACATGGTCTTTTATTCATAGGGTTTCATACATTCTTAATCAACCCCCTTTTCACTTACATATTCATAACTTGAAGACAGTTCAATCAAAAATAAACTGAGACATGCATGCTAAATTCGTACACATAGGAAATTATCTTAACAATTGAAACATGGGTTTTAAGGAAATGAACATAACACTTAACATTCCAAAACATCATAATACCAAATTCAAAACAAGGTTGTTCCATAAACATGAGTACATATATATGAATACATGTATACACTTGTAAAAGTTTAAGGAATTCATATTAACCATTTTCACAAAACAAAAATCCTGATTTATCAAGAATGGTGATAATGAAATCTTTCAATTGTATGAATTATTTTGATATAAAACTATCCCTTAAACTTCATCATTCATATAAACACGTATAAAAATAGTTTTGAGTATTGTTCTTGAAGAAATAATCTTAAAGGGGTACATATGATTTGCAATAAATCTTTATGTGATAAAGCGGTAAATTTTAAAAGAAGTGAAAGGGCTTGTCCTCATATTCGCACATAGATGTACATATACATCCTATATAACCATATGTACATATACATATATATGCACCATATATTTGCATAATCTTATATGTTTATACAATTACCCGTAAACTCCATTCTCATAGGGCAGGGTGAAGAATGGGTTGATTACATATAAATAGATTGTGTATACATGCATAAAGTGTATTATATATATATGTATACATTTACACACATATATATATATACATAAAGTATATCCATGTACATGAAAACACCCAAAACTAAAGTAAAATAATACCCAAGAGCTTCTTTTACCCTAGTTTTTTTTTGCAGTAAGTGGGAAGCTGATATGGATGGGTCTTAATCCTTTGTTTAATTATGTATATATATATACCTACACATGAAGAATATATATATATATATATATATATATATAACTAGGTATTTTCCCAAACCAAAAGAAATTTTTAAAACATGAAGGGCTCCCTATTTAGGTTCAGTTTTAGGAAGAGGTAAAACGAGTATGAGAAGGTTCATAAGGTCCAATATATATATTCTTATACACATATAGACAACATGTGTATATGACTTATGCAAAGCTTATAAAAACAGTAGGAAATGAGGAAGAGGATTTCCCCTTACTTCTATTCGGTTCTCCAAGTGGAGAGGGAGATCCTCATGGTTCGGGTTTGCATCAGATTCTTACACACCGAAAATATATATATAACTTATAAATATATATATATATATATATAAACTGAAGCTCAATAGAACCAAACAAAATAAAACATGCCCTTACCTTATCTGGAGAGGATGAGAGGAAGCTGCGGCAACGAGGCAGGAGAATACCGGGTATATAAACCAAGAAAATATATATAACACACATATATACATAAATAAACCGAAGCTTAAACAAAAATTAAAAACAGAACTCAACCCTTACCTTAGCTCGGAGAGGAGAAGAGGAAGACACGAACGAGGCCAGTCTAGAGATCCAAGGGGCTTCGGTGCAAAACACTCGACCTTCAGAACAACCAGGGTTTAACAATAATGAAAGAAGAAGAAGAGGACACTTTGTGGAGTCGTTGACCCATGGTATCTGAGGCGAGTTGGTGCCAACCCGTGGAAAGAAGGGAGCAGCGCGTGTCCACTCACCGGCCTAGAGGAGAAAACAAGGCACCATAAGCTCTACTGGTTCGATGACGCGAGGAAGACAAAGCCATAGAATGCGAGGAAGGAGAAGAAGCCGAGAAAAAGCGGACGTCCGAGATTACCCTAAGATGATCGGACGGCCTGGAATTGGTGCGGCATTAAAAGGATGGACGGCTGCGATCGGGGAGGGGAAGATCGGACAGCCTAGGGTTGATGCGGCGTTTATAAAACGCGGTTTCAGAACCTTTTAAAAAAAATCCTTATTAATTTATTAAATCATTGTTTTTTATTGTTAACGAATTCAATTATTAAACCAACTTTTATTAATTTAATAAAAATCATTGGTTAATAAAAATTATATATTGATTCAATAAAAACGTATTAATATATAAATATAGGTATATATATATATATTATTAAAACATCAATAATTTTTATTAACCTTATTATATTATCATTATTATTATTTTAAACCATAATTACTAATTACTTAATATTACATTATGAAGATCAATGATTAAAAACATTGGATAATCAAACCATTTCATATATATATATGTTTTAATTTCCTTTATTATCTAATTACCTTAATTTTTCTTAATTAAAGATTAATATTAATTAAGCATTAAATGTAACTACATTCAATCACACATAAGAGTGCGTTGACATAAATATCATCAGCACAAAACACATAAGTAAAAGAAATCATAGTTTGACGTAGTTTACAAAACTATTAATCCAAATTATAAACATTCTCATTATTATTATCTCTTATATTTAATTTATAGAAAAAGAATCATTTAATTTGATGCAATATATATATATATATATAACTCAAGGGTTAGCACATATTTAAACAAAATAATAACCCATCAACTTTAATATAATTACAACATAAAATTTTAATTGCTCAAATTAAGAAAATAAGTGTAGTGAATAATAATATTAATTTTCACCATTTTGTAACATAAAACATAATTCGCATTTTTGGGAAATCAAGAAATAAATTAATTAAGTTTTTATTGATGTCCTTAAAGCAAATTACATAGCTAATTTTTTGAACCTTCCAGGGGTAAGCCATTTTATTTCCAACGGTCAAAACAAAACATAGAGGATAGGAGAAACCAACGGTCATATTTATAGTCATTTTGGTTCAACGGTCGGATTAGTATGCTTATAAAGGGTCTGGTCTCGGGGCGTCCCTCACTCCAAGTGACTGAAGGAGAGAAGAAGAGATGGTTTGTGTGATTCCCTTGGTGCTCAGCATAGTTGTAGTGGATTTGGCCATCATCAAGTTCATTTTGATGGATTCCAGAAACCCCTACCGCATTCTTGGGCTCTTGGTGGTTTTAAGCGGTCTCCCCATTATTGTAATCGAGTTCTTAGTTGGGTTTTTTGGTTAGTTTATCTTCTTTTTCAGTCAGTGGAAGTTATAGCTGAGATGTTTCTTATTTGAATAAAAGGAGATTTCATTCATTTGATACATTTTATTATTATTACCTTATAAGTTGATTGTTTGTTCACTTACCGAGTGACATTTAAAGCAAACATGTCAAAATTCAAAACATGGTTTTCTCAGGTCGTTACATCTATAGTTGGTGGTTGGGGATTTTTTTTCTTATGGGTATCACTCGGACATGCGGATATGTGGATGGAAAGTCTAGGGAAGGTGTCACCTCTTGCATTAAGGTCATTTTAGATCTTTGATAGATTTGGGTTAGTACCTAATTGATTTCTATTAGCTCATAGTTACAATTTCTTGAAATATGTCTTCTTAATTTTACATCTTTTCCATAATCAAGTCAACTCGTCTCATAATTCTGATCCTAGTGATGTTGAATTAAATGTTGGTTATTATTTTTAGGAGTATCATATACACATCATTGATTGGTGCATGAGGGCTCAAAGAGTTCAATATATCCCTTTGGTGTGAGTGCTATGGAAACATGACCATTTACAAAATGATACCTAGTATTGGGGGATGATTTACATGCTTAGTGGCCATAGTTATTCTAATAAAGAGTTATGACACCCTTGAAAAGGAAACATTGGGACAAGTTCATTTAATGGGGAAAATTTTGAGAAATCAATTTTTCATTGAGGTGTTTAACCTTTAAATTAAATATTGAATTATTTATTTTCTCTTTATTAATGTTATTAATCACATTATGAAGGGTTTATGAGATTACACTACTTGTTCAATGCTTGAAGATTCAACCATTGTAAGAAACAACTGGGTCACACAATTAGTAAAAATCATTTTTCACAGTATGTATAGTTCAATAAACCAGGAAGGGTGTTGTAGACTACCTCATAAAGGATCGCACAAGTTTTTCACAGTTTTTTTAACATTGTGTTGAATCTTGTAAAGGGTGTAAAACCTTGCTATATGTGGGAAAAATTGGTAGATCATGTTTAGAAAAACTGTGTTACCCCAACCATTTGTCCCATTATCCTTGTATAGTATCTAGCACATGATTGGCACATGGTTTGGACAATCATGCATCTAAACTATAAACCTATTAAAAGTTGTCTGTTTTTACCTATTTACCCCTACCAGTATATAACTTAACCCCATCCATTATTTTCATACTCCAATAGATAAGAGGCACACATTTCTATCATTGGGGGAACCTTCCTTGGCCAAAGCTAGGTTCTTTGACAACACATCTATTTGTTCGCTGATTCAACTTTTGTATGTTTCATTGGATTCTAATCATTAAGTTCCCTATTCCTTATTATCCATTCTTCATTCTTCTTCCTACCGATGATGTAATTTTTATGTCAGATCATATATCCTATTTTCAGGTAATTTTTTGTTCTTAAAATTTCTTTTGATCCATGATTGACAAAAATTCTATATTAGATAAGGAATCTACTATAGGCATAAGGTTGGTGTTCTATGCCCCATCCCTTAGTGTCTCATCATCTATTAAATATTTTTGTTGTGCACAAACTAGTTTCATTTGATAATTCTCCTTAAATTCAAATGAATTAAATTCAATATACTAAATCAAAACCTAATACACTAATAACACCTCTAGACATCATTGGATTTGAGACCTCAATGTTAACCACCCCAAGTATGGTGTGTGACTTATTATTCATTTAGTGGCCCATGATGGGATCACGTTAGATAGAATTTGAGTGCTTTTGACTTGAACATTTATTACATAAGTGTTTATTCATAATCAATCACTATTTAAATTCATGTTATGTAAAATATATATATGCGTGGATATAACTTAGATGATTTAGATTATAAAATTAATTGATATTGGTTGCATTCCCTTAAATACCCTTGTCATTCTTAATGAAATATAATGGAATAAACCTAATACATGGTTATGTAACTAAAGGTATAATTAGTTGTATGCCCCTAATTTACTTTTTAATGTTTACTTAAGGTTAGTAGAATGAACATGTTGATGGATAATTTGGAATGAGTATTACATATCCTGCAATTAGATATGATATAAATGTAATGAGTATTTATTGCCTATTGATTTGTATGTTTCATATTTATCTGAATAGTCACACTTGATCCCGCATTAGATTCATAAGGTAATTCCTTGTGCACATTGAGGACATCATTCATATTCATTGAGATGATTTTTATTACAGATACCCAGCATAGAATCTTATCTTTGTCTTATTATGTTAATACCTTGGCATTATTCCAATAATTCACATGACATCTTTTTCGTATATTAGAATTCCTTGGATACACCTTTGGATTCATATTTATGTATTCATACACATTGCACCATGTATTCACCCCATTGGTCCTAGTCATACATAACTCAAGATTACTATAGATGTGCTCCATGGACTTAGTTAGACTTTTTTATGGTGAAGTGCCTTCGGTGTACCCCTTGGATTGCACGTAGTCCCTTATAGCGAGATTGCATGAGTTACTACATTGAGTTGGCCCTGCCCCTAAGGAAAATGATGACTTTGTTTCACCTTGGATCCTCACCTATTATTATTATTATAAAATTTATTTATTTTTACACCTTCACATGTTCAATCTATAAAAACTAAATTTTAAATTAATTAACTAAATTGTTACATGTTCAGAGGAACCAGTTGTGGATGAAGCATATATGGGTTATTATATTATATTTGTTGTACATTTATATATAATTTCCCATTGTATAGTATATATTCACATACATGATTTATATATATTTCATTGGTGGTGGAAAACATATATTTATCTCATAGTCTATCTGGACTATCGTTGGTACCTAGGAAGATTATATGATCGCTGGTGTGGACAATGGGAAGCATCCTGCTTTGGAAACCTGACTTCATTTCTTTATGATGGGTATTGGGTAGCAGATGACAGATCTGTATATCATTATTATTGGATAGTTTGTTACTATTAATGATTCATTTGTTTATCATTTATTGTAATTTTTTCCTTTCCTTGTATGCTTTCTTTTGTTTTTATACGGACAAGATATCATTAGTTTTTATACGATATATTCTAATGTACTTGAGTTTATTATTTATTACATGTATTTCTATGTTTTTTTAAAATGGATTATTTATACATTAATATTATACTGTTTCTATTTATTTTTTCATCTTACATCACTATTGTGCTCCACTCTGACTAGAGGGAATAGACACCCCACTATTACATCCATGGCCTTCATTGCTAGTCAAAAGCCTTTGGTGTTTGATTATATGTTCTTGAGACCATATGGCCAATTGTGTTTGGTTACTCAAAAGTGAATCATGTCTAGGACTTCACAGTGATTTCAAAGTGAAAATATTATTTTTCTCATGAAATATTTCATGTAATTTTTTAATGAAATTTTCATCAATGTTGACAAAATTTATGTTATGGATTGCTTATAAATTATGTATACATGTCTCTTAAATATACACCTAAATTATTCTACATTACATTAATGGGGTTATACATTCCTTATTTTTATTTCTAAAATACCTTTATTATGAAATTTTCTTTAATTTTGATATGAGGAAAGAATATGAACCCCATTTTCTTCCCATGGGTAATTATTATGTTATACCTTATGATTGATTTCCATTATATGTAACATCTATATCATGAACATGTTATAATGGGTGAACCAAAATAACACATTAATTTGTTAAAGATTTAGCCTTATTAGATTTCATGTATGGTATTAGAGAGTGAACCTAATCAATTATTGGACTTTGTCCACCATTTTATATTGTCTTGGAAGTTATCCCTAACTAATTTTTATGTCATTTTTTTGTGTTGATACAACATTTCCTATGATTCTATGATCTTATAATATCATTTTCTTTATATTAATCTACCATTTGATTACTTGTGTACCTTTTATTATATGATATCATGTTATACCTTTGACTCACACGTTACGTTTCTTATCATTTTTATCCCATTACTGGGAATTTATATCACCAATTTTGTTTATATAATACCTTGGTTATCCCATGTAGTTTTTGAATATTAGAAGGATTTAAGAGATAACTTTCGAGAATAAAATAAATAATCATTATTTTAGTCTCACATTGAATTATTATGAACCTATTCTTCTAAATACAATACGTCATGTGATCTTTGGGTTTTCATTAATAGAGGTTTATGTTAAAAATCATGTAACAATATGTTTAAAAGATTTATGGTTCTATAGTTGGTATTAGAGAAATGTCTGGTTATTTTGGGGGATTAAGACTATATTAATTTAGTTATAACCCTATGGATAAGTATAAAGACAATACTAAGTGAACAAATATATCTTGTATTTTATTTTGAAGTGTTGAGAAAGTTGGTTCCAAGAAATTTAATCCATGTCTGAATACTACAAGTAGATGTGACTATAGAATATTATTACAAAGGTGTAATAAACCAATAAAAAGTTTATTAATTTTTAATTTATCATCGCCTAGTTTATGACAATGGTCCTTTCTACACACCTCATTTGACACTCTTAGGGAATATTGATTTTAAACTCATAAAACCCTTTACAAACCATTATGAAGGACTTGAAAAAATTGTTAAGTTAGAAAACCTAATAGGAAATGTTACCATGGATAACCTAGATTAAACCCTAGAGACTCATAATTCATAATATAATTATCCTTATAGGTTTAAAAGTTTCCCTTTTTATGTTAATTCATTCTCATTTTGTTTATTTTATTATATTTAGTTAATAATGGAAAATAGAAGAAATTAGTCCATAATGAATATGATAGACATTATAATGGTTTACCTAGTGATATACTTAGCTTAATAGGAATAGAATTTAGATATCTTTTGATCGTTCTAAAATATCTATCTTGAATTATGATTAACAATTAGAACATAGTAAAATTTACAAACACATAAAATATGGGAATATTGGTGTCTCATTGATGTTAATGTGCTAATTATTATAAATAAAAGAAGTGTACATTTCCCTACATGTCAAAATCGTGGGAATAGGAACTATGGAAAATGACTTAAAAGAATTATAAGATTATATTTGAGTGACAAAAGGAGGGAATAAATGATATTATTTCTAAATAAAAATGAAATTTTTTTATCAACATGTGGGAAAATATAGTTCAACCAAAGGAACCACTAACAGTTAAATGTTGTAGATATGAGGAAATTGGTCTTTATATAAGTTAGTTCCCTAATCAAAGGATTATTTTCTAAGGTACTATGTTATAAAAGTCTTGGAAGCTGACTGGTTGTCTGTTTTAGGAATTGTAACTTGAGAATCATGTTGGTAATGTATTTTTTTATCAATTGTATTTTGGTTATATGAATCGTGAAAAATTTTAGGATTGTTCTACAGTAGTTTTTCTATAAGGATTTTCATGAATATGTTTAATTCTAATATTGACCTATAATGGTGATTTAATGGTAAGGTGATATTTTATGGAAAAAACATGATTGAGGAAAATATGATTTTTGATATGTACTTGATGTCAAGATAACTACATTCAATTAAGATTATTTTATTTTGTGTGGGTGAGCTATATGGAAGAATTTAGTGGTTTAAAAATAATTTGATAATTAATGTTTTTTTGAAGATATTTGTCATATTTTTGCAACATTAAAGGAATTATATATATATGTGGTTTTATAAAATGAAAAACATGCATTCTATGTGACAACTCATCACATTTTAAATGGTAATTGGGATTGAACCCATGACTGAAGGGTGATAAGGTTGGGACACCTAATACTAGACTATGTGGTGTACTTGTTAGAATGGTATTTTTTATCTAAAAAAATTTATAGATAAAAATTATGTTGATTTTGGGAAATGTGTTTTATAATAAAATCAATTTAATTTCTTGATTTTTGAGGTGATTAATTGTATTTTGGGAAATTTTTCAATCAATTGAGGTATATGTAACACTTAGGTATAATATGTTATTTAAAATAAAATATAATTTATGAATAATATAATTAAATCCTTTAATTTTGAGTTATTTGTGATATATGGTTATTTAGTTAGGGAATTATAAGTTGAACATTGGATTTAGATATTAATATGAATGTGTATTCATTCTGGATATTATCTTACCTTGTACTAACCATTTGGGATTTTGGTTAATGTCTAAATATAAATGGAATATCTTGTTATCATTCTATGGAATCATGTTACCAATTATAAGTTAATTTTAGTGCTTCATTAATTAAAAAATCATTTTGAAAACACATAATTTAGAGAAACAGATGAGATTATAGTGAAACATGATTAAAGGATAAAATCATTCTTGTCAAGTATGTATATTTCCTTATGTTATTAATATATATTGGAAAAGGATCCCTTTAATTTAGTAGAATGATATCAAAATAAAAAATTATTCATTTTCGATAAATCAATTTCCTTATCTATCTTAATAAAGGTATAACATTATCTCTTAAATGCATATAATTTCTAAATCCATGTTTTCACTTCCTTGCAATGTCATACTTTTGAGGGAACCAAGTTTTATTTTATTTTAGACAACCTTCTTACTCACCTTTCCTTAATTTTCTGATTTTTATTATTGGGTTATTCAAAAAGGAATTTTCAAATGCCAAACCCACTATTATTGAGAAAAAAGTTCAAATTGTGATGACATAGTTTATTTAAGGGGGTTGGTTCTTACACCCTAAGATTTTAAAAGAAAACTATGATAGATATCATATACAAAACCCATAATTGTGTTTGAAAAAAAAATTATATATTATAAAAATGTTATTATTTAAATGCGATAATTGTAACCTAGTCATCAAATTTTGGGGAATGCATAGAAATAATGTTATTTTAAAAACTAAGTTTGAAGTATAAAGAAAATATATTGAAAAATAAGTACATAATTCTTGGTAAAGTATTTATAGGATTTAAAAATACTCACTATTAAGTGAGTTTTTATTTCAAAGGACCTAAAAATAAAAGGGGATCGAAAGTGGTGGATCCCAAGTTCATCACTGTTGAAGATGAGATTACAATAATTTAGGAGTTTCCTTATGCAATGATGAAGAATGGAACTATCGTTAGGGATCTCCTTTCTAGCTGGGATGTTCTTGGTATAGTTCCCTTTACATTAAGTATGTGTTACATCCATGTTATGACCAATTATAGACCTAAACTTCCTGATATGGAAGACTACAGACAATGTAATACTGGTGTTGTCATGATGAAAGTTAACTAAAAGCTTGGAATATTATTTGATTATATTAATTTGGATGTTGTAGATCCTATAAAGAGAAAGGCTGCGAAGTTGTGCTCTAGTGTCTACACCAATGGGGTTTCCCAAACTAAAAAATGTACTAAAACCAAATAAACGAACCCCTTGAATCACTCACAAGACACCCCCCTCTCATTATTCCCAGGGTGAAGGACCCATATACATTAAGCTTAATCCCAACATTGGGAGGACTCCACTTAACCCACCACTCTTGTGGATCACTTCCACCACCTTCAAAATTTCATGACGCCCTTTGAAGGATTCCCCTGTGGATGACCATACTCTTTACCAATAATGAGGGTGTCGAGTTATACTACTTTGGAAAAAAACATAAACCTTGAGGTATAAATATGGGTTGTTCTTTTCTTCATGACCCTTATTCTGAACCTCCAAAATCACCAAACACACAGTGGAAAAAACATTCCCAAGAGATGAACCTCATGGGTTCCCTGCCCAATATCTTGGAACCACTTGGATAATAAATACATGAAGTAACCCCCATGCATAAGAATCCATAGCCTCTAACCAACAAGTAACTAGATGAAGCAAACATATTCTCCATTAAAATGTACATGCCTATCCATTTTGATATTGGGGTTCTAGAAACATAAATAGTATGCTTATATTAGAATACCATTTCATTAGATATTATAATCAGTTAGAGTTTACTTATTGTGTATCCTCTGGAATATGAATTTCATATTATCTATGATCTTTTTACACCAATGTTTTGTAGGCCAATCATCGTTCTCTTAATTATAACACACCAAAAAACTATAATCATGATCACAAAAAGAACTAAAATATGTTTCTATGGACATTCTCTTATTTAGATCATTAATGAGAATAATCCTATCAAGGAGTGTCTTCTGGTCTTCATCAAGGGTAGAAGAAATAAACCTAGGGTTTAAAAATGCATATTTGAAAGAGATATTTTGGACAATTAATCCTAGGAAGAAGTGTAAACATCTCACCCATTAGTATTTCTAGTAATTGATTTCACCAAACCCAATAACATCAAGTTATCCTACAAGACATTAATGAAACTAGTCATATATAAATCCATGTTTGATATCCTATAGCTCTGTTCTGTATAGCTACACCATTCACCATTGTATTTTTCCTTATGAACATGACTCACATGGACTTTATAGTGATGATTTCCAATGATAGTTTTTTATACATACCATTCATTGTCTCCTTAACACTTCTCAAGTTAACACCATCCTCTGTAATGGTATCTGATAACCTTTCCCAAGATACCCAATGTATTTTCACTCGTTTTTATAGCCCCATATAAAATAGTTTGGAATTTTTTTCATCTTAGATACCTAATATCTAAAAACACATGCTTGGGAATGGATAATAGGATTATTTTCACCAGTATGATCCTACCCCCATGCAAGAATAGTTTATTATTTTAATTAAAAATGTGAGTAGAAAAATGAATTACTAGATTCTCAAAAAACATCTTCTTGATTTTTCAATGTAATATTAGACCACCTAAATAATACATCGGTTGGTATCTCCTCTATATTTGAAGAATATCCTAAATAATATTTCCATGAAAATCCATGCATGACATTGATATGTAAAGAATAATCTTGAATGATTTATCACTTTCTCACTCTGGTTTCCAAAAGTGTTCATTATTTTCTAAAAATAGTATATTGATATTTTCCTATTGTTTATGAGGAATTAAACATTGTCATCAAGCATTACATGGAAAATATTCCATGCCTTAGCTATTACTAGATGGGATTATATTCCCTCTTTCAATTTGTAATTTTATATTCCTTTTGATAGCCTCTTAAGACAATATAAACAAGATAACAAATACTAATTCACCCTATTGTAGGCCACAAACTAAGTTCTAGAAGCCAAATCATCTTCCCACCAGCAAAACAATGAGACTTGGAGGGGTATGTCATATGAATAGAAGATCACAGACCCATTGCTTAAACCCAAAGTGATTCATGACATTTAAAATGTAACCCCACTCTATCTAATTATATTCCATATCCCTATCAACCTTGATCATTATGTTAGAGATATGGTGTTTCCTATTAATACCATCCAATCAATATTTTTCAATCACAATATCACCCTAAATGCTCTGACCCGAGATGAATCCATTTTGTCTTCTCATATTATCTCATGAAGTAATATTCCCAAACATCTATTGATGATGCTGGTGAGAATTTTTTATGGAGAATTTCATAGACATATTATCCTGTACTAGTTTATGGTCATCTACTATTAGGATCAATACCAACTTGGATGCACCCATTGATCTTGGGAGATTACCCCCTCATAGGAAATCATCTACTGTTTCTATCACCTATTGATGGATAAGCTATCATGATGAAATTTAAAAGGCCCCAGGAAGACCATAAGGAATCAATCCACTATCTATATATAAAGATAAAATGACCAGCCTAATCTATTTTTCATTTGGAATGGACACTATCTCATTATTGTCTCAATCTTCAACAATCCTTGGAATGTTTCACATGAAACAATATTCTATGTATCCTCTAATGTGTGAATGGTCACCTAGAATGTTCAAACCCAAGAGTATATCCTCAATGTATTTTAAAGCGATCATTCCTTCCACATTCACATTCCCTATATAAGTTCCATTATCTAATAATTGATTGATCCTACTCGTGGAATTCTGATGCATTACATAGTCATGGAAGAAACCTATGTTTATACCCCCCTAATTTATCCATATATTACATCATTTCTATCAATCCATTATATAAATCTCAATTAATTTTTCAAAATGATTTCTTTTCATGCTCACCAACAAGGCATTGGATTCATCATCTCAATCCTTGATAAATCATCCCTTCCAAAACCCCTATATCTTGATTCAAAACTTCTACTAGCTAATCACTACTATTAGATTAGAATATCCTATCTTATAAATTAATTTTAATCATATTTAGACTTTTTAAAGGGCTTATACAAGCTTATCCCCACACCAAAGTATCCCATGAGTTTTTAACTATGTAAAGAAACCCCTCCTATTGAGACCAACTAATTGAGGAGAATAAACTCGAACTACATTTTTCCTCCCACTAATGTTTCACCAGAAGAGGATAGTAGTTAGAGTGGATTCAAGTTATATAAGTGCACTTGACCTAGGAAAAGTAGTCAACACTGTGGAGGTTAAATAAGAAGTGATCCATCCTACTCCAAAATCGCCCACCCCTTATTTGTTGTCTCGCTAGATGAATAGTTCCCCTATAAATATTTTATCCATGAGTACTTTGTAATATAAGAAATCCATAAATTATTTTATGGACCTGGATGGTTACTTTGATACTCCATGTTTCTATGACCTATTTGATATATTATTTAATATTCCTCCCATGAACCAAGCCAGGCTCCCTAGATGAAATAAGGATAATTGTTACCACAATGTGACCCGCTCAGTAGTATAATACATTATATAAATGAAGTTGAATATATAAGAGTAACTAGCATGAGTAACCTTGGATGTAATTTCCTATGAATATTCATCCATCCTTTCCACTTTATCATTTTGAATTAGATAAATACAAACATTGTGATTTTATAGACTACCATGTGTGAACTCCACAAATGCAAGTCTTCTAGAAGAGGATTGTAAAACATTATCCTTATATTTTGGATCTAATATAACCAGGATAGATGGATAGTGTATCAATTATTTGGAAATAGTGAATACATATTTGGTCATAAAACTTAGTCCCTTGTAAATCTATAAGATAATTGAGGCTATTGGGATAGCAGAGCAATTGTAGTTCTTCCAGGAGGCTTGTAGAGAGATGAGACTGAAGATGAAATCTTAGAGGCCTATTTGGCCTTGTAATGGGTAATTCAACCTCCATAAATTGAAGACATAAAAACATGGGATGAGATAACATCACCTTTTTAGAGGGAATCATCTTTTATTCCACTACATGAAATTATTAGTGGCCTAGAAACTATTTGTTCATACAAAGAGGCTGAATCATATTGGCATGCACATTACCCTTTAAGAGATCACTTTGGAATAGTGTAAAAACCAGATGATACTATCTTTATGTAATCAAAACTACACTAATGAAACACTCAATCACTAGATCGAAAAATAACCAATCCTCTAATATGATAATAAGGGGAGAGAGGGCCATAATTTAGTACTTCTATAGATCAAAAAATTTCTAGATAGAACCCTTCCACCAAACAATCTCCAAAGAGACCCCACCTCGGGCTAGAAATATGAACTTTTAGGGTTGTTCTATCCACCATAAATTGGTAGTGATTTTTAAGAGGTGGATAGAAGTTTGCATACAAGGTGATATGAGACTTTAGTTGTAATCTTAAAGAGGTGTTCTAAATAATTGGTATCATTCTTAACCAAGAATCATTGATTTATTTCTTCATAGACCTCCTTCAAATATTACTCAATAATGATGATATAATAAAATAATTATCTTCTACATAATAAAATAACATTATGTTTCTGGTATAACATAAATCGATCTCATCTTTTATCAAATATGAAATGAAACCCTCATTCATGTGAATGATGGACTTTCGGATCACAAACCAATGTAATTCTTTTTTCTATCATCACCTATCAAAAATAAATATGATAATGGATTTAATATTTATATATGATATTTATGACATATTAATAAATATATAAAATTATTATATCATATACTTTCTTACATTACTATCCATGAATAATGATAATGTAATTCTTGTGTATTGTGGACTACTTCCCCACGATGTGATGTGATCCATTTTGTTACCAAAACACTTGGATGGAATATGTTAGTGTATTTTACTAAATAATATTATATTTGAGATATTATGATAATTAAATAAAGATAAGAAACACTTTCCTTCTTTCTATCATGATAATTGAAAAATGGAAATGTTAAACAAGCATATGTATGTCATATCGTCTGTATGATTGTAACATAGTTCATTTTTATCAGAAATATAATCCATGGTTATTTTTAAAAGTATGAATTATATAGAAAAATGAAAAAAAAAATCAATATAATTGTTCTATATAAGATGGAAAAATGACCCCTTTTACCATGCTAAACACACCAAATCCATTTTGAAATTATGAACTTTGCAACCTCAAAATACCTGATATGGAAATAAGTGATTATGTAATTAAATAAGTAATCAAAATAAAGTAATTAAATGGTTTATATATATGGTATTAATACTAAAAATGGTTCTAAAAAATTAATAGATTATACATGTTTATTATATAGGATATAAAGGACATAAATGAAAAGGTATGGACTCGATGTAAGGGTTTCATCCCAAAACATCCTTATTTGGGACACATGTATTTGGAAAACTTAATTTCTTTTAAATGGTGTATATAATACCCATTTCAATATTTTATCATTAATACATAATAATTCAAGATATTTTATATATAAATTTATTTAAATCATTCATCATAATTATGATTCATTAGTTTCTAAATTGGTAAGGGTTTATTCTTCAATCTCTTTTAAATCAAGATTGTTTATTCATGAATTCTCATTTTAGGAAATTATTTGATAATTTTGTAAAAAACCCCTTTAATTTTCTTATCCTCTTGTTATTCATCAAATTTTCATTTAATAGTGTCATTTTCCTTTCTTTGGAACCTAAAATTTTTGAGATAATGTTTTCAACAAAAGTTGACTTCATTTTTATATTCTGTTTAAAATCCTTTTTCTTCCATAACTATGCTTTCTAAAAACATTTTCATGTATATTTATAAAATTTTCCAAATAATGTTTTTGAGAAATTTTTACCCATGTTAATTTTTTATAATTTTTTTAAATGAATCTTATTTTTATTTTTTGAATTATGTAATTTTAAATATTTTCACAACAGTGTGAAAGGAATGATTTCCTTTACTTGTACGACATGTATAGAATTGCACATCTTCATTCCACTAAATTATTTGAATCTTATGTAATAAATTTAAATTGATAATTTTAAAATAAACTATTTTCTATAATATTTTAGGAATTTCTATATTTTAAAGCAGTTATTTCAAACATAAAAAGGGTGTTTTCTCAGGAAATGTTTCATGTAATGTTTTAAAGGAATTTTAATCAATTAAAATGACCTTAATGTTATATATTACTTCTAAATTAGTTATATATGTATCTCAAATAAATTCAATTATTTTCCTCATCAAATTATGGAAGAATACCTTCAATAGGTTCATTTATTAAATGTATTCATTTTTAAATTTCTAGATATTTTGATATGAGGAAATATTATGCAACCCATTTTCTTCCCATGTGTAATTCTTATGTTCTGATTTATGATTTATTTCCTTTATGTGGAACACATATGAAAACCATGCTCTTTATTTCACTTTATTTGATTGTTTATTATGTAATATTACACTTTATATAACCTAGAATATTGAGAAGTCTAGTGTATTTTTGAATTAGGTAAAATACATAATAACTTAAAATGGGAAATGCATCAGCTTCATTGAAAACTTCTTTAACTTGATCATACTTAAAACTACATGGGATAACCTTGGGAGATACCTAAGAAAGGGGTGAGTTCTAACTCCTAGATAGGGAATAAACATGGAATAAAATTAAAATAATAATACATGTTAGATAATAGACATATCAATGGGGAATAAAAGGATTAGGAATCATAAACTTGAACAATGAGACATGATATATCATGATAATCATAAAGAAAACATGGTAAATGTGGAAACAACTTAAAACACTACATCATAAATATAGTCAAGGATAACTACCAGCACATCCTTATAGATAAAGTTACATAAATTAATTGAGTTTACTCTTTGTCCCAAGATGACATCCCATGAGACTAAATTTTACCCAATTTATTGGAGCGCTATATAATTTCAGACACTTCTGTCAACTTCATTATAAATTATTTCTTATGTTTTCCACATATATTATATAACATGGATTAATTCATCATAATATTTTATTACATGATCAAGGAGTCTGTAATAAATATATATTTTTCCATTTCAAATAAGTATAAGTTTATAAAGGTGAACAAATTTGATTTGAAATTGGTGTTCTATTCACTGCACAATAGTCTTGTAATGGTAAATCAAGGTGAAATTTTGGTAGCATAACGATGTCACTTAATAATTCAAAAAATGGGTTGATGAGAGATAAATGGGCCTATCATAATTTGGAAACAAAATGGGTAGTAATATAGACATGTAAAGGCATGTCCCAATATTAGGAATTGTAAATTTAAGGTATTAGATAATAAAGAAACTCCAATAAAGAAGTGAATGTGAGGATCCCTTACCTTGAGAGTGTTACTCAAAATGCTTGGCAGGGTCTTCTTGAGAGATTGGGGTAATCATAGAAGGACTATATGGAGGTTGGGGTCGATTAAGGACATGATAAAAATATATTTTGTGATGATAAATATGACATTGGGTGGGTTTATATATGAAATGAGTGGTAATGTATTTATCAATTCTCAAACATAGGTTATGGACTCTATGTAATAAAATAATTAAAACTAAAAACATTCCCATGGCTGCACCCATGATTTCTTACAAAGGTGATTGGTTTTAATTATTTTATAAGGATATGGTTCAAACATAATAAAATAATACCATTGATTATGGGGATGTGAATCATAATCTTAAAGAATTAATTTTAAAACCTAAAAATATATTAATGGTTTTAGAGGATTCATAAAGGATATATAAAATTAATAAAATAAAAATATAATAACATTATATTAAATAGAAACATATATTTTTTCATATATACCCTTTTTAGTATTTATTACATCACTTTTAGTTCATTATGATGTCATAATACACACTGTATATTTATATGGTATTTAATTTTTACCTAAAAACTTAAATGCCTTAGAAAATTTTGAATAATTAAACATTGAATAATTTTTACATTATTATTTCCAAAATAATATTCAGTTTATCAAAATAATTTCCTAAATATTTGAATTTTTACTTTTAAAATAATATCAACATTTATTGAGAAGTGTAGGGTTTTTTTAAATAACAGTTTTTGAACACTTATAAAAAATACTATTAACTTCATAAAAATTATATTTTCATTTATATTTAATCATAATTATTTAATAGTAATATTTATTAAAATATAATTTATTTCAAAAATCCATTAATTTATTAAAATAAATGCCTTAATAGAATTTGAATATTACCCAATAATACACTTTGTGTTTTATTTGATCAAAATCAAAATCATTTATAAAGTAACAATAATAAGAAGTAAGTATAAAAATTATATTGATGAAAATAATGTACATAATCATATTTATATAGATATGATACATATCCCTTTTATACACTATAAAGTTCTCTAAGGTTATGGAACGCAATGGTGAGACTTTTATGGGATGGTTTGGCATATATAGTTTGGGATGAGATCTCGATGATCATGAACTTATCATTTAAATGGTTTATCTTATGCTTAAGTTGTTTCACATCATCTTGGAATTGGTCAAAGTAAAATCCGAGAGAAGATACCTCCCTAAAAACCTCTAATAAATGGGCATCATAGGGTATGACCCTACAGGTTGGGTCCATCACATCCTTTCTCTGTGTGAATTGGATTTGGTAAAACCCTATATTTATAATAGTCTTGTGATCACTATTAAATGGATATATTATCAATGGTAATGATTTTTAATGGTATTTTAAATCCATTAGGATATAGTAAAACCTAAAAATTTCATGTGTTTTCTATAACCACAAAACATAATAATAACACTTAATTTAAATCATATGTGGAATTTTATTTATAAATGTCTGGTTATTAAAATCATCCTCCCTTTAGAAATTTCACCCTTTAATTTTTCTTCTCCAACAATAAAATAGATGAGGGTAATTATGTTTTAGCACCTCCTTTGTTTCCCATTTTTCTTCTTCAAACTTCTTATTTCTCAATATAAATTTGACAGGGTGTATTGTATTATTTCATAGAACTTTCTCTTTGTGATCTAAGATCCTCACCAACTTCTCTTCATAGGAATGATCATTCTACAACGATACCACCTTCATATTGAGTACATGTCAGGGGTCTATTATGTACTTAATCAAGAGGGGTACATGGAATTCTTTATGTACTTGAGGATGGTTAGTTGGGAGTGATAGTCGATAGGCCAGTGCTTTGATGTGATCAAGGATCTCAAAGGGACTGATGTGTCTTAGACTAAGATTTACCTTCTTCCAAAATCTTATAAATTTCCTCCATGGATATATGCAGAGGAATACCATGCCTCCAAAATCAACATCTATGTCTTGTTGACTATTTTCATCGTAGCTCTTTGGTTTACTCTAAGAATCCTTGATTTACTATTGAATAATTATAAACTTTCAACCATTTCCTAATCCATTTCAGGAACTAGTAATTTTCGTACGCCAACTTCACCCTAGAATATAGGTTTTTTTTCACCTCTCCCCATAAGGTGATTCATAGGTATCTCTTTGGATGATTGAGTGGATACTATTACTGTATGAAAACTCGAATATAGGAATATGTTGACCCCAACATCCTTTGAAGATAATTTTTCATTATCTCAACATGTACTTATGTGTTTGGATAGTTCGCTCAGATTGAACATTAGTTTGAGGGTGATAATCCATGCATAAGTTCAACTCTATATTTATATAATGTTGAATGCTCTTCTAGAACATGGAGTTAAACTTTAGATCATAATCATATACAATCAATATTGGTGTTCTATGTAGCCTCACCACTTCTCTAATGTATATCCTTTCTATTTTATTGAGTGGGAAGTCCTATTGAATTTCAATGAAGTGAGAAGTCTGTATAAGATGATCCACCACAACCCATATAGCATTATTTCCTCTTAATGTCCTTAGAAGTCCAGTGACTAAGTCTGTGGTGATTTTTTACCATATAAGCATGGGTAACGGTTGCATCATCCCCTTGGTGAAGCATTGAAATACTGTTTTTAGATGATCAATTAAAATAGGGGATAAATTTTAAGTTTAAAAACTTATGATTTTAACTTTAAGGAAAACTATTTTTAACAAAGTTAAACACTGTAAATTCACAAAGACTATTTTAGTTCTATGAGAAAATCTTTCTTAGGTTCAAAAAATATGAATCTGGAAGTGAAACATAAGAACAATTTTCTTAGAGGAATATTCTACCTTAAAGTGTATAGAATCTTATTTATCAGAGTAAGTAAAGTACAAGAAATTATAATAAAGTATAATAAATTTATAATTTCTTCCTTTATCAAAATACAGTGGAAATAAAAACATAAAACAAAAACAAGTAACAAGTAGGAAATATTTTCACCCAAAGATAAGGGTATCAAAAAATCTTGGATAAAGGTCTGTTGATTTATACTTTCATGAAAGTCAACCTTACCCACATTTGGGTAATCCCTCAATAGGAATATTATAATTTGTCTTGTTATCCCAACAATCCCTTGAACTTTAATGTGGTTGGATCCTCTGTCTCCTATCGTTGGCATCCTTTGATTGTACTCCACAACAATCAGAGTCGCATGAATCAAAATGAACAAGATGTTCACATCTAAACAAGATTTTCATGAAAACACACAAGGTATGAGAGTCTCTCTCTCTCTATAAATCACTTCACAACATCACAACATGTAATATCAGGGTAATCAGAAGATAGATAATGAGATCATTCAAATTAGCTCTTATATATAATCAATAATCCAATGGTTGTCTCCCTCCTCCGAAAGACATATTTTTCTATGAATTTTAGAGGGACCTGTACACATTTCACTTAACTAATGGTTAGTTAGAAAATAAATGTATATTATCATTTTATAATTAAAAAAATATAAGGAAAATTGAATTTTCTTAACCAATTCTGAATATATGGAGTCTAAGTAAAATATAAAATTCTGAATCTAATAATATTAATAATTGGATTCTATAAAACATAGATATTCAGATTCTGTATTTCAAGAAAATTGGAATTCAATGTCTATAGATTCCAGAATATGGATTTCATTGAATTCGAAGTCCAAATTTTGTGGAATTCAGAGTCTGAATTTTGAGGAATTTGGAGTTCTAATTCTAAGCAATTCATAGTTCTAATTCTAATCAATTTAGAATCCTAATTCTGATGAATTTGGAATCCAAATTCTAAGGGATTTGGAGTCAAGATTATGAGGAATTTTGAGTATGAATTATAAGGAATTTAGAGTCTTAATTTTAGATAATTCGGTATCTTAATTTCCAATAATTCAGAGTCTGGATTTTAGATAATTTGGAGTCTGAATTTCAGAGAATTTGGAGTCTCAATTTTAGATAATTTGGAGTCTTCATTTTAGAGAATTCGAAGTCTGAATTTCATATAATTTTGAGTCTAAAAACATAAGACTCTATATCCAAGGAACTATAAGAATCTGATGTTTTTAATAAGGATCTGAATTTTAGACTTAGTAATAAAATGAACTTGGTTTTGAGAGAACATAAAACGATATAATGAAATCCAAGGTAAGGATAAAAATTTCTTTAGAGAGGTAAAAATTTCTTTAAGAAAATAATCCTTAGGGAAAGATAATTTTCTATAAGGTGAAGTATTTTTTATTTTCAAATCATAGAGGAATATAAAATTCATAAGGAAACCCTATTGACTCAATAATCTCCCTCTTTTTTTAATACACAAACAAAATTTCGAAAACAAAAATATAAGGAATAATAATTAGCTTTATGAAATTAAAAATAAAAATCCTCTCCCTTTACTTATAATCATGATGAATACAACTAACTCCCCCCTTAAGTTTTTGAAATACAAAAGGATCATATTTTGGACTTCCTTTGAGAGATTTTAAATTTTCTTGCATAATAAAGTCTTCTTTTATATAAACTCCCCTTAATTAAGGCATTCCCTTCTTTTATATTTAGTATTATTTTTACCATTATTTTATCCCCCATTGTGACTCTCAAAAAGGAATAGAGATAATGAAAAAAATGGTACCTAAAAGATTAGAACTATACATCAAAACAAATGAAGGACAAAAAATTATAATTATTTTTGGAAAAATTTATACATGGAATACAATAAAAATTAGAATTTAAAGGAAAAATTATGCATCAGTCTTTTTCTTCGGCATGATATTTCTCAAGGTATCCATCAAATTATTGATCTCTTTATGATATTCTTCAAACCACTTGAGATACTTTTATTGATCCTAATTTTTATTTTCCCAATCCATTATTTTTTCATCTTGATACTTAAGGATTTATTCCTGATACCTCATTACTTATTCTTGTTGTTTGAACTTTTCTTGAAACTCTTCGCAGAGATCCCTTTCCCTATTCAATTTTAAAGCAACAAAATTCAACATCCCATTCAGATATTTATCCTCTTTCTTCTGGGCTATTAGCTCAAGATTCAGCTTCTCTGTAAAACATTTTGTATGATTTTTTAACTTATCATCTGACTTATAGAATGAATCATTCACTGAGTCTTGAAATTCATCAAAAATTCTCAAGTCATCAATTGTTCTTTTGGACCGATTTGTAATTTCCAAACAAGATCTACTATAAGCATCATAATCGACATGTATGACTTTTAAATCAGCCTCAAACATGATGAATTTTTCCATGATCATTCTTACAAAATATGACTTTTGATTAAAGGGGTGTTGAAGCAGCACACACCTCGAATCAATACTCAGATAAAAGGGTATGGTGTCTACTAACTTCTTCAGTGACTATACCCCAAAATTCTAATCCATGGAATATGATTCGGAATTTTATTCCCTTGTAGGTGAAGATTCTTTTTCAAGCTCTACATTCATCCTCTTGGATGCTTCACTAGCATCCTTCATAACCACCATAGCCTTCTCTGGTGTATCAACAACCACCTGTTTTCCTTTATCTACTTTGGAAATAATCTCTGCAGACTTCAGTGATTTATGCTCACTATCTAAAAGTTAGAAAATTTTATCTTCATCACCAACTTCTTTCTCATCATCATCTTTACGATCCTCATGATAGATGAAGTCATGATTTCTACTTTCATCATCAGAAGGTTAGATAACATCTTCCTGACCATCATCCTCTTTTCCTTGAGAAAACATTTTTTTTGAATCAACCTGGGAAGTCCATATGGAAAGAGTTTCAGAAGAAATTTCCTCCTTAAGATATCCTTCAACTTAATTTATTACATCATCTATCTCATCTTCTTCATTATCTTCATATACTTATTCTTCCTCAACAATATCTTCTTCTATAATAGGTTCTGGAATTGAAATTTTCTTTCCCAAACTCTCTACTGGTACAGATTCTTGGAGAAAATATTTTGGTACCTAAATTTGTTCAGAATCTTTCTTGGTATCCATGAGAATTTCTTGAACGATCTCAACTTCAGACATTTTTTCTTCTTCCATTTTCATGCTTTTCATGCTCTTTAGCAACATTAGTTTTTATTTACTTTACCTCAGTAGGATCTAGAAATAAACTAGGATATCCTTCTTTTTTATTTTTATTCTCTTCCCTCCATTTCGCTACCACTTCATCGTGGAAAATCTTTTTCTTTTTTGGTTTTTGTGTTGCTGATTGAGTTTTCAGAATTGTAGGCTTCTCTTTGGTTTTCGGTTCATTTTCCTTTCTCTTCTTTTGATATTTCTTATAAATCTATAAAACTTACACTTTCTTAGTTAGAGCTTCAACCTCACTATCTGAAATATCATAAAATTCTCCAGACTTGGTATTGAAACCAGCTTTCATCCTCCTCATTGTATCATCACTCAGTAACAAGATCTTAAAATTTCATAGTTTAGAGTTGTAGGGAACTTTGAACGATTATAATCATAGCACTATGATCATAGGAAAAATTGAAAAATACATGATGATTTTTTATTTTAGAGTCCTATTCTTGATATAGGTGATTTTCAAAATGATATACTTCACAATATTTATCTTCCACAGGATAACCAAAAAATCCAAGATAAATATGTCACTTTTCTTTAAGGAGTCCTTGACTATTTTAATCAAAATAAGAAAACCCTATACCCATAACACTAATAATCAAAAGTTTGTTGAAATATGGTTGATCTTTGGTGATTTAACGTCTTTGATTCCAAGTCACTATATTTTCTTTTCCTTCTCAAAAGTTCCTCACTGATCTGGTAGCTTGTGAGTGTAGAAAATTGCATCACCTTAATAAGGAACTCGAAGAATATTTTCTTCTATATTGAAGGATATAGAATATGATTTCCCCTAGATCTAGAACAAAAATGTGCCTTTTCAACCTTAATTATAAAAGATTAATGTATCATAGAATTCTGTAAGAGACTTTGGGTAAACTGGATCCTGACTTTTCGGATTTTCTATGAAAAATATCTCATATCCATTCAATTTAATGTTTTTCGTAATCATGAAATTATACTTAGCAGTGAATATTGTATCAACTAACATTTCCCTATATATTTCTTATTCCTTGAATTCCTTGGTTGAAGACATTTGTTCCTATGGGGAGGCTTAAAACAACATTTGTAATCTAAGAAAACATGGAAAAGCGGAATGACCTTTTTTGAAGAGTGGCAGAGCGTTGACATAGAAAACATTGAAAACAGATGTGGGATGTGAAATAGGGGCCATTATATAGGCATCCAGGTGATGGTTAGAATTCACAATTAGATCCAACCATTGAAAAGAGAACTAACTGATCTAACAGTTGATATGAAAGCTGATGAAGGGTTTGGTAGGTTTTGATCTTTTGATGTTTTTGAGGAAAATTAAGATTTAGAAAAAGTGAATCCGATAAATATTTTCTTAAATAAAAACAAATAAAAAATTAGATTACAAAAATTTAAGTAAGAAACATACCTTCTATATTGCTAATAAAATTGTCAGTAATGAAAATATTCTTCATGAAGAACTTTAGATTCTAGAAAAAAATTTAAGTGATGAAAATTTTTTATTCTAAAATTTTGGTTTTTGAAAAAATTTAGTTAATAAAAAAATTGATTAAGAAAAAAAATTAGTTACAAAAAAAATTGATTAAGGATAAAATTTGTTAATGAAAATTTTGATTTATAAAAAATTTGATTACAAAAATTATTATTAAGGAAAAAATTTGGTTACGAACAAATTTGATTAGGGAAAAAATTTGGTAACGAAAAATTTTGATTAAGAAAAAACAATTTGGAAAACAAACAAATGTACTCCCCCTATGGGAAGGTGTTTCTTAATGTAATAATATAGGTTTAAAAAATTTAATATAAAATATTACCTTATGGTTATCATTCCTAACGTTTTTTTAATGTATTCAAATCTATCATAGGGTAATGCTTTTGTAAAAATATCAGCAATTTGATCTTGTGTTCTATAAATTGAAGAATGATACCTCTTTTATGTGTGTGATCCCTATGAAATTGATTCTGAATATATATTTCTTTTGAACGGGAGTGATGTGTAGGGTTTTTTCATAAGGAAATGGTACTTGGGTTATCCCACAATATCTGTGTTTTGGTAAAACTCATGCCATGGTCTGTGATTGTGTGTTGCATCCACAACACTTGGGCACAACAACTTCCAGCTGCTGCATATTCAACTTCAGTAGTGGAAAGTTATATAGATTTCTGCTTCATACATAACCAAGAAACAAATGAATCTCCTAAAAAATTATATGTTCTTGATGTACATATTCTATCCATTAAACATCATCCAATAGCACCATCTGAAAATATTTTTAAAACAAAATCCTTTTTAGAAGTATAGAAAAGTCTTAAATACATGGTTCCCTTTAAATAGAGAAAAATTCTTTTCACTACTTATAAATGACATTCCTTTGGAATAGTTTGATATCATTCACATAATTATACTAAAAACATAAATTTTGTAAGACTAGCGGTCAAGTATAGTAAACTTTCTATCAAACCTCTAAATGGTGTTTGATCTACTACTTTGACAGATTCATTAAGATCATTTTATTTTGAGGTATGGATTGGAATGATTATACTTTTAGTGTTGTCATATCCATACTTTTTTAAAATATATATAATATACTTATGTTTTTATATATAAGTTCCTTTTGATTTTTTGAGAAATTTAAAAACCTAGGAAAAATGATAACTCACCCATCATACTCATTTCACACACATATTTCATTAGATTTGAAAATGAATTAGTTAAATATTGTTAAGTTAAAATAAATATAATATCATAAATATAAATTTGAACATTAAAACCATATTTCTAATGTTTCTTTATAAAAATAGTTGGATCAGAAGTTCCCTTAACTTAATTTTTTTGTATCAAAAATCATGTATGTTTATCATACCAGGCTCTATGGGATTGTTTAAGTCCATATAATGCATTTCTAAGTTTGAAAACATTTTTAGGATGTTTTTTGTCTTCAAAACCAAGACATTTTTCAACATAAACTTCCTCTTCAACATATCCATTGAAAAAAGCACACTTCACAACCATTTGAAAATGTTTGAAATTAAAGAATGCTATATTAGAAAGTAAAATGCAAATAGATTCAAGTATAGTTACTGGAGCATAGGTTTCATCATCATTTATCTCTTCATGTTGATTATAACCATTAGAAACTAATCTATCTTTATTTCTTACTATGGTTCCATTTTCATCACACTTATTTCTGGAGACCCATTTTACTCTAATTATAGATGATTCCTTATGTATTTCAACAAATGTCCAAACATTGTTCCTTTAAAATTGTTTTAGCTCATCTTACATGGATTTAATCTATTCATCATCACCTAAATCTTCATCAGTGATTTCTAGTTCTAATTGGGAAAGGAACTCTATATGTTCAACTTCTTTTATAAAGTAACATATAGTTCTTATGGGTTGATTTACATCACCAATTATACTATCACTTGGATGATTCTCAAGAAATAACTAATTTGGGTTTTGTAAAACCTAGTCATCAACATATGGTAGAAAATATTCTGGGGTAAATACTTCAGAAATGTTTTCTTGAACATTTTCCTTTTCAGAAGTATCTTCTATCAAGTTTTTATAATAAGTTTTTGAAAACAAATCTTAGGATGTAGGTTGGGGTTGTTTAAAAAGAAAAGGATATGTTTTTTCAAATTTAACATGCACTATTTCTTCAACTATACATGCATTTTTATTTAAAACTATATAATCCTTATAAGTAATGGAATAGCCTAAGAAAATATCTTCATTCGATTTGGATGAAAATTTATGTAAGTTATTGTTAGTATTTAGGATGAATACTTTTCAACCAAATACTTTGAAGAAATAAATTTTAGGTTTTAGACTAGTCCACAATTTATAAGGTGTTTTGTTAAGAAAAATTCTGATCAAAACTCCATTCATAGTATAATAAGCAGTACTAATAGCTTCATCCCAAAATATTTTAGTAATGGAATATTCACTCAACAAGGTTCTAGTTATCTCTTGAATAATTATATTTCTTCTTTCAATAATACTATTCTTTTGAGAATATATTAGTAATGAAAAGTTATGATTAATTTCGTTCTTACTTCAAAAATTCTCAAAATATGAATTTTGAAATTCTCTTCCATGATCACTATGAATAGTTATCAATTGACAGTTTTTCTTATTTTTTACTTGCGCTCTAAAATATATGAAATAAGAAAAATATTTATATTTCTTAGCTAGAAAATAATCCCATGTAAATCTAGTGTAATCATCATCAAAAGAAAATACATAATATTTTTCTCTAATAATTCTTGTTGGTGTTGGACCAAAAAGATCAATATGTACTAACTGTAATGAATTAGAAATAGAGACTTCCCTGATTGTTTTAAAACTTGATTTATGTTCCTTTCCATATTGACAAGGATTACAAATTTTTGAAGAATCAAATCTATACTCTGGTAGATCCTTAAAATTATTTTTCATTCATAGTTTTCATAGGTTCTTATGGTTACAGTGTCCTAACCTTCTATTCCCTAACCAAGATCTGTCTTCCATTTCACTAAGGAAAGATAGATCTTGGCTCCAAATGTATTCTATATTTAGTGTTTATAAATTCTCATTCCTATGGGTAGAAAAAATAAACTCTTCTTTAGAATTGTGTATTTAGAATTTATCATTCCTAAAATTCACAAGGTAACCTTCATCACATAATTGAATTTTTCTAATGAGGTTGTTCTTAATACCCTTAACAAATAAAACATTTGAAATTAATTTTTTTCCAAGAAGAACAATGTTTCATATAATTACAATTTCTCCTTGAGCATTATCCCCAAAATTTATTTTCCCTCTTTTTGGCTTGATAATATTTTCAAATGAATTTTCGTTACCAGTCCTATTCTTGAAACATCCACTATCCATGTAACATTTATTTTTGTTGTTACTTTCTTTATTTTCTTTAAAATAAAAGTGTTAGACTTTTGGAATCCAAATTTTCATGGATCTAAAAGATTCAGAAAGTAAAATTTTAGGAATCCACATTTTCTTAGAAAAATAAGCTTTATGAAAACATAATAACTTGGTTTTATTTAAAGAAAAAAACTTCTCCCAATTTCCACAACATTTACATTTAGTAAATAATGTATCACTTTGGGGAATAAATAATTTTTACCAAAAATAGGATTCGAATGGGTATAAGAAAATCCAAGACTACTCCTTAGAGGAAACATTTGACAATATATCTTGTCAAAGCTTTCCTTACCAGAGGTTAAATTTTAGAAGAATTTACTTAAAGAAAATATCCTTGAATTTAGTTTAAATATCACGTTCTTTTCCTCAAACTTATTAATTTTAGAAATTGAGTTTTCCTCTAAAAGAATTTCATAAAATAACATCTTCAAGATCCTTATAAAGTTTATCCTTCTTAGAATTAACTTCCTTAAGGTTTTTTGAAATATTTTTAAATCAAATTTTTTTTATCAAGATCCATAGAATGATATTATAATTCTTTAGTTAAAACATAAATTATAGAATTATCCTTCTCTAAATTATTTTTTATCTTTCAATTTAAATTTTCAAGATGTTTGGAAAACCTAGACACTTCATCATAAGAAGGTAAATTGTTATCTTCTTTATAAGAAGATTATTCATCTTAAGATTTATAACATTTATCATCAGTATAATTTTCATTAAAAGATATATTAGTGATATGTTCAGCATTTTCAACCTTGGCCATTAGACAATGATTTTTCATAGGTAACTTGGCTAGTATACCAAGATTCTTCTCACTGCAAGATTCATACTCTAGGGATTCATCAGATGAGTCACCACTACTGGAACTCCATGTATCATTATCCTTCAATAATTTCATGGATTTAGTTTTATAATACTTCTTTCTAATCCTATTATAATTATTTTCTTTTCAATCAATTATCTTAAGCATGGGAAAATAATTTCAGATGTGTCCAGCCCTTTTACATTCATAACAGGTGACTTCCAAGTATTTCTTATCATTTCATTCTTTATTCTTATATATAAACTGAAAGTCTTTCTTTCCCACTCTCTTGTTCATCCATTGAGAAATATTAGCTAATTCATTTTCAGAATGTTCACTTTCACTAGACTCAGATAGAACCATGACATTCTTAGACTTAGATCTTGTATCCATTTTTGGAGTCTTAACTTTAGTAGTAGTAAAGTATACACTTACATTTCCATTCTCCTTATTTTTCATATCAACATCTCTTTTCATTCTTGTCTCATGTTGAATAAGAGTTCCCGAAATTTCATCAAGGGTAATATTGGAAACTTTCATATTCTCATCAATCGATTTTCTTTTGGATTCCCACTCATTTTTCATTATATCTATAATCTCATCCACAATAACATCATCATCTAAAACTTTTTATTCCATATATTGACTACTATTTACAATGTTAATAAATATTTGTTGGAATTTGAAAACTGAAAAAAAATCCATGATATTCTACTCTTAACATTACTCTTCTGGTCTCTATCACTTTTGATTTTCTAAAGTGTGTAAAATAATGTTTCTTCCAGATAAAATTGGAAGATTCACATGAAGATATTTGACTATATATATTCCTAGTCATAGAATAGAGAAAATTATTGGGTACCTTATAATTTATTTGATATTCTAATTTTCCTTGTTTTTGATGGTTTTGACTTCCTTGTCTGGAATATTTTAATCTCTAGTATGCATTAAAAAATTATATACTCCATTGATAATGACAAAGGTATTCATTCTATGTTTCCAGTAATCATAATCATTACCATCAAAAATTGGTGGTCTAGTGGGATTAATATTTTTAATAGAACCAATATTTTTACCTTACATTCTATAAGAAAATATCTTCTCAAAAAAAATTTAAGTAGTAAAATTTTATAAACAAAGATAAAAACATTTAAGAAAAACATGAAAAAGAAAAGATAAGAAAGAAGAATATAGTACATGAAAAAAATTTCAAAAAAAAATTATATGTGAGTATAAGTATTTTAGAGACCTCCTCTGATACCAATTGTAGGATCGAAATAATATATGTAAATGTACAATTACAAGAGCGGGGGTGAATTATAATTTTAAAATCTTTTTATTTTTAACCTTAAGGAAAAATATTTTTAACAAAATTAGACAAGGTATGTTTACAAATCCTCTTTTATTTCTATGAGAAAATCTTTCTTATGTTACATAAATATGAATCCGGAAGTGAAACCTAATAAAAATTTTCTTAAGGGAAGATTTTACCGTAAAGTGTATAGAATCTTATTTATCAGAATAAGTAAAGTAAAAGATTGTATTAGAAAGTTATACATTCTTCATTTATCAAAATACAGAATAAATAAAAACTTAAAACCAAAATAATTAACAAGTAGAAAATATTTTCACCCAAAGAGTAGGGTATCTAACAACCTTGGATAAATATCCCTTGATTTATACTTTCAAGAAAGTCTGTCTTGCTCATGCCATGAAAATACCTTGATTGGAATATCAGAATCTCTCTTGATATCCCTACAATCCCTCAAACTTTAAAGTAGTTGGAACCTATGTCTTACAATCCCCAGAAGCCCTCTATTGTACTCAGAAAAAATCGGAGTCACATGATTAAATCTGAACAAGATGTTTATGGCAGAACAAGATGTTCATGAAAACGAACAAGCAATGATAGCCTCTCTCTCTAAAAATCACTTAAAAATATAACAACATGTAATATCTAGGGTGATCAATAGATAGATAAGGAGCATGTTCAAATGAGATCTTATTTATAAGAAAGAATCCAATGTTCAACTTCATCCTCCAATGATTATATTTTTTCTTGAATTTAGTAGGGACCAATACATGAGTTAATCAACCAATGGTTTATTAAAAAAAATGTATGAAATCATTTTATAATTAAAAAATCATGTGTAAAGAAAAATGAATTAGCCTAACCAATTATGAGGATCTGGAGACTAAGTAAAAACTAGAATTCAGAATCTAATCATATTAACAAGTGGATTCTATAAAACATGGACATTCAGCTTCTGTTTTTCAAATAATTCAAATCTGAATTCTATATATTCCATAATTTGAATTTTAATGAATTAGGATTCGGAATTCTACAGAATACGGAGTCTAAATTATAAATAATTTAGAGTCTGAATTCTGAGGAATTCAGATTTTGAATTTAGAGGAATTTGAAGTCTGAATTCCTAAGAAGTTGGAGTCTACATTCGGAGGAATTCTGAGTCTGAATTCTGAGGAATTCGGAGTCTGAATTTTGAGGAATTCATAATCTGAATAATGAGTAATTAGATGTCTGAATTATGAGTAATTTGAATTCTGAATTCTGACTAATTCAGAGTCTAAATTCTAGGGAATTCAGATTATGAAATATAAGGAAATCAGATTATGAGTTCTATGGAATTTGGAATCTTAATTTTAAAGAATTTGGAGTCTGGATTTCATAAAAATCGAAATCTGAATTTTGGAGAATTAGAAGACTTAATTTCTGAGAAGTTGATGTCTATATTTTAGAGAATTCAGAGTCTAAATTTCAGAGAATTTGGAGTCTGATTTTTAGAGAATTTGGAGTCTGAATTTCAGATAATTCGGAGTATAAAAACATATGACTCTATATCCAAGGAACTATAAGATTCTGAGTTTTCTAATAAGGATCCAAATATTATATTTATTAATAAAATTAACTTGGTTTTGAGAGAACATAAACCAGTATAATGAAAAACAAGTTAAGGATAAAAAAATTAGAGAAGGAAAATTTTCATTAATAAAATAATCCTTAGTGAAGAGAATTTTTCTTAAGATAAAGTGTTTTTTATTTAAAAACATATAGGAATTGAAAATTTTTAAGGAATCCCTATTAACTTAACACTTGGGTTTTTCCTTTCATCCTTCACCTATTAACATACCAGACATCATGAGGTGTATTATTTAATATTATTCTTTATATGTCCCACCAATAGTTCTCTCAGAGATCCCGATACATCATTGTGCATCACGGATGGATGGAGAATGTTGAACTATGTGATTCATCCAATAGATGATTCTTTAACTCCTGAGTTCCACTTTATTCACATTCCCGTGATTCTACTGAATTTATATTCATAGTCCTTGATAATATTTAACCATATTTCTTAGTTCATATTCAATTCTTTTTGTCTGAATATGAACTTAAGGATTTCTGAATCCGTATATATTTTACACTTCTCCCTAAAGATATAATTCCAAAAAACACTATGAATATTTCTATAGAAAACTCATGATCATCTATTGGGTATCTTTGTTCATGAAATTCTAGCCACCTTGAATCATAGGCTATCACTTTTCATTTTTTATTAATACACAACCAAAGACCTTCTTTGATGCATCACTGAATACCACCCAAATTTCTCCACTTGTGGGTAGTTTGAGTACATTTTCAGGGATAAAACTAATATTAAACTACATGAATATCTCTTCATATTCATCTTTCCAAGAAACCTTGACTCCATTCCAAGTAATATTAGTTTGATTCTATTACAATCATGTTCAATTTTTCACAAAAATATGAAAATACCCAGTTAGTCCAAGGAAACGTCATATATTTATCATAGATGTTGGTCTCAACCATCATTCAGTTGCTTCTTTTTTTTGAATGGTCCATAGATATACCAATAATTTGGATAATATTCCAATGAATGAGGCTTACTTCAACTAGAACTCAAATGTTTTGTATCTGGAATAAATGTTATCCTTTTTGTAAGGACTTTATCATAGTCCTAAGATACTCATCATGCTTCTCCTTTCTTTTAGAGTATATTAGAATATCATATATAAATAAAACCCTAAATTTGTGATGGTAATCTATAAATACTCTATTCAGCATTTCCTTGAAGATTTATAGAGCATTAGTGAGTCTGAATAGCATTACTTTGAACTCGTAGTGCCCATATGATATACAAAAAAATTATGGGGGATATCCTCTTTATTTACCATAACATGGTAATATCCCAACTATAGATTGAATTTGGAGATGAATTTTTCTCCATGTAGCTAATAAATTAATTCATCAATCCATATCAAAAGGATACATGTTCTTTATCATGATCTTCTTAAGCTCGCGATAATCAATGTAGGGTAACATTTACCCATCCTTCTTCATGATGAAGAGGACTCATGTTCCCCAAGGTGTAGCAATTGGGAAAATGAACACCTTACCCATATTCTTCAATAGATGTTTATTCATCTATGAAAGTTCCAAAACATACATTCTATATGGAATATTTTACAATGTTAATGTCCCATGTTTAAGATTGATTAAAAATTTAAACTCTTAGCTATGAGGAAGACTTGTCCATTCATTGGGAAATACATTAGTGCATTCCATCACAATGGGAATATGTTCAAGGATGATATTTTACATGTATTTAACAATTTGTTCTTGATATGATTTCTCATAGAAAACTAGTATCCATTCTTGAGAATATGGTTCTAAATAATATTCTTCCTCCACCTTTTATTTGTACAGGATGGGGGGTTCAATTCGCGATATGGAGAGTGATTTACTTCATACAAAATTTTTTATTGACTCTATATAAGGAAACCCAATACAAAACCAAAATTGAATAAAATTACACCCGAGGTTAGATTGAAAAGTTTCTCTAGAAATTTCATCCCACAAATTTTGATATGGGAGGATTTATATACTTAGGGTTCAATAATTAAACTATTTTTCATTTGCACCAATAGATCTACTTCGACACTTTATGGTGGTGTTTGAATATTTCTACTAAAATTTCTTTATATTATGGAATTCATAAAACCAAATTCAAAAGGTACATTCACTTTTATTGAATAAATAAATAGATTACATATTACAACTTCTATTTTGGTGTCCTCTTTAAATGTTATGACAGAATAATCTTTCCCTTGCATCCTTAGAGGATATTTGTTGTCTCAAAAAACACTTATCTTACTAGATTGGTTTATAAAGTGTCTAGGTTCCTTGTAGTAAAATAAAAGAAACATTTAAAGAGGTTTTACCAAATAATTATTTTCCCCTATATTCTTTTTGTTTTTCTCATCACATTAATCTATATAAATATTAAATTCCTTCTTGAACATAAATAATTTCCCCATACCCCTTAATAAATTTTTATTGTGCTTTCTTCTGCACCATTTCCAAGTGGGATGTTGAAATATCTTGGAATCATTTGATTTATCCCGCAGACCTCCATAATTAAACACCACTTTCCAGTTCTTATCCCCTTGATACCCTTGAGATTCTATGATCTCAATCTCATCATTGAGGGCACATAAACAATTTCCTCATAGTCATCAAAGTCTTGGATCACTAGCACTTTTCATAGGCTAGTTTTTATCCCACCAAAGAAGAGGTAAACCTTAAATTAAAGGGTAATAAAAAAGTATGAGGCATGTCATGCCTATCGAGTAATTTTTTCCTCTTACACCCTAATAGATTCAACATATTTTTCTTGAGGTTTTTGAAAACCCAATCTATTTTAAGTCAGATAGTACGAATAAAACATTTATCAAAAAAAATCTGAAATTCCTTCCTCTCCATTGCTTCAATCTCTTCTATAGGCTTCTTATTCTTCATCAATTTCCACCATAGATCACATTCTCCCTCCATATGATGAACATCTAAAAGAAACATATCTTTCTCAGAACATTAAATGATGTAGTATATCTTCTCTATAGATTTGATTCGTTGTTCCATGATTAATGGATCGGATGATTCATTGAATTTTTGGGGCCTTTGTTGAATAAATCTCTCAATTTCATCTTTTTCATTATTTTGGGGATTTGGTTGATCCTCCTGATTCGGGTTTATATTCCGGACCTGATTTAGTGGATATATTATCATCAAAATGTTTGTGATTACCACTCTCATCTAGTTGGGAATCTTATTGGGGAAGTCATCACATTGCCCGCCATATTGATTTTTTACATGATTCCTCATATTTATATTCATTGGATAGAATAAATTTAAAATTAGAGATGATTATTTTAGAATGATTAAATAAATAGGTTGTATTCCAATGATATTAGTAAGATAACTTAAAAATTACATGTATTACCTTTACTTTTGAATTTGTAGGCTTCAGTCATTGGTAACTATGATCTATTTCCTAACATAGACTCTTACGGGTATTTGTGTTCAATTAATAATGGTTAATAATAAGGTTTTGAATTTACTAATTCATATTCCTCAGGAGTGTCAAAAAATTTGTGCAGCATGGCTTGTTTTTGCGCATTGATTCTTGATCGAGTCTAGCCTAAGGCGATGTTTTTGGGATATAACCCTATGCACATATTTGTCAAAACCACATATACTTATAGTATCAATACAAGGATTTATTTTATTTTTAAACCACTTACTCTATACCTAACCAAATTTAGGGGTATTTTCTTATAATTAGTCTTATCCCTAAGACATTCACTATAGTTTTCTAATCTTAATCCCAAAAATAACTACACATTTCATTTGATACCAACTATGAAAACCTTGCTCTTTATAATTAGTAGGAATCCTAAACCAGAAAAATGGGACATATAATTAGTACGAATCCTAAACTTGAACAATTAGACATGGTATATCATGGTAATCATAAAAGGAAACATAGAAAATGTGGAAATTACATAAAACACTAAATCATAAACATAGGTCAAGGCTAACTTCCCAAACAACACAATAGAGAAATACCATATACAAGAATCAAGCTTACTCCCTACCCCAACATGGTGTCTCATGAGACTAAACATTAACCAATTAATTTGAGTGCTATATAATTCTTGGTGCACCCATTGCTTTCATTTCATTCTCAAACTTATGTGGGCCATATATATCATAAAACATATATTCATATATAATAATATTTTATTCCAAAATAAAGATATTTGGAATACATATATTTAATTACAAAGAAAAATATATATATGTTAAAGGTGAAAACCCTTAATAGTAATTAGGTATGGAATTCACAAAACAATTTTTTTGGTATGGAAAATCATGGTGAAATTTTGGCAGCATGACGACATCATTTAAAAATTCATAAAATTGATTGATGAGAGAAAAGGTGGTATATAATAGTTTTTAAATTACATTTTATGTAATAGGAACATGGAAATAATTTCCCAATATTAATAATTGGAAATATAAGGTATAAGATAATAACTAAACTTTAATAGAGATGATAATGTGAGCATCCCATACCTTGAGAGTGTGAATCTAAATTCTTGGGAGGGGCTTATTGAGAGATTCAGGACACCTTTTAAGGACTCTAGGGAGGGGAGAGAAGATTCAATACGTGATTAATGGATTTTTAGTGAAGATAAATGGGATATTGGGTCTGTTTATATAATAAATGAGTATGTATTTCATTATCATTTCTCAAACATAGGTTTTGGACTCTATATAATAAAATAACCCAAACCAAAATACTTCCCATTTTTTCCCATGGTTTCTTCATATGAGGATTGGATTAATTATTCTATATGGAAAAGTTATGAAAATAATAAAATAATACTTTTTAATATGTGGAAATGAGTCATACTCTTAAAGAAATGATTTTAAAACCATAAAATATATTAATGGTTTTGGAGGATTCATAAAGGCTTTATAAAAATAATAAAATAAACATAAAATAACATTATACTAAATGAAAAAATATATTTGGTCATGGATACCCTTTATAGTATTTATTACATCTCTTTTGGGTCCTTATGATATCATAATATACATCGCATATATACATAGTATTTTATTTTTACCTGAAAATTCAAATGTCTCAAAAAAATAATGAAAAATTAACTATTAGATAATTTCAATGATCTAATTAATAAAATAATATAATTTTATCAAAATAATTTAATAATTATGTGAATTTTTATATTTAAAATTAAATTTAGAATTATTGATAAATGCTATTTTTTTGACAATAACATTTTTCGAACACTTAAAAAAATTAAATTTGACATCATAAAAATTATATGATCATTTATATTTAATAAAAGAAAATTAATAATAATATTTTAATAAAATATTATTTATTTAAAAATTAATTTAATTCATCAAAATAAATTCCTTAATTGAATTTTAATATTACCCAAAATTAATCTTTGTGTTTTATTGAACCAAAATCAATATTATTTATAAATTGACAAAAATAAGAAGTAAATATAACAATTACTCTATTAAAAATAATGTAAATCATCATATTCTTGGGGTCTTGATATATATACTTTTAATACACCATCAAACTCCATAAGGGTAAGGTGCATAATGGGGAGAATTTATTGGGGTAGTTTAGCATACATGGATCTAGTCATGATCTCAACGATCTTGGAATTATCTTATAAACTATTTTTATCATACCTATGTTGTTGGATATTAGCTTGGGATTGGTCAAGGAAAAATACAACAGATTTTATCCCTCTTGTAATCTTCGATAAATGGGAATAATAGGGTATGATCTTACTGGTGTAGGCCCCCACTTCCTTATATTGTTCCAGTTGGATTTGTTAAAAACCAATATTTATACTAATCATGTGATCACTACTCAATGATTATATTATAAAAAAAGAATGATTCTTAACGGTCTTTTAGATCCATCTTCATATAATAAAATCAAATAATATCATGTGTTTTATATAATCATAATATATAATAATGACATCTAATTTAAATCATAAAGGTATTTTATTTATAATTTTTTTGGTACCTACAACACATAAATCATAACCATCATATTATGGGTGTGACTAGATAGTGCTCTAATGCAATGGGTGATGATTTTGTCTCATAATATTACATTTATCTGATTAGAGAGTAAAACTAATACATTATGGTACTTTTTCCACCATGTCATATTATCAAGGTAGTTATCCTTGACCCATGTTGATGTCTTGTTTTATATCTATTCCACATTTTTTATGATCTTATGATACCATGATCTTTAGGTTATTCTATTATTTGATACTTATGTGCTATCTCTTGTATGATATCATGATATACCTTTGACTCAAATGTTATCTTACCTTATAATATTTATCCACTTACTAGGAATTTTATCTCACCACTTTTTTTATGTATTTACAATGTTATCTCGTCTAGTTTTAAAATCATGAATGTATTTAACATATCATTATTGTGAATAAAATAAATAAGTTTTATTTTAGTCTCACTTTGATGTATTATGAACCTAGTATTCCAAATACACAAGGCCTCGTGATAATTGGGTTATAATTAATATGTTTTTATCATATAAAACATTTAATAATATTTTTAAAATGTTTGAGTTTCTATAATTTCTTTCAGGGGGATTACAATAAAAAAATAGAAAATTGGTAAAGGTTTAGTGTTATAGACCCATTATTTATCTAAATAGTTTTTTATTATTCTTCTAATGAATAAATATTATGATCTATCCCATATGAATTTTATGAATTTTATTTTCCCCTATTTAATTTTGGAAATTTCATTTTTTTCCAATAATTTTCCACTCTTTATGTACTCAATATTCCAAAAGTAGTTTTTCAAGGAAAATAAAATTCATTTCTCACTTCTGTTAAAAATCATTTCTATTCCTTATCAATGTTTTCTAAAAAAATCAATATTTTTTTTATATTCTAAACATATTTTTAAAATTCATTTTTACCAATGTTTTCATTTTAAAAAAATGGTTTCAAAAGAATATTCTTATTATTTTTTTAAATATGGTAATTTTTAGTTTTTACTAAAAATGTGAACAAAACCCTTGTTTTAAATTGTATGTCATGAATAGTATTTCCATATTTTATAACTGCTAAATGATTTAATAATTCTTTTATAATATTTAAATTTTTTTCAAATAAAATTTTTTCTTTAGTATTTGGGGAATTTTTAAATTTTATATAATTCATTTCACATTAGAAGTGATATTTTCCTCAATAAATGTTCTAAGTGATCATTTAAAATCATTTTCCATCAAAAATGAAATCCTTTGTTGTTACTTCAGTTTTACTAAGGTTATGATCTCAGGATATGATTCTTATTATTTCTTTGAATGGATTATTTTTTTGATGAAAATATGTTTATGAAACCTTTTCCTTTTCCATGAGTTATGATATGATGAATTAATGAAATTTGTATGAATCCCATTTTTTCACATATTATCCTATGATGAATTTTTTATGAAACCCATTTATTTTAATTGTTTTTGATATGATGATTGTTTTATGATATTTCATCACACATATATATGATATTCATTATGTGATAGGTGGGCAGAGAGTTATATATCCCTCCAATTAATTGGGTAAATATTAATATCCCATGGGATAAATAAGACTCAAATGAGGAGTGAACCTAGTTCATTAATGGAATTTTCCCACTATGATAGTCTTAGGAGTGAACCTGGATTTCTAAGATGGTTTGGGAAAATAATAAATTCCACTATGATAGATTTATAACTGAACTGTTAATACTAATGAAATGATTTTCTATTTTTATGTGTATTCAAAAAATTAATGCTTTATACCAATTTTATACTCTCGTAGATTATGTTCACCGATTCCTTTATGATTAATGAACTACCAAGATTTAATCAATGTATCAATTTTATAATATATCATATAAAAAGTATGATTTTAAGATTTTATTCTCATGTTATCATAACCATATTCTCATGTTATGTTGATAACTCCCATGTATACCATTACTGAGCATTTGAAACCATCCTTCTTTTGTTGCCTTTTTCTGGATTACGATGAATGGTATTATGTATGATACATATATGTCGGGTGTAAGTTATCAAGAACTGAGGGGGATATGATGTTTTTCACCTATGAACCCGTTTATTATGTATCCATGATTCCAATGGAACTTGAACCATACGATTATGGATTAGATCATTATGTTATGAATTGAATATTCATCTATTAGGATGTAATATCAATTTGATAAAATTAGGGGTCTCTAAAAATAGTATCATTTAAAGATTTACTTAACCATTGGAAATTTTTGTTAGAAAACATTATTGATTTCCCAAATGTTGACTCAAAGTATAGGAAAATGTCCTAGAATTTGGGTGAATGATATAGTGAGTGGTTTACAAAAAAATATCCCTATATTGATACTACACATGGATTTGTATTTGACACATTTTTACATTGGTTTAATAACTCTGAAAATTGTTTATTAGGATTTGAATCAATTTTCTCCTAGTTCAGGATAATGGTCTTTTCTACCCACCTGTTTTGACACTACCATGGGATATGTTTTGGAAATTCCCAAACTATTTATGAACCATTATGAATATTTTGAATATTTTATTTCCATGAATTATCTAGGATAAAAACAAGGTGTAACTGATTTAGAATAAGTTTTCCTGCTTTAAACATTTTATAAAATATTTTTTCATGATATGATGTATCCCACTATGTTTATTGTTTCTCAGATTATTATTTTTTGTTTCACACAATGGATATAACTAGACAGAACCATGTTAAAATTAAATATTATGGAACATTTGATGATGAGAAAAAAATATGATGATGACTATAGGAAAGGATATTGTGATTATTCCAAATCATGTTTCATGATATATGATTAATAATTTTCACATTAACTAACTCTTGGACTCACCAAATAATAGATGGATATAATTAACTAATAGATCAAGTGTTGGGGATTATATAGAAAAGAATATTAAACTTCTTATATGTCATGAATGTGGTAAGAATCAGTCAAATGATTATCTCATAAGAATGGAAAATACATTTCAGTGTGGAAATAAAAGATATAGTGCAATGAATTTATGAGTAGGTCAATTCCTTATGTGTGAGAAACAGATACATTATCTAACTCAATAATTCATTTTAAAGGTTAAAAACATGACCAAATTTGAACCTATGAAAAGGATTGATGTATTTATGTATTGGTATTCAAGAATTAAGTGGTAGAAGTATTTCTAAAAAAATTAATTTGGTTATAAAAATCATGAAACATCTCAAGATTGTTTAAATTTTGGAACCATATATTTCTTCTTTAAATATTAACTTAATAGTTATGGACTACATCATTGGTCTACGATTTTAAGGTTTATAAAAAAATCAAAGTCTTAGCCACCCCTTATGAGGTTTTAATTCATGTTATTTTTAGGTGATGAATGAAATTTTGTGATATGTTTTATTGTGATAAGACATATGTAACCTTTAGGTTCAACATGAAGTAGTATTTGAGGAACAATTATTTTTTCATAACAGTATAGATATTGAATAAAATCGTGGTTTCTATGATATTTGATGATTAATTTAATTTTTATTGATTTTCAGAATATATATATATAGGAACATTTTAAGGATTATATTAATAATGATTTAGAAAATGGACACCCTCTCCCATCCAAAAAGGTTGTGGGGCCTGAACCCACAACTGAATGGTAATGAGGGTGAAAATAATTCCACTAGATGATATGATATTTAGGTTTCTAATACATTTATTTTTATAAAAATGATGTGGAGGATAAATATTAGGTTGTGGAGATAATTATGGTATTTAAAAGTGATTTGGTTTTTAATTTTATTTTGGAACAAGTTCACTAATTTTTTAACTTTATATTCTTAATGAAAATTGAACATTGTCTAATTTTATTTAAGTAATAATTGTTTAATTATCATTTTCTAAACATGTATGTTTTTCATATGACTTTATTGTGATTTGTTTTATTCATAGAAATTATTATAGTATCATAGAGATACTATGATTTAGACATATACATTTTTGTATGAGGAATTAAGAGTGATTGATGTTATTCAGAAATAAATGTTAAATTTATATTAGAAGAATATGTGATCAAGCCATTTTAATATTTGTTTTTAAACATTATTCTAGAATATTTTGATAAATTTTATGGTTAGTTATTTATCAAACGATATAAGATGAACTTTGGGTGTTATTAATGATTTTTTAGTGATAGATTTATTTTATTATATAACTTATGCTAACCATTTTGTTTTTATAAATATTTTGAGGTATATTGAAAGACATGTCATTCTTTTTTAGATCTTATAATCCATTAAAAGTTAATTTTAGTACATTAGGCCTAAAAATATCACCTTGTAAATTCAGTCCTTAGATTTGTTTATGAAGTGGGAATTTATCTAAGAACAACAAAAGGATGAAATTGTTCTTATAAAAATGATATCATGTACATTTTTTGGTTTCATCTGTCATTAGGGTAAAATAATCCATAAAATTTAGGAAATGGATCTTGAAATAAAAAAAATATTATAATAAATTCACTTTTAATTAATCAAATTACCTTTCACTGATCACATATTTATGTCTTTTTGTGGTTAACTTTCTCTTCAAGATGATCTCTATCACTCTATATTAGTCCTTGGGTGTTATTTTTCAACTGCATGATCATATTTTCACTTCCCATTAATGTTATCCTATTTGTAATCAAAGTTTTTTTCTCTATAAAAACATTATATTTCTCATTCCCAATATCTAATTGGATGTTTTATTTACCCTTTCTATGATGCGGGTTTCCATAAAGGAATTTTCAAATGTCCAACACATCATGCACAAGTTAAAATTGTGATAATGCTATTTAATAAAGGATTGGGTAATGATACACTCTTAGGTATTAGAATATATTTTTCATTAAAGAAATTTTCATTCCTTGATATATTTTGTTACACACAACACTAAATTTCAACAAACCTCATTATACTCTTACAATTTTATATTTTAAATATGATCATTATAACCTAATAATTTAATTTAAGGATGTAAATATGATTAAATACATTAAGTTATATATATATATATATAAATAATTTCATAATTAATAAATATGTATTTATTAATTATTATTAAATAATTATATAATTTTAAGTAAATCCTTTTTATTCCTCAAAATATGTTCTCTTCCAAAATGACTTCAAATAATTTTTGTGGAGGGATTATATAACTAATTTAATAAAATATTAGTCATTTTATTTTAGAAAAAATATAAAATTTTTTAAATAAAAATATCATATTTATATTAGAGTAAATGTTTTAGAAATTTTCTAAAATGACTAGGTTTTTAAAGAATATTAAGAAAATTTGATTTTTGTAAACCTATTATTTATATTCATTAAATGAAGTAAACTGAAACCATATTAATTTTTTATTTTTTCTCAAAGATAAATATTATCCATTTAATTTTTAATAATATATATATTTTCATTTTAATCAGTAATTTTTATGATTTTGGTATAAATCTATTTTTATTCTAAAAACTCATTTTTCCTAAAGAGAGTTTTAATTATGTATTTTTTTTACAATTTAATTATTTAAAATAACAAATAATTATAACTAATTATTATGAAATTTATACATTATATATCTATATATATTAATTTAAATTAATATAATGAATATTAATATCTATATATATAAAGTAAAATTATCTTTTCCATAAAAAAATCATTTTCTTGAAAAATCGTCTTTTACCGTCTTTTGAAATATTATTTTAAAATATTGTTTTTCCAATTTTGGAAATTTTATTTCAAAAAATTAAATTAGTTTTCGGAATCAAAATTTGAAAATTATACAAGAGGGAATTTTTGATTATTTTTTGAAAAGTTTGTGCTTTCATGGAATAGGGAAAAATAAGGATTTTTTATTGAAAAATGTCTTTTCATTTAAAGAATTTACTAAGTTATATATTTTTTAAAAATTTTTTAAATATAAAATAAGATTATTTATATTATTATTCAACAAATTTATATAATTGGTTTTAATTTAATCCTTAAATTTTATATTAAAACATTTTATACTTATGAAAACGTTTTCTTTAGAAAAAAATTTTTTCATTTCTTCTCTGGGATTAATTTTAAATTAAAGTATAAAACTTATATTAATTGAATATGTCAAAATTTATATATAATTTTATTTAAATTAATTAATATTTTATAATAAGTTGAACTTATTTTTTCCTAATGAAAAGTGAAAACATTAAAAATTAATTACCGTAGTTACGGTTAAAATAGGTTTATATAAGGTTTGCATTAAAACGATTCAGATTACAATGAACTAAACACTTGTGAAATTACTATTTTATGGTATCTTATATAAATTATCTTATATAATTTTTTATATTTAACCATTTTTTATTATTTTGGTTTGTGAAAAACTTGGGTATATCTTTTTTTTCAAAAAGTCAAAGTGTATTCCCCCAAATATAAAAGGAACCCCCTCTCTTCACCTCTTTAAGCTTCCAAAGACTTTAATTTTGGAAAATAACTTTTCTAATATATTCTTTTATTACCTACACACGTCCTATATGCCATTTTTTTATTATGAAATCCTTTTTTAAGTCTTTAGGTGTAAACCTAATGAGTTTCTTCGAAGAACATGTATAATCAAAAACCATCCTTTTTTATTTCATTTCCTCTTCCACATCATTTGAATATTATTTATATATTATGATATAATAACATAGTTATTTGCAATATAATTATATTTTATTTTTTTATTGTAATAACCTACATCCATTTCATCTTCCATCAAATGAGGAAAAATCATTAATCCTGTATTTTGCAGACTACCGTCTCACAAACTTCTATAATTTTTTTTCCATCCGTGCATATCATGATTTCATATAATGATGTATATGAAATATGTATTTGATTTTTATGAAATATTTATAATTATTAAATAATAATATCCTATCTTTTATAATACCTACTAATCTATTTTATAATGATAACATCGCTTCTCCATACATGTAGAGTACCAGTCCATGAAGCGATGTGATAGGGTTTTCAATTTACATAATTCATTACACATTAGAAGTGATATTTTCCTCAATTAATGTTCTAAGTGATCTTTTAAAATCATTTTCCATCAAAAATTAAATCCTTTGTTTTTAATTAATTTTTACTAAGGTTATGATCTTAGGATATCATTCTTATTATTTCTTTGAATGGATTTTTTTTTTATGAAAATAAGTTTATGAAACCTTTTCCTTTTCCGTGAGTTATAATATGATGAATTAATGACATTTTTATGAATCCCATTTTTTCACAGATTATCCTATGATGAAATTTTATGAAACCCATTTCTTGTAATTTTTTTTGGTATGATTATTGTTTTATTATCTTTCATCGCAAATATATATTATATTCATTATGTGATAGGTGGATGGAGAATTATATATCCATCCAATTAATTGGGTAAATATTAATATCCCATGGGATAAATAAGACTCAAATGGGGAGTAAACCTAGTTCATTAATGGAATTTTCCCACTATGATAGTCTTAGGAGTGAACCTGGTTTGCAGATATGGTTTGGGAAAATAATAAATTCCACTATGATAGTTTTAGAACTGAACTGTTAATACTAAGGAAATGATTTCCTATTTTTATGCCTATTCAAAAAATCAATGCTTTCTACCAATTTTATACTCTCATAGATTATGTTCACTGATTCCTTTATGATTAACGAAATACCAAGATTTTATCAATGTATCAATTTTATAATATATCATATGAAATGTATTATTTTAAGATTTTATTCTCATGTTCTCATAACCATATTCTCATGTTATGTTGATAACTCCCTTGTATACCATTATTGAGCATTTGACACCATCCTTTTTATGTTTTCATTTTATGGATTACAATGAATGGTATTATGTATGATACATATATGTCGGGTGTAAGTTATCAAGAACTTAGGGGGAGATGATTTTTTTCACCTATGAACCAGTTTATTATATATCCATGATTCCAAAGGCACTTGAACCAGACGATTATGGATTGGATCATTATGTTATGAATTGAATATTCATATATTAGGATTTAATATCAATTTGATAAAATTAATGGTCTCTAAAAATAGTATCATTTAATGATTTAGTTAACCATTGGAAATATTGATGAGAAAACATTATTGATTTCTCTAATGTTGACTCAAAGTATAGTAAAATGTCATTGAATTTGGGTGAAGGATATAGTGAGTGGTTTACAAAAAAAACATATATTTATATTGATACTAAACATGGATATAGATTTGACACATTTTTACATTGGGTTAATAACTCTGAAAATTGTTTATTAGGATTTGAATCAATTTTCTCCTGGTTCAGGATAATGGTCTTTGCAACCCACCTATTTTGACACTACCATGGGATATGTTGTGGAAATTCCCAAACAATATATGAACCATTATTAATATTTTGAATATTTTATTACCATGAATTATCTAGGATAAAAACAATGTGTAACTGATTTAGAATACGTTTTCCTAGTTTAAACATTTTATAAAATATTTATTCATGATATGATGTATCCCACTATGTTTATTGTCTCTCACATTATGATTTTTTGTTTAACACAATGGTTATAACTAGACAGAACCATGTTAAAATTGAATATTATGGAACATTTGATGATGAGAAACAAAATATGATGATGACTATAGGAAATAATATTGTGATTATTCCAAATAATTTTTCATGATATATGATTAATAATTTTCACATTAACTAACTCTTGGACTCACCAAATAATAGATGGATATAATTAACTAAGAGATCAAGTGTTGGGGATTATATAAGAAATAAGATTAAACTTCTTATATGTCATGAATGTGGTAACAATCAGTAAAATAATTGTCTCATATGAATGTAAAATACATTTCAGTGTGGAAATAAAGGACAAAGTGAGATGATTTTATGAGGAGGTCAATGCCTTATGTGTAAGAAACAGATACATTATCTAAGTCAATGATTCATTTTAAAGGTTAAAAACATGACCAAATAAGAACCTATGAAAAGTATTGATGTATTTATGTATTGGGATTCAAGAATTAAATGGTAGAAGTATTTCTAATAAAAATTAATTTGGTTATAAAAATCATGAAACATCTCAATATTGTTTATATTTTGGAACAATATATTTCTTCTATAAATATTAACTTAAAATTTATGGAATCCATCATGGGTCTAATATTTTAAGGTTCATAATAAGTTCAATGTCTTAGCCACCCCTTATGAGGTTTTAATTCAAGTTATTTTAAGGTGATTAATGAAATTTAGTGATATGTTTTACTGTGATAAGATATATGTAAACCATAGGTTCAAAATGAAGTAGTATTGGAAGAACAATTATTTTTTCATAACAGTATAGATATTGAATAAAATCATGGTTTCTATGATATTTTATGATTAATTTAATTATTATTGATTTTTAGAATATATATATATATAGGTACATTTTAAGGATTATATTAATAATGATTTAGAAAATGGGACACCCTCTCCCATCCAAAAAGGTTGTGGGGCCTGAACCCACAACTGAATGGTAATGAGGGTGAAAATCATACCATTAGATGATATGATGTTTTGGTTAGTAATACATTTATTTTTAGAAAAATGATGTGGAGGATAAATATTAGGTTGTGGAGATAATTAAGGGATTTATAAGTGATTTGGTTTTTAATTTTATTTTGGAACAAGTTCACTATTTTTAAAACTTTATATTCTTAATGAAAATTGAACATTATTGAATTTTATTTAAGTAATAATTATTTAATTATCATTTGTAAACATGTATGATTTTAATATGTCTTTTTTGTGATTTGTTTTATTCATAGAAATTATTATAGTATCATAGAGATACTATAATTTAGACATATACATTTTAGTATGAGTCATTAAGAGTGATTGATGTTATTCAGAAATAAATGTTAAATTTATATTTGAAGAATATGTGATCAAACCATTTTAATATTTGTTTTAAAACATTATTATAGAATATTTTGATAAATTTTATGGTTAGTTATTTATCAAAATATATAAGTTGAACTTTGGTTGTTATTGTAGATTTTTTAGTGATTGATTTATTTTATTATATAACTTATGCTAACCATTTTGTTTTTATAAATATTTTGAGGTATATTGAAAGACATGTCACTCTTTTTTAGAACTTATAATCCATTAACAGTTAATTTTAATACATTAGGCCTCAAAATATCACTATGTAAATTCAGTCCTTAGATTAGGTTATGAAGTGGTAATTTATCTAAGTATAACAAAAGGATAAAAGTGTTCTTATAAAAATGATATCAAGTATATTTTATGGTTTCATCTATCATTAGAGTAAAATAATCCATAAAATTTAAGAAATGGATCCTGAAAAATATATATATATTTTTAAATTCACTTTTGATTAATCAAATGACTTTTCACTGATCACATATTTATGTCTTTTTTATGGTTATCTTTCTCCTCAAGATGTTCTCTATCACTCTATATTAGTCCTTGGGTGTTATTTTTCAACTCAATGATCATATTTTCACTTCCCATTAATGTTATCCTATTTGGAAACATAGTTTTCTTCTCTATATAAACATTATATTTTTAATTACCACTATCTAATTGGATGTTTTTTTTACCCTTTCTATGATCTGGGTTTCTATAGAGGAATTTTCAAATTTCCAACACATCAAGCACACGTTAAAATTGTGATAATGCAGTTTAATAAAGGATTAGGTAATGTTACATGCCTAGGTATTAGAATATATTTTTCATTAAAGAAATTTTCTTTCCTTGATATATTTTGTTACACAAAACACTAAATTTCAACAAACTTCATTGTACTATTACAATTTTATAGTTCAAATATGAAAATTATAACCTAATAATTGAATTTAAGGATGTAAATATGATTAAATACATTAATATATATATATATATAATATTTCTAATTAATAAAAATGTATTTTTTAATTATTATTAAATAAGTATATAATTTTATGTAAATCCTTTCTATACCTCAAAATATGTTTTCTTCCAAAATGACATCAAATAATTATTGTGGTGGTATTATATAATTAATTTAATAAAATATTAGTAATGATATTTTAGAAAAAATATAAAATTTTTTAAATAAAAATATCATATTTATATTAGGGTAAATGTTTTAGATGTTTTCTAAAATGACTAAGTTTTTAGGGAATAAAAAAAAATTTGTAAAACTATTATTTATATTCATTAAATGAAGTAAACTGAAACCATATTAATTTTTTATTTTTCTATAAGATAAATATTATCCATTTAATTTTTAATAATATATATATTTTCATTTTAATCAGTATTTTTTATGATTTTGGTATAAATCTATTTTTATTCTGAAAACACATTTTTCCTAAAGAGAGTTTTTAATTATGTATTTTTTACAATTTAATTATTTAAAATAACCAATAATTAGAACTAATTAAAATAAAATTTATACATTATATATCTATATATATTAATTTAAATTCATATAATGAATATTACTATCTATATATATAAAGTAAAATTATCTTTTCCATGAAAAAATCATTTTCTTAAAAAATCGCCCTTCACCGTCTTTTGAAAAATTATTTTAAAATATTATTTTTCAAATTTTTGAATATTTATTTCCAAAAATTAAATTATTTTTCGGAATAAAAATTTTAAAATTATACTAGAGTGAATTTTTGGTTATTTTCTGAAAAGTTTGTGCTTTCATGGAATAGGGAAAAATAATGATTTTTTATTGAAAAATGACTTTTCATTTAAATAATTTACTAAGTTATATATTTTATCAAAATGTTTTAAATATAAAATAAGAATATTTATATTATTATTCAATCAATTTATATAATTGGTTTCAATTTCATCCTTAATTTTGATATTAAAACCTTGTATACTAGTGAAAACGTTTTCTTTAGAAAACAGTTTTTTCATTTCTTCTCTGGGATTAATTTTAAATTAAATTAAAAAACTTATAGTAATTGAATATGTTAAAATGTATTATATATTTTTATTAATAATAATTAATATTTTATAATAAGTTGAACATAATTTTTCCTAATGAAAAGTGAAAACATTAAAAATTAATTACCGGAGTTACGGTTAAAACGTGTTTATAGAGGGGTTGCATTAAAACGATTCATATTACAATGAACTAAACAATTGTGAAATTACTATTTTTGGTATATTTTATAAATTATCACATATAATTTTTTATATTGAACCATTTTTTATTCTTTTGGTTTGTGAAAAACGTGGGTATATCTTTTTTTTTCAAAAATTCCAAGTGTGTTCCCCCAAATATAAAAGGAACCCCCTCTCCTCACCTCTTTACACTTAAAAAGACTTTAATTTTGGGAAATAACTTCCCTAATATATTCTTTTATTAACTAAACACGTCGTATATGCCTTTTTTTATTATTAAATCCTTTTTATAAGGCATTAGGTGTAAACCTAAAGAGTTTCTTCGAATAACACATAGAATAAAAAACCATCCTTTTTTTATTATTTCCTATTCCACATCATTCGTATATTATATAATATTATGATATAATAACATGGTTATTTTCAATATAATTATATTTTATTTTTTTATTGTAATAACCTACATCCATTTCCTCTTCCATCAAGTGAGGAAAAAATCATTAATCGTGTATTCGTCAGACTACCGTCTCACAAACTTTCGTAATTTGTTTTCCATCCGTGCATATCATGATTTCATAAAATGATGTATATGAAATATGTATTTGATTTTTACGAAATATTTATAATTATTAAATAATAATATCCAATCTTTTATATTACCTTCTAATCTATTGGATAATTATAACATCGCTTCTCCATACATGTAGAGTACGAGTCCATGAAGCGATGTGATAGGGTTTTCCATTTATATTTATAGTGTAATTCATTTTCATATCTATAACTTTTATATATGAATATAAAAATATAAATAATTAATATATATTATATTTATATCATATTTATATCATTATAAAAAAAATTATATTATGGTACCATAATCAAAGTATAAGGACCAAAACTATCGAACCAAAATATTCATGAAAAATGAAGAAGTTATCAACCGGAACAATGATTTTAATAAATAATTTTTTATAAATGAGTGTTAAAAGGTTAATAATTAATTATATATGGTATGATATATATTATTATGTTTATGTAATATGTTTATAATAAATTTTTATTTTTTATTTATTACTTTTTAACAAATACAATGAATGTTGAGACTTCATGTAAGGAATTTTAGTCTCACTTTGTTTTTATGGGACACATGCCATATTCACCACTTATTTATCTTGTTTTATGTGTATACTGATAATTAATATATTTTATGATTATGATTATATAAAATATGGGATATAAAAATCCATATACGGTTATTTATTTCATTTTTATTTCAATTCAAAAGTTACCAAAGTGGTAAATGGTTTATATTAAAATTATATTGTTTATCAATAATGTTTATGATTATTATTAAGATGATGAAATGATATGATATATATCTAGAGAAAATCAGGGATTTTATTCTAGTATTATTATATATAGAACTAAATTTTTTGACTTTCATTTTACCCTCTTTATTTACTCAAGAGTCCAAAAGATTGTTTTTATGCAAATTTGATTTTATTTCTCTCTTCGGTTGAAAATCCTTTCACATCCTTGTCCATTTTTTAAAAAATGTTTTCATGATTTTTTTAATATTATCCAATGATTTTTAATGTAATTTTTACCCAAGTTTTAATTTTTAAATAATGTTTTAAATTGGATATTATTTTCATTTTATGAAATTATTTACATTTTAATTTTTACTAAAAATGTGAATAAAATATTTATTTTAACATGTATGTAATGAATCATAGTTTTTATCATCATGTACGCTAAATGATTTTAAATGTAAATTAAAATTTATTATGTTTCATTTCAAATAAAAAATCATATTTTTGAAATTTTTATACTTAAAAAAATTTATTTGAAGGTTGGACAAATATTTTCATCACTAAATGTTCCATGTGACCTTTTAAAATAATTTTCTATATAAAATGACAACATTTATGATATTGAATCTTTAATATGGATATGATCCATGTATATCATCCTTGACCTTTTTTAGAGATTTATTTTTATGATAAAAATATGATCATGAAACACATTCTTATTCTATTGGTTATGCTATGATGAAATGATTAAATGTCTATGAAATCTAGTTCTTTATCATTGGTTTTTCGAGGATGAAATGTTAATGAGACCCATTTATTATCATGGACTCTGATATGATTAATGATTTATGATCTTTTGTAACACATCTATTTGATTTCATTATGTGATGAGTGGGACCAAAATTATATTTCCCTCCAATTTATTAGGAAAAGATTGATATCTCATGAGATAAATAGAACTTGATTAGGGAATCAACCCAATTTGTTAAAAGAATTTTCTACAATGATGGTCTTGGGAGTGAAACACGACTACTATGATGATTTCAGGTATATAACCCATTCAACTATGATAGTTTTTCTAATTATCCTTTACTACTAAGGAAATTATTTTATTTTATTATATGCATTCGAAAAATCTATTTCTTATGAAAATGTTATGATCTCATGTGTTATCTTATTTGATTCATTTATGAGTAATTCACTTCCCTAATATAGTCCAAGATTCAATTTTATGATTTATAATATGTAGAATGTGTTTTTCAATTGTAATTACCATGTTATCATTCCCTTATTCTCATGTTATATTGATATCTCCTTTGTTTAACTTTACCGATAATCTGAGCTTTCCCATTCTTATATTTACTTTTCAAAATTTGGTAGTAAAGGTATTATGTATGATACGTCTATGAAGGATTAATGTTGGAATAATATATTGGGAGATGGTGTAGTTTAGTTATTAATGAGTTGTTCATGTATACACATTTCAAAAGGATTTGAACTATATGATTCTAGCATGGAAAATTATATTATGTAATGAATATACATCTATTAAGATGTGAAATCCATGTATTAAAATCCTTCTACGCTATAAATCCCATTATCCACATTATTTAGTACTATTTTTAGTATATATTTAATTATATATATGATGTATCCCCAATTGTATAAAGATGTAGTTTCATAAATCGTCATTGGTCTAACCATTTATAGTAATGAATAATTCCTTCATTCACTTACACCATTCTAATAAGATGTATAATTAGTGATCTAGGAGACTATCCCACACTTCCTCAATTGATTGTTGAATTCTTTTTCAAGATTTTCATTGACATGTCCTTAGTGAAGTTCCTTAATATTCTTACTAAGCTTATTATCTACATAACAATGATCTTCCTTAAATATGTTAAATTAATATGAATAATACCTTATTAAGTAAACATAACCATATCTACAAAAATCATCAATAAATTTAATGACGTAATAAATCCCACCATGTTCTTCTACTTTAAATAAACTTCATAAGACATTGTGAACCTATTCCAAAAGTTATATATCCCTTTATCATTTCCATTTGAAAGGTGATTTGTCCATTTTTTGTTATAAACAAGCATGAAATATATCTAATGGATTTAACTCGTTAGATTATAAATTCCATTATATAGGTATATTATTTATCTATTTTTCATATACATGAGATATACTAAAGTTCTATAGATTCGTAGGATATGTTTCTTGCTCACTGGATTATTCATCGATTTCCAAAACTATTGTTTCAGCTTCAAGTATTTATAATCCATTATTAATATTTTCATATCATAACATTTTTTATCTATATAAAAGAAAAAAAAATATTTACCAACAATAAATAAAATATCATACTTTCTCAACTCGACAATGAGATAATATTTTTTGTTTTTGATGTTACTTAATAAAAAATTTTGAATATAAAAAGTATACCATTATGAAAAGTAAGATGATAATCTTTATTTTAAAAAGCTACTAGTTTTGAACTATTTATTACTTAAGATCCACTTAAACTCTGATAATATTATTAAATCTATTTTCGTCATTTATTTGAATAAAAATGAGTTATCCATATACTATATCAAATATACTATTTATAAAAATATATAGGTTTTATTTAATGTATAATGTACCTAAAATAGAAACATTATATTACTTATTCTTCCTGGATATATAGTTTTTCTTACTATAGGATTTCTTAACACATAATATAAAAAAATTATACTAATTTCAATTCATTTTTAGAATTATATTCATAGAGGTATGGAAAAATAGTACCATTATCTTATATTAATCCATTAATACCTTTACCAATCTCATCTTTTTCATGCTCACCATAAGGACCAAAGAATTTATGTTCTTGAAATTCTTATCTTCTGGGGGAACCATAGCCAAAAGATGAACAAGTGAATTATTTATGATGTTTATATTATATTTAATAATGAATCTAAATATTTTTATTGGTAAAGACATGAGTATGAGATCTATATCTAGTACTTGGTTCAGTTTCAACCCCAAGGAATCCAGTCGCTCAATCTACAGAATTATATTGAGAACATGAGATCGTATATGATTCCTTTCTCCTAGTTTGAACCTAAATATTGAACTAGATATCCCATAAATTTATTATCCATCTCTATAAACATAATATTTGGAGATGAGTTAGTTTTTCATATTCATCCTCATTCTTATGCAATTTTATAAATTTATTGGACATGGATGATAATATGATTCATTGTATATCTAATTCATATTCAATATGCTTCATGGAGGATTCCTTTTCAACTATTATTTGTCCTTAAAGAGGCTTGGTAGAAAGTTGGGACTCCACCACCTAGAGTTTCTTTTCTTAGTATAGCATTATACTCAAGTGCCTATATAACTCTGGGATAATTTTATCAATTGGGATATTTTATGTCTTATCTTCTATGCCCTTCTTAAATGAAATTATTATTATTTTAAATAATAACAATGTTACTATAGTTTTATAATAAATTTATTATAATAAAATAATAATTTTCCTTTTCCTTTTCCTTCAAGTGAAATCATGTATAAGTTAGTTTGACCACCAACTTGAACAAAGCTATATTACATTCTTCATCATTAACATATTAGACTAATATGAAATTATAATGGTTATAAATGGAATATATAATAAATTTATATTATTTTATGGTTTCTAATTTATAATAAACATATTTATTAACACCCCATGACTTTAAATGTACTTTCATTGAAATAAACATGTATAATTCGATAGATTGTTTTACACGGAACACTGAGTCTAAATGAAATATGATATATTATAACTTTATATCATAGAAGTTATATTATTTTGTATAAATATAATTCATCACATTATGAAATATATTTATACTGGTTTATAATGGTAAAAAAATTTGTAATCACTAAAATTTTAATATAATCATTTAATGATTAAATGGTATATTTTTTAATGAAATGTAATTTTCTACATATTATGTATTTTTATATAAAACAATTATTGATAAATATTAAAAAATTATTTAATGGAAATATATTGATAATTTATATATATAAATAAAGAATAATATATAAATTATTTATCTAAAGGTTAGGAATGAAGATAAGAAATTTAATCCGAGCAGGGCAGAAATTAAGGGGGTACTATATCAGTACTGTAGTAGGGTACTATAGAAACACTGTTGCAGCGGCGGACTATAGCAACGATGTTACTATAGCGGTGGAGGCACTGTAGTGGAACTGTAGCCGCGGCAGAACTGTAGTAGCGCGGGTACTGTAGCAATATTTTACACCAAGGGGTCCTTTGGGCCAAAAAATGGGCTTTCAAGCCTTGTTTCAGGCCACTTGGCCTTGGGCCTTCAGGCTATGTAACGGGTCTCCCTCTAAACAGACTAAAAATAGGTCTTTTATTTAAGAATAAATTGAGGCTTTGGCCCCAACCATCAAAAAAATAAAAAATTAATGGTAAAATGTTTTATTTTCATACAACTGTATTTCTATGTGTTGTATGATTTTATCATAATAAATTAAATAAATTATTATTTATTAATGAATATAGGAAAATTTTAAAAATATATTTTCAATAAAATATTTTCAAAATAATTCTCTAGTTTTACTAGGAAATGAATGAAAGTAAATTCATTTTTATGCATAAAAATGTATTTTTCCAAAAATGGGTTTTCATATTATTTTACTTGCTTATGTTAAAATTATTTTCAAAAAATTATAGTAAACTAGTTTGATAAAATTATTTCTGGATTTGGAATCATAATTTACAAAAAAAATTATAGAACTATAATTTTTTATCATTTTGAGTAGTTACTTTGTTGAAAAAAGGATAGTTACCACGATAAGAGTTAAAACTCATTAAAAATATTTAAATGGACTAAAACATATAAAAACCCCATTTTTTGGTCATATTTAGACACTAAATCATCTCCTATTTTTATATGATGTATTTTGGGGACATTTTTCATTATTAATAAATTAATATATTTTAATCTTTTGAAATAACTTTTAGTGTGTCATCTCCCTCCCTTATAAAAGGAAACCACATGTCCTATATTCATTACCCTTCAAGACCATCTTAGATCAGTTAATACCTTTAAAATTATTTCTTTACATCCCTACCAATGTAAGAGAATTTAATTTGTGATAAAAAGCATCCTTTTAAGGCTTAAGGTTTAAGCTAAAGGATGTTTCTCAATGAAGAGGAATAACACTTAATTGAGTACCTTTAATTAATTTATTCTTATTCCTCCTATAAATCAATGGGATACATTATAAAAAAATAAAATTATTATATTAAATATAATTAATTATTAAAATAATTGAGAAAACATGTTCCACCTACTTTCCATCAAATGAGAAATGAATCTATCATACATGTGTATGTATAGACTACCTATTTAATGTAGTGATGTGATTCATTTTTTGTCACCATACTTTATGGTGGGTTATTATGATATATTTAATGTTTATATATGATAGTTATGAAATTATTTTTCTTCCTTAATTATAATATTGTATTAAATTTTTTAACCTTTCATCTGTTAGAAAATGATAATGTCGCTCTGGCATACGTGTGGACTACCACCTCCCATACAACGACATGATTCATTTTTCATCACAACTTTATTTGAATAATTATAAAATTGTATTTTATGAATAAATATGATACTTATTTATATATTAATATTCTATATATAATTAAACCCTGACCACATATATATTTAACTGAAACATGCATGTAAAATTATTCATTTTTCACCTGAAAGATCATTTTAATGATGAAATTTTTAATAAAATGATAATTTAAAATTATAAAGAACTGAAACATAGTAAAATATATGTGGATTTATTTCTATAATTTATTTATTGTTTATATATTTTTTATATTTTTTATTTTAACATGTTTTACGTAATATGGGACTTTATGTAAGGGTTTGTGTTATAATATCACTTCTTTTCGGGATTATCTATGGTAAATTTTAGTTGAGGTAAATTATATAACAATAATCATTTAAACCCCATATATTTTCTTATCATATTTTTTTCCAAAAAAATATGTATTAGTACCATTTTCCAATCTTTGGTATAAAAAATGATTGAGATATTTTTTAAATAAATTTTGACCATATCTCCTCTTTGGTTGTCAAACTTTTTAAACCGTATCAATTATATTCAAATTGTTTTATATAAGTTTTATCCTATACATGAAATTTCATTATATTCTAATATATTTACAAATATTTAAAAAGAATATTTTTATAGAAAATTTTTCTAAAAAAGTTTTTGTTCAAGTTTTTGTGAAATATAGTAAAAAATGTTCTCTTTAAACCTATACAGTATGAATGTATTATCCCTCCATCATGAAAATTATTTGAATTTATGATTAATTTACATGTTTCCATGGTTATTTTCAAATAAAATATTTTTTTAATGATTTAAAAAAATAGATAATATTTTATAAAAAATGATGTTTTATCAGTTTTTCAAGGAATGGTTTGAATATTATTTAAAATGTATTTTTCATCTATGTTAACATTATTTACGAATTTTTATGCTTCACTTGGGATATTAAATTATAAAATTTTCCACTTTCTTTCTCTAGAAAGCTTATAATGCTAATGATTTAAGGATAATTTAATGGAACTTTCTTCTTTCCCATGAGTTAATTAGGTTATGATTAACCGATTATGAATCTAATTTAATTTATAAGTCTCGTTCTATGATTAAATTATGGTATGTTTATGAAACATATTTCTATTCCATGGGTTATTATATGATGATATAGTGAATGTTTTATGATTTTAGGTCACACATAGGTATGGTTTTCATTATGTGATTGGCAGGACTATAATTATATAGAACTCTAATTCATTTGTTAAAGATAGATATCTCATGAGATAATAAGGAATGGAATGGGGTGTGAACTAGTTTTTTAAGGGATTCTTCCCAAGAAGATAGTATTGGGAGTGAACCTTGAATATGGAAATGATGGAATGCAGAGTGAACCCAATCCACTATGATAGTCATGGCGGTGTTCATTGACTAAGGAAATGATTTTATATTATTATTTGTATTCCAAAAACTTATTTCTTATACTTATGATATTTTATTATCTCTAATGATTGATTATTAATGATTTATCACACAAATGAATTTTTTATTTTAATATGAAAAAACCTTATCCCATTATTTATGATTAATGATACTTAACTATTTGGGTATGATTTTCATATGTTATGGTCATTTTCTCATATAATTATTCTTATATTACTCTCACTTATGATCATTGATTGATATCTCTTATGTTTACCCTTACAAACTACCTCAATTAACCCTTTCTTATGTTTCATTTACCTAGGTTATGAAGAAAGGTTTTAAGTAGGATATTTCTATGAAGTGTACTATGTGATAAGATCTTTTTTTAGTTATTAAATAAATAATATTATTATGTATCAAGCTTAAAAAGTCACTAAACCTTCCTATTTCAAGGATTTATGTTATTTTCAAATATATTTAATATTCAACTGAAATTATATAATATTTATGTATGTTATGCTCTCATCACCACATTTTGTATTAGAGTAGGGTTATTTTTTTTAAATATTGGGATTAGATAACTTTTATTAAAACCATATTGATAATTCTTAGTATGTTACGGCATCCTGATGATTTTTTAATGTAGTGATTGTATGGTTTACCAAGAAAATAAATCATTTTTTTATATTGTAATGTGAATGTAGTTATGGAACAGATTCACCTAGGTTTAAGAAATATAAAAGGGGTATATTTAGTATTAACTTAATTTTCACTAATGTTTGATGAGTGGACCTAAGACTAAACACCTAGATAGACACTCCTAGGAGTTATGCTATAGTTAATTTACATTTTTTTAAAAACCATTATAAGGGATTTGAAAATATGATTACTATGAATGAACAAGGTTAAAATAATGGTTTCATATAATTAAAATAATGTGCCATGATTTATATATTATATGAATCATTTTTCATGATTAAATGATTAATCACTATAATTATTATATCTCACACTATGATATTTGGTCTAAGTCAATGGACGGACCAAGGAGAAATCATGTTAACACTAAATATAGAAGGAAAAACTATGACCATACTTATGAGAAACCAAATTAAATGGGATATGGGATGAAATATCATGTGACTATTCCCACCCAGCTCTCCCAAAATATGAATTGTCACATGAATAATGTTGACCATTCAAAAATCCAAATGATTAACTCACTATTGACTCTTTTATGCAGAAAAATCCACCTTAATTTAGTGGTTTATTTATTCCACTTATTTTTAAGAAATAGATATATTATATAGAAAATATATTCTATTTTTAAAAAAAAATACAATGAGAATTTTATTTTGGTCATTTATTGTTTAGAAGGTGAAGCTAGTCTATGGATGGCTCTTATTAAGAATTCAAGGAAAGATGGTGAAATTGAATCTATGTAATGGGAAGTGATTAAGAAGTTATTTTTAATTATTTGTTTCTTATTAACTCTTATCATTAGAATAAAAATCTAACTACTAGAACTAATGAAATAATATGACAAGTACATTATTACCTATGATGAAATTTTCATTATACTAGAAAGGTGTTCTTTTTGTTTTATAGTCACCCTAATAATTTTTGATAAATTATTTAGTGTATTGATATTAATTATTTGAAAGGAATTTGATATAAGAAATTTTTATAGTAATGGATAAATAATTCACTGTGATCTCAAGATAGAAATGAAAATTATAGACGCTTATTATTCTCATGGTTTTGTGGATAAAAAAGGAATGCATTAAATTTTTAGGAAGTTATATTAACAAAACCCATGATGGAAAGAAAATTAGTCTTACTTATTATCTATGTTTTGAAAGGAATAATGTATAAAATTACCTTATGGAATCTTTTAAATGTTTTAATTGTGGAAATTATGATCTTTGAAAAAAATAATTCAGTAATGATATAAAGAGGCCAGTAAATTAAAGGAACGGTGAAAACTATCTTCCAAACATTCAAACCAAAATACAATACTATAATTTAAAGGACTGTATAAATTACGCCAATAAACCCATAAACATTAAGGGTAATGATAATAATCAAGATCAGTTACCTATAATGCTAGAGACAATGGGAACATTTAATAGATCACAACTGCTAAATTGGGTCTCAAAAATAAAGTGGTGAAAGGTACACTTACCATCAACTATAGTACTGAAATTTTTTTTATCTACCCAATATTTTATATCTTAAAATAACTTCTAATTGTATTATTTCACCACTAAAATAATTATATGTTGTGTTAGTAGTAGTAACTCTTAATGGTATGCTAGTCTTATCTCAAGTCAATATCCCTTCTTTGATAGAAGTGTATAAGAATTTCCTTCCTATAAAATCTTGTGATTCTCCCTCTCGTTGAATTTTATGTTATCTTGGGAATGGATTAGATCTCCCTATATAGAGATAATATTAATTCCCAAGGAATAAAAGTCAAGTTTGATATTCTAAATCAACCTATGATCATATTTTAGTGTAATGATGAATATGAAATACTAATGGAGGTTAATTTTATTATATGAGGTCTTAATTTATAATCAAGAGTAATATTTTTCTCCAATGGTTAAGAAGAAACTCAACATTGAAGAAATTCCTATTATTCATGAATAGTCTGATGTATTTGTTGAATAATTACCTAGTCTTACCCCAAATCATAAAGGCAAACAAGTTGGGTGATTATCTAAGTAAGAAATATCATGATATTTTTTTTATGAAGATTTAAAGACACACAATATTTATGTATTTATAGATTAAATATATTGTAATTATGAGTAAAATGTATATATTATATCCTTCTTGGATTAATCTCCAACCATCCATCCATGTGAGGATTAAAGAGGCGTTTATGGATGAAGATGAACATTTGAATAAGGTGAGAAATTCTCCTGTGTTGAACTATTATTATGCTAGAATGATAAGATTTAGTAACCAATTTGGTTACCAATAAATACCATACTTGAAAAAAAAGATATATTAGAAGAATCTCATAGTTTAACATTCTCTAGTTATCCAATAAGTAGAAAGATTTATAGATATATCAATGTTTGTTTTTTGGATAACTTGAAAAAGGATATTACAAAGTATGTATTTTGATAAATATTATGTTAGAATGTTAACGCTGAGAGAGATAATTCTCAGGGGATGTAACAACCATTACCCATACTAGAATCAAATTGGGAAAACCTTACCATATATTTCTTCATCAAACTCCCTAAAACATATAAAGTGAACAATTATATTTAGGTATTAGTCAATATGCTTCAAAAATAAGAACATTTCATTATCATAAGGGATGATTTTTCTCTTGACCAACCTGTTAGGATATTCATTAATTACTATTTAAGGTTATATGGAGTACCACATTCTATTATTTCGTATCAGGATCTAAGGATTAACATGAATTTTCGGAGAATTTTTCTAAAGACATTGAATATAGGATATTTATTTAATAATACTTATCATCCTCAGATATATGGTAATTCTGAGAGGAACATTAAAACCCTAGAAGATATACTAATATCTTATTCTATATATTCCATAGGTGTTTTGGATCAAAACCTCCCTTTTATCTAATTCTCTGATAATAATAGCTTTAACTCAAGCATTCAGATTGATCCTTCTGAATTTCACTATAGAAGGAAGTGTAGGATTCTAATGTTCTGGGATGAAGTCGAAGAAGTAAATATATGATCACATGATCTAACATATTAAATGGTAGAGAAGCGTAGATCTATTCAGTAGAACATCAAGGCAGCTCAATGTCAGTAGTTGAGTTATGTTGATAATTATCATCGAGACATAGAATTCAAATTTTATCAGGATGAGTTACTAAAAATTTCTATATGGAAGAAGGTTAAGATATTAAAAAATAATGGAATTTTTATCTCTATATATAACAACCATTTCATGATTCATGATCAAATCGGGATGGTTTCTTGTAACTAGGTGCTTCCACTGAACCTATCTTAATTTCATGATGTGTTCTATGTATCTCTCCAAAGGAATTACATACCTGATACATTACATTTACTACACACATTGGTTTTACCACTAGATCATGTTCCATTATATAAATAAAAATGATTATAAATCTTGGATCATAGAGATAAATTTCTTTGGAATAAGAATGCATGTCTTCTTAAAGGTATTTGGAGGAATTAGACATTCGAGGAAGCTACATGGGGACCCGAGGATGTGATGAAGCATGGATACCTGAATTTTTTTTATTGGATTAATGGAAATTAAAAGTAGAAATTTAATTTAATGGGTATAATTTGACTATCTAATATTTTAAATGTATTTTCTTTTAAATAAACTTGATTTATTTGATATCATGTTTTGCATGTAACCTTGAGTCAAAATGAAACATGATATTGTATACCTTTATAACCTAATCATTGGATTTTTAGGTATGAATAAGATTAAAAATATTATGAAATAAATGTATTGTTTTTATGTCTGGTAAAAAAATTTGCAATCACTCAATTTTTATTAAAATCATTTAATTATTAAAATAAATATTTTTCGACGAAATTTATTTTTCTACATCTTTTGTATTTTTTCTAAATAATGTATATTGATCACTATTGAAAAATTATGTCAATGAAATATATTGATAATTTATATTAACTAATTAAAAATATTTAAAACTAAATATATCTAGTGGTTGGAATGAAGATAACATCATTAAAATGTAAAAAATGGTTATTTTACATAAAATTGTTTTTATGTGTGTAATGTGTTAGATAAAAATAAATTAAATTAATAATTATTTATAAATAATTTAAATAAAATTTATATATTATATATTAAATAAAATATTTAAACATTCATTTTATAGTTTTTTCTAGCTAAGAAATGAAGGTAAATTTAGTTTTAGGAATAAAATTAATTTTTCTAAAAACGGGCTTTTGTTGCATTTTGTATGCTAATTTTAAAATTAATTTCATCCAATTATAGAAATTTATTTTTAAAAAATTTATTCAATATTAAGATCAAAATTTAAAATTTTTTAATGATTAAATTTCTATTTTTTCATTATGAATAGAAACATTAGTCAAAAAAGGCAATTACCAGGGTATGTATTAAATCAGGTTAAAGGGATTAAAACTAAAACGATAATGGTTAAAATGACATAAAAACTTCTCTAAATCAAATTAAATGGCCATATTTTACCCTATATGATCTTATATTTTAATATGAGTCATTTTGGATCCATTTTTCTTTTGTAATATTTTAATATATTTTAATATTTTCAAAACATCCACGTGTACCTCCTCCCTCCATTGTAAAAGGACATCGCCTATCCTCTATCCTCGCACTTAAATAGCACCTTATCTCATCTGAAACCTACCAAAATATTTTCATAACATCCTTATACTTGTCATATAGGTCATATTTTTATCATAATACCATCTTATCAAGGCTTAAAGTGTAAGTCAAATGAGGTTTCTCAATAAAGATATATAACTCTTAACATGGTACTTTTAATTTTATTAATTCTTATATATAATCATAATATATGGTATAAATAATAAAATAATTATTTTAATTTATTTAATATTATTACTTTTTATTATGATTATGGATCAATAACTTTCCACCTTATTTATATCAAATATGAAATTAAAGTATCACATGTGTGTATGTGTGGACTACCGCCTCAACGTAGCGATATGATTCATTTTTCTACACCATCATTCATGGTAAGTTATTATGACAAATTAAATGTTTTTATATGATATTTAAGACATAAATATGATTCTTTACTTATGATATATTTTCTACCATATTACCTTTACATCTGTTGAAAATTGATAACATCGCCCATGTGTACATGTAGATTACCACCTCCATATAGTGATGTTGTTTTTTTAATCAAAAATTTATATGAATAATTATAAAAGTGTATAAAATTAATAAATATGATACTTATTCTATTATTAATATTCTTTATATGATTAATCCATGACTAAGGTCTATGTACAAAAACCATCGAACTAAAACCAACATGGAAAATGGGTTTATTTTCACCTGAATGTTCATTTTAATGAAGAAATTGTTACTAAAATGATAATAAGAAATTATAAAGGAATGATACATAGTAATTTATTTAATAATATATTCGTATAATATATATATATAATATATTTATATTAATTATAAAGTAAATTTTAACAACTATGAAGTGATATAGGACTTGAGGTAAGGGTTTATATTAAAATATCATTTTTTGGGGATTGTCTGTACTAAATTCCAATTAAGAGAAATTTTATGGTTTTTTTCATTTATATATTAATTCTATTATACTCTCTTTTTCACTTATAGTTATTGAAAAAATATTTTTAAAGAAAATTCAACCATATTTTCTCTTTGGTCATCAAAATTTTTCTTTTATGTCCATGCTCTACCAAATTGTTTTATGCAAGTTTTTACCTATAAATAATTTTTTTATAAACATATTTTAATAAGATTTTATGATATCTTTTAAATATTAAATGAATATTTTTAAGGAAATAATTTCCAAATAGGATTTTGTTTACCTTTGGTAAAATCTTGAAATGGATTTTCCCTTTTAACGTATACGGTATGAATAGGTTTTCCCACTATCATTAATTATCTTTTTATTGAAGAATTATTTACATTTTTTCATGGTTATTTTCAAAGTAAATAGTTTTTGAAATATTCTATAAAGTTTTAGTTAAAATTTTAACAAAGTAAAAGAATATTTTTCTCATGTTTTCCAAGAAAGATTAAATATTATTTCAAATTTATTTTTTATCTATTTCAAAATCCTTTAAGTATTATTATGCTTCACTATGGATAAGATCCTATGATTACATCCACTATATATTTTTGGATGTATTATGATGATAATGATTTATGGAAGATTCTACGAAACCCATTTATTTCCAAAGAGTTAATTAAGTTATGACAAAACCTTTATAAAACTCATTTATTCTGTATGGGTTATGATATGATGAAATGTTTATGGATCATGTATCATTTCCATGGGTTACGAAATAATGATATTATGAATGTTTTATCGTCCTGTGGAACAAATATGTATGGTTTTCAATATATTATTGGTGGTTCTGGAATTATAAATACATTCAATGCATTTCGTAAAGATAGATATATCTTGAGATAATGAGGACTATAATGGGGAGTGAGCTCAATTTAGTAACAGAATCAATCCAATAAGATAGTATTGGGAGTAAACATTGACTAATTAAATGATGTAATTGGAAGTAAACTCAATTCACTATGATAGTTTTGCAATGAAACTTAACGGAGTAATTGATTTTATATTATTATTTGTATAAAAAAACATATATATTTTTCTTATGATATATTCTCATAGATCATGATTTATAATTGATGATTCGACACACTCATAATTGAGTTTTTTATTATGAAAAACCCTTATTCCATGATTTATGATTAATGATCTTAAACTGATTGGGTGTGATTTTTTTATGTTATGATCGTGTTCTTATATCTTTATGCTTATATTATTCTCAATTATGGTCATTAATTGATATCTCCTATGTTTACCCTTACTGAGAATCTAAGCTCACTGTTTTTTATGTTTCTTTTCCATGGGTTATGAAGAAAGTGTTTAATTATGGTATATATAATAAGTATACAATGTGAGAAGATATTTTTGGGAGATATTGCAAATATTTCATGAAATAAGATTATTATGTATCTATAATCCAAATAAACAAAACATTTATGGTTTTAGTCATGTATTTTTATGAAAGGTATTGAATACTCATATAAAATTATGTGATATTTATACATGTTATGCTCGGTTCACCTCAAATTTATTTTATGTTGACGTGTACCGTTTTTTAGTTTCTATAGATGAATCAGTAAGAATTACCCTGAACTTATGCTGAACCACTATTAAACTCATATATGTCCCCTTAAATCACTAAAACCTACCAATATATAGTAAAAGATAAACACATATTTTGGGGGAACAATTTTTCTTTGACACTTTTATCCATAAGTAAGAATTTATTTTATATTTGAAAATAAAATAAATCCATATAACATAACCACTAAGATAATTCAAAAATAACTGAATAAATGTATACACAAGTTATTCCCTGAAACATAAAAATAAAAATAATACAATATATACAATCTAATATCAGCACAACCATAAGAACAAAATATGAAATCAATCATGTTGCTCGAGACGCATCATGAATGCCCACTAAAACCATCTCTAAGATCTATGTAAGAATTCATCTAACGCATAACAAAGATAATAAAAAACATTATTGTTTCACATGAAAAAAAAATATGTATCAATATTTAAAATAAAATACATTTTCATGGTTTGAGTATATAAACATAATAGTAAATCCATTTTAGAAACACTTGGTGATGATTTATATTTTCTTTAATAAGAATAATGTTAATATGTGAGGACAATATAAGATTGGAAGGATTATAGGGTGCCCAATCTTGTTGATGAGAAGAAGTTTATTGCTCCCAAGCAAGATTCCATCATTATTTCAGTTGAATATGATTTAAGAACATCCCAAAGAATAAATATTATAGTTCTAAAAAATTATATTCAATCTAAATAAGTTTGTTAATAAGGAGGAATAACAAATTGAGGTATTATAATTGGATATTATATTTGATATCCATTCACATAAAGAAATTTTCAATGACATTTAATATATAGAACATTAGGTTATTAAATTTTAGTGATAATATTTTGAAAGTTGATTAACTAGAATCTAGTGAGTAAGACCAAATATTTGAGGATCTAAAACATGAGGTTATAATGTTTCAATAAAAATATTCTAGAATTTGATTAACTGTAGTTTGAAATTATGGAAGTGATTATCCAAACTAAGGGTTGATATTGTGAAAAGGATTGAAGTTATCTACGGGGTGGTTCTTTGTTAAAAGATCTTAAGGATAATTTTAATATAGTTAAAGAAGATTTAAATATATATTAAGGTTATTTGGAAAGATATTAAGTGTCTTCAATTTTTTTGGGAATATTTGAATATGTTTTAATTTGAATTGTGATTGTTGGATATTTGTTATTAAAATTATATAGATTAGTTATATATTACTAAAAAATTGATAAAATACTATTTACCTAAGGCAGATATGTATGTGTTATCCCTATATATAATAGTCATGTATTAGGTTCTTTATGTATGGTTTGTGAATTTTATATTAAATACTTTCCTAAATTGAGAAATTGTTAAATTATTGAATCACACTAAGATACATTATATTCTCATACATTGAGGATTTGGAAATGTCCTAGGGAGTTCACTATGATATGTAATATCATCAAAAATTATTGAAATAATGTATAAGTAAAATCCTTAAAGAGAATTTTTAATGTTTTTTATATCATATTATGATGATACATAAGATTTTACTTTTGTAAAAATTTGTAAATATACGTGAAAACTTTCCACTGTGATAGGTAAGATGGATATTACATTAGGATTTTTTGTTTGTGTAAAATATGAGAAGTATAGAGCTTTACAGATCATATATAAGATCCATATACTCATGTTTTTTGTAAAAATTTGAGTACTTTATATGTTTAAATATTTTGATTCTACTTTATGAAGAGAACTAAGACATGTTGTATAAAATACTCGACAAATTCATCATCAAAAAAGAGAAACATCATGTCTTTATAGTCAAGATAAATTATTACTCAAAGTATTTATTGAAGGGAATATAAATGTAGAGTATATAATAACCTTGGAAAAGGTATCCTTAGTATTTATTTTAAAATGATCCAAAGTGGATAAAATTTTATATACATTAGAGCATTAAAATAGTTCATAGTTCCAATACATTAATGCCTTTTTCAGAATGGATTGGTGGTCCCCATTATTACATAAGGGTCTTTTTGTTTCAGGATTGTATGGGTCCCCATTCAAGCCATAAAATATTTTCTTGATAAAATGAAAAAATATATAATTTTTTGGTAAATATGATGACATTGAGATATTCTTAAAAAATAAATATTATAATGATTTTGTAAGTAAGTCAACATTTTTTAAACTGCTTTTGGTATTTATGAAAGAAGAAGTTGAACTGATTATGCATCTTGAGGAAGAATTTCATGTTGTGAATAAATATAAAAATGAATAAAAAGATGAATTTGGTTATAAAATTTGAGATGAAAAAACACTATAAAGATATAGCCACTTTGTGGTGCAGGATAAAGATTGTTGTGAGAGATCTTTGCTTCATGATGGCAGGTCATGAATGTTTGGTGTAGTTCTATAATGAGATAACAGATTGGGTCTTTTAATTATTTTAGATTCCAAATCACAACAATTTTGATCATGATAAGTAAATATTTTACTAACATTATAAGGGTTATATGTCACCAAAATGATATTCATGTTCATGTGATCTTTCATTACAACATGGATTTTGATTTTGTGATTTTTTTAAAGAATTTAAGAATGAGGAAGGAAGTTGTGATAATTTAAAAATATAACAAGGATGGAATGACAGGTCTAAAGGAGATGATTGAGGATATTATAGCAATTATTAAATATAGAAAAATTATTGGAATTATTACTGTGATATTCATATAAGTATTTAAGGATCATGGAATAAACTGTATATTTTAAGTGTCAATATTGAAGGGTTTTCGTATTAAAAGTATAAAAACAGTATCCATGAGTGATGTTGAGTTTAAAAGAAAAAAATAAGGTGATGACGATATTATTTATTGAGATATAATAATTTCTACTGTGATATTATTGAACATTGTTCTAAGTTTTAAAGGATAGGATGGGTCTAATATCATCCTAGGGCATTGAAGAATAATAAAATATGAAAGAGGGAGTATTGATTTTTTACTATATATTGACTGTTAGATGGGCTGAAAAAGATATAAAGTCATCCTAATAAATTTTTATATCATAATGACTGAATAATACAACATCTCTATCTCATAAGGTTGGAGAATTTTTTTTGAGGTCACTACACATTGAGGAATCAGACCAGATATTGTTTTTTCCATAAGTGAATTGTTTTTTCTAATTGATCATTATTCAAGAGAAACTATCTAAATTTAGTATTTTATAAATAAAGTCCCAGTGGTCTCTAGAGATAGGTAAAAGATAATTGCTGCTAACATTATACCTAGTTTCTTCTATGAATATTGTTTTAAGGATATGCACTTACCTGAGACTCATCATGATAATAAAATATGAGTTCTATTTGTGTGAGATAAAAACTAATATACACCAGGGTTGTAAGAATCAAAATTAGAGATCAAAATAATTAAAAAAACATTGTTTTCCCCATTGTTTCTTCTCAACTTCTATTACATACATTAAATCCAAAAGTTAGTAATGAAAATTATAATGAGATCTATTCACCAAATGAGAGTACAGGTAACATAGGAAGAAGTTTCAAATTTCTAATAAGTCACTAACATCAGTCCCCCCCCCCACCCACCCCTCCTCTTAGTGTTGTTACACCAATACTTGCAGAACAAAAAAATGGTATTTGAGTTATGGTTCAAACTCTGAATTAATTCTAAATAATCTAAATTAATGAATTATTTGATGTTTTAAGTTATATTTATACATTTATAATGAAGTTAAGACCTAAAAAAGATATATTTATTGCTAAAAATAAGTCTATATCTTCCAAATATTTGAATAATCGAAGAGATAAATAGATGGAAAATGAGAGAATGAATATATACCTCTTACTCAATGTGTAATGAAATACAATTTCACATGATTAATTCATAATGAAAAAATATCTATCATAAATATTAAATATTTAGTTGAAAAATATACAAATATGAAGATGGACAACATTTCCATATCATTTACTTCAAAATAATTAATTGAAGTTGGGTTAACTATTAATTCATGTCAAATCAATCTCTGTGATGAACCAAGAATGAGTGGGGAAGATGACATCTCAAAAGATCTAATTGATAAATTATATGATGAATCAGATTCCTACTTGTAGGAAGTTATATGGTATCTACTAATAGATGTATTTGTTTTTATTTATGGCACTTTTTATGTCTTATTGGAGGAGATCACCCACCTTGATAAAGATTTAGAGATAATGGAAAAATAATTTTAATAAAAAATAATTGGTTTGAAAAAATATAAAAAAACTACTGGTGGAAAAAAACCTACAGAATATAGAGAATAAATAAGAATTCTGAAAAACCGGAAATATTAATCCTTGAAAGGTCTTGAAGAGAACATTCATGAATTATAAGGAAAATAAAAGTGTTGCATTGATTTCAAGGATACCTAGATTAAAATCAAATATAATAGTATAAAGGAGCTTGAAATTATATTCCTAGATAAGAAAGAGATGCATGTGGATAATGTTGATAGAATGAGAAAAATGTGTGAGTACAGATTCAAGTTAGTTTTGGTTTAAAAAAATATCATCAATATGATGTGTTTTCAATTGGAGGCAAAAATTACAAATATAGAAGTAGTATATGTTAAGTCACTGAAATGATTTGAGAGAAAAGTTTCTTCCATACATACTTCCAAGGAAGGATCACTATTTTAAAATAAATATATCGTATTTAAATAAGATAATGATACCATATGAAGATAAACCTACTGAAATCTAAATTAAAGACGTGTTATTCACTTTAGAATGTTATGATTTTTATTTAATGGTTTCATGCATAATTTAGGATTCAAATGAAAATATATAAAAATATGGATATAGAAAATTTATAATGAACCAAATACTATGTCAAGTGTTTCTTTAACCATATGTAGGATAAGTTTTTCCTAAAAATAATCCCAACTAGAGGATAAATTATCATAAAAATTACAAGGTATTCATGTTCTCATGATTGGGTCATATAAGAAAAGATGAGTATATTTTTTCATTGTAGGTGTTATTGATGGTTTTTCAACAACGAATTTGAATTTTGTAAAAATACTTAAACCTCTAGGAAACATGGAAAAATTATATCAAGGGGGTAAAAGATGATTTTATGAAAAGTAAATAGAAGATGAATCAAAATATCATTATCTCAAACATGTTTGAAAGCTTGGAGAAACTCTATTGAAAATGTAATTAGAGTGGTCATGGTTAAGATGCATGCTAGTAAAATTAAACCAAGCATAAGGCAAATGATATTTGGAAGATAAATCCATAAAATATAAAGAGGAGTGATGGAGAAATATCCTTGGTAAATATGAAAAAAAATTAAATTAATCATACCCATGTGGTCCAAGAAGAATGACACAACAAGAAGAGTAATTTATTTATATTATGGAAGATGATGACACACAAAGGAATATTATTATAAATTAATGAGTGTTAATTTTATTGGATGAAATTAAAACGAAAAGGAATAATTTATCTAATAAAGGAATGATAGGATTGGTTTTGTGGAGGAAATTCCTAAGAAACTATGTGGAAGGTGCAAGTAAGTTAGTCACAACTCAAGAGATTATTTGATAATGATGTCATCATTAGTGAAGATGCTAAAAATATGAAACAAACACTAGTAGAATTATATTATTTGTTAGATTATGAAAAGAATATAATTCCACAAATGGGTACAGTTTACAATAATAGGAATTCTATAGTGTCAATGATTTCTAATTAGAATACAAAAGGGGTAATCTTGAAGATGTATCCCAAAAGTGGTGCTATAATGAAACAAATGTCTTTGTTGGAAAGAAACTCTCAATATTATGTTTGTAACTAATGAGTAAATTAATTCCAAATTATCCTTATACATGTTTTTTTTAACTTTTATATATTGAATTAATGGTGACACATGTGTTTAGGGTGGCTAAATGTGGAGAGAAATATATTGTTAGATCTGGAAATAATATTATTTTTCCCCATCATGTACTGATCCTAACATTTATAATCTTTAAGTATACTTGATGAAGAGATCTACATTAACTAACTAAAGTTAGAATTTATCCCTCATGGTGGATAAATTTGAGAATCTTCCCGAATTTTACATTTCTTTCAAATATAAAATTATATCAAATTTCTTGGAATATGTGATTGAAATGTTATATTTGAATATTCTTTAATCCATATTTTATATGTACCAACCCTAAAGTTAAAGAGGAGAAACTAGTTTCATCAATGGGAATGAACTGAAGGTCTAATTTCTAAAACTAAACATGCTAGTTGTTTTGAATGTTTTAATCTATTTTTGATATGATTACATGAATTCATGTTAAAAATATTAAGAGAATATAATACCAAATTGTATAATCCTACAAAAATATATTAATATCCCTTAAGAAAGTAATTTGAGTTCGTAGAATATTATTATTTTTTAGGGATAACTTTTTTTCGATTAGACTATCTTATTTTCTAAGTTATTCATGGATCATGTATAATTAGATAGTAATAATTGATGGAACATAACATAAAGTGAATTGACACCACCCACTCTCATGTTTCATTGTATTTATTTTCAATAAGTAGAGAGAGAATAAAACATTAATAAATCTTATTAACAAACATTTTATATATTTTTATTGATACAAAAATTAAAATTGAAATACTATTGAACCTATATGGTATTAAGTTATATATTTTTATAATCATGGATATAATATGTGTTGAGAAAATAATGATGGAAATTGGAATTCCCAAACTTAATTATTATAAGAAGGTTGATGTTCACAAGAAATATATCATCTCTTGTTAAGTTGAATATGATTGAATAACATCTTGAATATTAAATATTATTTTTATTAATTTTTAATTCATGATATAGGGAATAATAAATTTTGAAACATTCATTGGATGTTATATGGGAGATCCATTAACATATGGAAAATTTCAAATAAGTTGAGGTTTCCGAACTGGTGGCTCTAAAGTTTCAATGAGAAGATTCAAAATATAAGTAACTAAAATATGAATTATTATAAATTGATTAACTAGAATAAAGAGATAAAAACGAAAAAAATTGATCTAGAATATGGGGTTCCAATGTTTTAGTGAAAAGATTATGAAAATTCAGTAAGAGGAAGTTGAAACATTGGAATTGGTGATCCTTAATTTTGGTTGAGGAAGTAAAATAACACTAAAGTACTCCATGGGTGTTTATATATTCTATCAAATTTGGGATAATTATTATATTACTAAAAAAAAATTTAAGATATATTAAGGTGATTTTTAATGATTATAAGTGGACAAAGATTCCATGGGAAGGTTTAAAGAAGACGTAAGTTGTGTTGCGATAGAGGGAGATATGTTATAGAAATTAAGGAGATGAGTTGCATATTATTGGAAAAATGAAAAGAATGCATTATATGAAATAGTTGACATATAAGGCTCCTCCATGATCATATTATCCATGTATTAGGTTATATATGTAATGTTACTTCTATTGATATGTAATTTTTTCATAATTGAGAAATACGAAATGTGTTGAAGCACATTGACATGTGTAATATTCTCATATTGTGAATATTTGGTAATGTACCAGGGAATTAACTATGATATGTAATAATTTACAAAATTATGAATTAAAGTGAAAACAAATATAGAGAATATGTATGGTTTTTAAGATCATTCAAGTAATATATGTAATATTCTACTAAAGTGAAAAATTAGAAAAGTATTTGAAGACACAACATTATGATCGATAATATATTTCTTACGTAAGTACTTTCAATTCATAAAAAATGGGATAATTCTATTTTTCCTAAAGCATGAATAAAATAAAACTCATCATAAATTTTATGGAATTAGTGTAATATATAGTTTTTAGTAAAATAATGTTGAGATATTCTCTAAATCTTAAACATAATAACAATTTTTGGTGTATGTTGTGATTCTCGAAATTAATTCATATATTAGGGAAAGAAGAAGATGAAAAAATTATGCATTGTGAAGAAGATCATCAGGCCATGAAGCTGACTATGGATGAAAGATAAGATGAGGATGGTTATGAAATTTCAGATGCATTCATGCCACAAAGAGAACGTCATGTTTTAGTTCATAATTAATATATTTTTGTGGGAGATATTCACATTAGGATTTTTGTGCTGAAATTTTTGCACAAAATAAGAATAAATAATATATTTTTCTAATTATATGTTATAATATGCCACATTTCTATCATGATGATCATGGGAAAGGTTATAGTTCACTAATTTTGTGAAGGATGGGTTATTCCACAATGATATTCATGTGCAAGAAATATTTTATGATGGTATAGATTATAAAGATATATACTTTTGAAGAATTAAATAGTAAGGAAATAAGCTATGATAATTTATTTATATATTAAGGTAATTTCATTATAATGGAGATAAATTTGGAGATAATAATTGAAAAAATAATATGAATGAGATTATTGTTTGTAAATTTATTTAATTATTTGACCAATACATAAATGAATAGATAATTTAAGTTCAAAGTTTGATGTTTTTTTATATTAATCTATGAAACACCATCTGGGAGTGATGATAAGTATATAAAAAATGAAGAAGAAGAAGAAGAAGAATATATGATTTATATATAGAAGCGTTTTTATGGTTTTACTAAACATATTTCTAGTTTCAAATGATATGATAGGTCTAAAACTACTCTAAAAGATCATCTATGTAAACTGAATAAGAACAATAAAATAAAAAGGGGAGTTTGTATTACTTATTTTCTACTTTTTAAAACCATTTGTCCTTTACATGTAGTGAAATTCATAAGGAATTGAAATTTTATTTTTTATGAGGGTTTTGTTTTAAGAATTGAGATTGGGTTTGGGATTTTTAGAGTTGTATCATCTCGAGGTGATGTTTTTGGAATTGAATCAAGGAATGGAATGTGATTTAGGTGCTTGAGAGAGTCTTTGGATATTTAAGTTAAATTTTAGAAATTTTTAATGGGTTTTACCCTATTCACATTCACCACATAGTTTGGGGGACTATGTGGGATAACTGTGTTTCTTAGTTTTGAATCAGGGTGTGGTCCATAGTCTGTACATGGTTGCGGTCAAACCATGAAAAAATACAATTTAGTGTTAGAATGGATTTTCAGGGTAAGTACATGGTTTTAAAAATCATTTATCCAAATTTTGTGAGGTTTTTGAACATAGATAGTCAAGGATATCAGATTTGTGCATAGTTTGGAAAAATTTAAGGCTAACCCATATGGACTGATATATTTCTCTATTCGGGGAATTTACCAAAATCCCAAATTAGGATTTTAGATCTCCCTTCCTATTTATTTTATCTCTTCCCTCATGTATGGAACAATGGTTATCCCCCCATTTCTCCCTTTGATCCCCCTTGATTGTGGGTGGTTGCATGGACTCTCATTAGCATCGAGGTGAGTTCTTTCTCTCTTATTCTCACTATTATCTCTCTTAATTTTCATTGGATTTTTGGGTTCCCATGGTTTGGTATTCGTGATTATTTCCACCTAATCATGGTCAAAGTAGTAGGATGCAACGGGGTTTTTTCTGGCGTGGCCAGAGGGTTTCCAAAGATGATGACCACATGTTATTGGATGTTGTTTGGATGAAGTTACACCATCGATCTATTTTCTTATGGATTTTTATTAAATTAAAAAATAATAATTGATTTATATTGATAGGCATTATTATTGAGATTATTTCAAGAGTATTCCATAGAACATTTTTGGGTGGTTGGTCATGGTTTTGGTGTATCTAGGTGACTCTATGAGATTGTAAGAATTTATCTCTATTGGAATCAATTTTATTAAATTGTAAATTAATTATAAATTGTAATAAATGAATTGAATAATAAATTATATATTTTTTATAATTAATTATTAAATTTTTTGTTTTAGATAAGTTTTTGGTAGTTGAGGTGATTCTTGGACGAGCCTAGGTAGTAATGGTCATGCTTGGTTTTAAAGTAAATATGACATTTTATGAGGATGGTCGCCTTGTATTTAATTGATTATCTTCCTAATAATGTTATTATATATTTTTCTTCAATCATTATTATGGTTTCTTCAGGATATAAGACTTGTGTGGTTTCTCTATATATTGGGGATGACTCATGTCGGCCTAATAATCAATATGCACCATGTATCTTGGTAAATGGTTCGATAGTCGCACTCTAGTCAAATGAGTGTTAATGAACCTCTTTCTAGTTTACATGGTAGTGTGAGTTGGACTTCAAATTGAAAAAATATTCCTTTTCAAAATGTATTTTAAAAATGGGATTGACCAAATCTCTTAAAGGCCTTCTTTTTTATTTATTTTTTATTACCCCCTTTCAAAGGATGAGGGGGAACCCTACAAGGCTCTTAGGCTTAGAGATTACATGGAATATAGGCTTAAGATACATAACATTACCCAAATGGAATAGGGAATACAACTAGACTAAAACTACAAGTAACTTCCCCTCCTAAGAATCTTCATTGTGATGGTAGCTCTCCACCTTCACATGATTGTCCTGCTAAGATTTTGTGAAAGCACAAGCTGGTCCCTATGGCATTTCCATACCCTCTCATCCTTCCAAATCTATTGGTTCTTCTCTGGTAATTGTGCCTACTCTAAATCCTCCTTTGGATCTTCTCTTTTTTGTAGAGTATATCTTGGTTAACGACATTGATCATGTGGCATGAAGGCCTTGAGGTGTCTCAAAGGCCTTGAGGTGTCCCAAAGCCCTTGTGGTGGCCCAAAATCCTTACTGGTCGGAAGGCCTTGAGTGGCCTGAAGGCCTTAAAGATCCAAAAGACCAGACTGGTTGCCTGAATGCCCAAATGGGTGAATAGTTCTAGTTTCTATAGTACCAAATAGTAACTACTACAATACTCTAGAAATTATCCCTCCGATTGGTTTTGATCTTGGGTCCCTTGGATGCACTTGCCGAGTCCTTACCAACAAGGATGACTCCCTTGTGCTTAAAAAGGGTTTTGAATCAAATGTAATTTTAATAGAAAATAGGTGATTTGATAAATGGGTTTTGAAATGTTATTTTGAAATGGGAAAGAGGTTTTAAAAATTATGATTGGATAGATTTTAACCAATAACATAATGTTAGTATTATGGCATGTAATGTCATGTATAAATTGTTTTAAAGGGGGGGTTTGAATTATTTTCCAATGGAAGGCTGGAAGGGATTGATTAAGAATTTTTTAATCTGTTTGACATTATCTGGGGGATGCCCTATTTTTAAATCATGTTTTTATTTTATATGTTCCTATTATTGTGATTTCTATGTGTGCTTCTTTTTCTATAATGATTTATGATATGTATATTTTTTTTATTTTGGTTTCTTTTGGAATCAAAATTAATAATTGATCTAGATATATGTGATAGACCCCTTAGAGTGTAGAGATGGGTGTGGAGGTCCCAAACAAGAAATTGAGGGATAATTTAACTGAAAATATGGGTTATGGTTGAGAGACATAAATTTATGATAGGGATTTATATAATGTTTATGTGTTGTGATGTGACCTAGAGGAACCTTTTTGGATTCCATAGTGTCATGTTAAACCTTGGGATGGTTGGGGTGAGGAATGGGTGGTGATGATTTTTTGTATCCCCTTAGAACCTACAACTTTTTTGTGATCCTGATATTTATTTATAGTATAGATTATGTTATTCACTTTAGTGGAAGAAAAAAATCATGTGAGATTGGTTTGGGAGGATTCCAACCAAGGTGGTATGTGTGTGATGTGTCTACGGTTCTAAGGTGGAATACCCAGGGTATATGATTTACAAGGTCATCGAAATTGAGTGTGACCCAAGTGTTCTTACTTATATACAAACATATCATTGTGTGTGTGTGATATAACTGAGGTTTGATGGTGGGATTCGCCAGGTGAATATTGTACTTGGTTTTGGGGTGAGATGTGGGCCCTGTGTTTTATATGTTTTCGTTCTATGTGTGTGGGATTATGAATGAGTGTTCAAGCATCGAGGGTGGTATATTATCCTTGGGTAATGGAGGTATGATACCTAGTTCTAGGTAAGGTTTGTGATCCCCCCCTCCCTAGGGTATATTATTTTTATCATTGTTCTACGATATTACTTGGTCCCCTAGGTATATATTTTTATGTTCCATGGTGGGACACTGCTTGGGTAATATGGTGTTTATAGGTGAGTTATGGCCTAAGGAAGATTATGGTTCTAGGGTTGGGTACATTCCCCCGAGATGGATTTTTACATTTTAGGGATGGGTATATTTCCCCTAGGTGGTTACATATTTAAAGACACTCTAGAATTGTTAAAAGAAGATATGGTCAGAGATCAATGTGGTTTGGCTAATACCTTATTTCAACTTCAGATGGGGTGTACCAATGCCTCATTAAGTGGGGTTGAGTGTAGATTCACAATATTTTCATTGGTTCACTACTCATGTTTCTGATGGTTACTAGTGAGGTTTATTCATAGAACTAAAATCACCTACATCTATAGTTAGAGATGTTTTTACGGACCCCCTTTACAAGGTAGGTGGTCATTAATATTTCTCACCAATAATTCTTAATAAATCAAATTTTTCAAGATGATGGGAGGTTAGGTTCACACACCTTATTAATGGGAATTATTACCTTCTATGGGTATCTATTTTATATTTTATTCTTGTTTTTTAATATTTCCAAAATATCAACAGAGGACTTGTTACAATTATACTAGCAATATGTTATTAGCATATACTAATATGAATGTCTGTGCATATCAGAGGTATCCCATAGATGTTAACAGTTTTATGTATCAAAGTTTCTCAATAAATGATACAATCTATATGTATCATAGGTTCTTCATATTTTTTTATTATTACATCACAATATCAGTTTATAGGCCACTGTGTTCTAAGACAATATATTTGGGTTCACTAGAGTTTATTATCATCCCACAAGGAAACAAATGTTTAAGGTGTCAATATTGGGCCCATTTAAATGGAATTCCTTCATATCGTTGTAAAAGAAATCAGAACCCATGTAGTTCAATGACACTTAATAGGGAACATCATGCATTTTAAGGTCATATGAAAAGCACCAATAAATATAGTTTAACATCTTATGATTATGATGACTAGGATAAAGATACCTACCAATGTTTGGTGTGGGTTTTATGCATGATAAAATCATTCTATTTTAACTTTAAGGGAATATGGCCAAATGGGGATGGGTTGATCTCACAAGCGATGTGACACTATGAGCGTGGTCCCATCCAAGAATGTAGTCATCTGAGGGTGACTTAATGAGTAACCTAAGAGAAATATGGTCTTCTAGGTGAGGTGGGGATTCTTTTAGGGATATGGATAGATGGGGTGAATATAAGGATGATGTTGGGTTTAATCCTTATACAAGTTTCATATGTATCCTTTAGAAACAGGAATCATATCCCATGTAGTTTGAATTAAATTTTTTATGGTCTTCTCAAAATATTGTACCATGCAGTTTAACATCCTGTGGTATGGATGGTGTTGGGAAATTTAACATCTAGAGACTAGGATATTTTATTTTAGTTTAACATCATGAAACTAGATTATATGCCACATAGTTTGAAATCGTGTTGGTTGAACTTATAAGTTGTGAAAAAAGATGAAAATATAGAATTAAGTAGGGATTATTCATATGAGTCTTTCATGTCACACTTAAGAGTGGAGGAGATAAGGACACATTTTATTATTCGTAAATGATTCCATTATTGGGGATTTCACATCCACTCAATATGTTTGATTAGAAATAAGAAGGTGAAAATTTCATTCCTTTCGTGAATAATGTAGGATTATTTCTCTTAGTTATTATACTAGAAAGGTAGATGTTGTAAAAATTCCTATTGAGTTTGCCTCTCCCCATGGATGAACTATGGCATCCACTAGTCAACCCAGTTGATCAATCATGGACCATGGTCAACCAGGTTTTATTGTATATGTCTGGGGAAATCTTGATTATGTATTTAAGCTGTAAAACACCTTTATCAAGGTAATAAAATATTTAAAAATACCTAAATACCATATCTATTGAGGGATGGAAACAAAATACACTATTTATTAGGGGGGTATAGGATTGAAAGGAATTCATACTAGTGTCCAGGCCTAAAATGTGCCTATCTGGTGGCTCTGGAAGATATATTAGTGATGGAATACCCAAATAAGGGATTTTGATAAAGGGGTTACATGTTCCGTATAATAAATAATCAATGGTATCCCAGTGTGATTATTGGAAAAGAATCTATCCCAAGTTTAGGGCTCAGGAGAGACCATGCCGTAATAAGGGATTATCAAGTTTGAATCACCCTAGTATAGGGCCCACAATATGTATCTCTATAATGTATGAACATATTAAATAGGTATTCCATGAGGATGATCATTAATTATTTTTCACATAGGAGGATGAACTTGGATTCTGGGTCACATAGGTTGATAAGATTGGGAAATGGGTCACTCATATGGATGAGCTTGAGTGATGGGTTACTATAGTGGATAAGCTTGGGTTATGGATCATTTGGGTGGATGAACTTGGGGGATAGCCTTACTAAAGTGAATCACTTTGGGTGATGGTTCAACCAATTATATTTTTTGGGATTTATACTTTTCCCTGGTATATGAAAACATGGGAAAAGAGTATTTTTTGATGGTTTCCCACTTTAGATGACTCTACCACTACTTATGTTAAGTCTATTAGGTATTAGTGTGTTATAGGTTGCCTAAAGTAGGCTCTGGAGACCCGGGAAAACTTTCTTCATGAGGCAATATCTCACTTATAAAAGTGGTAAATATGTTCTCTAGTGAATGTACAAGGGGTATATTTATATAAAATGATAGAGGTCTTGGTAAAGAATGCATGGGGGAGTGAGGAGGTGTGCATAGGTGACATGGGTGTGACAGCCTATGAAACTGGTGGATAACCTGAGAAAGGATGCTTTTGGAGCCCAAGGGTGACCCATTTTTAGGTAGACTATGTGACCAAGGGATTCCATAGGTTATGAAACAGGACTTTACATGGGTTGATTTTATTCTTATTCCATATACCATTTTTCCTCACCAAATGAATGCTAACAAATTACCCCACAAAAAATGGGATCCAAATAGAATTATGAGTATCATATTTTGACTTAAAAATATTCTCATTATGTTATAATAGACTATGTTATTCATGATATATTTACTATGGTAGATGGGTTAAAACACACTATCCCATCTACGCATGCCATATTCTCTAGGCCGGGTGAAGTGACTGACTTACCTATAAATAGGGTGGTCCCCTCACCACTTGGGTATGTGATGGAATATCCTTTTGAATATCATCTCTCAAACTACTTCAGGGTGACTAATGAGACTATGTACCCTTGGATATGGGCCTTATAGAGGCTACCCTAGTGGGGTAACATGGATGAGGGGGGTTAGCGGGGCCACCCGGGTGAAAAATTTGGTGATTCCACCCTAGAGAAGGGTCTTAGTGAGGCCACATAGGAGGGGTAACCACTGTGAGGTCACGTGGGAGAGACCACCTAGGAGAGGCCACTTGGGAGTGAACTCTTGGGTGAGGCCACTAGGGTAAGAGTTTTGACTTTATAAATGTGTTCCTAGATTCCTCCATACCATTACCACTTCTTCTTTTTGGGGTGTCATCTATTCAACATAATTTAATATAATGATATATTGTTTCAATTTTTGTAGATTTATGATAGCCAAATATTCCAACATTCTCTCATATAAAAAATATACTACATACATTAAGGTCATGGATGGTGATGTTGATCGAGGAAAATTTGGCCAAGAGAAATCCTTCTTGTCAACTTTATCAATGATTATGAAGAACCATCATCATGAGTACCAAGAACTAGACTTTCAGCCTTTGTATGGGCATGAGTTTCTAATTGGTGTGGACAATCCTTCACCAGATACAAAACTATTTATTTTATAAACTGTGAAGTATGAAAACATGGGTGTTATGAATATATTATCAAATGGGGCTTACATCCCCAAAGAGACAAACAATTTATCGTGTCTACTTAATCACAACTAGACTTATCTAGTCAATAGAAATCTCATAACAGAACACAAAGCAGGTTGTTATTCATCCATCTTCCATTGTTCCAATGTTGATTATAAAAATGGAAATAAGTGTGAATGGGACCATCCTCCTAGTGTAAGATTTAATATTGTGTGGTTGTGGGATTAATTGTCCTAAGAAACATGTGTATAATTTGAGGCCCTTCTCCAAAAAGTTTTCATCTACATTGTTGTATGGATTCCCAATAGATATGTATATGAGAATAAAAATGCAGTCCCTAAAATTCTGAGTCACTGGATCTCTCAAACTAATAGTTTACATCTCACCAATGGTGAGGTGGGAATCATATTTTTGGACATAAAAAAGATCTCGAACGTTTCAATCAAGGGGTTTAAGTATGACGTATTTTCCCCAATAGGATATAAAGGGGGATCTCCAACAGGTGTTGTACTTAATTGGGGAAATATGGAGACTGAATTAAGATCCCATAGAGAAATAAATTTTCCCCGAATTCAAAATCAAATTCAAGATTCTGATGAATAATTTTTTAACCCCCCATGATAATAGGTTTACATGAAAATTCCCAACAGAATTTCCATTAATTATGAAGATGGGGGTTTCGAAGACATTATATTAGGAGTGCTATTATGGTGAATACAAGAAGTGGGCATATTAAACCAACCTAAAAATCCTAGCATAGACTCAAATATAAGGGTTCATGTTTATGTGGATAAGTGGGTATCTTATTCTAGGGCATGATTCTAGAAACGATGACAAGATGAGTATATTTTTTATGGAGGAAAATCTAGTAACAAGGGAGTTAATGGGATTTTATGTTTTGATATTGTTGAAAATACATTAATCTTGGTTGAAAATTCACATTAGTAAGGCCCACTTCTATATATTGGGGACATTCTAGATATTATTGCAATATATGGAATCTCACTTTATTTCCTATACTCACTTCAATATATTGGAGATACCACGATGCATATTTCAAATATTCATTCAATATTTTTCATAAAATCATTATATTTTTATTGAATAGTAAATTCACTCTCAAAATCTTGGGTATTAATGGATAATTATAATTATTTCCATATGTATAACCCCTTAAATTCACGGTCACTGAATATATAACGGAAACATATGATTTATGGATCTATTAGATGTCACTGATGGATAATGTATTAGGGGCTCAGGTTTACTACGATATCAACTATGAAGCTTATACACCCTACTTCTTCACAAGTCAATTTTTATTCCTTCTATAAAAAATAGTTATGTATCAAGGAAACATGTTATTATAGGAAAACACTATGGTTGCAAGAAATTTTTATGTGTTGATGGCCCAATAGATTGTAAGTGTTGTATTTAATCTTCTCCCCACTGATGAATGTTTTTGTATATTATATGAATATTATCATTCTTGGATATCACGATACCATTGAGGAATGCTTTCTATGAACATACCCCATGTCACCATCAAATTCCATTCAATAAAGGGAAAGAAGGAATTAAGAAGTATTCTAATAAGTGAATGATGGATAAGGTGCATAAATATTTATTGTATTCTATGCCCCAAGTTTCTTTTCCACCCCGGGATAAACCAATTCATCAATATTTTTGGCCAAGGAAGTCTATCTGGTTATGACATCCAAAGGTCCCAAGTATAGTTGATAATCCCAAGAAGCGATTCAAGCCAAAAGAAAATGTGTATTCTTTATGATAGAGGTATAATTAAATGGATGATCCTAAGGAAATATATCTAAAGACCCTCAATTTTTGGTAAACATGGGATTCCATGGCTATCCCTTAGGATTTGTGGGAATAATTTAGAGTTTCATACGCAATACACAAATGAAAATTTTTAAAGATCCATTTATAATTTTACTTTGATACAAACCCATTTGAAGTAAGGAATCATATCTTAGAGTCATATATACTAACATGGACCAATGATTTGAAGGTTCAGGTCACTCAATGGGTTAAATTAATGAATGATCGGGGAGTCTTAAAGGGGTGATCAACCAATATTTGAATGAAGAATGAGATAATCTTGTTGATTTTGAAGAGTAGACTTTACTCTTTTGTGATTTGTAAATTTTTAATCCAATAATAAATATTAATGAATAGCTTTAAGTTATTATTATAGGAAGAGGAATTATAATTAGTTTTATTAAAAATCTAGTCCCCCAAATGCTTAGCAGGGGGCTCCTATAGGGATGACATCAAATAAGATGCCAAAGAGGGGCGATTTTCCCCTGTAATAGAAATAATGAAAATAGTAGAATGTGAAGTAATCTCTTCTATTATCCCTCTAAAATATTGATCCATCTATTTTCCAAGGGTTATTCTCTATCTTTATAGTTCCAATATTGAAAAAGATAAAAAAAATTGGAAATGTATGTTCCTCTTGAAGGGAGTGTTTAGAATTTGAGTTTGTAAGTACTTCCCAGTATACATGTGGATATACATGAGTATCCCAAAGGTAACATATTTTTGATAGGGCCTAAATATTTTTAGATGTATAGTAAAAACACTGAGGATAATGGTAATATTTTCTTAGGTAAGGCTGAAATTCCTGAAACCAAAATAGGATTGCCTACTATAGAGGGTGTACCAGTAGTAGAGGGTGTACTATCAGTGGAGGTAAAATTGATAGTATACATTAAATTAAATAATTCTTTATAAATAGTGTAGGGTATCATGGTATCCATTAATGATTATACCCAACTAACAAATATTTATTAGGTTGACCAATAGTCAAATATGTTAGACATTATACCTACACCTCCACCTAGTGACCCACTAAACTTAAAGGTTCATGATCATCATACCAAAGAGGTGTTTGACATAGGGGGTGATCAGGGTTTTATAATGATCTAGTCATAGAGGGATACAAAATACCCTATTGGTTCATACATTATAGGCCACATTGATAGTTTTTGCTTCTATTATCATTGATTATAGGGTTCCTGCTGGAGGAAATTCACAAGTAGTTCCACACATTGGGGTATTTTCCACCATGGAGGTCATCACATTAACCAAAACTAGTGAATGTATGTAATGATATTTCTTGAACCTAAATTCACAAACTGACACATATATCCCATGTTTTTATTGTATTATAGCTGCTAATAAAGGCTATGATTGTAGAGGATCATACCATAATTCCAATAGTGTTATAGGGAAGAACCATGATCAATCTGAGTGACCTCATTCTAGATAATATACCAGTTTGTGGGAGTATGTTGATTCTAGACCATGAATCTCTTCACAATTACAAGACCACACATTAGTGTTTTTTGATAATAATATGGAATATTATCTCCAACACTCCTCGAGATGATATGAATGGACAAATTCATTAACTTGAATGTTACATAATGCTATTTGGTAGTGGGGGATTTGACTCTTTGGATCATCATATCAATGTAATGGTAGTCATATGAGCCTAGGAGTGAGGAGGTCTAGGTAAGGAATTGATTATCTAGGATAAATTTAATATACAATCCTCCAGACTTCGATCTATGGTGCTTCAAAAAATCTTCCCATTATATAGTGATAGAGATTGGTAAAAATTTATTGTTGATAAAGATGTTTCTTAAATAACCCCACATCAATATGAGATTTTCACTGTTATGTTAATGTTGGAAGTACACCAAAATCATGTGAAGGATGCTTAGTCTAATAAGAAAAATCAACTATTGAGGTGAAAATACTTTCCATCATCAAATAATTAAAGATTTTAAAACTATATGAGTTTCATCATATTATTGTAGATGTTAAATATTCTGTTAGTGAGCTTCATGTTTCTTTAGAGCATGTCATTTAATTGGGAAATGGTAATGATGAGAGACTCTGTCCTGTTGATGTTCCTCTCTTTTCTATATTAATGATTGAAAACCCCCATTTTTTCTTATCGGATTATTCTTTAGCTCTTACACCACTCAAATGATAACCTGTGTAATTTTAGAGAGAAATGTAGAGACAACCAAAATCCTCCTAAAGATTGATTTTGAATGAACAAGTCTAATTAGGGTTCTGAACCATTTGAGTTAAAAGGTTATCCTCATGGTAATGGATGAAAATTGATATATGTAAATGAATCATCTACATACACTAAAGTTGGTACCTTTAGATGATTTCCCCCTATGCATAGAGTTTACAGGGAAATAGGCATAAGTAAAATCTCTGTACACAAGAGTTGGTCTATATGGATGATTTCTTCTTTGGTATAGATCATGGATAGATATAGGTAATAGTACCATCTCCAAAAACTAGAGTTGGTCTATTTGGATGATGTCTTCCTAGGAATGGCTCATGGAAAAATTTAGGCATAAGTAACATCAGTGTACACTAGAGTGGAACCATTTGGATGACGATTAGTTCAACAAAAAAAGAACTAAAAAATGGGTTCTTAGAATAATGATTCATTGGTTCAAGAGTGTTTGAGTACCGAAAATTATAAGTGAATGCTCTAAATTTTTCCTTGGCGAAGGGGCCTAGAGAGCGCACCTTTACATTCAAAAGGGTCATATTGTGGTACCCATGTGCTTTTAATATATTTCTGTTATAGTTGAACTAATTCTTTCTTAGGTCTCATATGGGGAAACCTAGAAGGTAAGAACTTGGAATTTTCTTAGACGACACTGTATGGGGTTTTGGCATGACAAGACTTATTCCTTTGTCATTAGAAACACCCAATTTTTTCTAAACAATTCATGGGACATGTTTAGAGATTCAAAACACTACTTTTTACCCAAGAATCCCTTTTAGGGTTTTTAATATGGTGAGTTATACATCTCTTTCCTTTTATAGTTTATATTTATGTAATTTAGACCAATGCATTATGTGGTTTAGTGTTACATGAATAGGATAATACAAAGGATCATGAGTGAATTGTCTCATTCATATGCTATGAATTGCTGTGGTATATGGTTTTTCAATTTTAGTGAAATTGAATTCACATTAATAGTTGTATTATGGGTCGTGTAAATCATATCACAAGGATTTAAAAACATGGATGATGAGACGGGATAGGTACACAAGGGATATAAATTGAAAAAATTTGAATTTCAAGTTCTAATATGATTTTATTACATCATATAGATATTATAGGTCCCTCCCCTTAGGATGATATTATTCTAGATGAGAAGCTGAAATTGACAGTGCATGTGTAGATTTGTATCGTTCATTGTATGAATAAGCTACAGAAGTGTCCCTTGGAGTAATGTATACTCATTATTGATTACCATGAAATTTTTTTTAATACTGAAACACTTGGTAAATAATGTAGGTTGTGGATAAAGGCCTATTAAAGGAGGGTTATGGTACACAAAAAGTTTTTTCTCCATGTCCTAAACACATATCCAAGGTAAATGGATATGATAAATCATTACTATAACTTTTTCCTAGACAAGTGGATCGAGTGAGCATAACTCATCTTTTCCTTGGATCATATAGTGATCCCCACAATCCTTTTTCCTTTTAAATTTACATTCAATGTTTTTCCAAATATTTTTACGATTAAGGATTAGTGAGTAGAGATGTGTCCTTTTCTCAATACTCAACTTTATAAGGTTTTGTCCTAGAAATTTTTACATTCCTTTCACTAGAATTTTAGGTTATTATAATTCGGACCATCCAAGAATAAAATTTAAGGTCATGGAACTTTTACAAGGGTATACATGACTTAGATATATTATGCATGGATTAAAGAACACATATTTTATGTTTATGATCTATAGAACAAGGAAATGGAAAGTGTGGCATAATAAGTATATTAGGGTTCCCAAGGATAATAACACTCTAAAAAAAATTTAATGGAGTATGAATATTCCATAAATAATAACTTATGTTTATTAGGATGTGAGTGATAGTATGGTATAGAAATTAAATTGATGGCCATTGAACACATTAAAAATATGGATTCTTTTGTGATATTGTTAGGGTGTATAGAGATTATAGGTCCCTCCCATATAGATGAGATTAATATATTTGTTAGGACAAAATGGGGCCACATATGAAGATCCAATTCTAGGAATGTATGTATATATAAATATAGGTGTCACTTAAATTTGAGAATACTCTTTACCGATGTCCATGAAAGGTTTGTGGAAACCCAAGACACTCAATACACAAAGTATTATTTATGGACTAATATGTTCCAAAAAGGTGATGGAGGAATCCCAATCCTTATTTAACACACAAGTAAAAGGGACTCATCTTCCATGACTTGAAATTATCCACTATAGGGGGAATTAATCACCCTCATTGTTTTGAATCACATCACAAGGATGTGTATCGGTGGGGGAGGTATCCCTATTCATCGTATGTCTGATGTCATGCTAAACAATCCCCATCACAAGACTCTACCAATGCCCAACCTCATCCTATAGAGGTCTCACAATGAGGATCACCATTAAAAGGGGTAATATTTGAGAAGGATTTCAAAACCATAGGATTGGACCTGACCTCAACCTCCTAAGAAGAGAGTCTGGATCAATGTGATACCTAGGTTATCTCGGTTTCTAGAATCTGGAACGTTCACTCATCTCTATTGTTGTAATAACACAGTTTTTTCTGCAAAAGGCTTTGGAATATTCTTGATATTATTCCAGAGCAGTGCCTTTAGATGGGATGTGATTCCGAGCCCCGGATTGGCCGGAATTAAATTTTCAGTCTGTTCACACTAGGAACGCCAAATAAATGGGATAACTCCTAAATAGTGATCCGAATCAGAGATCCGAGTGTACGGATGGGTTTTTAAGGGGTGTTTAACCTAAAACGACATAAAACTTCTCGGCGTAGGATGTTTGGACCCCTCACCCGCTTTCAGAAATGTTAAACGGGTAATTAAATTAATTAATTAATTCGTTTAATGGTGAAACGAAAGTATCTCTCAAACGGTGGCTCGGATTAGAAAACTAAGGGCACCGTTGAGTTCGGAGCATGATTTTTACCATAGGAGGGGTGTAATCTTCACGGTCGTGGGCCGTTTTTTGAATGTTGCCCCAGGGGTGTTTTCGTAATTTGGTGGCTTTGGGCGTTCAGTTTTATGACTTTTAAATGGGGTCTCGGATGTAAATTCTAAGGCCGCCGTTGTGCTCTGGAGGTGGTGTTTACCCTATAGGGAGGTTAATCTTGACCGTGCCGGAGGTTTTGGATGCGGGTGTTTCCAGGGGTCGAGTCTTTTAATTAGAGTTTATTTATTTAAACTCTACCCTTCTCCCCTTCCTCCCCATTGAACCCCCCTGGCGAAACCCACCTCCTCTCATACTCCTCCTCTCCTCCACATCTCAGGTGAGGTGGCTCCGGCGAGGCGGCTCCGGCGAACCACACGTGAATCTTCGGGCTACGCCCTTCGAGGTAGGAGGTTTTGTTTTTGTTTTTAAATTTCTGCACCAACTTTGTCCCCAATTTATAGTGTCCAATTGTTGCTATTTCTTTGAGAAAATCCCATTTATGCGTAGTACGTTTCCTAAGTTAACAACACAACTTTCAGATTGAAAATCTGAGATCAGAGGTGATCGCAGTGGTTCGCCGAAATCCGCAGCTTTTTGGAGCTTCCCTACCGAATTTGGGGGTTCCGGTGGCGGCGACTCGGTGTTCGGCAGAGGAGTCAGTCGTGGGGCGTCGCGGTGGAGCGGAGGCCGGCGGAGGCGGGTCTTCAGTGCGGTGGCCGGGCAGAGTGGCTCCGGTAGGTATCCAGCGCGGACGATGGCAGGGCGGGGTCCCAGGTGGCAGTGCATGCGTAGGGCACAAGGGGGAGGTGGCCGCGAGGCGCGCGGCCCCGTGCGGCGTGACTGTGACCTGCGTAATGCGGGTCGCTGTAGGAAAAATGATCGGCCATGTCAGCCGGTCGGTGGCGGCAGGCCACGGCCAGTTGACCACGGCGGAGTGAACCAGACCCGCAGCTAGGCCGCAGGCCGACTATGAGGTGGGACCCGCGACGTGCCTGGGCCACAGGCTCAGCGGGCTGGCCAGTGCGGTTTGGCCCCACCAGGGCAGACCGGGCCGGTCCGGCCCAGTGGATTTCCCCTTTGAATTCCCGACACCCGTAACTTTCGTTACGGGAATCTGTTTTACGCGTCGTCAGTGGTAGCATGGACCTCGCGTCAAGGAGGACTTTTTGAGATGGTTTTAGGAATTTTTAATTCCCAAAACGAGGGGCCTCAGGGCGCGACACGATGTTATGTGGTTTGACGTTTTTCCCAGGATTTCTTGTTTTGGACGGAACGGACGCGTCCGATGTCCGAATTGAGCACTGTTACTGGCGTTGGGACCCGGTTGTCGAGGTGAAGCTTTCCAGGGTGGTTTCGGGCATTGAAGCCAGAGTTGAGGCGTGGGCCACATGGCCCTTCTTTTGAGCTGCGAGTAGCGTTTCGTGAATTTCTCATCGGGCATCCGTTCGGGGCATGCAAGCAGTCGATTTTGTATGTTTTTCTGAGGGAATTGCAATGGTGCAATCTGCCCACTCTAATTCGGCATGATGGTGTAGGCCCCATGAGGTTCGTTTGGGCGTTGACGGTGATTTTCCATCTCTATCACTGGGCGACCGTTTTGGACAAGTGAATAGTCCAACTTGTGTACTTTTTCAAAAGGATTGCAACGGTATGATCTGTTCGTCGTGTTTTGGGACTGGGATGTGGGTCCCACGTGGCACCGCTCATGTGTTGTGCGCTGGAATGCATATTTTTCTCTGGATGTATCTTGTGCTCAAGTGAGTAGTCTTTTTGAGGTGTTTTCTCGAGGGTATCATAATGGTGCGATGCACCTAAACATTTTCGGGGATGAGGCTCGGGATCACGGGATGTCGTTTGGGTGTGAGGCGGTGTTGATGACTTTTCCATCGGATATCCATTTGAGGTGAGTAAGTAGTCTATCTCGCATGTTTTTCTGCGAGGATTTCAATGGTGTAATATGTTCTGGCGAGCAGAGCCTCTTACACAATCTTATTAAATGTGGAATGTGAAGGTGCCCCGGTGGTGGTTCTTCCTGCGGTGTTTGCAGAGAACCCTTGGCGTGTGATCGCATGCACTCTCGTGTGAGTGAAATTATGCTTAATGAGATGTGGTTGGCTATGCCCCAGCCATTGAGGTGGTAGGTTGGAGTTATTACGTCACGCCTTCGCGTTGATGTTGTCTGCCGGGTGCACGTTAGGCATTGGGATGGGAACGTGGTATAATCTGGGAGTATACGGGAATGATGGGAGGTACATGTGGATGTTAGAACCTGAGAATGTTTGTGTGCTTGGTTGGGGTTGACTTGGGGCCACACGTCGTGTGGGCCCCATGTGCATTTCGTGCTCTGCTTTATCTACTTTTGACCTCTCGCGACGTAAAGGGTTCCTCTGTTCTTGTTTGCTGACCAACAGGGTTGAGTTTTCCCCTGGTCTTGTTCTCGCTTGTTGACAAGTAGGTTTAAGCTTTCCCCCTGGTTCTGTTCTCATTTGGCTGGCAGAGATGGTTTGGTTCCTCTGTTTCTTTGGCTGTGAGGGGTTTCAGTACCGTACCCTTTCACTGGATTGTGGCACCGTTTGCGACTATGGGTGTTCGTACAATGTGGGTGTTTCCCCACTTTCTTGGATGAGTTGACTTGGTCCGCTTTGACAGTGACTCAGCAGATTGGAGCTTGATCACCTTGAGAGGCCCGGGGAGTTTCTCTCATTCCTTTGTGTTCCCTGGTAGAGTTCTTATGGAATTGGTGTGACCAACAATTTACGTGGGCACTGATCCTCTACCTAGGAGATTGTTTCCATCAGGGATGAGGTTGTTTCTAGTAGGGCTGAGGTTGTTTCCAGTAGGGCTGAGGTTGTTTCCTGCAGGGCTGAGGTTGTTACCAGCAGGTCTGAGGTTGTTTCAAGTAGGGCTCGCCAGTTGTACCATCCAGCAGGGATGTCCAGTGGGTTACCATCTAGTATGGATGGCCAATGTAGTTCTGGGTTTACCTCTAGTGAGGATGGGAAGTGGTCCCTGATGCCGGTCTTACCTCTATCTGGGTTGGGCAGCGGTCCCCGATACCGGGCTTACCTCCAGCTGGGCTGGTCAGTGGACCCCGATGTTGGGTTACCTCCAGCTGGGCTAGGCAGTGGTCTCATCGCTGACTTTAGTCGAGTCTCCCTCTAGTGGATTACCCTTTTACAGAACTGGGCAGTGTGGCACCCGTCAACTCTTGTCGGGTCTCCCTATAGTGGGAACCCGTCGACTTCTAGGGACTCTCCAGTGGGGCTAGGCAGGGGGTCACCTGTCGACTTTGAGGAGACCTCTCGACTGTGTGGTAGTGACGAGTTGTGGTTTGACATTCCCCTAGAACTCTCAAGTACGAGGATTGTTTTCCCCACCGAGATGCATCCTTGCGACGCAACCTAAAACCGTGCAGGCGAGTCAGTGCTGCCCAAAGCGGATAGTTTCGAGGTGCGATGATTTGATCCCTTGACCTGGAGTTTGGGGAAGATGTGTGGGATGCTGGGCATCGATAGTGTTTACTTATGATATTGTTGGTGACTCACATTTCTTGGGCTGAGCTACAGGATGGAGATCCCCTTACGATCTTGTTTGGGCTTCTTGCTTGAGCATATGAATATGAATATACCTTGTTCTAGTACCCACTTCTTGGGCTTGGTTACTCTCCCTCCAGGAGGGGTGAAGAGGCACGGGGTATTCCACGTGCTTTCTGTGTCTAGCTTCTCATGGTTGTATGAGTCTACTCTCCTGATATAGGTAGCGAAGGCTCAATGATAAGTTCATCTTCTCACCGTTTCTAGCTCCTTGTGTTGGGATGAGTCTACTTCCTTTCTCTTGTTGGGTTGAGCTGGACTCTTTACTACACATTTAGTTGTACTCCTTTACTTTTCCTGTTTGATCTACTACACACCCTTCGGTACCTCCTTTGTTTCTCCCTCGAGCCTTCTGGGAATCTTACTGAATCTTTTTATACTCACCCCTGCTTGGGCTTTGCCCGCACTTGGTGTTCCCTTGCAGATGATGGACAGGTTGGTCATAAATTCATTGGAGCTTAGGAGTTTGGGAGCTTGGACCGCGTGCGGTGGTCGGAGTCGGGGTTCCAGGTGGGGGACCCTTCTAGCTGTTTTTCTTTTGTTTAACTGTTGCCGGGTTCTAGCACTTTTCTGGTTGGGTGTGTGTTTTTTCCCTTTTCTATTCCATTTACCTCAGCACTTGCTTGTACTGTTTAGAGGTCGATGCACTTTTGTGATTTATTTATAGCAGTTTCACTTTACTCTTCTTGTCTTTTATTTTACTCTACACTTTTTCATTGAGTGTGCTGCATGTGTGTGTGTACAGGTACTCAGGAAAATTCCTCCCTGAGTTTTTTAGCCTTCGGCGCTTGTCTCCAACCCCTGGCCTATGGAGGCGGGCATGGGGTAGTTGCGGCTCGATCCTGGGTAGGGTCGGGTCGTGACAATGTGGTATCAGAGGTGGTTTGTTCCTTGGGACGTTGTGCAGGTGTCCCTAAAAGAGGAATTGGTTGGAATTTAGGGAAAAACTGTTAACGTGTCTCGAGAGCGGCTCTCAAGCCAGGGAGTCCAGTGATGGTGTGGCGGCCAACGTATCCATTCACCAGGACCCTGATAACCCGCTTGTCGACTCGGAATGCTGAGACACTTGTTACAGGGAAAATTGGTTTGTGCATCACATAGGATTGAGTCTTTGACTGTCCTTCTTGAGACAGCTCCCCATCATTGTTAATGGTATATACATATATGATCATCTGAACGCGAAACTCCTTGATAATATTCAGGATGTCTCCGCGAAGACATCCAGCCAAGATACCAGCTTTGGTTCATGACGATGACCCTGTGATCTACGAGGCCATAGTATAGGACCCATCATGCAAGCCCCTTTCTCCGGGGGCTGGTAGTATCACCCCCACCAGTTGAGTAGCAGACAGCTTCAGCAGAGTAGGCTGAGTTTGAGCGCAAGTTGAGTGCGCTCCGCGAGTTCCAACGGTAGAGACCGCTGAGGTTCAGTGGTGAGACATACCCTCAGGTAGCAGAGGTTTGGCCAGAGACAATGGTTCACCTTTTCAGGCTTGTGCAGACGCTGACAGATCAGAGAGTGGATTTGGAAGCCAATCTTTTTCGTGGAGGATCTTGGCATTGGTGGAGTCTCGTGACTCAGTTTCTTGATGAGTCATCGCTTTCGTGGGGTGACTTTCAGTTTTTGTTCTGTGAGTAGTTTTTCCCCTCCTGCTTTCACTTCGTTCAGATTCATGAGCTCCTACAGTTTCAGCCAGGAGGGATGACAGTGGTCGAGTATGCAACTAGTTTTGATGGTCGTGCACACTTTTACCTAGACTTGGTCTATGACGACGACATCCGAGCGCGGATGTTTGAGCAGGGTCTCCGCTGAGAGATTTGTGTTGTCATAGTACCCTTTGGAATTCCCATATATTCCAGGGTGCTAGAGCAGGCGCTGGTGAGATAGAGCTTCCTGTCATGCTCTAGAGTTGGTGGTGGCAGCAGAAACGTCGGAGCCGAGATGTCTGCCACAGCTAGCGGGCGTCGGCAAGCAGTACCTCGACGCAGGTGGATTTCTGAAAACCTGACTCGGGGGTGTGGTCGTACACCACATTGGCACCGGAGGGCACTAGTGCAGCCCATAGAGAGTCAGTGCTATGCTTGTGATGGGCGAGGTCACCTGGCACGAGACTGCCTGACCAGGCATGCAGAGAGCTTCGGGCAGGCAGTAGGTGCACCACAACGACGGAGGCAGCGTCATGATCATAGTAGCGCCCATAGAGGTGGTTCTAGAAGAGGAGTGGGGGGGATCTGGAAGTGGAGGATGACCTTACGAGGTCTTCCCATCACCACTAGGCAGTCCACGTCAGGCTCCGGGAGCTGACAGTTGGGACCAAGGACAGCCGCGAGCTTTAGATGTCTAAGTTCTTGGAGAGCATGATGTGATAAGAGGTATGTTTTACAACTCCTCTACTTCTTGAAATAGAATTTTTAGACTCTGTGTATGGAATGTTTTCCTCCCTTCTCTTTTCTTGAGGTGTTACCAGGGTGGTGCGAGGCGTCTGTGTAACCCAGTGTTGGTATGATAAAAGGCATAAGACCTTTTTATCTAGTCGATGGTGTCAAATCCTTCACTTTTTGAGCGTATAAGAGAGTCTAGCTTGCGAGACATCGACTGTGGAATCTTGCATGACCTGATACCCTTGGGTGTTTCACAATATGGATGTTCTGAAGGAGGGAATCATCGGGCTTGTTCCAGGTGCGGGCGGTGACTCCAGTCACAGCATGCGACGTAAGGGTTCTGTCGGGGAGGTGAGCTACCCCCTAGAGCCTTCGGGCTATTTGAGACCGTGAAAAGGGGTGGCGAGGTGCCCTACCACCTTGCCCTAACCCCAGAGGCTGGTTTGGGTGCATGACGTCTCCCACGTGACTCACCCAGGAAGAAGTGTGTGTGCTCCTACGCACGACATCAGCAAGGGTTGACCTCACATGAACAGATAAAATCCTTTGGTATGTGTGTGGTGGCGCAGATTTGTGCAAGAGTTCTTCTGGGTACAGTAGAGCCAGGTGTGGGCTTAATACCCTGAGTTATTCCCTGGTTTTCCTTTTCGGGGATGAAAATCTTGAAGGAGGGAATGATGTAAGAACCCAGTTTTTGCTGCGAAAGACTTTGGAATATTCTAGATATTATTCCAGAGCAACGTCTTCGGAAGGCGTGCGATTCCGAGCCCCAGAGTGGAAAAATTAAATTTTCAGTGTTTTTACACTTGGAATTCCAAATAAATTGTATAACTCATAAATGGTGATTCGTATTAGAGATCTGAATGTACGGATGGGTCCGGAATAGGGTGTTTACCCTAGGAATGACATAAAACTTATCGGCACAGGACGTTTGGACCCCTCACCCACTTTCGGAAACGTTAAAAGGGTAATTAAATAAATAATTAATTCATTTAATGGTGAAATGCAAATATATCATAAACGGTGGATCAGATTGGAAAAATAAGGGCACCGTTTAGTTTAGAGCATGTCGTTTACCCTAGGAGGGGTGTAATCTTCGCGGGCATGGGCCGTTTGTGAAAAGTGGCCCCACTGGTGTTTTCGTAATTTAGAGGCTTTGGGCGTTCAGTTTTATAACTTTTGAACGGGGTCTCAGATTAAAATTCTGAGACCGCAGTTGTTCTCGGAAGGTGGTTTTTACCTTAGAGGAAGTTTAATCTTGACCGCGCCGGAATTTTTGGATGCAGGTGTTTTCGGGGGTTGAGACTTTTAATTAGAGTTTATTTATTTAAACTATCCCCTTCTCCTATTCCTCCCCATTGAACCCCCATGCCGAAACCCACCTCCTCACATAATCCTCCTCTCCTCCACATCTTTGGTGAGGCGGCTCTGGCGAGGCGGCTCCGGCGAACCCCACGTGAAGCTTCAGGCTATGCCCTTCGAGGTAGGAGGTTTTTATTTTCGTTTTTAAATTTCCCCACCAACTTTATCCCCAATTTATAGCATAAAATTGTTGTTATTTCTTTGAGAAAATCCCATGTATGCATATTATGTTTCCTAAGCTTCACAATGCAACTTTTGGATTTAAAATCCGAGATCAGAGGTGATCGCGGTGGTTCGCCGAAATCTGTTTGTTTTTGGAACTTCCCGGCTGGAGTTGGGGGCTCTGGTGGTGGCGGCTCGACGTTCAGCGGAGGAGGCGGCCGCGGGGCGTAGCGGTGGAGCATAGGCCGGCGGAGGCGGGTCTTCAGCGCGGTGGTCGGGCGGAGCGGCTCCAGCAGGCAGTCGGCGCGGACGGCGGCGAGGCAGGGTCCCAGGTGGCGTCGCCGTCGTAGGGCACAAGGGGGAGGGGGCCGCGAGGCGCGTGGCCCTGTGTGGTGCGACCGCGACCCGCGTAATTTGGGTCGCTATGTGAAATGGGACCGGCCATGTCAGCCATCCGGGGGCGGCGGGCTGCGGCCAGCGGGCCGCAGCGGAGTGAACCAGACCCACGGCTGGGCCGCGAGCCGGATGTGCGGCTGGCCGCATGAGGCGCCTGGGCCACGGGCTCAATTGGCCGCCCGGGGCGGGTCGGCTCTAGCGGTGCGGACCGGCCGGACCGGGCCAGTCCTGCCCAAGGGGTTTCCCCTTCGAATTTTCGACGCCCAGAACATTTTCTATGGGTGTCCATTTTTCACACCATCAGCGGCAGCGCGGACCTCACGTTAAGGCGGACTTTTTGAGATGGTTTAGAGAATTTTAATTCCCGAACCAAGGGCCCTCGGGGCGTGACACGATGTTAAGTTGTATGACGTTTTTCCCAGGAGTTCTTGTTTTGGACGTCACGGACGCGTCCGATGTCGAAATCGAGCGTCGTCAATGGCGTTGGGACCCTGGTGTAGAGGCAAATCATTCTAGGTTGGTTTCGGGTGTTGAAGCCAAAGTTGAGGCATGGGCCCCACGGCCCGTCTTTTGAGCTGCGAGCAGCGTTTAGCGACTTTCTCTTCGGGCATCCATTCGGGGCGTGTGATCAGTCGATTCTGGATGTTTTTCTGAGAGGATTACAATGGTGAAATCTGCCCGCTCTAATTTGGCAGAATGGTGCGGGCCCCACGAGGTTCGTTTGGGAGTTGATGGTGATTTTCCTTCTCTATCACCGAGCGACCGTTTTGGACAACTGAATAGTCCATCTTGTGTACTTTTTTGAGAGGATCACAACGGTATGATCCGTTTGTTGTGTTTTGGGACCGGGATGCGGGTCTCACGTGGCACCTCTCATGTGTGGTGCGCCGGAATGCCTCTTTTTCTTTGGATATCTGTTGCACTCAAGTGAGAAGATTTTTTGATGTGTTTTCCTGAGGCGATCACAATGGTGCGATGCACCCGACCGTTTTCGGGGCTGAGGCTCAGGATCACAGGATGTCGTTCGGGCGTGAGGCAGTGTTGGTGACTTTTCCATCGGATATCCATTTGAGGCGAGTAAGTAGTCTATCTCGCCTGTTTTTCCAAGAGGATTACAATTGAGTAATCTGTTCAGGAGAGCGGAGCCTCTTACGTGATCTTATTAAATGTTGAATGTGAAGGTGCCCCGGTGGTGGTTCTTCCTGTAGTGTTTGCAGAGAACCCTTGGCGTGTGATCTCATGCACTCTCGTGTGAGTGAAGTTATGCTTAATGAGATGTGGTTGGCTATGCCTCAGCCATTGAGGTGGCAGGTTGGAGTTGTTACGTCACGCCTTCGCGTTGACGTTGGGTTCCATGTGCACGTTATCCTTTGGGCTGGGAACGTGGTATACTTTGGGAGTATACGAGAATGTTGGGAGGTACATGTGGATGTTGGTACCGGAGAATGTTTGTGTGCTTGGTTGGGGTTGACTTGCGGCCAAACATCGTGTGGGCCCCATGTGCGCGACATTCTCTGCTTTACATACTTTTGACCTCTCGCGACGTAGAGGGTTCCTCTGTTCTTGTTTGTTGAACAGCAGGGTTGAGTTTTCCCCTGGTCCTATTCTCACTTGTTGACCAGCAGAGTTGAGTTTTCCTCCTGGTTCTGTTCTCGTTTGGCTGGCAGAGATGGTTTAGTTCCTCTGTTTCTTCGGCTGTGAGGGGTTTCAGTACCGTGCCCTTACACTGGACTGTGGAACCGTTTACGACTACGGGTGTTCGTACAGTGTGTTTGTTTCCCCACTTTCTAGGATGAGTTGACTCGGACCGCTTCAACAGTGACTCAGCATATTGGAGTGTGATCTCCTTGAGAGGCCCGGGGAGTTTCTCTCGTTCCTTCGTTTTCCCTGGTAGAGTTCTTGTGGAATTTGTGTGACCAAAACTTTATGCGGGCACCGATCCTCTACCTAGGAGGTTGTTTCCAGTCAGTCTGAGGTAGTTTCTACTAGGGCTGAGGTTGTTTCCATCAGGTCTGAGGTTGTTTCTAGCAGGGCTGAGGTTGTTACCAGTAGGGCTGAGGTTGTTTCGAGTAGGGCTCACCTGTTGTACCATTCAGCAGGGGTGGCCAGTGGGTTACCATCCAGCAGTCATGGCCAGAGTAGTTCTGAGTTTACCTCTAGCAAGGCTGGGAAATGGTCTCTGATATCGGTCTTACCTTCAGCTCATTTGGGCAGTGGTCCCCGATGTCGGGCTTACCTCGAGCTGGGTTGGGTCGTGGTCCCCGATGCCAGGTTACCTTCAGCTGGGCTGGGTAGTAGTTCTGTCATCGACTTTAGTTGGGTCTCCCTCTAGTGGATTACCATTTTACGGTACTGGATAGTGTGGCACCCGTCGACTCTTGTCGGGTCTCCCTATAGTGGGAACCAGTCGACTTCCAGGGACCCTTCAGCGGGGCTGGGTAGGGGGTCACCTGTCAACATTGAGGAGACCTCTTGACTACGGGGCAGTGACGTGTTGTGGATTGACTTTCCCCCAGAACTCCCAAGTACAAGGAGCATTCTACCCACTGAGACGCGTCCTTATGATGCGACCTAAAGCTGTGTGGGCGAGTCAGTGCCGCCCAAAGTGGATAGTTTTTAGGTGAGGTGATTTGAGCCCTTGACTTGCAGTTCGAGGAAGACGTGTGGGATGCTGGGCATCGATGGTGTTTACTTCTGGGACTGTTGGTGACTCACTTTTCTTGGGCTGAGCTACGGGATGGATATCCCCTTACGATCTTGTTCGGGCTTCTTGTTTGAGCATATTAATATGTATATACCTTGTTCTAGTACCCACTTCTTGGTCTTGGTAAATCTCCCTCCATGAGGGGTGAAGACGTGCGGGGTATGCCACGTTCTTTCCATGTATAGCTTCTCATGGTTGGATGAGTCTACTCTCGTGCAATAGGTAGCGAAGTCTCGACGAGAAGTTCATCTTCACACCATTTCCAGCTCCTTGTGTTTGGATGAGTCTACTTCCATTCTCTTGTTGGGTTGAGCTGGACTCTTTACTACACTTTCATTTCTACTCCTTTACTTTTCTTGTTCGATCTACTGCTCACCCTTCGGTACCTCTCTTATTGGTCCCTCGAGCCTTCGGGGTATCCTACTGAGTATTTTTATACTCACCCCTACTTGGTCTTTGCCTGCACTTGGTGTGCCCTTGCGGACGATGGACAGGTTGGTCGTGACTTTAGTGGTGCTTAGGAGTTCGGGTGCTTGGACCACGTGCGGTGGTCAGAGTCGGGGTTCCAGGTGGGGGACCCTTCCAGCTGTTTTATTTTTGTTTACCTATTGTCGGGTTTTGGCACTTTTCTGGTTGGGCGCGTATTTTTCACCTTTTCTTTTCAGTTTACCTCAGCAGTTGTTTGTACTGTTTAGAGGTCGATGCACTTTTTTGGTTTATTTATAGCATTTACACTTTACTCTGGTTGTCTTCTCTTTTACTCTGCACTTTCACATTGAGTGTGTTGCATGTTTGTGTGTATAGGTACTCAAAAAAAGGCATCCCCAAGTGGTTTAGCCTTCGGCGCTTGTCGCCAACGGCTGTCCTATGGAGGCGGGCTTGGGGTAGTTGTGGCTCGAGCCCGGGTAGGGTCAGGTTATGAAAAATTGGTATCAGAGGCGGTTCGTTCCATAGCACCTTGTGCGGCTATCCCTAAAAGAGGAATTGGTTGGAATTTAGGGCAACAGTGTTAACATGTCTCGAGAGTGGCTCTCAGGCCAGGGAGTCTAGTGACTGTGCAGCAGCCGACTTATCCATTCACCAGGACACTGATAACCTGCTTGTCGACTTGGAATGTTGAGATACTTTTTGCAAGGAAAATTGGTTTGTTCATCACGTAGGATTGATCCTTTGACTATCCTTCTTGAGTCAGCTCCCCATCATTGTTATTGGTATATACATATATGCTCATTTGACCGCAGAACTCCTTGATAATATTCAGTATGTCTCTGCAAAGACAGCCAGCCATGATACCAGCTTTGGTTCATGATGACAACCATGTGAGCTACGAGGCCACAATCCAGGACCCATCATGCGATCCAATTTCTCCAGGTGGGATGGTAGTAGCACCCCCACCTGTTGATCAGTAGACAGCTTCAGCGGAGTAGGCTGAGTTTGAGCGCAGGATGAGCGCGCTCCGCGAGTTCCAGCAGTAGAGACCGCTGAGGTTCACTGGTGAGCCAGACCCTCAGGCAGCAGAGGATTGGCTAGAGACATTGGTTCTCCTTTTCAGTCTTATGCATACATCGATATATCAGAGAGTGGCTTTGGCAGCCAACCTTTTTCGTGGAGTAGCTTGGCGTTGGTGGAGTCTGGTGACTCAGTTTCTTGACGAGTTTTCGCTTTTGTGGGCGACTTTTAGTTGTTGTTCCATGAGGATTTTTTCCCCTCCTTCTTGCGCTCTATTCGGATTCAGGAGATCCTGTAGTTTCATCAGGGAGGGATGATGGTGGCCGATTACGAGGCTAGTTTTGCAGACCATGCATGCTATTACCCGGACTTGGTCCATGATGACAACATCGGGGCGTGGAAGTTTGAGCAGGGTCTCCACCAAGAGATTTGTGTTGTCATAGCACCCTTGGGAATTTCCACATATGTCGGGGTGCTAGAGCAGGAGCTGGTGATAGAGAGCTTCATGTCATGTTCTAGAGTTGGTGGTGGCAGTAGACACGTCGGAACCGAGACTTCTGCCACAGCTAGCGGGAGTCGGCAATTAGAACCTCGATGCAGGAGGCTTTCTGACAACCGGACTCAGGGGCGTGGTCATACACCACAGTGGCACTGGAGGGCACCAGTGCATCCCAGAGAGATTTAGTGCTATGCTTGTGATGGGGGAGGTCACCTGGCATGGGACTGGCCGACCAGGTAAGTGGAGAGCTTCGAGAAGGCATTAGGTTCACCACCACAATAGAGGCAGCGTCATGATCGGAGTAGCACCCAGATAGGTGGTGCTAGAAAAGGATCGGGGGGAGATAGAAGTGGAGGAAGACCTTACGAGGTCTTCCCATCACCACTAGGTGGTCCATGTCAGGCTCCAAGAGCTGACAGTTGGGACCGAGGACAGCCGCAAGATTTGGATGTCTACGATCCTGCAGAGCATGAGGTGATAAGAGGTACTCTTTATAGCTCTTCAACTTCTTGCAGTATAATTTATAGACTCTGTGTGTGGAATGATTTCTTTACTGCTCCTTGCTTGAGGTGTTACCAGGGTGGCACGAGGCGTCGGTGTAACCCTGTGTTGGTATGATAAAAGGTGTAGGACCTTTTTCTCTAGTCGATGGTGTCGACTCCTTCGCTTTCCGAGGGTGTAAGAGAGTCTGGGTTATGAGACATCGACTATGGAATCTTTCATGACCATATATCCTTGGTTGTTTCACCATATGGATGTTCTGAAGGAGGGAATCATCGGGCCATGTTCGAGGTGCAGGCGGTGATTCCAGTCGCGGAATGTGACGTAAGGGTTCAGTCGGGGTGGTGAGCTACCCCCGAGAGCCTTCAGGCCGTTTGAGACTGTGCAGGGGGATGGTGAGTTGCCCTAACCCCAGAGGCTGGTTTGGGTACATAATGTCTCCCACGTGACTCACCTGAGAATAGGTGTATGCACTCTTATGCACGACATCGGCAAGGGCCAACCTCATGTAAACAGATCAAATCCTTTGGTCTGTGTGTGGTGGTGCAAAGATGTGCAAGAGTTCTTCTGGGTACAGGAAAACCAGGTGTGGTCTTAGTACAGCGAGTTGTTCCCTAGTTTTTATTTTCGGGGAAGAAAATCTTGAAGGATGGAATGATTTAAGAACCCAGTTTTTACTTAGAAATACTTTGGAATATTCTTGATATTATTCCAGAGCAGCGCCTTCAGACGGCGTTCGATTCCGAGCCCCGGAGTGGCTGAAATTAGATCTTCAGTGTGTTCACACTGGGAACGCCAAATAAATGGGATAACTCTTAAACAGTGATCTAGATCAGAGATATGAGTGTACAGATGGGTCCATAATGGGGTGTTTACCCTAGGAACGACATAAAACTTGTCGTCGCGGGACGTTTGGACCCCTTGCCGCTTTCGGAAACGTTAAATGGGTAATTAAATTAATTAATTAATTCATTTAATGTTGAAATGCATGTATCACTTAAACGGTGTCTCAGATTGGAAAACTGAGGGCATCGTTGAGTTTGGAGCATGCCTTTTACCCTAGGAGGGGTGTAATCTTCGTGGGCACGGGCCGTTTGTGAAAAGTTGCCACAGGGGCGTTTTCTATTTTAGCGACTTTGGGCGTTCCATTTTATAACTTTTCAACGGTATCTCGGATTAATATTCCAAGAATTCCGTTGTGCTCGGTAGGTGGTGTTTACCCTATACGGATCTTAATATTGACCGCGATGGATGTTTTGGACGCGGGTGTTTTCGGGGTCGAGTCTTTTAATTAGTGTTTATTTATTTAAATTCTTCCCTTCTCCCCTTCCTCCCCATTGAACCCCCTGGCGAAACCCACCTCCTCTCCTACTCTTCTCTTCCAAATCTCCGGAGAGGTGGCTCCGGTGAGGCGGGTTCGGCAAAACCCATGTGATGTTTCGGGCTACGCCCTTCGAGGTAGGAGGTTTTGTTTTCGTGTTTAAATTTCTGCACCAAATTTGTCCAAAATTTATAGCGTCGAATTGTTGCTATTTATTCGAGAAAATACCATGTATGCGTAGTACATTTCCTAAGCTTCACGCCGCAACTTTCAGATTTAAAATCCGAGATCATAGGTGATCGTGATGGTTTGCCGAAATCCATGGGTTTTAGAGCTTCTCGGCCGGATTTGGGGGTTCAGGTGGCGGCGGATCGGCGTTCAGCAGAGGAGGCGGTCGTGGGGCGTCGCGGTGGAGTGGAGGTGGGTCTTCAGTGTGGTGGCCGGGCGGAGCAGCTCCAGAAGGCAGCCGGTGTGGAAGGAGGCGAGGCAGGTTCCCAGGCGGCGGCACCGGCGTAGGGCACATGGGGGAGAGGGCCGCGTGGCGCGCGGCCCCGTGCGGCGCGACCGCGACCCGCGTAATGCAGGTCGCTGCGGGAAAAAGGACAGGCCATGTTGGTCGGTCGGTGGCATCGGGCGGCGGACATCAGGTCATAGCTGGGCCGCGGGCCGGCTGGGCGGCGGGCTGCATGAGGTGCCTGGGCCATGGGCTCAGCGGGTCGGCCGGTGCGGGCCGGCCCCAGCAGGGCGGACCGGCCGGACAGGGCCGGTCCTGCCCAAGGGGTTTCCCCTTTGAATTTATGACTCCCATACCTTTCTCTAAGGGCGTTCATTTTGTACGCCGTTAGTGGAAAAACATACCAAGCATCAAGGTGGACTTTTTTATATGGATTCGAGAATTTTTAATTTCCAAAACGAGGGGCCTCGGGGCGCGACACGATGTTAAGCGGTTTGACGTTTTTCCTGGGAGTTATTGTTTTGGACGGCACAGACGTGTACGATGTCCGAATTGAGCGTCGTTAGTGGTGTTGGGACCCTGGTGTCGAGGCGAAGCTTTCCAGGGTGGTTTTAGGCGTTGAATCCGGAGTTGAGGCGTGGGCCCCACGACTCGTCTTTTGAGTTGCGTGCAGCGTTTAGCGACTTTCTCATCGGGCGTCCGTTCGGGGCGTGCGAGCAGTCGATTCTGGATATTTTTCTAAGGGTATTTCAATGGTACAATCCTCCCGCTCAAATTCAACATGATGGGGTGGGCCCCACGAGGGTCGTTTGGGCGTTGAAGGTGATTTTCCATCTCTATCACCGGGCGACCGTTTTGGACAAGTGAATAGTCGATCTTGTGTACTTTTTCGAGAGGATCGTAACGGTACAACCCATTCGTTGTGTTTTGGGACCGGTATGTGGGTCCCACGTGGCACCGCTCGTGTGCGGTGCATCGGAATGCATCTTCTTCTCCGGATGTCTGTTGCTCTCAAGTGAGCAGTCTTTTTGACGTGTTTTCTTGAGGCGATCGCAATGGTGCGATGCACCCGACCGTTTTCGGGGCTGAGGCTTGTGATCACGGGACGTCGTTCGGGTGTGAGGTGCTGTTGGTGACTTTTTCATCGGATATCCGTTTGAGGCGAGTAAGTAGTCTATCTCGTATGTTTTTTCACGAGGATTACAATGGTGTAATATGTTCATGTGAGCGGAGCCTCCTACACGATATTATTAAATGTGGAATGTGAAGGTGTCCCATTGGTGGTTCTTCCTACGGTGTTTGTAGAGAACCCTTGGTGTGTGATCACATGCACTCTAATGTGAGTGAAGTTATGCTTAACGAGATGTGGTTGGATATGCCTTAGCCATTGAGGTGGTAGGTTGGAGTTGTTATGTCATGCCTTCGCGTTGACGTTGGGTGCTGGGTGCACCTTAACCTTTGGGCTGGGAACGTGGTATACTCTGGGAGTATACAAGAATGCTGGGAAATACATGTGGATGTTGGTACCTGAGAATGTTTGTGTGCTTGGTTGGGGTTGACTTGGGGCCACACGTCCTGTGGGCCCCATATGCATGTCGTGCTCTTCTTTATATACTTTTGACCTCTCACAATGTAGAGGGTTCCTCTTTTATTGTTTGTTGACCAGCAGGGTTGAGTTTTCCCCTAGTCTTGTTCTTGCTTGTTGACCAGCAAGGTTGAGTTTTCTCCCTGGTTCTGTTCTCATTTGGTCAGAAGAGATGGTTTGGTTCCTCTGTTTCTTCGACTGTGAGGCGTTTCAGTACCGTGCCCTTTCACCGGACTGTGGAACCATTTGCGACTATGGGTGTTCCTAGAGTGTGGGTGTTTCCCCACTTTATGGGATGATTTAACTCGGTCTGCTTCGATAGTTACTCAATGAATTGGAGCATGATCGCCTTGAGAGGCCTGGGGAGTTTCTCCCATTCCTTCATGTTCCCTGGTAGAGTTCTTGTGGAATCGGTGTGACCAACACTTTACGCGGTCACCAATCCTCTACCCAGGAGGTTGTTTCCAGCCGGGCTGAGGTTCTTTCCAACAGGGTTGAGGTTTTTTCTAGTAGGGCTGATATTGTTACCAGCAAGGCGGAGGTTGTTTTGAGCAGGGCTCACCAATTATACCATCCAGTAGGGATGGCCATTAGGTTACCATCCAGCAGGGATGGCCAGAGCAGTTCCGGGTTTACATCCAGCAGGGCTGGGTAGTGGTCCCCAATGTCGGGCTTACCTCCAACTGGGCTGGGCAGTGGTCCCCGATGTCGGGCTTACCTCCACCTGCGCTGGGCAGTGGTCCCCGATGTCGGGTTACCTCCTGCTGGGCTGGGCAGTGGTCTCGTCGCCGACTTTAGTCGGGCCTCCCTCTACTGTATTATACTTTTACGGGACTGGGCAGTGTGGCACCTGTCGACTCCTGTTGAGTCTCCCTATAGTGGGAACCCGTTGACTTCCAGGGACCCTACAGCGGGGCTGGGCAGGGGGTCGCATGTCGACTTTGAGGAGACCTCTCGACTGCGGGGCAGTTACAAATTGTGGTTTAACGTTCCCCCAAAACTCTCAAGTACGAGGAGCATTTTCCCCATCGAGACACATCCTTGTGACGCGACCTAAAATCATGTGTGTGAGTCAGTGCCGCCCAAATTGGATAGTTTCGAGGTGCGGTGATTTGAGCCCTTGACTTGCAGTTCAGGGAAGACGTGCGGGATGCTGGGAATCGATGGTGTTTACTTCAGGGACTGTTGGCGACTCACTTTTATTGGGCTGAGCTACGGAATGGAGATCCCCTTATGATCATGTTCAGGATTATTTCTTGAGCATATGAATATGTATAAACCTTGTTCCAGTACCCACATCTTGGGCTTGGTTACTCTCCCTCCAGGAGGGTTGAAGAAGCGCAGGGTATGCCACGTGCTTTCCGTGTCTAGCTTCTCGTGGTTGGACGAGTCTACTCTTCTGCTATAGGTAGTGAAGACTCGATGAGTAGTTCATCTTATCACCATTTCCAGCTCCTTTTGTTTAGACGAGTATAATTCTTTTCTCTTATTGGGTTGAGCTGGACTCTTTACTACACTTTCATTTGTACTCCTTTACATTTACTGTTCGATTTACTGCTCACCCTTCAGTACTTCCTTTGTTGCTCCCTCGAGCCTTCGGGGTATCAAACTGAGTATTTTTATACTCACCCTTGCTTGGGCTTTCCCCGCACTTGGTGTACCCTTGCAGATGACGGACAGGTTGGTTGTGACTCCAGTGGAGCTAAGGAGTTCGGGAGCTTGGACCGCATGCGGTGCTCGGATTTGGGGTTCTAGGTGGGGGACCCTTATAGCTGTTTTTATTTTGTTTACCTGTTGCTGGGTTGTGGCACTTTTCCGGTTGGGCGCGTGTTTTTACCCTTTTCTTTTCAGTTTACCTCAGCACTTGCTTGTACTATTTAGAGGTCGATGCACTTTTGTGGTTTATTTATAGCAGTTTCAATTTACTCTGCTTGTCTTTTCTTTTACTCTGCACTTTTTCATTGAGTGTTCTGTGTGTGTGTGTGTACAGGTACTCAGGAAAAGGCCTCCCCAAGATGTTTAGCCTTCGGCGCTTATCGCCAACCCCTGGCCTATGGAGTCGGTCTTGGTGTAGTTGTGGCTCAATCCCTGGTAGGTTCGGGTCGTGACAAAGTGGTATCAGAGGTGGTTCGTTCATTGGGAAATTGTGCAGATGTCACTAAAAGAGTAATTGGTTGGAATTTAGGGAAACAATGTTAACATGTATCGAGAGCGGCTCTCAGTCCAGGGAGTCCAATGATGGTGTGGCAGCCGATGTATCCATTCACCAGGACCCTGATAACCCACTTGTTGACTCGGCATGCTGAGACACTTATTGCAGGGAAAATTGGTTTGTGAATCACATAGTATTGAGTCTTTGATTGTCCTTCTTGAGTCAGATCCCCATCGTTGTTAATGGTATATACATATATGCTCATCTGATCGGAGCACTCCTTGATAATATTCAGGATGTCTCCACAAAGATAGCCAGCCAAGATACCATATTTGTTTTGTGATGATGACCCTGTGAGCTACGAGGCCACATTCAAGGACCCATCATTTGATCCCCTTTCTCCAGGTGGGCTGGTAGTAGCACCCCCACCTGTTGAGAAGCAGACAGCTTCAGCGGAGCAGGCAGAGTTTGAGCGCAGGTTGAGCACACTCCTCAAGTTCCAACGGCAGAGACTACTAAGGTTCAGTGGTGAGCCAGACCCTCAGGCAGTAGAGGTTTGTCTAGAGATAGTGTTTTGCCTTTTCAGGCTTGTGCAGACACTGACAGATCAAAGAGTGGCTTTGGCAGCCAACCTTTTTCATAGAGTAGCTTGGCGTTGGTGGAGTCTGGTGACTCAATTTCTTGACGATTCGTCGCTTTTGTGGGGATACTTTCTGTTTTTGTTCTATGAGGATTTTTTCCCCTACTTCTTACTCTCTGTTCATATTCAGGATCTCATTTAGTTTTAGCAGGGAGGGATGACGGTGGCCGAGTACGCGGCTAGTTTTGCAGACCGTGCACACTTTTACCCGGACTTGGCCCATGATGACAACATCCAAGCGTGGAAGTTTGAGCAGGGTCTCCACCGAGAGATTTGTGTTGTCATAGTACCCTTGAGAATTTCCACATATTTTGGGGTTCTAGATAAGGTTATGGTGACTGAAAGCTTCCTGTCATGTTCTAGAGTTGGTGGTGGCAGCAGACACGTCGGAGCCGAGATGTCTGCCACAGCTAGCGGGCGTCGGCAAGCAGAACCTCAACCTAGGTGGAATTCTGACAACCAGACTCAGGGGCGTGGTCGTACACCATAGTGTAACTGGAGGGAACCAGTGCATCCCAGAGAGGGTCAGTGCTATGCTTGCGATGGGTGAGGTCACCTGGCACGGGACTGCCCGACCAGGCATGCAGAGAGCTTCGGGCAGGTAGTAGGTGCACCACCACGATGGAGGCAACATCGTGATCATATTATCCTCCAGAGAGGTGGTGATAGCAAAGGAGTGGGGGTGTTGGAATTGTAGGATGACCTTAAGAGGTCTTCCCATCACCACTAGGCAGTCCACGTCAGTCTTCAGGAGTAGACAATTGGGACTGAGGACAGTCGTGAGCTTTGGATGTCTACGATCCTGCAGAGCATGAGGTGATAAGAGGTACGCTCTACCGCTCTTCTACTTCCTGCAGTAGAATTGATAGACTCTGTGTGTGGAATGATTTCCTCTGTGCTCCTTTCTTGAGATGTTACCAGGGTGGCGCGAGGTGTCGTTGTAACCCTGTGTTGGTTTGATAAAAGGCGTAGGACCTTTTTCTCTAGTCGATGGTGTTGAATCCTTCTCTTTCCGAGCATGTAAGAGAGTCTAGGTTGCGAGACATCGACTGTGGAATCTTGCATGACCCGATATCTTTGGATGTTTCACCATATGGATGTTCTGAAGGAGGGAATCACCGGGCCTTGTTCCAGGTGCGGGTGGTGATTCCAGTCGCGGCATGCGATGTAAGGGTTCGGTTGGGGAGGTGAGCTACCCCCGAGAGCCTTCGGGATGTTTGAGACGGTGCAAAGGGATGGAGAGGTTCCCTACTGCCTTAAAAACCCCATAGGCTTGTTTGGGTGCATGATGTATCCCACGTGACTCACCTGAGAAGAGGTGTGCTCGCCCCTATTCACAACATCAGTAAGGGTCGACCTCACGTGAACAGATCAAATCCTTTGGTGTATTTGCGGTGGCACAGAGCTGTGCAAGAGTTCTTCTGGGTACAGGAGAGCTAGGTTTGGGCTTAGTACCTTGAGGTGTTCCCTGGTTTTTATTTTCAGGGATGAAAATATTGAAGGAGGGAATGATGTAAGAACCTAGTTTTTGATGCGAAAGACTTTGGAATATTTTTGATATTATTCCAGTGCAGCGCCTACTGACGGCGTGCGATTCTGAGCCCCAGAGTGGCAGGAATTAAATTCTCAATGCGTTCACACTTGGAACGCCAAATAAATAGGATAAACCCTAAATGGTGATCTGGATCAGAGATCTGAGTGTATGGATGGGTCCAGAGTGGGGTTTTTACCCTAGTAACGACATAAAACTTGTCGGCGCAGGACATTTGGACCCCTCGCTCACTTTTAGAAACATTAAACAGGAAATTAAATTAATTAATTAATTCATTTAATGGTGAAAAAAATTATCTCTTAAACGGTGGCTCGGATTGAAAAACTGAGGGCACTGTTGAGTTCGGAGCGTGCCTTTTACCCTAGGAGGGGTGTAATCTTCACGGGCGCGGGCCATTTGTGGAAAGTGCCCCCAAGGTTGTTTTTGTAATTTGCCGGATTTGGGCGTTCAATTTAATAACTTTTGAATGGGGTCGCGGATTAAAATTCTATGACCACCATTGTGCTCGAGAGGGGTGTTTACCCTAGAGGGAGCTTGATATTGACCATGCCAGATGTTTTGGACGTGGGTGTTTTCGAGGGTCAAGTCTTTTGATTAGATTTTATTTATTTAAACTCTCCCCTTCTCCCCTTCCTCCCTATTGAACCCCCCTGGTGAAACCCAACTCCTCTCTCCTCCTCTCCTCCACATCTCCGGTGAGGCGGCTCCGGCGAGGTGGCTCTGGCGAACCCTGCGTGAAGCTTCGGGCTACGCCCGTCGAGGTAAGAGGTTTTGTTTTCATTTTTAAATTTTCACACCAACTTTGACCCCAATTTATATCATCAAATTTTTGCTATTTCTTCGAGAAAATACCATGTATGAGTAGCACATTTCTTAAGAATCACGATGCAACTTTTGGATTGGAAATCCAAGATCGGAGGTGATCGCGGTGGTTTGCCGAAATCACTGGGTTTTTGGAGATTCTCGGCTGGATTTGGGGGTTTCGGGGGCGGCGGCTCGACGTTCAGCGGAGGAGGCGGCCACAGGGCGTCGCAGTGGAGCGGAGGCCGGCGGAGGCGGGTCTTCAGCACGGTGTCCGGGCGGAGTAGCTCCGGCAGGCAGCCGGCGCGGACGGCAGCAAGGCGGGCTCCCAGGCGGTGGCGCCGGTGTAGGGCACAATGGGGAGGGGGCCATGAGGAGTGTGGCCCCATGCGGCACGACCGCGACCCGCGTAATGCGGGTCGCTGCGGGAAAAAGGACCGGCCATGGCAGCCGGTCGGCGGCGGCGGGCCGCAGCGGAGTGAACCGGACCTGTGGCTGGGCCACGGGCTGGCTGTGTGGCGGGCTGCGTGAGGCGCTTGGGCCACGATCTTAGCAGGTCGGCCGGTGCGGGCCGGCCCCAGGAGGGCGGACCGTGCCGATCTGGCCCAGGGGGTTTCCCCTTTGAATTTCCGACGCCCGTAACATTTTCTACGGGCGTCCGTTTTGCGTGTCGTTAGTGGTAGTGTGGACCTCACGTCAAGGCGGAATTTTTGAGATGGTTTTGGGAATTTTTAATTCCTGAAACGAGGGGCCTCGGGGCGTGAAACGATGATAAGTGGTTTGATTTTTTTCCAGGGAATTCTTGTTTTGGAAGGCACGGACGCGTCCGATGTACGAATTGAGCGTCATCAGTGGCGTTGGGAGCCTAGTGTTGAGGTAAAGCATTACAGGGTGGTTTCGGCCATTGAAGCTGGAGTTGAGGCATGGGCCCCATGGCGCATGTTTTGAGCTGCGAGCAGCGTTTAACGACTTTCTCATCGGGAGTCCGTTCAGGGCATGCGAGCAGTCTATTATGGATGTTTTTCCGAGGGGATTGCAATGGTGAAATCGGACTTCTCTAATTCGGCATGATGGTGCGGGCCCCATGAGGGTCGTTTGGGCATTGACGGTCATTTTCCATCTCTATCACTGGGCGACCGTTTTGGACAAGTGAATAGTCCTTCTTGTGTACGTTTTCGAGAGGATCGCAATGGTACGATCCTTTCGTTTTTTTGGGACCGGGATACAGGTCCCACGTGGCACCGCTCGGGTGCGGTGCACCGAAATTCATCTTTTTCTCTGGATGTCTATTGTACTAAAGTGAGAAGTATTTTTGACGTGTTTTCCCGAGGCGATCGCGATGGTGCGATGCACCCGACCATTTTCAGGGCTGAGGCTCGGGATCAAGGGACGTCGTTCGGGCGTGAGGCGGTGTTGGTGAATTTTCCGTTGGATATCCATTTGAGGCGAGTATGCAGTCTATCTTGCATGTTTTTTCATGAGGATTACAAAGGTGTAATCTGTTCAGGCGAGCAGAGCCTCTTACGCGATCTTATTAAATGTGGAATGTGAAGGTGCCCTGGTGGTGGTTCTTCCTGCGGTGTTTGCAGAGAACCCTTGGCATGTGATCGCATGCACTCTCGTGTGAGTTATGTTATGCTTAACGAGATGTGGTTGGATATGCCTCAGCCATTGAGGTGGTAGGTTGGAGTTGTTACGTCACACCTTCACATTGATGTAGGGTGCCGAGTGCATGTTAGCCTTTGGGCTGGGAATGTGGTATACTCTGGGAGTATACGGGAACGCTGGGAGGTACATGTAGATGTTGGTACCTGAGAATGTTTGCGTGCTTGGTTGGGGTTGACTTGGGGCCACACGTTGTGTGGGCCCCATGTGCGTGCCACGCTCTGCTTTACGTACTTTTGACCTCTTGCGATGTAGAGGGTTCCTCTGTTCTTGTTTGTTGACCAGAAGGGTTGAGTTTTTCCCTAGTCCTGTTCTCGCTTGTTGACCAGCAGGGTTGAGTTTTCCCCCTGGTTCTATTCTCATTTGGCCGGCAGAGATGGTTTGGTTCCTGTGTTTCTTCGGATGTGAGGGGTTTCAGTACCGTGCCCTTTCAATGGACTGTGGCACCGTTTGTGACTACGGCTGTTCGTACAGTGTGGGTGTTTCCCCAATTTCTGGGATGAGTTTTCTCGGTCTGCTTCGACAGTGAATCAACAGATTGGAGCGTGATCACCTTGAGAGTCCTGGGGAGTTTCTCTTATTCCTTCGTGTTCCCTGGAAGAGTTCTTGTGGAATCGATGTGACCAACACTTCACACGGGCACCGATCCTCTACCCAGGAGGTTGTTTCCAGCCAGGCTGAGGCTGTTTCTAGCAGGGCTGAGGTTGTTTCCAGCAGGGCTGAGGTTGTTTCTAGTAGGGCTGAGGTTGTTACCAGCAGGTCTGAGGTTGTTTCGAGCAGGGCTCACCAGTTGTACCATCCAGCAGGGATGTCCAATGGGTTACCATACAGCATGGATGGCCAGACTAGTTCCGGGTTTACCTCCAGCGGGGCTGGGCATTGGTCCCTGATGTCGGGCATACCTCCAGCTGGGCTGTTATGTGGTCCCCGATGTCGGGTTTACCTCCAGCTAGGCTAGTCAGTGGTCCCTAATTTCGGGTTACCTCCAGCTGGGCTTGGCAGTGGTCCCATCTCTGACATTAGCTGGGTCTCCCTCCAGTGGATTATACTTTTACGGGACTGGGCAGTGTGACACCCGTCGACTCTTGTTGGGTCTCCCTATAGTGGTAACCTATCAACTTCTAGGGACCCTCCAGTAGGGCTGGTCAGGGGGTCGCTTGTCGACTTTGAGGAGACCTCTCGACTATGGGGTAGTGACGAGTTGTGGTTTGACGTTCCCCCAGAACTCTCAAGTACGCGGAGTGTTTTCCCCACCAAGACCCATCCTTGTAATGTGACCTAAAACCGTGCGGGCGATTTAGTGTCACCAAAAGCGGATAGTTTCGAGGTGCGGTGATTTGATTCCTTGACTTGAAAATCAGGGAAGACGTGTGGGATGCTGGGAATCGATGGTGTTTACTTCTGGGACTGTTGGTGACTCACTTTTCTTGGGCTGAGCAAAAAGATGGAGATCCCCTTACGATCTTGTTCGGGCTTCTTACTTCAGCATATGAATATGTATATACCTTGTTCCAGTACCCACTTCTTGGGATTGGTTACTCTCCCTCCAGGAGGGGTGAAGACGCACAGGTTATTCCACGTGCTTTCTGTGTCTAGCTTCTCGTGGTTGGACGAGTCTAATCTTATGCTATAGGTAGTGAAGACTCGATGAGAAGTTCATCTTCTCACCATTTCTAGCTCCTTGTATTTGGATGAGTCTACTTCCTTTCTCTTGTTGGTTTGAGCTGGACTCTTTACTACACTTTCAGTTGTACTCCTTTACTTTTCTTGTTTGATCTACTTCTCACCCTTCAGTACCTCCTTTGTTGCTCCCTCGAGCCTTCGGGGTACCTACTGAGTATTTTTGTACTCACCCCTTCTTGGGCTTTTCCCACACTTGGTGTGCCCTTGCAGAAGATGGACAGGTTGGTTGTGACTTCAGTGGAGCTTAGGAGTTCGGGAGCTTGGACCGCGTGCGGTGGTCGGAGTCAGGGTCCTAGTGGGGGACCCTTCCAGCTGTTTTTCTTTTGTTTACCTATTGTTGGGTTGTGGCACTTTTCTGGTTGGGTGCATGTTTTGACACTTTTCTTTTCAGTTTACCTCATCACTTTCTTGTACTATTTAGAGTTCGATTCACTTTTGTGGTTTATTTATATCTATTTCACTTTACCCTGCTTATCTTTTCTTTTACTCTACACTTTCGCATTGAGTGTGCTGCGTGTGTGTGTGTGTGTACAGGTACTCAGCCAAAGGCCTCCCCGAGTTATTTAGCCTTCGGCACTTGTCGCCAACCTCTGGCCTATGGAGGCGGGGTTGGGGTAGTTTCGGCTCGAGCCCGGGTAGGGTCGGGTCGTGACAAGTGTTTCATATACTAATACCATAAAAACCAAATACTTCTTTATGAAGAGAATGGGTTACGAATAAAACAATCAGATCTATCAGTATTTGTACAATTCTATAAACATAGATCAAAGACTCAAACTAAACCTCTATTGTTTGGGAAACTGGATCTTCATGGAACCTCAGTGGACTCTAGAGCTAGAACCTATGGTGTTTGATAATCCTACACACATCCTAATCCTTCTATGCTGGTACCAAATACTGCTCAATGGGTGGGGGTGATGCTACCTTCATGCTTAGAGGGAAATATATTGTAGTATAGACTCTAAAATGAGGTCTCATCACTCATTACATCATCTTCATGATCCAAAAATAAATAAACTGGTTTAATATCTTCACAAAGGCATCTCTATAGTAATCAATATGCACCATATTCAATTGGTCAAATGAGAATATATATAAATATCAATGGGGAGGTGACTCAAAAAGGACAGTCAAATACCCGATCCTATAAGATGCATTTACCATTGATCCCCATAACCAATGTCTTGGTATTCATTCCATAATAAAATAGTCAAGGTTCTAGTGAATGGATGTGTTGGTCACCCATACAATCACATTATTTCCTATACCAAGATCGACGCTCGAGGCACATTGAAACTATTTCCAAAAATCCCAAAAAAAAATCCTCATAAGGGGACTACACCAGACAACATCATATGGAATGAACTACTCTGATATGTATCATTCATGACTCGACCAAAATTGGGCCTCGAACCAAAACTAAATCAACCAATATTTATGGGCCTTGGGTGGTGATAAACACTAAAAGTAATATCCTAAATGGGAGGTCTCTTATTAATGTACCTACACGAACACTCCTGACTATATCAATGTATAAGTTCAGAGGAATAATAGTAAATAGATGCAACAACTACAAACTAAACCAATAATTCAAAACCCCCATGGTGTATAAAAGTACGCTAGTGAGAAAAGAAATGTAATGGGGAAAAATACATGCCCAAACTAAAATATGTCCCATCCAAAAAAAACTAGAAAGTAAAATGATAATATATCCCAACTCCTGATCTCCATGATATGACCATCGTACATGGTCACAAACACCCAGTATCTCTAATCTCTTATGAAGTAACTATTGACATTTCCGCCATCTTCATAAGACATGACATATATGAGAAAATACCATAAAAGTGTGTTTATATACCTAACTAGAAGGAATCCAAAAAATATAAGAGGGGGAGTAGTAAGAGACACAATAGGAATAGACAGTAGATCGTAGATAGGATGCAACTCAACCCAAAACCAGATAAAGTAACCTCATTCAAACATTAGGGGATCAACATGGTGTATAGGTGGACTACAGATCAATTATTCACTACTCATAGTACAAAAGTAACCTCATCCAACCATGAGGTGCTCAACATGATGTGTAGGTGGACTACCCCATGTGTGCTTTCAATCCATGGAAAGAGAGTAACCAAATTCAAAGGTATGGATACATATATACATACATACATAAATACATAGATACATAAATATATATATATATATACTCTGTAGAATAATCCCAAATGAGATAGAAATGGGATCTACATATCACAACCCATCCCAAGAAAAGATTCACCAGCAGTTCCAAAAGACCATCAACAATGCCTAGTATCTCATGGATTTTTTCAACATGAACTCTCCATGTCAAGCCAAACCACATCACTACGCCACACTATTGAAAGGAAATAATATCTAGGTAGAGGAATCATGCCCTATTACAAAATTTGGGTTCCAATATAAAAGTCAATGGAGGACACATTCCCTCACTCTATAGGAGGTTTCCACTCTAATAACCAGCAGAGGACACATGCACAACCCACTGGAGGGTTCTAGTCTAAAATATGGAGGATTCATTCCATGTACCAGTAGAAGGAATACAATTTTATAGGTTGGTATAGGACCCATTCCCTATGTCGATATGAGGATTCTACTCTCAGATGCTAGAGAAAACATTATAGGACTCTGTGTTATGGTTCCACTCTAATGGGAGATAGAGGACCCATGCCCATCCTAGGTGGAGGCTTCCACTCTGAAATATGGAAGACCCATTCTATATCCTAGCAGGAGGGTTCCACTCTAATGGTCGCTAGAAGACCCATGTCCAACCTAGCTGGAGGGTTTCACTCTATAATATAGGGGACCCATTCTATATCCCAATAAGAGGGTTCCACACTGATTTATTCTATATGACTCATTCCCATCCCAACTAGAGAGTTCCACTCTGATAGCCTCTGGTGATCTTGATTAATACCTGTCATCATCAAGCATCATTTAAATAAGTGTCACACCAATAACATATTTAATTGTATCCCTAAAGCCACAACCTACGGAACCATCATGTTCTTCATGAAAAACACTCAGGATATAATACTTGCGGGCCAAAATCAGAGTCAAAACGAAGGAGATACAAGAGTTTTAAGTTTCTTTAAAAGAAACCAAGGGGTATAATGCACGTGAGGGGACCCACACGGTGTGTGGTATTGCTTCATCACATGGTTGGGTCCCTATTAGAACATTTATCACTACCCATATAGGGATACATGGTGTTTATGAAGTATAGATGGTGTCCGTAAACCACTTAGGGTCCCTTACTGTGCACCTTGGTCATGTTTATGTATTCATGTTGCATCTGGGTACTTAAGTTGTGTCTTTGTACTTTGGTACATGGTGTACTTGGATATTACCATTCCTAAATACTCTTTAAGTACATTATGATTCTACTTGTACAATTTCCCTTAGTTTTTTTTTGATCTCACACAACGTGTGATACTTATAAATTCACAAAACCCTAGATGTCACAGCATCGGGGCTACATGCCATGTGTTCATGGAACTATAGGTCGTGTAATCAAATTTTTCATAGAATATCATCTATGCCCTATCTTATACAAAACTTGCTTTTCCCATTTTAATATATCCTCACCTTAGTATAAAATCAATGGATCTAGTCCGTCTTCATTGTTTGCGGCCAACTAGTGGCCAGAAATCGATTCTTTCGACCCATGGGGGTTCGTCGTATGCACCGCACACCCCATTTTTCACCTTTGATCAATCTCATTGGTATCAGATATAAAATAAAATAAATAAACAAACATTATAAAAAAATTCATCTTCAAAATCCATCCTGAATTTCCAACCCATTCATCACTCATGAAACTATTGAAAATATGGGGTTCCGATCGGGCTCAGCCCCACTTGGCAATGTCAAATCGCGACCCCATGTTCCAATGATTACTAAAGTGAAGAAATTGTCGGTGAAAGGCCTCCAAAGGATAATTTTATTTATTTTTTCTAAGTGTTCTTGTACAAAGATCAAGAAAGAGTTTATTATAATTTATAAAGAAATTGAATAATCAATTAAACTAGTATATATATGGATATCAAGGTCTTTCAATTAGTGTAGATCAAATAAAGGTGATTCTGCTCATGAAATTTAATCATTAAGGGTAGAATATATGAATTGATGAGTCGTACATAGAGAATAGATCATTAATCATCAAATAATGCACTCTCAAATGAATAGAATAATTCATTATGTTCATTGTTTTCTGATCTACTCTAATCAATAGATTCATCATCATCAAAAGTTGATTTTCTAGAAAAAGGATGAAGAAATCTCTAGAATACTCCCAGGGTTTATGTGGAAAACCCTGGAGGATTCCTCATAGCGGTAATTTTATATAAGTAATCTATTTAATTAATTTAATTAATTAATTTAATTAATAATTTAATTAATCCACTAAATGTACCTCCAATGGACGAATTATTTGAATGTACCATGCCGACCTATTTTAAGTTGCTCTTAGGGTAAAAAACACATTAAAACTCGACCACATTCTCAGATATTTTATTTGAGCTTCTATTTAATATTTATCCCATTTTCATTAAGAAACTATTCACATTTAATATAAATTATATTCAATATTTTTATAAAATTAATCCTGAGAACCTCTAGCCTCAAAATCTCTTGTCGTCTTGGTGCATGGCTCTGAAAATGTATGTAGAAATATTTAAAATTCATATAAAGAAAAAACTTGGTCTCTAATAGGACTCTATCCAATAAGATAGTATAGTGATTGAATATTGACTACTATTATGGATTAGTAAGTTAACCCATTAAACTATGATAGGCTTGTTAATAAACATTTACTACTAAGGAAATGATTTTCTATAAGTATGTGAATGCCAAAAAACAATTTATTATGCCTATGTTAATCTTTAATGGTTCATGTTATTTTCTTCCATTATGATTCATGTATAATTAATTTCCAATATTTGTTCCATGATTGAAGATTATGATCATTGATATGAATTTTATGGTTTTCAAATGTTAGGATCATGTTTTAATACACCTGTTCTCATGTTATGCTCATGTGATCATTGATATTTTCCATGTTTACCTTTAATGGGAATTTGGGCTCACACTTTTCATATGTTTCATATCCCCTTGTTATGAAAAAATGTATTACATATGATATTTCTAATAAGGGTGAAAGTAATGAAGAAATGAGTGGGAGATGGTATAGATATTTTATGAACCAGTTGTTTACTTTTCCATGTTTTCAAAGATACTAGAACTAAATGATTCTTGCACAGATTGAGATTTTATGTAATTAATATTAATATGTTAAGATGTAATACTTATGTATCAAATGTATGGGTAACTATAGTTGGTATCAGAGAAATACTTAGCTAAATTTTGGAAACTAAGAAGAGAAAGATTTAGTAAGAACCCTAGGTATAAGTTTAATTATAAGATAAAATCTAAAAGTTTTTTCAATGATCATGATTGATCTAGGATAATCCTAAGGTTTCATAGAATATTTATACTTGATTTACAGATCTAATAAATGATGTTTCATGATTTTATAGTTTTCCACTATGATTATTGTTTCTCATAATATGATTTTTGGATTTAGCCAATGGATGGAACCTGAAATAATTATGCTAATACGGAATATAATGGAAAATGAAATGATTATCATCCTAAGAAACCAAATATTAAGGGAGATGGAATTATGATCACACAAATTTCAAAAGCTATAAATCACACAAATCTTACAAAGGAGAAAATAAGGGAACATTATCCTATTTATTCCTTCATAAGGAATGATCACCATTCTTTTAGTGGTTCCACTAATCCAATAGTCACTGAGAAAAATATTTTTACCATTGAAAAGATATTTTCCATTATTCAGTTTTAAAGCATGAGAATGCTATTATAGTTATTTATATTTTTTAAGGCACATCAAATCAGTGGTTAACAATTATCAAGAATTTAAGAGAACAAGAAGAAATTGAGTCTATGGAGTGGGAAAATTTTAAAATAAAATTTTTCAATAATAACATTCATTATATTCTTCATACAAAAATAGAGAAATAATTACTTGAGTTAAAGAAGAAGGCTGATGAATCTTTCAATACATAGCTGGAAAATTTCACAAGACTTTTGCAGTATGATTTTAGTATTATCATCCAACTTGAAAATAAGGATGACAAATTCTTTTGTACCTTAAAACCAATTATCTGAAGGGAATTATCTATTGGGTACATCAATAATTATGGAAAATTGTTTGATTTTATCTCAAGGTAGAGATGCATATTGGAATTACTGATCAATCACAAAATTCTAATAAGAAAATAAAAATGGAGTTTAAAAACAATTCTAAAAACCATAAAGATAATATGATGAGACTTCCTTTATACATGAAGTGTGGAAGGAAACATAAGGAAAATTTATTAAGATAAATTATAAATTATTCAATTGATTAATGGAAGTTCATCATATAATCGAATGATGAAGTAGTGAGAAGAATTTAGCTAATGGTATGAATAGATAGAATGCTACAAAAAATACATCACCCACACTCCTGTGTTTTAAATACAAGGAGTATGGAAATTATGATATCTTGTTCCCAAATGTTAAGGTTAATGATGATGATAAACATGAACAACCTCTTAAGCCCAAAGATAAAGGAAAGCCTTATGAATTCACTATTTTTGATGAGGTGTGTGATAATAAAGTGTGGAAAAGTATATTTTACATCCACTTTAGAAATAATAATGTCTTATTTGATTATAGATCTACCCACTATTTTATATATAAAGAATTTTCTAAAGGTATCAGGGTAGCACTTCAAAAATTAAAAGTTGAGTTAGTAGTAAAAACCCTTAATGGTATGATGACCACATTTCCAGTATATTATTCTTCTCTATTGAAGTTTGTGGGAATGAGTTTCCTAAAATCATGTCATTTTTCCTATAGTTTAATTTAATTTAATTTTGGGTATTGATTGCATTTAATTACATAAATCCCACATAAACTTATAAAGAATGGATGATATGTTTTATATTCAAAAAAAACCTATGATATCCTATATTTGTGATGAAAAAATTGAACATCTGCTGGAAATTACACCTATTATATGGGTCATGATTCCTATTCAAAAAGCTCAATTATCTTATATGGTTTAATAGAAAATCAACATCAGAGATATTATTATTGTGTGGGAGCTTATTAATTTCTTTCTGTAATAGCTTCCTAAACTTCCACCAAATATTGAAGATAATTTTTCAATAGAACTCATCCCTTGTGATACACCAATTTCCAAGACTCCTATAGAATGTCCCCAATTGAGTTGTAAGAATTTAAGAAGAAACTCAAGGAGAATATTGAAAAAGGATTTATTTTTTCATGTGTGTCGCCATGGGGTGAACCTTTTTTGTTTCCTATGATGAAATATATATCAATGCAACTCTGCATTGATTATTAACTACCTAACCATATCACTATCAAGAAAAATTATCTTATACCCTACATTGATTATTTGTTTGATCAACTTAATGGATATATATACATTTTCAATATTTATCTTTACTCTGGATATCATCAATTAAGGTTCAATGAGGAAAATATAACTAATATAACATTCTTTATAAGGTATGAAAACTATGTATTTAGAGAGAATCTATTTGGTTTTATTAATTTCAACATTGTATTCATGGATTTTATGAATAGAGTCTTTATATATTACCTGGATCAGTTTTTGGTGGTCTTTATAGATGATATTCTTATTTATTAAAACATAAATTAAGAGCCTAAATATCATTTGATAATTTATTTCAAAGACCCTATTGAAGTATAATATTTATGAAAGATTCACCATGTGTCAATTATACATTTTAAAAGTTTAATTCTATGTTTATATAGTCTTAACTGATGGTATATCAATAGACCATTCAAATATACAAGTTATTGGACATTATCCTATAATAACCACAATGATTAAGATATAAAATTTTCTTTGTTTAGATGGATTTTATTGAATTTTTATAGGTTTTTTAGAAGAAATCAAATCCACACACGAAGCTAACTTAAAAGGCATCTAATTTCCTTTCAACAGATGAATCTGATAAATGTTTTAAGGAGATGAAGATAAGAAAAATTCAGTGAACATGTTCTTACACTACCCTATAATAAATAAGATTTTTTAATTTATATTAATTCATTAAATACTATATTAGGATGTGTCCTCATTTATAATGATATGGTTATAGCTTATGCCTCATGAAAATTGACAGTCCATGAAAAAAATAACACAACTTATGATTTGGAGTTAGCTACGGTAATTTTTTAATTGAAGATATGTAGGCCTTATATCTCTAGATAAAGGTCTGACATATATATTGATAATAAATATAAAATTATATTTTTACTCAAAAACATTTAAACATGAATAAAATAATATGTTTTTAACTAATAATGGATTATGATTTCTGAAGATATTACCACCCTAGGAAAGTGAACAAGGTGGAATATGGTCTGAGTCGAAAGGATCATACTAGCTTATCTATGATGAGGATTACAAATGATTTAAAAAATTTAGACCTATAAAGGAATGATCTTTAAATCATAAAGGAAGGGGAGAAAACTTATCTTACTAAAATGAGTGTTCAACCATCTATCCATGTGAAAATTAAAGAAGAACAGAAGGAAGACGTAGAAATGAAAAATAATGTGAGAAATGTTTTTTAGCTCAACCATGATTGTGATGAAATAATAATTTTTAGGGACTTTGTATGTGTCCCTTCAGTACCAAATTTAAAGTAGTTATTGGATTAATCTAACAGTTCTTCATTATCTATTCATCCTGGAAGTACAAATATGTATAAAGATTTGAAAAAATATATCTGGTTGGATAGAATAAAGAGAGATATTCCAGAGTATGTTTCTCAGTTCTTTGTATATTAGAAAGTTAAGGGTGATAAAAAATATTCTAAGGGAATATTATAATCATTACCCATACTAGAATGGAAATGGGAAAACATCACCATGTATTTTGTCTTCAAACACCCTAAAACATATAAAGTTCATAATGCTATTTGGGTTGTAGATGAATTCCAAAAAAATTGAAAATATCATTTCCATTAAAGAAAATTTTTCTCTTGATATACCTACGTAGTTATAAATTTTGTTGTAAAATTTAATAGTGAACCAAAATCAATGGTATTTGATTGGGGTCTGAGGTTTACCAAGTTATTTTAGAGAAATCTTTAGAAATCGCTAGATATAGAGTTATGTTTCAGCACTCCTAATTTTCCTCAAACATATGGTTAGTCTGAGAGGACCATTAAAACTCAATAATACATATTTATATCTTATTATATTGATTTCAGAGGTAGTTGGTATCAACACCTTTCTTTGGTGGAATTTCCTTTCAAAAATAGTTTTCACTCTATCATTCATATAGCTCCTTATGAAGCCCTCTATGGTAGGATATTAGGACCTCTAAAATATTATAATGAAGTTGAATAAATAAATTTATTGGGACCTGATCTAGCTGAGAAAATGGCAGAGAATATTATATTCATTCAACAAAACATAAGAGCATCTCAATGTTAAAAAAAATATATGCTAACAATCGTAGAAAATATCTAGATTTTGAATTTGGTGATAATGTATTCCTATGAATATCTCTATAAAAGATGGTTATGAGATTATAAATAATGTAAATATGATCCATATTTATGTTTTTTATTTTAAAATTCTTCATCGTATCATTATGGTAGCTTACTGATTGGTGCTTCCATTAAATCTCCCTCAAGTTCCTAATGTGTTCCATGTATCTCTCTTGAAGAGGTACATACCTAATATTTTAGATGTACTGAACTCATACATCATACTAATGTAGAAATATATTTCTTATTAATAACAACTAGTATCAATTCTATATCATATAGACAATTTTCTAAAAAACTAGATGACATACTTTGTCAAAGTTTTGTGGTGAAACCCCCAATTTGAGGAAGCTATGTGGGAACCAGAGGGTGTGATGAGGCATATGTGTCCTCATTTTTTGTATCAGAGTGATGAATTTTGAATTATAAATTCATTTTAATGGGGTATAATATAACACCCTAATATTTTTATGAAATATTTCTCATTAAATAATTTTATTTATTTAATATATTTCATTAGACACAATAATGAGTTTAGAAAAATCGTGTAACATTATTAAAATATTATGTGCCCCTTATAACCTAGTTATTGGAGTGGAGGATATGAATAGTAATAACTAAATTATAAAAAATATATATTCTAAACATATTTAAAAAATTAATTAATTTTTTATAAAATTAATAGAAGTTAAAAAAAACAAAAAAAAATGTTTTTAAATAAAAGTGATTTTTTCTGAAAAACAAATTATGTGCTTAATGTATTTTTATATTGATAAATTAAATTAATAACTATTAGTGAATTATTTGAATTAAATTTATATATTATTTAAGTGAATAAATTTTTAAAAATTCAAAAAAATATAGGTATAGAAAAATAAAAAAAAATCTATTTTTATGTTTAAATATGTATTTTTTCTAAAAAAAATTAATTTAATTTTGAATAATTACAATAAAATTAAATTATGTTGTTTATTGGTAATTAATTAGATAAATTAATTAAATATTTATAATCAAGAGGTTAAAATTTTTAAATAGTCCCCTTTTACTTTTTGTCAATGTGAATGTAATAGTGGTAAAATGTATCACCTTAATAAAGGGTGAATCAGGTTAATCTTGAATAGAATAAGTGATAAGGTGATAGTTTTTCATCATATTTATTATTGGATGAATATAATTATAACCTTATCACCATAGGATAAAATTTTATTCGTTTAATGTACACATGTCCATGAAATTTATTAGTAAAAACTTTAATTCAAAGAATGTTTCAAAATGTCACTCTATTAGTTTTAAAAATCCTTTATATGTTCACATATAGAAAAAAGAGTTATGATTGAATTGTAATATTAATTTTTTTGTTTCATAAAATTATATTCATGTTTCAAATTTATTTTTAATTTTAAGTAATATATAATTTCTTTAAATTCTTACACAACCCCGAAATAGTATTCATTCAATTAGAGGACAAATAAAATAAATGATTTTGAAAACATTAAAAGTGATATAATATGAGAAATTTATACTTTTCCATGAATTTTCTAGGTAAATATGACATATTATTGTTTCTAAAAATATATATTCTAATAAAAATTTTCGTTTTTTCCTTTTATTCCAAATTAAATGAATTTTCTCAAAATTGACAACAATGATATTTTATCAAATTAGTAATTTATTAAATTATTTTAAAATCATAAAAAAATATGAAATAACACATTTTGGTTATGGTATGGTTTAAAATCATATAATTATTCCATTTATGAGCAAATTTTTATCTAATAAGTAAAAAATCAAAACCCTTTAATATTGAATCATTTGTTACCATTGTTAAAATTAAAATTGGTTAAGTAAGGGTTAATCAAAATGATAAGATTTAGAATGAAACAAAATCTATTTTTTATGGGATTAAAACCCTATCCTGAATTATCTATGAATATATTTCCATTTTTAGGCAATTGGATCGATAATAAATTTATTATAATTTTTCATTTTCGGAAATTTCAAAAGTGTCCCTCACTTCAATTATAAAAGGTCACCTCCTACCTCACTTATTTACACCACATTGATCTGTATATATCAAAAAACATATTCTAAATTATCTTATAAACTTCTATATCCACATTATAGAGGTTTTGGTCTTCTAGAAAGACCAACCCAAACGTCTTTCAGAGGATATATAAACGATTCGTTTCAAAGAAGAGTTAATCGCCTTAATCGATCACTTTCTTTTCAACTCTTAATTACCTCCATAAATATTAATTTATTTATAATAGAATAATAAATTAAGTAAAATAAATATTCAAAAATGTTATTATGATTATTAAAACACCATTATGAACCCCCTTTCTATCAAATGAGAAGTGAAATTATCACTCCGGCGTACGTAAGCCTTACCTTCTCCGTACTGTGATGCAATTAATTTTTCATAAAAAAATTATAGATAGATATTATTATGGTTATAATGTTTATATATGATATTTATGACATAATTATACTTCTATAATTACAATGACAAATCTACCTTTTTACAACTAAATTATTTGGGAAATGATAACGTTGTTCATGTGTATGTGTGTACTACCACCTCTACAAAGCAATATGATTCATTTTTAATTTATATTTTACATGGATGGTAATCAGGATAAATTTTAACATTGTATATAATAAAATAATGATATTGTAAAGTTTAAATAATATTTACCTTTCTTTAATTCCATACATAAAAAAATCAAAACATTATTTGTGTGTATGTACGACATACCATCTCGATGAACAGTGTAATTCATTTTTCTATATCTAACATTTATGGATGACTCTAAATATGGATATAATGAATATGTATGATATTTATAATAGGATTAATATTATGGATATGTTTTAACCAAGATAAATCTATAATTATTTAAATTACTAACATGAAATACTCAGGTTAAATGAAACAATTAACACCTGAAAATGATGATTTTAATAAGGAATTATTGAAAAAATGGGGTGTTTAAATGTTATAAAATGATAATATATAATATTATAAGTATGAAAATGACTTTGGTATAGAATTATAATAATTTTTAATTTTTTATACAGGATATTAGAGTGATTTATAAGTAAGGAGAACTCGAAGAAAGGGTTTTATGTTTTAATCTCAATGTTTATCCGGATTGTTGATGATTAAGTTTCTAATGATGAAATATTATGATCTATCTCTAAATAAAATCATGATTTTTATTATTTTATGGATATATATTTAAAATAAATATTTTAGTTTCATTTTCTTCAGGTTATATACTCTGTATACTAAAAAAAATTAGAAAAATTGACTTCATTTCTCTCTTCAGTCGAAAAACCATGTTTCTTCCAAATCCAGGTTTTCTAAAAACACTTTAAAGATAGTTTTTATAATTATCATATGATTTTTTAATTAAATTTTCAGTTTTGTTTTAATTTTTAGAAAATATTTTTGAATTAAATATTATTTTCATTTTCCAAATGAGGATCTTTCTGACTTTTTTTGAAAAAAAACTATGGAAGGAATGTTTTCTAACTTATACGGAATTATTGGATTTTCCTTCCCTCATGGGTATCTTTTTCTTAGAATATTATTTCAAAAATATCGTCAGTATTTTTTAAAAAAAATCCTATATAATTTTAAAAAATATTAATAATTGATTTCAAAATTGTAACACCCCAAGCTTCCACGGTACGCTTCCCTTTGAATAATATAGTAGTGTGTGTTGTATGTAACTTCGAGTTCTAACACACCACAACCAATCAAACTAGCTGTTATGAATAGTAATAACCACTTTTTTAAATTTTATACAATTTATCTTTCAAAATGGACTTCATTTTTAGATTCATAATATTGAAATTATCTTAGTGTGAATTTTTGGTACTTTTCTGATAACTTTCATTTTTTGATGAATAGTGGAAATTACAAAATTTTAATTAAAAACAACTTTTTTAATCGAAATAATTAATAGTGATAAATTATAAATTTCTGTGATTTTAAAGTATAATTTGATTATATTTTTACCATTTAATCCAATGTTGGTCATTGGACATAATTTCACATTTAAACTTGACATAATCAAGTGTCAATCTTTTGATAGTTATTATTTCTTAAAAACAAGCTTTTTGTTTTGACAACGGGACTTAATTTTAAATTAATTTATACCACTTCTATGTTTTGAATTTAGAAAAATGTATTCCATATTTATAATCATGAGGTCCATATTGTCTAAATATTTAACTTTTATTTTTATGAATTTTGAATAATTATTTCGGTAAATATTTTATTTACCATGGTTAAAGGGTAAATCCAGTAAATAAGGGTAACAAAGAATTATTATAATAATATGAAATTCTCTTAAAACGTACCATAACCCTATTTTTTGATACATTTATGACAATGGGAATCTTTGGGTAAATTTTGGAACCCCATTGAGCCACTTGTAAGTGATAATGACACTTTATATTAACTATGTTAATGTAAATACCAAAATGACATAAGCATATATCTTTTAGAAAAAATATTTTTACATAGGGTTATATATGCTATATTTTCGGCTATATATATTCATTAGAAAGATAAAATTATTTACCACATAATGGTATTTTATTTATAATTTTTAGACATTGAATAATTAAATTTATTAATGACACAATAATGATCCAATATGTTCCTTATTAATGAAAGAATCAAATAATTGGTATTATAAATGTCAAAACAAATATAATTTGAAATTTTTGATGCCATACAAGAATTTTATTTGTTACTATGACATTTTAGGATTACTTAAATAAATTTTTTACGAATTAATAAAGTTGTTAAGACTTTAACAAAAATCAATTATTAAATAGTGTCAAAATTGACATAATTGAGTTTTCAAAACAAATATTATATTATTATTTGATATTCTAATACTAAAAATCTAAGGTTCAGAAAAAGGACTTATATAATGATACTTTTATCATTAAAGGACCAATTTGGGGTCTCTTTGATGTATATAGTAATTTTATTAACTATATAATATAAAAATACAAAGAGACATGATAAGTGTCAAACTATTTACCTAAGAGTTAAATCAAAAAGATAAAGTTAATATAGTTACCCAAACCTTTATAAAACCTATTGGTTGAGTGGTTTTAGACCTATACCCACCTTAACCTTAAAATAATCCACTTTGGATCCATTATTAACCGAATAATAATTTATAATAAAATAATATTTCTAGCTTTTCATAAGGTGCCTCTCACTCCTCTTATAAAAAGTCACTCCCCCTTCTCTCTAATTCACAACTTCATAGCCATTTGACTTGGCCAACCCCTACCCAAATACCCTATAAACTATCCTAACTTAATCCTAGAGGACATAATTTAGTCAGAAAGCCAACCTATGGAGCCCTTTTGATCAAATCAAAAGGAAGAACCTGAAGAAGAGGTAAGGTTTTCACCACCCTCTTTCAAGTTCCTTTCTTCTTCCACTTCTTCTTTCTTTTTATTTCCATTATAAAATAATAAATCCAGTATCTTTTATATACTATGATGTTATTATAAATATGTTACAACCATATTCAGTATTCTATCCATCCTTTGAATAACATGTCACCATAGGTGCATACGTACGGCTTACCGTCTCCACGGCGTGGTGTAATAGTTATTCAATACATTATTATTTGGATGGGTATAATAATGATGTTTAATTGATGTAAATAATAAATATAACGTAATAATTATTCTTTATATATGATATAAAATCAAATTCCACACCTTTAAATAAATTATATTGTCGCTCGTGTGTACATACGGATTACCGTCTCTACGATGCAATGAGATTCATTTCCAAGTTCACCATTCATCGGTGATTATAAAAATATATATTACTAATAAGTATGTAATATATGACATAATAATTATAATGTATATATATATAATTATATATAAGTATTTATGTACTTACATATATTTATTCACTTACTTCCATTCAATACAATACGAAAACAGAAAGAGTGTTTATGCGTACGTACGGACTACCATCTCCATAAAAGGTGTTTTCCATTTCATATGTATGTATATTATACATATTTGTATTCTAAATATATATATGATATATAAATAATGTTTTATATTCTTTAATTATTTAAATCATGATCTAATTGATACAATCAAGAGTAACAAGTTAAAACATGTACGATAAAGAAAGCGATTATTACCCAAAATGCTAATTTAACATGGAAATTATTATTAAATGGGTAGTATAAAGTCTAAAATGATTAAATTATGATATCATAAATATTAATATGGTTCTGGTATAATTTAATAACATACTATGGTCTTCATACAGGAGGTTAAATGTACCCTCGACTAAGAAAAGTGCAAGGTAAGGGGATTTCATCACACTCCTTATTCCTGTGAGATTCATGCCATGTTTCCACAATTACCTTTTTTGTGGGGTATGTACTTACCATAATAGTATTATTTGTGTAATAAACTTTAATTTATTTGTATTTAAATATTCAATTTATGATAATTCTTTCGATAGGGTGTATGTTACATAAGCTACCAAATTGGTAAGGGTTAATTTCACAATCTCGTTATTATCCGAGGTTATTTTTCGTAGGTACCTACTGGGACATATTTATTATCCATGTCCATGTTTCATGAAATAGTTTTCAAATGGATTATTTTAAGACACTTTTTACTAAAACATCACTTTAAATGTTTTAAATAATTATTCTTCTAAATCATTCTCATTAATGTCCATGTTTTCAAAATGGTTTTTAAGGATTTATATATATGGACATGAATGTTTTTAAAATGTTAATTACTTTCAAAAGTTTCAAAGTGGTATGGGATACTTTGATTAAAAAATTTATTTAAATTTTTTCCTTTCTAAAATGTGTGATTTTAAATGTTTTCATGAAAAAGGGATATTTCTCTCAATGAGTTTTTACAAATCATTTTCATCTATATCAACATCCTTTGATGGATTTTAAACTTGTTAGAAGTTGATTGATTATCAAAACAAATATTCCATACTATATTGAAGGTTTTGTGATATGTTTGACTGTGGATTTGTTATTTTTATACCATTCATGGTTTATGAATAAAGAATTGACATTTCTTTTGCTAGTTTTAATATGAGTGTTTATGTTATGTTTAAACCTTTTCATATGAGTAATGCATTGTACTTAGTAAGTGATGGGTGGAACCCGCTATAGCTCCTCAATGCATCAGTATGTCTCATGAGACAGACTAGTGACTTGTCACAAGGTCTTGAAAAAATATTATTTTTATTCTTTGCACAAGGCCTTGACTATGTGGTTATGATAATCCGGCATTATGCATTCCATAATTATGAAAGTGGGTATTGATATTTCATTTGATTATTAGACTCATAGAATATCCATGTGAGTGAGTAAATGGAATTATTTGGATTCATATTTTCCATATTATGATGAAGTTTATGTTGGAAAGGCTTTTGTTTTAGTTTTATATATTTCCTTAAATGTTTATGCTTATTTATGAAAGTTTCTGATGTATTGCTTACCCTTACTAAGTGTTTACGCTCACCTATTTCTATGTTTTATTTTTCCTAGGATTCCAAGAAGTGTATTTTGATTGATATGCAGGGTTAAGCCAAGGTAATAATGGAATTCATAAAGGATTATTTATGTTTTTTTGTATGTTATAAAGTGTAATTAAACATTCATGTATGTAATCTATTTTCCAAGACTGCTAAACAAATTGGTCCTTCAGGACTTGATTCATTTTACTCATGCCAATGTATTAAAATAAGGCACCGACTCTGGGTAACTGGGGTCGGGGTGTTACAATTGGTATCAGTGGAAGTTTATAAATAACCTTGGAAGATAGATTTAGATAAACTCTAATTAGAGAACAGAGAACTAATATGGGCTTTGGGGATTAGTATAGAAGAACTTCCTAGAATTTTGGTATTGTAGATATTTTGTGAGTTTTCCAAGAAATACATCCTTGTCTGGATATGAGCAGGTAAAGGTGGCTCTGGTACAAATGTACCTAGGTGTAAAACCCGAAAACACTGCTTTGAGCTAGACTCGAATGGGAACTGGTGCACAACAACGACCCTTGATGCACTCTTGGTTACAACACTCCTGATGGATTTGATTAGGATAATTCTCAATTTCTATACAAAACATTTTGAAGGGTTTCTGAGTATATACTTCCTCAATGAATTTTTATTATTATTACAGATTATATCCATAAACTGTTCAATTTACGTTGGGTATTTTATAAGTTTGTATTTATGTATTGCAATTCATAAACTAATCTAGTGTATGCCATTGCGTAGAAATGGCGCCTAGTAGAAGGAATGTGAACTCCAGTAATACGTATGATCCAAAGACTAAGAAGGATCATATCTTTCACAGTATTATGACAAGATTTAGAAGGGAAATAGTCTCCCATGTATTCTTAACAAATGAATAAATAGTATCATATGTTAATAAAATAAGTAAATAATTCTATGAGTCCTATGGATTTGAAGGGAGGCAAGAGAAGAAAATGATGGAAGGGGGAAAGATGGATAAAGGGAAGAGAGAAAAGAATAATTTTCCCATATGTGATAATAGTGGGAAGAAACACCCTAGAACTTGCCTGAAGGGAATGGGAGTTTGTTATAAGTGTGGAGAAAAAGGACACAAAGTACGCGACTACAAGGGTAAGTAAAAGGTTTTAAATGTACAATGCTTCATCTGCAATGAGTTGGGACAATACGCGAACCAATGTCCAAGTCATCAGAGTATTCCCCAAATGATTCTATAGGATAGTAATAAAGTTATGATAATACCACAGATGAGGAGGAGTTATTAGAGTTCTTATGTTGTTATTAAAGAATTATGTTATTTAAGTGTTGTATCTACAATATTCTGGTTATATGAATTATGGAGATAAATAAGGATTGTACTGCAGTACTATTTTATTGAGGATTTGAGATTATATGGTTCTATGAAAAGTGAAATAATAGTAAGCTAAACTTTTTGTAAAATACATGGTTGAAGGAAAATTAATCCTTAATATGGTCTCAATAATGAGGTAGTGATTTTGGAATAAGAGATGGTAGATTTGAATAAATTATATTGGATATTCTTGACTACCATGAAACTGATTAAGGATTTTTATATTCAATCATTGTTGGAGTTTACGACATTTTTTGATAGAAGGAGTATACCCAGCATTCTATAAGAAATAAAGGAGCATGAATGTAGTCAATAAGGTTTTGTGGTAATTCAGGATATGCAGTGTTTTAAAAGAATATATGATAAAGGTGTTCACATGTTATTACATGGAAAAAAGGATCTTCATTGTGTTTACCTTCCTTACAAATTTTGGACTGTGAGTTTGGAAAAAAATATTTTGGATAACTCTAGATTGAGATTATATTTGATTTCCATAGAAAGAAAACCTAGAGGTCGGGCGGCAACCCATCACGACCGGCAATGCCGCGAGACTTGAACCCATAATCGAAGGGAGAAAAGGGTGTATCACCTACCACTGGCCCACGTGATGTCCTGGATTCAATAATGTAGTTTTTTAATGGTTTTGGTAGATTAATTATAAATTAATTTTTTTTGAAACCCTATACGAATAGGATAAATAGAATATTTTTTTTAGTTCTATTATCTTTTAGTGTAAAAAGATGAGTTTGTGGTAGAAATTAGTTAAAGGATGGAACTATAATTTTCAAGTATATATTTTTCTTCTTCTCTTATTCTATGAAGAAATTAACTCTTAAGAATTAGTTAAGGGATCTTAAAACCAAAAATGTGTTATCCTAATACCTAATGTTTTGATGAACCGATGGATTTTTAAATCATCATAGATTGATGAATTTAAGGCCCTCAATTTTTTCACTTGTTTGTGATTGATGACCTTAATAACTACCTATAAATATTTACATTTTTCCAACAATTATATGTCTATAATTTCCACCAATGTTCTCCAAATATATATCCTAATTTGGAGGTTACCCTTTCACTTCCCTTTCCCTCTTATTAAGACTAAAATTTTAACCTAATTTCCGATGTGGGTTTTCCCAAAGGTATTTTCTATTTTCAACCATTTATTTTCAAAAAAAATTTCAAATTGTGAGGACGCAATTTATTGAAGGAGGGAATAATGTAACACCACAAGCTACCATGGTATACTTCTATTTGAATAAAACAGTAGTGTGTGTTGTACACAACTTCGACTTCTAACACACCACAACCAATCAAACTAGCTGTTATGGATAGTAATAACCACATTTTGAAATTTTATACATTTTATCTTTAAAAATGGACTTCATTTTTGGATTCAAAATATCGAAATTATCTTAGGGTAAATTTTTGGTACTTTTTTGATAACTTTCATATTTTGTTGAATAGTGAAAATTACAAAATTTTAATTAAAAACATCTTTTTTAATCGAAATAATTAATAGTGATAAATTATGAATTTGAGTTATTTTAAAGTATAATTAGATTATATTTTTACCATTTCAACCAATTTTGGTCATTGGACATAATTTTATATTTAAACTTGACATAATCAAGTGTCAATCTTTTGATAGTTATTATTTCTTAAAAACACGCTTTTTGTTTTGACAACAGGAATTAATTTTAAATTAATTTCTTCCACTTCTTTGTTTTGAATTTAGAAAAATGGATTAAATATTTATAATCAGGAGTTTCATATTGTGTAAATAGGTAACTTTTATTTTTATACATTTTGAATAATTACTTCGGTAAATATTTTATTTACCATGGTTAAAGTGTAAATCTAGTAAATAAGGGTGAAAATTTAATATTATATTAATATTAAATTACCCTAAAACATTTCCTAACCCTATTGGTTGATACATGTATGACCATTGGCATCTTTGGGTCGATTTTGGGACCCCATGGAGCCACTTGTAAGTGATAATGACACTTTATATTAACTAAGTTAAAGTAAATACAAAAATGACATAAGCATATATCTTATAGAAAACCAATTTTTACATAGGGTTATATATGTTATAATTTTTACTATAAATATTCATTAAAAATATAAACAAATTTCCTACATAATTTAATTTTATTTATAATTTTTATACATTGAATAATAAAATTTATTTATGACGCACTAATGATGCAATATTTTCCTTATTAATGAAAGGATCAAATAATTGGTATTATAAATGTTAAAATAAATATAATTTGAAATTTTCTATGTCATCCACTACTCTTATTGGTTAATATGAAATTTTAGTATTTCTGAAATGAATTTTTTTTTAATTAATAAAGTTGTTAAGACTTTAATATAAATAAATTATTAAATAGTGTCAAAATTGACATAAATGGTTTTTTAAAAAAAAATATTATATTATTAATTGATATTATATTCCTAAAAATCTAAAATTCGAAAAAATGACTTATATAATGATAATTGTATCATTAATGGACCAATTTGGGGTCTCTTGAATGTATATAGTAATTTTATTAACTATATAATATAAAAATACAAAGAGACGTGGTAGATGTCAAACTATCTAACTAAGTGTTAAATCAAAATAATAATTTTAATATAGTGACCCAAACCTATCTAAAAACTATTGGGTGAGTGGTTTTCAACCTATAACCACCTTAAAATTTAACTAATCCACATTTAATCCATTATAAACTGAATATGAAATTATTATAAAATAATATTTCTAGCTTTTCCTAAGGTGCCCCTCACCCCTCTTATAAAAGGGCACTCCCCCTTATCTCTAATTCACAACATCAAAGCCATTTTTCATGTCCAAAACCCACCCTAATACCATCTAAAATATCCTCCCTTAATCCAAGAGTCCTTAATTTAGACAGAAAGCTAACTTAAGGAGCCCTTTTGATCAAATCAAAAGGAAGAACCCGAAGAAGAGGTAATGTTTTCACCACCCTCTTTCAAGTTCCTTTCTTCTTCCACATCTTCTTTCTTTTTTATTTACATTATAAATTAATAACTCCAGTATATTCTATATAATTTTATGTTATTATAATATTTTACAACCATATTCAGTATTCTATCCATCCTTTGAATAACATGTCATCATGCGTGCGTACGTACGACTTACCATCTCCACATCGTGGTGTAATTGTTATTCAATAAATTATTATTTGGATGGGTATAATAATGATGTGTAATTGATATAAATAATAAATATAAAATGATAATGATTCTTTATATATGATATAACATCCAATTCCACACCATTAAATAAATTATATTGCCGCTCGTGTGTACGTAAGGATTACAGTCTCCAAGACGTGATGAGATTCATTTCCAAGTTCACCATTCATCAGTGATTATAAAAATATATATTACTAATAATTATGTAATATATGAAATAATAATTCTACTGAAGATGTTTATAATTATATATATATTTATTTATGTACTTAAATATATCTTATTCACTTACTTCTGTTCAATATGATATGAAAACAGAAACAACATTTATGGGTACGTACGGACTACCATCTCCATAAAGGGTGTTTTCCATTTCATATATATGTCTATTATACATATTTATATTATAAATATATATATGATATATAAATCATGTTTTATATTCTGGAAATAATTAAATCATGATCTAATTGATACAATCAAAAGTAACAAGTTAAAACATGTTTGATAAAGAACGCGATTATTACCCGAAATGTTAATTTAACGTGGAAATTATTATTAAATGGTAGTATAAAGACATAAATGAATTAATTATGATATCATAAATATTAATATGGTTCTAGTATAATTTAATAACATACTATGGTCTTCATACAGGAGGTTAAACGTACCCTTGACTAAAATAAAGTTCAAGGTAAGGGGTTTTCATCTCACTCCTTATTCCCGTTAGATTCATGCCATGTTGCCCCTATTACCTTTTTTATGGTGTATGTACTACCCATAATTTTATTATTTGAGTAAAAAACTTTAATTTATGGATATTTACATATTCATATTATGATAATTCTTTCAATGGTGTGTAGGTTTCGTAAGTTACCAAATTGGTAAGGGTTAATTTCACAATCTCTCTATTATCTGAGGTTGTTTTTACGTAATTATCTACTGGGAAATATTTATTATTCAAGTCTATGTTTCATGAAAAAGTTTTCAAAGGGATTATTTTAAGGTACTCTTTACTAAAACATCACTTTAAATGTTTTAAATAATTATTCATCTAAATAATTCTCAATAATGTCCATGTTTTCAAAATGGATTTTAAGAATTTATATATATAGAAATGAATGTTTTTAAAATGTTAATTCCTTTCAAAAGTTTCAAAGTGTTATGGGAGACTTTGATTCAAAAATGTCTTTAAATGTCTTCCTTTCTAAAAATTTTGACTTTTAAATGTTTTCATGAAAAATGGATATTTCTCTCAAAGAGGTTTTACAAATAATTTTCATCTATATCAACATCATTTGATGGATTTTAAAATTTTTAGAAGTTGATTGATTATGATACAAATCTTCCATACTGTATTGAAGGTTTTTTTATATGTTTGACTTTGGATGTGTTATTTCTATACCATTCATGGTTTATGAATAAAGTATTGACATTTCGTATGCTAGTTTTAATACGAATGTTTATGTTATGTTTAAACCTTATCATATGAGGAATGCATTGGACTTAGTAAGTGACGGGTGGAGCCCGCTATAGATCCTCGATGCATCGGTAGGTCTCATGAGACAAACTAGTGTCTTGGAACAAGGCCTTGACAAAATCTTATTTCTAGTCTTGGCGCAAGGCCTTCATTATGTGGTTATGATAGTCTGGCATTATGTATTCCATAATTATGAAAGTGGTTATTGATATTGCATGTGATTATTCGACTAGTAGAATATCCATGTGAGTAAGTAAATGGCATTATTTTGATTTATATTTTCCATATTACGATGAATTCTATGTTTAAAAGTCTTTTTTCTTAGTTTTATACATTTCCTTAATTGTTTATGATTATTTATGAAAGTTTCTACTGTATTTCTTACCCTTACTGAGCATTTGACGTCACCCCTTTCTATGTTTTATTTTTCCCAAGGTTCCAAGAAGTGTATTGTGATTGATATACAGGTCTAAGCCAAGGGAATTATGGTGTTCATAAATGATTATTTATTTTGTTTTGTATGTTATAAAGTTTAATGTAACATTCATGTATATAATCTATTTTCCAAGACTGTTAAACCAATCAGTCCTTTGGGACTTTATTCAATGTACTCGTGACAATGTATTAAAATAATGCACCAACTCTGGGTAGTTGGGGTTGGGGTTTTACAGTTGGTATCATAGGGAGTTTATCAATAACCTTGGAAGCTAGATTTAGATAAACTTTTATTAGAGCACATAGACCTAAGATGGGCTTTGGGGATTAGTATAGATATACTTACTAGAATTTTGGTATTGTAGAGATTTTTTGTGAGTTTTTCAAGAAATACATCCCTATCTAGATACGAGTTGGTAAAGGTGGCTCTGGCACAAATATACCTAGGGGTAAAACCCAAAAACACCTCTTTGAGTTACACTCGAACGAGAACTAGTGCACGACAATGGGCCTTGATGCACTCTTGGTTACGACACTCTTGGGGGATATTCTTAGGATAATTCTCAATTTCATTACGAACCATTTTGAAGGGTTTATGAGTATATACTTCCTCAAAGTAATTTTTTTATGATTATGTATTATATCCATAAACTTTTCAATTTACGTTGTTTATTTTACAAGTTTGGATTTATGTATTTCAATTTTTAAACTAATATAGTATATGGAATTGTATAGAAATGGTTCCCAATAGAAGGAATGTTAAATCCAGCAATACGTATGATCCAAAGAGTAAGAATGATCATATCATTCACTATATTAAGCCAACATTTATATGGGAAATAGTCTCCCATGTATTCTCAACATATGAAGAAATAGTATCATGTGTTAATTAAATAAGTAAATAATTCTATGAGTCCTATGACTTTGAAGGGAAGAAAGAGAAGAAAAGGATGGAAGAGACAAAGATGGATAAAGGGAAGAGGGAAAAGAAGAATTTTCCCATATGTGATATCTGTGGGAAGAAACACCCTGGAACTTTTTTGAAGTGAATGGGAGTTTGTTATATGTCTGGAGAAAAAGTACACCAAGTACGTGACTACAAGGGTAAGAAAAAGGATTCAAATGTACAATGCTTAAACTGAAAGGAGTTGGGACAGTACGCTAACCAATGTCCAAATAATCAGAGTATTCCCCAAATGAGGCTATTGGATAGTAATAAAGTTATGATATTACCACAGATGAGGAAGTGTGATTAGATTTCTTATGGTGTTATTAAAGAATTATGTCATTTGAGTGTTGTATCTACAATATTCTGGTTATTTGAATTATGGAGATAAATAAGTATTGTACTACAATACTATATTATTGAGGATTTGAGATTATATGGTTCTATGAAAAGTGACTTAATAGTAAGCTGCACTTTTTGTAAAATACATGGTTGAAGGAAAGGTAATCCTTAATATAGTCCCGATAATGAGGTAGTGATTTTGGAATAAGAGATTGTTGGTTAAAATATATTATATTGGATATTCTTGACTACCTTGAAACTGATTAAGGATTTTTATATTCCAACATTGTTTGAGTTTAAAAAAAAATTGGATAGAAGAAGTATATCCATTATTCTATAAGGAATAAAGGAGCATGAATGTAATCAATAAGGCTTTGTGGTAATTCGGGATGTTCAGTGTTTTAAAAGAATACATGATGAAGGTGTTCACATGTTATTACATGGAAAAAAGGATCTTCATTGTGTTTACCTTCCTTGCAAATTTTGGACTGTGAGTTTGGACAAAATTATTTTTGATAACTCTAGTTCAAGATTATATTTTATTTTCATAAAAGGAAAACCCAGAGGTCGGGCGACAACCCATCACGACTGGCAATGCCACGAGACTCGAACCAAAAAACGAAGGGTGAAAAGGGTGTATCACCTACCACTGGCCCATGTGATATCCTGGATTGAATAATGTAGTTTTTTTAAAGGGTCTGGTAGATGAATTATAAATTTATTTTTTTAACCCTAGATGAATAGGATAAATAGAATATTTTTTATTTCTATTATCTTTTAGAGTAAAAAAGATGAGTTTGTGGTAGAAATTAGTTAAAGGATAGAAATATACTTTTCAAGTTTATATTTTTCTTCTTATCATATTCTATGAATAAACTAACTCTTAAACTTTAGTGAAGGGATCTTAAAAAAAATTTGTTATCCTAATACATTATGTTTTGTTGAACCGATGGTATTTTAAATCATCATAGATTGATGAATTTAAGGCCCTCAATTTTGTCACTTATTTGTGATTGATAACCTCAATTACTAACTATAAATATTTATGTTTTTACTCTAATTATATGTCTCAAATTTCCACCAATGTTCTTCTAATTTAGATCATAATTTGCTGGTGACCCTCTCATTTCCCTTTTCCTCTTATTAAGACTAAATTTTTAACCTTATTTTCGATGTGGGTTTTCCCAAAAGGTATTTTTATTTTCAACCTTAAATTTTCAAAAAAACAATTTCAAATTGCGAGGAAAAAATTTATTGAAGGGGGGAAGAATGTAACACCCTAAGCTTCCATGGTACACTTCTCTTTGAATAATACAGTAGCATGTGTTGTACCCAACTTTGAGTTCTAACACACCACAACCAATCAAACTAGTCGTTATGAATATTAGTAACCACTTCTTAAAATTTTATACATTTTATCTTTCAAAATGGACTTCATTTTTGGATTTGGAATATCAAAATTAGCTTAGGGTGAATTTTTGGTACTTTTTTGATAACTTTCATATTTTGATGAATAGTAAAAATTACAAAATTTTAATTAAAAATAACTTTTTTAATCGAAACAATTAATTGTGATAAATTATGAATTTGAGTTATTTTAATGTATAATTAGATTATATTTTTTCCATTTAATCCAATTTTGTTCATTGGACATAATTTTACATTTAAACTTGACATAAGCAAGTGCCAATCTTTTGATAGTTATTATTTCTAAAAAAAAGCTTTTTGTTTTGACAACGGGAATTAATTTTAAATTAATTTTTGCCACTTCTGTTTTTTGAATTTAGAAAAATGGATTCGATATTTGTAATCAGGATTTCTATATTGTATAAATAGGTAACTTTTATTTTTATACATTTTGAATAATTACTTCGGTAAATATTGTATTTACCATGGTTAAAAGGTAAATCCGGTAAATAAAGATAAATATATTAATATTATAATAATATTAAATTACCCTAAAACATGTCTTAACCCTATTGGTTGATACATGTCCGACCATGGGAATCATTGGGTCTATTTTTGGACCCCATGGAGCCACTTGTATGTGATAATGACACTTTATATTAACTAAGTTAAAGTAAATACAAAAATGACATAAGCATATATCTTTTAGAAAAACATTTTTTAAATATAGTTATATATGTTATATTTTCAACTATAAATATTCATTAAAAACTAAAATTATTTCCTACATAATCGTATTTTATTTATAATTTTTAGACATTGAATAATTAAATTTATTTATGACACAATAATGATGAAATATTTTCCTTATTAATGAAAAAAAATCAAATAATCGGAATTATAAATGTTAAAATAAATATAATTTGAAAGTTTTGATGTCATACACGGATTTTATTGGTTAATATGACAAGTTAGGATTCCTTAAATGAATTGTTTTCTAATTAATAATGTTTTTAAGACTAACAAAAAGAAAGTATTAAATAGTTTCAAAATTGACATAAATGAGTTTTTAAAACAAATATTATAATATTAATTGATATTCTATTCCTAAAAATCTATGGTTCGGCCAAATGAATTATATAATGATAATTGTATCATTAATGGACCACTTGGGGGTCTCTTGGATATATATAGTAATTTTATTAACTCTATAATATAAAAATACAAAGACACATGCTAAATGTTAAACTATTTAGGTAAGAGTTAAATCAAAATGATAAAGTTAATATAGTGACCCAAACCAGTCTAAAACCTATTGGTTGAGTGGTTTTTGACATATCCCCACATTAAACTTTAAATAATCCACTTTTTATTCATTAGAAACTGAATATAAATTTATTATAAAAAAATATTTCTAGTTTTTCCTAAGGTGCCCCTCACCCCTCTTATAAAAGGGCACTCCCTCTTCTCTCTATTTCACAACATCAAAGCCATTTGGATCAGCCAACCGCTGACCAAATACCCTCTCAACTATCCTCCCTTTATCCTAGAGGCCTTAATTTTGTCATAAATCTAACCTAAGGATCCCTTTTGATCAAATCAAAAAGAAGAACCCGAAGAAGAGGTAACGTTTTCACCACCCTCTTCCAAGTTCCTTTCTTCTTCCACTTATTCTTTCATTGTTATTTCCATTCTAAAATAATAACTCCAGTATATTCTATATACTTTGATGTTATTATAAATATGGTAGAACCATATTCATTATTCTACCAATCCTTTGAATAACATGTCACCATACGTGCGTACGTACGGCTTACCATCTCCACGCCATGGTGTAATTGTTATTCAATACATTATTATTTGGATGGGTATAATAATGATGTGTAATTGATGTAAATAATAAATATAACATGATAATGATTCTTTATATATGATATAACAACTGATTCCACACCTTTAAAGAAATTTTGTTTTCGCTCGTGTGTACGTATGAATTACCGTCTCCACGACGCCATGAGATTCATTTCCAAGTTCACCATTCATCGACGATTATAGAAATATACATTACTAATAAGTATGTAATATATGAAATAATAATGCTACTGAAGATATATATATAATTACATATATAGGTATTTATGTACTTACCTATATATTATTCACTAACTTCCATTCAATACGACATGAAAACGGAAAAAGCGTTTATGCGTACGTACGGACTACCATCTCCATAAACGGTTTTTTCCATTTCATATGTATGTCTATTATACATATTTATATTCTAAATATATATATGATATATAAATCATTCATTATATTTTGAAAGTATTTAAATCATGATCTAATTGATACAATCAACAGTAATAAGGAAAACCACATATGATAAAGAAAGCGATTATTAACCGAAATGTTTATTTAACATGGAAATTATTATTAAATAGGTAGTATAAATTCATAAATGAAAAAAGTATGATATCATAAATATTAATATGGTTCTTTTATAATTTAATAACATACTACAGTCTTCTTACAATAAGTTAAACGTACCCTTGACTAAAAGAAAGTTCATGGTAAGGGGTTTTCATCTCACTCATTATTCCCGTGAGATTCATGCCATGTTGCCACTATTACCTTTTGTGTGGTGTATGTACTGACCATAATTTTATTCTTTGTGTAATACACTTTAATTTATGTGTATTCACATATTCATATTATGAAACTTCTTTCAATGGTGTGTATGTTTCGTAAGTTACCAAATTGGTAAGGGTTAATTTCACAATATCTTTATTATCTGAGGATGTTTTTACAGAAGTATCTACTAGGACATATTTATTATCTATGTCCATGTTTCATGAAATTTTTTTCAATGGGATTATATTAAGGTACTTTTTACTAAAACATCACTTTAAATATTTTAAATAATTATTCATCTAAATTATTCACTTTAATGTCCATGTTTTAAAAATGGTTTTTAAGAATTTATATCTATAGACAGAAATTTTTCTAAAATGTTAATTCATTTCAAAAGTTTCAAAGTGGTATGGGAAAATTTGATTCAAAAATGTATTTAAATTTATTCCTTTCTAAAATGTGTGACTTGTAAATGTTTTTATGAGAAAGGGATATTTCTATCAAAGAGTTTTTACAAATCATTTTCATCTATATCAACATCCATTGATGGATTTTAAACTTTTTTGAAGTTAATTGATTATGACACAAATCATCCAGACTATATTGAAAGTTTTGTGATATTTTTGATTGTGGATGTGTTATTTTTATACCATTCATGGTTTATGAATAAAGTATTGACATTTCGTATGCTATTTTTAATATGAATATTTATGTTTTGTTTAAACCTTTTCATATGAGGAATGCATTGGACTTAGTAAGTGACGGGTGGAGCCCGCTATAGCTCCTCAATGCATTGGTAGGCCTCATGAGACAAACTAGTTTCTTGTAACAAGGCCTTGACAAAACCTTATTCGTATTCTTGGTACAAGGCCTTGACTATGTGGTTATGATAGTCTGGCATTATGCATTCCATCATTATAAAAGTGTATATTGATATTGCATGTGATTATTCAACTAGTAGAATATCCATGTCAGTAAGAAAATGGAATTATTTTAATTTATATTTTCCATATTATGATGAAGTTTATGTTAAAAAGAATTTTTTTAGTTTTATACACTGCCTTAAATGCTTATGATTATTTATGAAGGTTTCCACTATATTACTTACCCTTACTGAGCGTTTGGGCTCACCCATTTCTATGTTTTATTTTTCCCAGGATTCTAGGAATTGTATTGTGATTGATATACAGGGTTAACCAAAGGGAATAATGGTGTTCATAAAGGATTATTTATGTTGTATTGTATGTTATAAATTTTAATGTAACATTCATGTATGTAATCTATTTTCCATAACTAATAAACCAATCAGTCCTTCAGGACTTTATTCCTTGTACTCATGCCAATGTATTAAAATAATGCACAGACTCTAGGTAACTGGGTTCAGGGCATTACAAAAATGGAATGGTTATTTTCCTCAATATTTTTTTAATGATCTTTTAATGGTATTTATATTAATCAATTACAACAACCTTAATTTTGTCTTATGATTTATTATGAATATGATCCAAGGATACCATAATTATTCTTTCTTTGTATTGTTTATTTTATATGATGGAATGATGATTGTAAAACTTGTTCTGTTTCCATGGGTTAAGCTATGATGAAATTTTTGGGAAAACTGTTTCTTTTCATTGGTTCTGATATGATGAATAGTTTATAATATCCTGGAAAAAATATAAATAGTTATCATTATGTGATGGTTGGAACCTATATAACACTCCAATTCATTGGATTAATATTTATTCATGTCTTATGAACTACGAGTATTTATTCCATGACTTAAGATTATGTTATTTAATATGCAGGGTAGAGTTTTCAACTGTTAAGATCAGGTTTTATACCCTTTTTCTCATGTTATACTTTTGTGATCATTAATAACTCATTTCTTTACCCTTAATAAGAATATGACCCCACCCGTGCCTTATTTTTCTTGTCCTCATGTCATGAAGAAATGTATTAAGTGTGATAAGTATAATAAGTGTATTAGCTATGAAAAAATGAGTTGGAAATAGTGTAGATATTTTTATTAAATATTTGTTTATGTTTCCAAGTTTCCAGATATACTAGATCTAAAATAATCTATAAGATTAAAATATTATGTAATATATATTTGTCTATTATTATGTAATTTATATATATGGAATGTATGGTTCTCTATATGAAATAAATTTATTAATATGTTTCCTTCAACTAATACCATATATTGAAATGGTATACGACATAGAAAAAATTAATTTGGCCAAAATGATTCCATATAATTCCATGATACTTAAAATATTAACATAGAGGAGAAAATAATGGGAAATAAAATGATGGTGTGATATAAGTAATGTGATTAGGAAATATTTAATGACCAAATAACCAAAATTTAGTAGAGTATTAAATAATACCATAGAATTATCATAAATGAAGGTTTATAATAAAGAAACATATTTTTGGGAATTAGAGAGGAAAATGGAAGTGAAAATTTAAAAAAATTATTTAAATATTTTCTAATGATTTTTAAAAACGAAATTATAACTAATTTATAAAAAAAATCATTTTAAAAAATAATACCATTTTATTTTGATGAAATTTTTAATAAAAATTCCCAAAATATTGAGAAAAATATTTTCTTTGGAGATAAACATAGAAACATTTAAATTAATCTTCTTTGAAAATAATGGTAAGGATGGTGGGAAAAGTTATTCATTCAGTAAATGTTAAAAACCAATATTCCTTTCACACTTTAGGAAAAAGGTAAAAAAGTACCTCATTCGAAAAAATAAAATAGTATTACTTATAAACAATTAAAAATAAAGTAAAATATGGTTTTATACTACTTTAAATAATTATTTTATTATATAAAATAAAATTCTTGGAAAAAAATTATTGAAAAATAATATGGAATAAAAAGTTCATTGCCTTAAGAGGATATAAAGTTAAATTTTCTTATAAAATTATAGATTATTTTAAGTAAAAAAATGTGAAAAAATTGGATTAAAATATGGAAACCCCTAAATAATAAAAATATATGATAATAAATGGGGTTTATAGGGAATAGATTATAAAATTATTTAAAAAATTAAATAATCATGATTAAAAATGATATTATGAAATAAATCTTTACTGCTTTGGAATCTTTTGAATCCGAACCAATTAAAAAAATCAACTAAAAACTTTTAATAGTATGAATAAAAATAAATTAATTATATAATTATTCAAAATTACATTATATAGACCATATAAAATAAATTATGTGAATAATGTAAAAGTTGTCTCAATGAAGTGTAAATGGGATGAAATTACCCTTACCTCAAGTCTAACTTGCTTCATATACACTCTTAAACACCTATATAGTAAATTTAGATTTATTATAAATATATAAAATAACCATGTTTATAGTTATCATACCATATATTATTGACTTATATCATTCTATCTCTTTTTTATTATTAATTCTTTTTTTACATAATCATCTCGGGTGTTAACTATTCTATTTTTATACACGTTATAGTTAGATAGTTTTGTTCCATGAATCTTGATCATAATTTAACCCACACCATAATAATAATCAAGAAATTATTATAGATTTTATATATTAAATTCAAATAAAAATTCATCCATGAATTTTATAAATTAAAAATTAATCACATTTCTTCATGGAGGTAGAAGTCCACACATACGCATGAACGGCTTTTTCATTCAACAATAGATAGAAGGGTAAGAATGTATGTAATATATTATCTTTTAAATATAATAATTATTCAACTAATATCATATATATTCATTAAATACATCATAATAATCAATCTTGAGAGTTAGTGATGAAAAATAAAACACATTACTATATGGGGATGATAATCCACACAAACACATGAGAGATTTTTTCATTTCCTATAAGAGGAATGGGATATGAATAAGAATTATGTCATAAAAATAATAATTTTTTTTATATATAATATACTTATTTGTTTTATATCATCATGGTTAGGATATAATTGAATTATTTATAAGAAGAAAAAAGGATAAAAGGACAAAGTTAATAATTATACATCTTCTTTGGAATTCACCTTTTTCTTACACCTTAAGCCTTCATAGAATGGTCTTAAGGAAATAAAAGAATTTATAGGATGTGGGAAGATAATATTGGAATTTATTTGGGAATATATTGGATGAAAAATATTTATCTTCGCCATTTCTTCCTTATCTCTTAAGGTTTAGTTCCCTTTTATAAGTGAAGTGGGTGGAAAACTTGTAAATACTTGAAATATTAAAATATAATATGTTCCTAACTCATATAAAATTTATCAAAAGAGACATATCTTAGAAGATAAAAAATATATGGTTCAAATAAAATCAACTAAAAGAATTTAAATAAGTTAACGTGGTATTTTAAACCTTATATTTCGGTTTAACCCCTTCAATAACCCCATTTAACCTTTACTCTGGTAATAAGTTTTTCAATCCTTAAGGGTCATTAAATAATTTAAAAAAAAGTGGTAAAAACATGGATTATTCATTATGATTTATATATTTCCTATCTATTTTAGTTATTATAGAATTTATAATACTTTATAATGATTTAAAAAATAGTGTTTAAACATTACATATCATTTAAAGTCGTTTTCATGATTATTAAACTATCTTGATTTCAAAGGAATCAAGATAATAATGCAATTAAAATATAAATACTTTCACCATCACTAGTACTTTATAATCATCCGTTAAATTCAAGTAAAAAAAATTAATCCAACACATTTTACTTTTAATGTTTTTAAAATCATTTACATGATTTTTCTACTATTTGAATAAGTGTTTTGTCGGCGTTTTATAAGAATTATAAGTAATTATGATGTCATTAAAAAATAAAATAATAATATAATAATAATATTTTATTATTATTAACTAAAAATATTTATATCCATTTATAATATTTTTTATTTATAAAATGAAGTCTATTATATATATTAAAATAATGAGCCTAACATTTTATTTTTATTCATTATTTAAAGTAATTTAAATTTAATTATCAAAGAAAAATCATACCAAAATTCCATATATTTGAATATGGGGTTATTATTTCCAACTCTACTAACCCAATGATATAAAGTTAAGTTTTTGTTTGATTCGGAGAACTTATACCAATGTTTTAACATTAATTAACTTATTTTACCCATTACTCTAGTAATAAAATGTTAACGTGGTTACTAAACATTATGAATAAAAAGGAATTCCACCGATTTTAAAAATTTAAACCTCCAAATTATAAATATTAAATCCATTTTTCAGTATTAAATTCTTTGAATTAAATGAAATTTATTTTAATATATGTATTAAAAACGCATTGAAAAGAGTTTCAAGAAAAAAATGAGTTTTTAAACATAAAAATGAAATTCTACCAAAAAATATATATTGTTGATTACTATATGATTAATTGGAATATATTTAATAATGTTGATCTTATTTTAATAAATTAATAAAATCCAAAATATCCGTTTTCAATTAAATTATTTTATTTTATGAAAAGAAATGGCAGTTTGTTCCAAAATCTGTATTTTTCACTATTCACTCAAAAATCAATATTTTCTGAAAAATCTTAAAAATTCGTCATTATTATAATATAAAATTTTTATTTTAAAACTGATAAAAAAAATTCATTTAAAATTTATAAAAATGGAATAAATTATTTACAATATCTTCACACAAAATGTAATAAAAGCATTTTGGAAGAAATTTTATATTTGATGCATAAAATGAATTTACTATTATTCTATTCCTAGATAAAAGATTATATGGATGATAAAATTATTGATATGGTTAATTATTTATATCTAGTAATGTTTATCTTAAATATAATTTATAAGATTTTTACTCCTTTTCATACCTACAAACCCAATGGCTAGGTTATAAAAATCATATTCAAATAATATTATTTTGTGGTTTATTTAATATTGAGATTTTGTGTGGCGTACACTATAAAAACATAGATTTCACTCAAAATAAAATATAATCTTAAATATCATGGTATTACCTAGATGGTTGTGAATTGTTCCAATACTAAAAAAATAATTTCTATATTTTTGTTGATGTTAGAAATGAAAAAATCAAATTTATTAATGTGTTATACTATTATTCACTAGATTAAATATCAAATAAATATTTATGATTAGAGTGTAAAAAATATAAATATCACTTGGTTGTTTTTTTATGTGTGTAGGTCCAAAATGGAACCCGTACATTTGATCAATGAATCTATCAAGACTTACCATGAGATGTTCAATATGTTACTGTTTTTTTGATATAATATATACCACCATGAAATATGTAAAATTTTATGGATGATGTAATGTTCCTTATAGAAGAAATTCCAAATAGAAGAATCTAAAATATTTTATAGGTCATGAGTTTTGAGGAGTAAAATAAATTATTAATATTATTTCCTTAAAAATTCTTTGATCTTAAAAAAGTTATAAAATTTGAAAAGAAGAAATTGAATATTTGAGATCATGGGAGAACCAGAATTTTTTGTTTCTTTATAACACATATAATATGAATATTTCCATTTATGGAAACATTATGTGACTCCTATGAAAATAATGTTGACACCAAAATAAAAATGAGAAGTCTCTATCAAAAATGTTGAGAGAGTGATTGTTGGTGGATGTGTGTGTTGAATGTAGTAACCCATGAGAAATTACATCTCTTGAGGAATAAGAAAAAAAAATAGGTCACTAAATTTTGTAACATAGATGAAGAATAATTTGATACAGTTTTGAAGCTACATATTTTTTAATATTGAAGATTAAGTAAACTAATGATTCCATCCACAAGTCAAAAATCAGTGAGAAGAGGTAGAATAAGGGAGTTCCAAGAATTGAGGTAGTATTCATCTGAAGATCAATTCATCCCCAAGTTCACTATGATAAGTTTTACTGAAGAATTGATAAATCTAGGGGAACATGTTTATTTGATGTTTGTGAAGCTGATTTGAGCATTTACTATATTTTCCGAGCTATTATTGGGGATTTTATATTATTTAATGACACTTATTTGAGAGGAAGTAGATCTAATATTGTGGATGCTGAATAATTATGTATTGAACAGGTGATCTACCTTAAAGTATGAGCTTTAAATAATATATTTAAATATATATCATGGGACTCCATAAAACTAGTGCAACTTGGATAATGTAAAGAGATCATAGTGTGACTCAATGACTACAGTGTGAATCTATTGTGTAATTGATATAGAAATAAGAAAATATCAGTCTAGTGAGATGATATCATTGTAGGTGTGGTATTAACCAAATAGATTGTATTAAAAAAATTATTATAGGGTAAAATCCATTATTTATGTGAATAACCAATCATGTAAGGGACTGGTAATTAGTACTAAACCTTGTAAAAATATTATGATTCGTCTCTATTATTTTATTTTCAATTCATGTAGTTGTTTCATTTTGGGTGAATATAAATACATTCCTTCATATCTTAATAGGTAGTAGAGGTTCATTACCAATCTAGGTTAAATATTTAAATAACTTTTTGTAATTGTTAAAAATGGGTCTCACCTAATCCCCCCCCCCCCACTTAGGTGTCTGTACCTGATACCAAGGGGTATTTCATTTAGTATCTGATCCATCAAAGGTTCACCTCTAGTTTAATCTAAATTCTAATTGAATTAGTATTTATTTATAAGAATATCTAAACTGATTATTTGGATTATTTGGGATTTAGGGGTCTCAAATGGATAGATGATATTACACTATTGATACTACACAAGTAGAAGTATCTCCCAATACATTGAAAATATTATAAATAAATAATCTATGATGATTATATGAACCTAAAGAAGGAAATATGAATCACCAATAAATAAATGTAGTCTAAGTGGTGTAATTTTCTCAAGTTTTAATGAGACTCGTGGGATTACAACTACTGATAACCTCTATTGTGAAATTGTATGTTATTAGAATAATGTTCCTACTAAAATTATTTCTTATATATTTGGATTTATTCAGGAGATATATAATGAAAAATAATTACTTATATATATTTATAAAGGCATGAAAAATGTATTGCATAGATAATTATTGAAGTGAAACCCTCCCATCAAGGGGAAGAAATCCAAAGATAATCCCTTATCGATCATTAAATAAAAATTTTCAATGGCTGAATAAAACATTAAATTTTTCATTAATGAAAAAATATTTGTAAGTCAAAGAAGTAAATAAAAGATCCATGCTTTAAAATAATCTTACAAGGCTACACTTTTTGTCAAGGAAACTCATTTTGAAGTGAAATGTAAAGGAATCAAAGAACTTGGAAATTCTCTAAATGAAAGTGACAAGTTGTATAAGGAAAAAATTCAAAAGATGAAGTGTTAATGGTAATATGCACTGAAATTAGTTATGGAAAAGAGAAATTTATTCTGTCAAAAGTTTCTTAAGCTATAGATCAAATTGAGAAATCTGGAATCCATGCAAATCAAACCTTCCAAATAAATATAAATAAAAAATATACCAAAAATATTTCTTAATTAAATTTTCCCACAAATGGGACACATGTAGGTGGTATAGAGAGTGTGAGATCATGTGGTTATGCCTTGACCTCATCCACATGGAATGTGCTAAAAAAATTTGTAGTTAAATCTACTTTCACTAAATATGAATCTTCTAAATGTAAGGGTAGATGTAATTTTTTATAAATTTGGAAGACAAAAAATATTGAGACAAACAAAATATTTCAAGGTCATATTTAATGAGGTAAAAGAGAAAATTTTCCCCAAAAGGAACTAAAAGGCTATGTTCCATCCCAAAATTATTAAGTAATTAGTTTTATACAGACTGCGCCTATATGTAAAAAAAATAAATATTTATTGGAAGATGTTGGTGTTGTTGGAAGTTACAGGTTAGGGATATCGATTTATTGCATAATATATCAGTATGTGGAATGGAAAGAGTTCCTCAATCAAGTAGGAGTTAAGATAACAAAATTAATAGACCTGTATCAAATAAACATACATCATTGATGAAGAAAAATCCATCCAAAAGAAAAGAATTTAAATGTATTCACAATTTATATGAAATATGAAAAATTAATAGTAATTATTATAATAAATATGGGTAAAATACTTCTTGGTATTATTTAATTATTAAGGAGAGTAAATAGACTTCCCAGATTGATAGGTAAGTGAGGTAAGAAATCATATTGTCCTTGGATTATAAATTAGGATAGAATATTATACATAATAATATTCTAAAATAAGAGGATGAGAATAAAGATATACATATCATAAGTCTTAAATAGTTGTAAATGGATAGTAGGATGGATCAAGAAAAAATGAATCAAGTTGATATGCCTGTTAGATAAAAGAAATTAATTACTACTTTAAAGTTAAGTAAAAATTGGAAGAAGTCCATGCTATCTTAGACTAAATATAAATGAATACTCAAACAGATGATAACCATATATGAAGAATTCTCAAAATATTAGAGTTTCTAATAAGATGTTACATAGTTTGAAAAACATGTCTCATCCCCACTGCTCTGACTAATTATTTATTGGTGGAACCACTATTGTCCAAAGTATATTGGTTGTGTACTTACTTGATAGGAATTAATGGTGATGATGTACGATGATAATACCATAGGGGGTAGTTTCAAAAAGAAGTGAACCTACTATATTTTAAAAAAATTACTTGAATATGAAAACCTAGACTCCCCCCAACATACTGAAGTTGAGGTGTGATATTCTCTCCTATTTTCCTATTATAACTCATACTTTTTATATTTGAAAATGGGGATATTTTTTCAAAACAAAATTGGGGAATTAAAATAACCTGAACTTGAACACTCTAATTTTTTATGTGAATATGAGTGTAGATTCGTGAAACATCTTGAAAATAACTTGTACAACTCATAAGAAAAGAAATTCTGAAATGGTACCACATTGGTAGATATTTATGGAAAGACATTATGTATATTTTATGAATTCTATGTTTATACAATGCATTCTCCTATGTATATATAGAATGATTAACTAAAGAATAATTTCTATGAACTATATGGTTATTTCATCTCCAAGGATATTTGAATATAATGAGGAATAAAAATTAGTATGTAAAATGGATGTAAGAAACCTTACATTTAAGTAGAGAAAATTTTATACCACCTTTTAATTTATTATCAATAAGGGGGAGTGTGACATCATTTACTTTTGAATTGGCATAGTATTAAAAAAAATACAAAGGTAGAGATTGAAGTTCCCAAATATATTTGTGTTGTTTTTGTATTTGTTTTCAATGTGAAAAATGGAAGTCAATGTATGTAGGGTGACGGGTTGAGGATGCACTCATAAAAGAATAAGTAATGTTTACCATGAGTTTTGGTAGAATTTTTTAGGTTCTCCCATGATTGATACATGGGAAATGTTATGTAATTTGATTTATAGTAATATTTTTTGGTTAAAAGCTTATTGAGATGTAGTTTCACTAAAGAAAAAAACATTCAAGGGTTTAGATAGATTTTTAAGTCAAAAGGATCCATCACTGAGTGATTTTGGCTGAATGTTGATAATTATAGTGTTTTACATCTCTTGGATGATGATATATAATATCTATATATGGATTAAAGGATCTATGGTTCAAAATGAATTAAATATGGAAAATTAACAAACTTTAGGTTCCACACACATGAATGGCCACAGACGTGGATTCATACAGAGTAACCACATATTCAAATTCCAACCTTTTTGGTGAATCCTCATATCTAAAGTCAGCATATATTCAAATACTTTCATACATGAAGATTTATGTATACTAATTCAGTGATGTAGTCAAATGAATCCTGTGGGTATTTCACATAATATAATGATGCTACATATCAGAATTCTTGAATCACATATTCGAATGAGGTTCCATATATCTAAATCCAAATACATAGTTTAATACTATATATCTGAACCCATGTATGAAATTTTAGACCATCCAAGAGAATCTGAGATGATGTAAGGGAATCCATTATATATTAAAGTCTATGTATGTGAAGAGTAAATTCATAGAACTGAATTTCCCTTATATCATTGATGAAAAATACTCAATTTCTATAATGATGATTCTAAAAAAGAAAAAAAATAGGATGATTCTTGTTCTAAAAATTCAATATAGAAATATCATAAATATTTTTTTGATTCATGTTCTGATCATGTTTTGAGTAATTCTAGAGTAGATGAGCTATTTAATGTATTTATTCATGGATAATATAAATTTTAATGTTTTTAAGAATAATACAGATTAAAAAACATCAAATCCTAGTTGTTTAACAAAGACGAAACTCATTATTATCTTTGGTTGTTTTCATATTCAAGAAAATGATATGGAAGGCTCTAAATTTTTTAAACCTTAAATTAATCACTTATATATTTCAATTGAATATTGAAATGAAAAAAAATTAGTTGAGGGTTATTTTGTTCTTTACTATAGTAAATATTACATAAATATCTATGATTCAAGCATAATAATTTGAAGATGTGTTTGGATTTGTTTTTTATGTGTATAGGTCCAAACTAGAACCCGTATAGTTCTGCAAAGAAACTCTCAATTTGAACCGTGATAACATACACATCTTCTTATTGATTATATATTATATATACAACCATGTAAAAAGGAATTATTTTTCAATGATGTAAATTTCATTACGGAATAAGATATCATACCATCTAAAACAATCTAAAATATTTATGGGATGAAATAGATGTGGATAAAATATGATTATGTGTATTTTTATAATGCTCCATTGAGTAAAAAAGGTAAGATTGTTTTATAAAAAGAAAAAAAATATTTGAGATCATGGGATTTGTATAAAATTGTGTTTTTTCACACTTCAATTATTCATATTTATATTTTTGGTAACGTTATGTGACACTCTGGAAAATAAAGTAATCACCTAAATAAGAATGTGAATAATATCATGAAAAAGAAATTGATAGAGTGAGGACTATCATAGTTTTGTGTTGAATAAAGTAAGATGATAAAGATTTCAACTCTTTAATAACAAGAAAAAAGGTAAGATTTTTAATGTTATAGAGTTGATGAGGAAGAATCTAATATATTTTTGAAGCTTCATAGTTTTATGTATCGAAGCTCAAGGAAAAGAAGGATATCAGACACAAGTTTGTGATTAGAGATTAAGGTAGAAGAAGGGACTGTTATGAACTAAGGTAATATTCATCGGAATATATAGTCATTCCCATGTTCATTATTCTGAGTGTGAGTGAGTAATTGATAAATCTAGTTGAATTGATTCCGTTTAATTATATAAAGATGAGTTGTGTAGTGACTGAGTTGTAGGAGTTATTCTTAAGGAGCTATTGTAATTAGAATACATCTTTGTGAGAGAAAGAAGATATGATTGTGTGCATATTATAATAAATAGGTGATCTATTTCAAAGGATGATCTTGCAATAAAACATATTTATATATATTTTAAGACTCCATAGAAGCTGTGAAACTCAAGGTATGCAGGGAGATCAATGTGGGACTTGGTGATTATATTGTAAAGCCATTATGGAAGTCTTATAGAGTTAATGTAATTGATTTCTAGTGAGGCACTTTAATTGTAAGTGGGGGATGTGAAAAACACATTTTAATCGACATTATTTTATAGTGAAAAACCTTGATTTTGGATAATAACTAATCATAACAAGGAGTAGGTATTAGTAAAAACCCTTTTAAAATATTACATACTATCTTTGTTTTGTTACTTTTAATTTATGCATTCTTTGTAATCATATGTTCCTTCCCAATCCATTAATTTCCTAGTTTTATTGGAGCTAGGAATTTAGGAAGGGTTTCTGGGAGTTTTTGGTGGAGGTTGGAGGTTCATTAGAGCTTATGTAGGAAATGCATGTCCTGTGTAGTTTACATGATAGGTAAATGTATCTCAGAGCTTCTATAGATAGCTACTTCACGAATTGTATGTGGATACGGGGGAAATTATGAGATAGATACACATCATGTAAATTAAATTTATAACATGTATTAAATAAAGGTTGAGGCGAGCCATTTTTTATTGAAATTTTGAAATTTTCAGAAACCTGATGATTTCCAGTCATGTAGTGGTTACACAATGTGAAACTTATGGGATTAAAGGTTTTAAGTTCTTCTCTCATTAGAATTAAATTTCATTTGGAAAATCTTCATACTCTATTATTCCATATGATCCCTAGGCACCCCATGGAGACTTTTTATCCCTCTTCTTCATTGTTTACATCCATTGGTTCTGGTGTTAGTTTATTGGAAATCCATAATGAGTTATTCTCCTTTTGTTTTTTGTTTTCTACCATTATTCTCACAGGTATTCTATTTGGTGATGTTTTTTTGGGTTTTTTTTGGGATTGATTTTGATTATCTATTTTTAGTTGTATGTTGATCTGTTTTTTTTGTGAAGTTGTGGTTTGCATGAATTTATTCTTCTCCTTGCGGTGCATAGTTTGTTGGAAAAGCTTCTTTGAGGTAGGGAATCCCTCGTTTCAATTTATTTTGTATCATGTAGTAGGATTTTTCTTTTTTTTATCTATAGGTTATAGTTATTATGGATTAATAAATGATAAATAATTGGTTAATTGAAATTGAATGGGGTTGTTTTTCTTTAAATGCTTTTATAGCTTTGATATTTTTGTGATATTGTGGTTTTATGGGATTGATGCCCCACTTAGAAATGTGTTCTTTGGGGAATTTTTTTTACTCGATGTTATGTGTTCAGATTTTTGTGTCTGTTGTGATTTTTGTGATATCACTCTAAAATGAAAATTTTCAAAACCACTTATGTTAGGCTAATAAAATGGTTTCCCTAGGATTATGGATTGTGCGATAACACCCCTAAAAATAACGTGGAATGTGATAAAATCTCTTTTATAAGTCATCAAAATGAATTTTGATGTTCTATGATTTGTGGACATGATTTTAGGGTGGATATATGTGGTTAATGTTCTGTTGGGGCATGTGGGGTTGATGGTTTGTTTGGTTTTACTTTTGAGGTAGTGAGGTGGTTATTATTGGACTGTGCATTTGGGGTAGTGAGGTGGTGGTTGTTGGATATGATTTTGGTGCAGTTATTTGGTTGTTGTTTGGTCGTTATTTTGGGGAGGTGAGGTGGTTTTTGTTTGTCCATGCTTTTGGGGTAGTGTGGTGGTGGTTTCTTTATTCAATATGCTCAGGTACTAATGGAATAATAATTATTTAACAATATTTGAAATGTTTGGGGTTTGGTTTTTTTAAAGGAATAGAAATTTTTAATGAATAAATAAATTATGGGATTTTCATTTAAATGTGGATGATGCTAAATAATGAAATGAATGGTTTGTATAATTTTAATTGGTTGGTGGTGTGATGTGTCTTGTGGTTTGTTTCGTGTTTTTTATTTTGAGGTGGCCGTGAAAGTTGTGATGTTTTGAGTTTGTTAGTGTTTTTTTGTGAACCCATAGATTGGGATTTTGTGTGTGTGGATATATGATTATAATTTTATATTCCTTGTGATTTCTATATGGAACCCATCCTTTTCAATCACTACATGATGACACCCACATAGTCACATAGGGTTGTTTTTTCCAATATCGGGTGAGGAAGATGGATGGTTGGGTACCTGCTCTTTCCTTCTCTCATTTCTAGATGAGGTAGGTATTGCATAGGTTTTGATGTTCTAAGGTATGTTAGTGCAATAAATGGTGGTTTTGATAGCCATAATTTCTTCAGGTGAGTTTTGATGTGGCCATGCTTGTGGATCGGTGAGTCGAGGTGTCTTCGAGAGAGATGTGACGTATCCCATGTTTCTACGGGCAGGATGAGATGGGATGATGTGAATTATGGTGGGTGTCTTGCATAGTAGGATGGGGGAGTAATTTGTTGCCCTTCATGTTAATGATGCTCTGCTACTCCAGTTATGGTTGTGGGTGAGTTGTCGGTGAGGTGTTTTCGGGCAAGATATGATGTGGCCCTGCTTCTGGGGCAGCGAGCCCAGGTTTATGTGGTTGTGGATTGATGTGACTGAGCATGAAGGATGGTGTAGTATACAGAATATATTGGAGCACCGAGACATATGACTTTGCTGTGTGAGAGAGTCATGCCAATGGGAAAGTAGTTTTTGGTACCCTTTATCGATTTGATTCATGTAATATTATATTACTTGGATTGAGTTATTTGGTTATCATTCCTTTATGATATTTGGTCTTGATGGTTGACATGTTTAAGTGAATTAGGTTCAAATATTTTTTCATGATTCCATTAGTTTTCTTCTTTCACATTTTCCTGAGAGACATTGGTCTTTCTATAGAGTGTACTTGTACACTTACCCTATATATATAAACTGATTTTTCATGTTTCCAAGAGGATTGTATGGACCGTGTTAGAAATGTATACCTTAGACCTTTGGATATTTGTTATGTCTCAAAATTAGATTTTATTTTTGGTATTTACATTGGATAATTTTATTTGTATTATTTTGATATATACATTCATTATGGGTAGTTTTGGTGTTAGTTTATATTATTTCATTGAGTTTATTATGGGTGATTCATCTTATCTCCCAATACTATTTATATTATAGAGGGTAATGCATCCTAGTTTTTTATATTTTTATACCCTTGGTGACAGTTTCCAAACCGAGGCCTACTGGAATGGGACTCATGGGTCATTATCTCTATCCCCTCATTGTAGTATCTTTAGAGTGAGGGGTTGTGATAGAGTGGTATTACAGCTGTTGGTTGAGAGATGGGATGGAGTTTGGATTTAGGTATAGTAAAGATTTCATGGGCTAGTATGGAAACAGTTCCATTTGAACTTAGTGTGTGACATAGATCAGGGATACTATCTATGACATAATATTTTATGGCTCGCTGTGATCCAATGCATGCACTCTAAAATTATTGAATGACCAAGTGAGGTGCACCTGTTTACATGGTAGAGACCTAGGGGAGGTACATTAATCACCGTGACTTGTTTTTGTATTTTAATTGGGTTATTTTATTTTGGTTATAATGAATTAAGTGAATTAAAATGAATCATAATCAAATTCCATAATACTTGGGCTTTGGAAAATATTGTTTCTACTTTCATATATAGATCTTATTCAACATCTTCATGTGGATCAGTAAGTGGAGGTTTATCATTATGATTCATTTGATCAATGTAAGGTTGATCTAGTAGAGGAGGATGAGGCTTATAAGAGGTAATTTCATTCATCTGATTGGTAGAATTTTAGGATGTAGGAGGGTAAATTTTAGATGTGGATATAGGGAGCTAGTTGGAGGAGATCGAGATGATTTTCTATTTGACCCTATCCCTGATGGAGTATTGGTTCCTTGAGGTAGTCAGTCATATTTGAAGAGATTTAAATTGGTGGTGGATGTAATATTTTGGTGAGTGGAAGGAGGAAGATGTTTTGTGGGTCGAATTTCCAAAATAGTTATGTTAAGAGTTCCTTTCATCGACCATGAAGGTAGTGAAGATGCATGAGATTATTTATCTTTAGAAGGGGAGTATGTCAGTGCAATATTTGGAAATCAAATTCAAGGATCTTCTTCACTTTTCCTCATATAATTTTTTATGATTATTCTAATATGATACATCCTGAGTTGGAACTCCATCCCTTTATCTAGTATGTGGTTACTCTATTTTTTCCAATGTATCTAGATGTTCAGAAAGAGGAGGAGGTGATCGAACAGATTCACTCATGAGAAGGTTTTTTGTGAGAGGGGAACCAGTAGGGTTCCTTGAGGATCATAGTTTATAATGGTATGACTTAGGCACCAGGACCTTCGATGTTCTGACTAGCAGGGAGTCAACCTCAACAACTTCCTTTCTGGCCTTCTAGTGCCATAGGTTTCCATTATTTTTCTATGGGGTTTATGCTAGTGTTTTTGGTTTGTATGGTTTATGGACTACACTAGAAAAACTGACTAGTGGTTCCCTGAGATTATTTTGGTAGTGGTGGATAAGTTTAACACCATCCTTAGAAGAAGTTTTATGTGATATTGTTTCGACAGAAAGGTTCTGCTCCACTAAGGGGAGATGGAGTGGTTAAAGGCCAACCTCAGGATGTTCCATGTGTTCAGGGACCTCAGCCTGAGTGTGGAGGTGGTCATCAGAATATGGGGAGTGGATCTAGGCATGGTTCATTTCATATAGTGTAGGAGTCAGTTCCAAAGGTTCCAAAGATCATCAAAGGTATGATTAGTTTGTTCAGAACCCTTTTGTGTGCATTGTCTTATTTAAGAGATTTACACTCCATTGTTACACCCACTCTATCCCATGATATAAGACTATACATAGATAGTATTATCATTCCCCTGGTGTTTAATACACTAGTTAGAGGCCATACCATCTTGTTTGATGTGTTTCAGGGGTGTAGACTGCTGATGGGGCCACATGAATCCCTCATGTATCTTTTTTAGCCAATGATTCAACCATATGATGTTATTCTCAGCATCAACTGGTTGTATTTCATATATTCTATTATCGAATACTTTGGGATGAGATCTGTTTTCATGTATATGTATGTATATCATGTGGTTTTCATTATTTAGTGGTGTTTTAAAGTGGGAGGTATGTGTGTGGATACCCTTATTTCTTTGATGGTAGAGTTGTTTATGGAATTAGTGGATACTGGGGTGGTGGAGCTCCATAGGGTCATTAGATATTTCCTATATGTTTCCCTACTGAAGTTTGTGATGCTACCCCCATGATGTGTTGTTCATTCCAGGATATACATTTATCCTAGTTCTTCTCTAATTATGATGGATACATATCAGATGGAACCTTCTATGTTGTGGGATTTTAGGATTTATATTGATGATATGATGTAGAAGGGTTTTATCTTCCCTAGTGTGTCATCGTAGGGTGATCCTTTATTGTTATCCAAGAATGAAGATGGTAGTCTGAGGTTGTGAATAGACTACTCGAGGATGAATCAGGTTATGTTCAATAACCATTACCCTCTTCTGAAGATAGACGGTATTTTTGGATAGCTAAGTTGGGCGATCTGGTTTTTAAGATCGATCTGTTGTCTGGATATCACTATTTGTGGGTCAAAGAGGTGATATCCAAAATATTTAATTCATATTCATGTATGGGAACTTAGATTTTTTATTCATTCCATTCAGGTTTATTAACACACCAACTATGTTTATGGAACCTATGAACTCTATGTTCACTGAGTTCCTAGATAAGTTCATCCTTATATTCATCAATGATATCTTGATCCAAAAACAGTAACAGTATGAGAGTGCTAAGAATCTAATATCAATCTTACAGGTTATTTGATGCAACCATTTATATGGAAATTTTTCAAACTATATGTTTTTTACATGACAGGTGCATTTCTTTGAGGATGTGGTGACTTTGTAGGGTGTGGTAGTAGACCCATCAAAAGCCGTTGAATTTGTTTCTTGGGTAGCACCCAAGAATATGGTAGAGGTTCAAAAATTCCTTGTTCTTTCAAGTTATTATCTGGTTTTTTTCCCTTTTTATATTAATTTTCATCCCCAATGATGTTTTGAACTAGAAAGGACCATGATTTTGTGTGGTCTGGTCAGTGATAGGAAGCATTCAGTTTCCTAAAGCGAACGTTTTTCAGCACACTAGTGCTTCAATTTCCTTAGGTGGGGGTGATATTTTATTTGTTTTTTGATACTTCCTATCTAGGTTTTGTGATTTTTGATGATTTATTAGGTAGAATGGATCTCTTATAGGTCTAGAAAGTAATGTCACCACGATCATAACTATGCACCCATGATATAAGCTATTAGTGGTGTTGATTTTACTAAAGTTGTGGTGGAATTAACTCATTGGGGAGTGATTTGTGTTCTTCATGGATCACTAGAGCTAGAGGTATATCTTTTTTTAGTGTGGTATAAATTTTTGGAAGGGGAGGTGGATATATTTTCATCAGTATTATTTTTTTGAGATCTTCTTCTCCTTGGGAAAAGGGAATATTTTGACCTGCACTTTGAGTAAAAAGATAAGGAAGGATGTTGTTTAGGAGTTTGGGGATTCTTTGAGATCAATGGAGGAGTTAGTAGCTGTTCACTTATGTGAATGGGTGAATGGTGGTAGATGAAATTTTTTTAGATGATGGTGCAGCCTTCTCTAGTGTGGAAGGTAGTGGAGTATCAGTTGGGAGACTTAGAGGCATAGATGATTCATGATCATGTTGTCCATGGTGATGTTCTAAAGATATATTTAGTGGATGTTCTGAACCTGATTTTGTTTTTTAGGTAGTTTTTTATTCTATTTGGGATGCATGTGGGAGTCCTTTTTCAGTTTCATAGCTTACTGTTATCATTACACCTATGAATTTTCAAGATATACCATGGTTTGAGGATTTAGTTTTAGTAGATTGGGATGAAATGGGCGGTGGCAGAGTTTGTAGTGAGGTGTTTTGTTTTCTAATTGGTAAAGGTCAATCATCATATTGATGTTTTTTTCAAATTTTGGATGTTACCTAGTGGAAATGATATTAAATATTAATAGGCTTAATCATAGGGTTACCGTAACGTCATCAAGGTTTTTATTCCATCTAGGTGATCATGGATCGGTTGATGAAGATATCCCACTTCTTAGAAATCAATAATTTGGGCATTGTGGATGTTTTTTTAATAGGTATGTGTATTAGACAGTGCAGTTACATGGAGTTTATAGGTCCATTTTATTTAATTGGGATTCATGTTCTACCTTGTGAGTATATATGGGATTATAGAATGATTTTGGCACTCAATTACACCTCATTACTTCTTTCAACACAAATACGGTCTGGAAGACAGACCAGACTATCCAGATTCTAGAGGATATGTTTCAGGAATGAATCTAGGAATTTGGTGGATCTTGGATGAGATACTAGAATTTGGTTTAGATTTGTTATAATAACATCTATCACTCTTCCATTAACATGTATCCCTTGGAGTCTTTATACGATTTCCCATTTTGTTCTATTTTGTGTTGGATGGAGGATAGAGAGGCAGTAATACTTGCACTCAATGTGGTGCAGAGAATGATAGAGTAGGTTCATCTTGTTTTTGATTGCATGAAAGCATCCTATGACCAGAATGAGTCTTATTTTAATCATAGTATGATACTTTTGGAGTTACAAGATAGGTACCACATGCTTTTTAAAGGTTTCCCCTCGACATGGATAGTGGAGATTTGTTTAGGGGAGTAAGGTTTATCCCCGATTTAGTGGGACCTTTGAGTTATTAGGGTGAGTGGGTGAGGTGGAATATTTTTTGGCATGCTACTATGGATGGAAAGGATCCATGAAATCTTTCACATATATTAGCTTCATTGGTATCTTCATGATAACTCCATTGTCATTGGTTAGGGGAGTCGAATATCGAGGACAATTCCCTACTCGTGGAGCAGTCAGTAGAGATTTAGAATTTTCAATAGAATATATTATATGGATAGACCATTCCTTTAGTTCATGTGTTATGGATGAATAGTTTCTTTGAAGAGAATACTTAGGATCCAGATATACATATGTATTCCCAATTCCCATAGTTATTTTATATTTTTATTTTCACTTTTTTCTTTGTGATGTGATGTTTGGATATTTTTGTTTTATGAGATGTTCTATAAACCTTGAGGTGTGATGTCTGATAAATTACAAACATATAAAAATGGGAGGAAATTATTCCTTATCAATATTTATTAACTGTGATGTGATTAAACTCACGATGTGTCAGTTCTTCCTAGAGTGGGTAATATATTAACATGGAATATAGAATTCCCTAATTCAAATGTTCAGGGTAGTGTGGATTATTGGTTGAGACGGTTCTTGGTTTGGGATTTCTGGAGGTTGGATGGTTAAGGTGATGTGGTTGTATAGTTATGTGGTTATGCGATATTATTTTTTTTCTTTTGGTTTTGTGTGTTTGGTTGGTGGTCGCATTTAATGTATGACGAGATCCTTGAGAGGTATTTTGTAGGGTGGTTGTTCGAATCCCTTTCCTTCTAGGCTTGGTTTTGGATTCCTGAGGTCGATAATTGTTTTAGAGGAATCTAATGTACCACTCAATAAATTTTCAGTCTATTACTTTTCCAATTTTAGTAGCTGGAGCTTTTTGGGGGAGGTTTCTGTGAGTTTTCAGCAGATATTGGAGATGCAGCAGAGCTGCTACAAGAAATACAATTAAAATATTTTTTACATGACATATAAAGGTTGTTCATAGCTTATGTAGTTGGTTGGTTCTAAGATTATATGTGGCTAAGGATGAATCAATGATATGGATAAACATCATGTAAATTAAATTCCAAACATGTATTAAATAAATATTAAGGTGATGCATTTTTTTCGAGAGATGGAGATTTTTAAAACCTGAGGATTACACGTCGTGTCATAGTTACACGATGTGAATCTTATGGGATTTTATGTTTTAATTTATTTTCTCTATCATAGTTACTTTAATTTAGCCTCACCTCCTTCTCTATCATTTTTAATGATCCCTAGGTTCCTCGAGGATCCCTTTTATCCCTCTTCTTTCTTTCTTTGATCTGTTGGTTTTGGTGGTTTGTGGGTGTTTCTTCTTTTCCCTATAGTGAGGAGTGAGTTAGAAAAGCATCTTTTTGGTAGAGAATCCCTCAATTCTATTTATTTCAGATCATGTATGAGGGTTTTTCTTTTTTATCTATGGGTTAAAAAGATTTGTATTAGTGAGATATAAATAATTGGTTTATTTAAATTGAATGGGTGAAGGGGTTTTCTATGAATTCTTTTATATCTTTGATGTTATTTTGATATTATGATTTTATGGGCTTGATGCCCCACTAAAAATTATGGTTTTTTGTAGTTTATTTGAGTTAGATATTATGTTTTCGGACTGTTGTGTCTGTTGTTATTATTGTGATATCAAACAAAAATGGAAATTGGATAACCAATTATAATAAAAATGGTTTCCTTATATTATGGCTTGTTTGATTACACCCATAAAAATATATTAGAATATGATAAATCCCCTTTTAAAATTTTTAAAATTACATTTGATGTGATCTGATGTTTTTTTTTCTTTTGGGGAATCTATGAGTAATTGATGTGTTGTTTGATAATGTAGTGCGTATGGTTTTTTATCTAGGCTTTTAGCATAGTGATGTGGTTTTTGTTTGTCCATTATTTTGGGGAAACAATGTGGCTTTTGTTGGGCATGATTTTAGGGTAGATATGTGGTTGTTGTTTGGATGTTCCTTTGGGGTAGTGAGGTGGTTGTTGTATAGTTGTTCTTTTGGGGTGGTGTGGTAGTGTTTCCTTTTTTCTAGATGCTCAGGTAGTGAAGGAATAAATAATTGTTTAATAATGTTCAAAATGGCCAGGGTTTGGTTTGGTTAATGGGATGAAAATTTTTAATAAATAAATAAATGATGGGTTTCGTGGTTAAATATGGATTATTCTAAATTATAGAATGATTGGGTTTCATAATGGGAATTGGTTGGTGGTGTGATGTGGATTGTTGTTTTTTAGTGTTATGCATTTAGAGGTGGTAGTTAAAGTGGAGATGTTTTGAGTTGTTTAGTGTTTTTTGTAAACCTATATATTGGTATTGTGTGTGTGTCTATGTGTATATAATTTTATATTTCTTGTGATTTCAATAATCACCCCACCTTCATTGATCAATCTGTTCCAACACTAGCATAGTCATGTAGGGTGTGTTTTTCCAACATTTAGTGAGGAGGATGGATGGTTGGGTACCCTATATTTCATGTTATCTCTTCTAGGAGAGGTATTTATTTCATAGGATTTAATGGTTAGAGGTATTTTAATGAACTAGAAGGTGGTTTTGATATCCCAAGTTTTATTGGGTAATTTTTGAAGTGACCATTTTTGTTGGGAAGTGAGCTGAGTTGTCTTCAGGAAAGATGTGTCATAGCCTAGGGATCTACGTGTAGGATAATATTGGATGAGGTGGATTATAGTGGTGATCATGCATGGTAGGATGAGGCGAAAGGTTTATGTCCTTCATGTTCATGATACCCTACTTCCCTAGATATGGTTGTGTATGTGTTATGGCCTATGTATTTTCAGGCGAGAAATGATGTGGCCGTGCTTGTGGGGTGGAAAGCCCAAATGTATGTAGCCATGATGTGATGTTTCGAATCTTGTGGGGAAGTGTGGTATACAAAATAGATGGTAGTTTCAGGACGTAAAATGTTGGGGTGTGATAGTGGAATACTAGTGGGAAAGTGGTGTGGGGTACCTTTTATCGATGTGATTCATGTTATATTATATTACTTAGAATGTTTTATCTAGTGAGCATGCCTTGGTGAGGTTTGGGATGGATATTTGACCCATTTAGGGGATGTTGGTTCTATTTTTTCACACAGGTGTATTAGTATTCTTCTTTCACATGTGCATTAGAGACATTGGTGTTTCTACTGAGTATACTTGTATTCTCAACCTACATATATAAACTTTTTTTCAGGTTTCTAGGAGGTTGTTATGGATTATCTTGGATATTTCTATCTTGGACCTTTGGATAGATTTTATGTCACTACTTTTTCTTTGTTTTGGGTATTTACATTGGAGGAATTTATCTGTATCAGTTTTATTTATACTTGCATTTTGGTATGGTTTTGGATTTCTTTTATATTATTCTGTGGATCATATTGTGGATGATTCATCATATCTCTTTATCCTATTTATATTATATAGGGTAATGCCTCCAATTTCATGATATTTTTATAAACTCAATGATAGTCTCCAACCTGAGGCCTACTAGAGGTGAGACTCAGGATACATTATCTATCTCCCCTCATTGAGATGCCTTTATATGGAAGGGGTCATTATTTTTTTATGTTATGTAAAAGTTAAATAAATTCATTCATATCATGACAGTTAATAGAGGTTTATTGACAAATCTTTTCAATGATTTAAAAAAATATTTGGTATTTTGTAAAAATAGGTTGCACATAATTCAACCCCCTCTCATGTGTCTGTACTAGATCCCAATGGATACTTCAATCCAAAAAATCAATAATAACATTAAAAATTCATAATCTACCCTAAAAATCATAATAATAATATCACATAAATAAAACTAAATAGAATATAAATAAAAAATGGTATATCAATGGGTACACCAATTAGGTATAGATACCTAACTCAAAATGGATACAAATTATATTATTTACTTAAAACTACTATATATGGAAAGAACAGATCCTCACAGTCCCAAATAATGAATAAATTTCATTAAAATACAATCTATAACCATATGATTTTCCCCTATGGAGCTTCGGGTTTCTGTAGCTAAAATAAATCGAAGTGGGTGATGATACAAGAAAATAGGAGTAATATCCAAGAGAAATCATGACTTACATTAAATATTTCTACTTGAATCAAAGTAGAATCACCAAGGGGTTTCAAAAGAGTAAAAAGATGTCAATATAGAAACTTATTTCACCGAAATATGAAGAAAAGAGTGGTGGAGGGTATAAGAATTTGATAGTGTAAAAGGAGTCATTTCACATTTGTTTAAACGAAATTGGGAAGTATGCTCCACAGAGTAGTCATGGTGACCAAAACATGGGGGGCCCTTCTTGAGGAATCCAATAGCAAGGTCTCTATACCAAAATTAAATGGTTTCCAAAATGGTTGTAGGTTAGGATCCCTCACATATTTATTCCACATAATATACTTTTTGGCTATGGTGTGGTGCCCCTTCCTAGGAACTCATGTGGAATTTTTCTCTAGTTTGTGGTGTGGAAATCCTAGAAAAGAAAAATCTAGGGTTTTTTGACCCCAAGCCTCTAAGATATAGATCCACACACTATGGCGTAGCCAACTCTTGAAACTCTCACAATGACATGGGGCCATGGCATGGTTCCCTAAAAAATATAAATTCTCAAGCGTAAATAGTAAAATAACCAAAATTCTATAGAAAATCATCATGATACAAAATTAATGAAATTAAATTAATAAATAAGAATTTCTCACATAAAAATGACATGGGGTGTCACAAAACGTTATTTTATACAAGTGATCTACTAATCAAACCATTGAACTAACATTCAATATTCACAGGGTTTCATTCAACATATTAGGGTGACTATTATTTTACAATAACATCCATCAACTTTACTACATACTACCAATAGATTAAACACATCTACCATTCTTCTAATCTAATTATATAATATCCTATATTATTATATACTGAAATCATCCTTCACTATCAATTTAAAGAATGTCGTCATATGGTCAAACTTCCATACGCTCGGAGATAATACAACAATTATTAAAACCATAAAGGCCAATGTATATATTAAAGCTTATCTTTTTAGTAATTTTAGTACTAAAATGAAAAAATAATTCCCTAATTACTAAAAAACTCCCAGTAGAGGAATATTTTCATGGAACTCTTCATCATTATCCAACACATAGAAAAATCCTCTTTCTTTCACCCCCCTACTATTTCATGTTTTTTACACTACTTCTTCCATTTACCTAAGCCCCACTGAGGTGAAATTGTACCTAAAACATTATTATACCAAAACCATTGTGAAAATTTCATTAGGATACCTCTTCTTCACTATATTATATAATGCTAAAAAATCCTCTAGATAATTCTGTATGATATATAATTTTATGTTGATATTTTTTTTATCTCTTAAAACACTAGATTTCAGACAAGTTGAATGATAATCTACTTATAATTAAATAAAATTACACAGTCTAAAATCTTTTCATTCTCCTTCAAAAAGTTCATTAACTAAACTATTTATTTTCAAACTTCCATAGTGACTTAATATTCTACTTTCATTATAGATAAAGTAACAACATGTTATAGTAAATACATTCAATCGATATTAATTCTTCCAAAAGTAAACAAAAATATTTTCATGATATTTTGATGTTTAATTCTATATAAATATATAATTCTAGAATACCTATAATGGATTATATTCCCAAAAATAGAGTATTATATCTTCCAACCCTTTGAGGTACAGTATGTTCCACTTAGTTATTTCAAAGTGTTCCCTTCCAGGATTTGACCTGAAATAATTTACCAATCCCACTATTTGTTACATATCATAGCATGCAATAAACTTATGATAACTAATAAAATATTTTCTTTTTCCATATATCAGGCTCCTTAATCCATTTTTAGTTCCTTATACTTGTATAACATAATTTAAATATAAATAGGTGTGGATACATTCTTACACTTATTCATCCTACACGTATTAATGATCTTTTAGATATAGTTCTTTTGGGATAACATTAATTTTCCTATTTTCCTATCCATCTCTATCCTCATCCCCAATATTTTCATGACTTGAACAATATACTTCATTTTTAAACTTTAAAAAACATACTATTTATCTAATGAATCAATGAAATATTTAAACCCAATAGTAAAAAATCATCCATATAAATAATAATAATGATGTAATCTAAATCATTATATATACTTTGGTAGAAACAATTACTATGTTTCTCTAAGGTGAAACTTTCTACATAATTAAATAATAAAACTTCTATTTTTAAATTCAAGGTGATTGTTTCAAGGGATAGAGTCCTTTCTTGAAATTATTAAAAAAGGACCTCATTTAAATGATCTTTGAAACCCATTAGTTTCATCATGAAAATCTCCCCCTCTAAGTCACCGTGTATAAAATTAGTTTCTAAATATATTTTCTCCATGTGTAGATCAATGTAAGTAACTAAATTCACACCATATGAATTATTTTATATTTTTAAACTAGTGAAAATATTTCCAATAATTTAATACAATACTTCTATTTTAAAACCTTTACCAAAAGTTGAGCCTTGTATCATATGCTTCCATTAACTACCCCCTTTAAAAAAAAGACCAATTTATTCTTGAGTAATCATTTTCCTTATGATAATTTAGTCATCAGGAAAGTTATGTTAATCTTAAAGGAATTAATTTCTTCTTTCATCGATGAATCCTATGGTTTTCAGTTGCTATTATTTGTATCAATTTACAGGAATTTCAGTTCTATGGAATCTATTATATGTAATAAATTTAAATAATCCTTATAATAATGGAATAAAAACCTAAATATAAATGATTTTTTCAAATTGTCATTAGACTCTTCTATTTATAGTACTAATATTTTTATTAATATATTATCCAAATAATTTTCTTTAGATACTCCAACTTTTGGAGCTTTCTTTAGGATTCGGTAATTTTAGAGAATTCTAGAAATTCTTCTACTGGTCTGACATTTATTAAATCATTATCGATGTTTGGACTCACTATAAACTTTTGTCCTTTAATTCTTTAATATAGATCAAATTTAACATAAGTAGTTTAATTATTTCCTTTAACTATGGATTCATCCATGTTTTGGTCCTTCTATAATACCTTCTTGTTGAATAGTACATTTTTCCTCCTCGTGACTTGTCGCATCTCATCATCCAATGGACGGAAACCAAATTCTTAATTTTCATGTCCAAAAAGGAAAAAAATACCACACAATTAGATTCAAGTGTGACTCTATTCGTGGAATAAAAACGAACATATGGAAATCATTTAAAGAATTTAATATAACTAACATTTCATCAATTTATCCTCCATAGATAATCTAAAAAACCTTGTACCACAAAAATAATTGGCTTATATCAATAAATAGTACATCAATGTTGATTACTTCATCCAAAATAGACTTGGTAATTATTTATACATCTAAATGCAACATGAATTTTTTGTTAAAGTTTAGTTAATTCTCTCTACTAACCCATTTTGTTATGAAGTTCTAGGTATGGTCTTCTCTTTATTGATCCCTTTATTCCAGAAGAAGTAACAAAAGTTACTATCATTATATTCCCCTCAGTTTTAAGATCTGAGTTATGTCAAATTCCTTTTATTTTCTCATTCTTCTATGGATTTCCATGATATTAATAAAGTTAAGAAGTCATATATATTTTAATAGAAAAAACCCAAAGATTTACTTATTGTTTATTGGATGAACTTGATAGAGTAAAGAGATCCCCTAGAGACCATACTGAGGATAGGTCCCACACATCTAAGTGAACTAATTCAATTTTTCTAGTTTTGGGATTATAGATATTCAAATCAAATGAAACCCACGTTTATTTCCCCAAAAAAAAACTGCCACAACTTCTGATACTTGTGTGATCAAGCTAAAGTGTGAATTTTCCTAATATAAGCTTCATCTTCTTATCACTGGGTTGTATGATCCTATAATTATAAACCTCTAAACCTTTTCAGGTTATTATTCAAACCATTTCAATCTCATCTGAACTTACTATCAAGAAAAACATTCCTTCATTTACTCTTAAAATTATTAACATGGATCTTGATGTCACTTTCCATTCTCCATTTTGAAATGTACCATCATATATAAAATCTACAACTACCCCACAAATATAATTTTTTCTTTGAGTCCTAAAAGATATATCACTTCCTTCAACAATAAGAAATGTACATTTTGTATCCAGATGTTTACATCTCTCTTTATAACAACATCTAAAGCTTCATTATCTACTAGATTAACTCTGTCAAAGATTCCAGATACATAGGTAATTACTCACCCACATTTTTTCATTGAATAAAAAGATACTCTAGAGTCAATCACCCATGACTCCACTAGATAATTGACACTGAGTAGTATATTTTCTTTATAATCTAGTACAATTATATATATTTTTTCCTAAAAGTTGTCGTTCCAAATAATTCCTTATAAAATCTACAATCCATAAAAATATTTTTGTGATTCCCAAAATTTCATCTTCAGATAACTGGACAAGTCAATTTTCCTCGACTCCTCTCCCATGATTTATCTTCTAACCACTGATGATTTCTTCTCAAATTTTTTTGCTCCCTTAGATAAATGTTAAATAAATTACTATAAGTTTATTAAATATTCTTTCTCCTAATATTTTCATTCAGGATTATGTTTTTGACATCCTAATAAACCAAGTCAGTTAGCTACAAAAATTACCCACATTTGTAACCATTCCATATCATAGATCTAGAAGAGATGAGAGCAATAATATAGCCTAGACATAATTCATGTAAGTTACCATCATTTATTCAACAAAGATCTGGACCATGTTGATGTCCTTCACATTATCATCCACTGGTATCCATTCCAATAACCTCATACTAAGTAATAACATCACTGGGGACAATTTTTTAGTGTCATTTATTTCTCATATATTTATACCAAGCACACCATCAAGAAATTTATTATATTCTTCTATCGGATGCTTAAGTACACATATTCTGTAAACAAATTCCTATGTTTTGAGATCCAAAAACTGTTATCAAAACCATTATGTTCAATGTATCATGTGAATCTTCTCATTCTAGAAGATTTAATTGAACCATGAAAAATAAATTCACGAATTTTTAAAATTTCCCCAGTCATGCCTTTAGGGAGTGTTTATAAAATAATTTTTTGAATGTTCTTATCATTTATAATTTCTATATCTGATAATGGAATGTTTTATTAATGCTAAAATAGCACTAATAAATGCATGATTTATCAATACTGATAAAGCCTGACTTTTATTACTGCTTCTGTAAGTGTTGATAAATACTTTTTTTGTCATAGATAACATAACATTGATAAAATACCCCAACCATTATCAAAAAAACTTTTATTAATGTTTTTATGTTCTAATAAAATAAAATCATAACACATCTAAAATCATTATATATATAAGTGATTATCACATTGATATAGGAATAATTTTATTTAAAAATTGGAATTTAATTATAATGTTCCTAAAACTTATATTGTGTGGATTCTAAAAGGGTTTATTATCAATTATGTTGGTCCAAAATAGTTTTATATTTTTACATATAGTATTTATATTTATCAAACATGATTAACCTTTATTTTTTATTTATTGATAAATTATCATGTGATAAAATATGTGTTCTTTATTTTGTCCAGAATTTATGTATTTTTGGTTTTATCTAATAATTATGTTGTTATATATTTGTGATATTATTTTCATTTAATTTCAATTCACTATATACTTGTTTTTAAATTCCTTTAATATATTTGATATGTTTTTTGGATCCTTATAATAAATTGTTTATTCATGGTACTTCACTAAATACTATTCTTATACTATTAAATCCATTTCAAAGGGAGGAGGTTTAGTTTTAGAGGGATTTAAAATTTTTCCTTATCATTTTATCATTTTAATTTTGGTTTGTATCTTTTGATTACACCATTTTTTTTAAATGATAGCTCATAGATTAAAGGGAGGTTATATTTAAATTTTATCATTTATTTTGTAGATTACTCTATTTAGTTTTTAAATATTGTTCTTTATAATCTCAATTATTCCATTTGTATTATATTTTTTAATAATATTTTTCTATTATGTGAGGTTTTATTTTTCACTTCATACCTAATTGTTTTATATTTGGGGAAAATTTATATTATTTGTTAAAATGATCAATTTCATTGATTTTATTTATATTAAATTACTTAAAAATGCACATGATTGGTTCTTCATTTTCAAATTTTTTATAATTTTAAAATAGGGGTAATCTTTATTGGAACCTCATTTATCATTTAAAATAAATAGAAATGGGGATATTTTTTTGGAGTTCGTTTGTTCTAGTTATTGATTTCTTTCAAAACACTTACTAATGTGTTTTATATTTATATATATATATATATATCTTTTTTTGTCATATAATTTTATTTATATATGTTTATATTATTGAAATTATATTTGGATTTGGATTTTATATTGTTAAAATGAAACCAAATAGTTATAATATGTGTATATATATTCATATTATTTAAATTATTTTTATGACAGAACAATTATATGTAAGGGAAGATGTATGAAAAAACCAAACTGGTTATTCTAATTAATATTTTCTTCAACCAGTGTGTTCATGGGGATATAAGTGTTAAGATACAGAAATCTGATATTTTTATGAATTAAAAAATTATAATAGTAACATCATGGATGATGTCAAACAAACAGTTATTACTTGTGATATAACATAGGATGGTAATTATGATACAATAAACATAGTGATAGATCCAAACATAGTATCACATGTAGAATTCATAAATCATTTATTAATCACATAGTTATCCAAGCATAAATCATGTCACCTATATAATACATGCAATGAAATGACTCTAATGGGGTGCTCTTAAGTTAACACAAGGGAAAAAAGAACAGATCGATGGGTGAAAAAATCATACACAAAGTGAAGCCATCCAATGATCTTCAAGTTCATAACACATATGATTAATTTAACCAAACATTATTTGAGGATATATCAGGTATAGTGATATTAGTTTAGTGAAATTATTATTTTGGTACTCTAATTTTTCTTTATTTCTTATTTAAATCACTTTTGGGTTTTGTTCTTCCATAATTGTTATTCATACTTATATTATTTTGTATATAAGAAAGTTGTGTCATTTTAAAAATCTAATTAAGTTGTCTTTGGATTATATTTAAGATATTATTTAAGGAGTTTTCATAATGGTTTCCCATGTAGTGAACTTGAACTGTGATCCAGGTTTCTTTTTGTTTATTAAATTAAGTGAAACATATGTTTTAAAAATCAAAATAAATATTATATATATAAATTTTCATTATTTTGTAAGCACTAGAACATATGGAATCACATGTGAGGTTGTAAATAGATTTAGTTTATGACATATAATTCTAAAAAAAGACAATAAAAAATATAATACTTTTATACTGCATGTTCCTCTTGTGCAATGAGACAATGAAAGGTGTTATATGTGTGAAATAAGTGAACATGAATGACATACTGAATATAATAGAATATAAAGATGAAAATACTGAAATTCAAAGAACACATCATTCAATGATAGGACCTCTAGGGTCCTTATCACATGGGGACCTGACATGAATTTTTTTTAAAAAATTAAAATAAATTATAAAAAATAGGAATAGGGGTCGTGCTGTCTGTAAAGGATGATTTTAAATGGGAATATTTATGTCTTATGGAAATTTATCTCTATCTATTTGTGTTTCTAGGGTTTATCCCTCTCTTATATCTAAAATATATATATAATTATTTTGTTCTTCTTGAATTTGATTGACAATTTCCTTTTCTTATTAGGTTTATTTTTCAATACCTTTTGATTTAGAAGAAAAACCTATGATCTACATGGTCCGATCTTTTATTTGTATTTCTTTATCGGGTTGTGTTCTTCACTTTTAAATAAATTTTGTTAATTATATTTTCTATATTTGATTATATTTTACTAATGTATTATTTTTGATATCTCCCTCATCTTTGGGAGTCTCTATCATGCACTTGGGATTATTAGTGGATTTTAGTTTCATGAAAAGGTTCAAAAGTATTTTCTTTTCTAGGTTTTGAAGTTAAAAAAATTTATAATGATCATTGTTTAATTTTATGTATACATATTTTTTTCTATTTTGAAATAAATTATTTTTAGAATTCTTATAAGGAAATAACTTTTATTTCAATGAACATTTGTGTTTTTCACTCATTTTCTCATTTTATTCTCACCTCCATTTCCAACATCTGATATTAAAGTTTAAATTTTTGTTATGATAAATTATGGATGTGTAATATTGTTATTTGATCTAGTATAATGGTGTTAATTAAAACATGTGGCAATGAAGAATGAAGGATTTTATTTTTTTTCAAGATAATATATCTATTGGTGTTTGGTTCCTTGAAGCAACAAGTAAATTCCAATAAAGAATGGAAGTTTGAACATGATATGTTTTTTATTCATTAGTGTCATGTCCGAATATAGTAAAATAAATACTATGTTCCATAGAATATAAGATATGCAACATTGATCTTAAAAGAACAATGAAATGTTATTATTTAAATATTGTTGTTATAACCTTGCCATCATTTTGGTGGGAATGAATATATTTAAATACTTTATTAAATATATAAAAGGTTTCTAATCAATAAAAATGACTTAATAAATTCTTAATAAATAATCACTCAATTTTTAGTGAAGTCATTTTATACTTCCAAAATTATTTTTCATTAAAAATTATTTTAATTTCATCTATTGTGAGAGAATATTGAAATTAATTCCTAAAACATTTATATATTTAATTTGAAAAAAATTATATCATTTTTTAAATCATAATGTAAAAGTTATCTTCGGATTTGTTGTTTGAGTATTTTCTGAAAAGTTTTTTTCACTAAATAATAAAAAATACTAATAATTATAAAAAATTGTATTTTATTTTAAAGTATTTACAAACTAAAATTATATTTTGGATTAATTTTAAAACTTAATTAGTTCTTGGTGATTCAAAATAATTTAATTATAGCTTTTGGAAATAATTTTATACAAAAATTTGGTATAAAAACATTTTTATACTTAAAATGATATTTTTCTAAAAAAATAATTTTCATCGCATTTTTTGGCTTTAGATTTCAATAAAATTATACCACATTGGGAGTTTAATCTTTAAAAATGGATTCTATATATGAAATCATTATATAATTTTTTTAAAAAATTGTCCTTTTATTTGTAGTCATTATGAATAGTAATCCTAGTAGATTTTGCTACCATGATAAAGGTAAAATGGGTAAATTAAGGGTAAAAATAATGTGACAAGAAATATAAAGTAACCCAAACAATTTCCATAATTTTATTTTAGGAGTATATTTTTCCATAATCATCCAAAATTCGAATATATAACCTTTTTCCCGTTTTCCCATTATTTTGACCTTTCTAATATTTTATGTTAAGAAGTATCAAAAATGTCATTCTCTTTATTTTATTATCTTTAAATTTTTAAAATAGGGATAAAAAATATATGTTTTATTATAAATAATAATTTTAAATATAAATTTTTTTTACTTTTCATGGTGATTTATTCCTAATTTTTTGTGATGAAATAATTACCTTACGAAATTTCAACAACATATTTATTCAATTAAAAGAAAAATGAAATAAATGATTTTAAATAACTTAAAACTATTATTATTTGAATATATTATTATGTTACACAGATTTTATAGGTAAATATAACATTTTTTTAATGCTTTAAAGTATTATATTCTTTTTTATTTACAGTCAAAATAATTTCAATGTGAAATTAATTGAATAGTTCCAAAAATGGAATTAATGATAATTTATAATAAATAATATTTTATTAAATGATTTAAAATTCATGAATATACTATATTCAGACACGTTATTTATAAAGTGTTTGAAATATCAACCATGGTGTGTTTATGTGCCTATTTTCCTTTTATAGATACTATATTCACCCCTTAAGTGTAAAAAATATTGATATCACTATAATTGTCAAAAGGGTTAACGAAGGGTTAAAACAAAGATATAAGGGTAAACGTATAATATATACTTGTAAAAAATTATTTTATGAAATTATTTCAACTCATACTCATATTAAGTTGGAATATTACCAATTTGGATCCATTTTAATGTGAAAATTAATTTATATTAATTTAATACTGTAAGAAATTCCAAGAGTACCCCTCCCCTCTCTTATAAAAGGGAACCTACTCTCTTATTTTATTCACTCTTAAAAATCCTTTTTTGACTAATTCCAACCAAAATATATTCCTTAAATCCATAAACACATCCTAGATGAATTTTTTTATCATAAAACCAACCTAGAAATTTTTTTGGTGTGAGCCATAAGAGGTTGCCTGAAGAAGAGGTATATTTTTTAACCAAGCCTATTTTTATTTCTTATTCTACCACATTAAAATATTTGTAAAAATGATAAAATATAAACACAATTACATTAAAAATATTTATATGTTATTATGTTAATTTAATCACCTACTTATATCTCCCATTCCATAAAATGGGAAATGAAAACATTGTTCATGTGTACAGTGGAGTACCACCATGTGAACTGATGTAGTTTATTTTCTATCACTATCTTCCATGGATGATTTTAATGATGGATATAATGTATATATATGATATTCATGGAAAAAATATAATTCTAAAAAATAATATATCATTAATTTATTACTTTTACATTAATTGAAAAATGATAACTTTGTTTGTGTGTACATGTGGACTACCACCTCCACGAAGTGATGTGGATCATTTTTCATCACCACATCACACAAATTATATATATAAGTGTATTTAATTAAAAAATATTGTATTATTGATATAATTATCATTATTTAAATAAAAAAATAATACTTACCTTCTTTCCATAATTATCATTGAAAAATTGAAATGTTACCCATATGTATGTATGACCAACCATCATTAGGAGTGTAACATAGTTCATTTTTCATAACCATATATCATGGTTGGTCTTAAAATTATAATTTACATAGAAAAATTATAATTATTTCCCTATTATTACTCTGTATATGATGGGATAATGACCTCTTTGTCCATAGTCAACCTATCAAAGTGATTTTTGATAATTGAGTAGAATATCATCAAAAAGTCTGATGGGAACTTAATTTATTAGGTAATGTAATATAACATGGTATTAAATAAAATAAAATAATAATTATCTTTTAAAGGGTTCCTAATCAAGTAAATAATTAAAATAATTTTGTTATTTAGGAAGATAAATAACATACATTTTTTTAATAATAATTTTGATTCAACATATCCCATGTAATTTGGGTTTTTATGGTCTCAAATACACTTCATACTTTACTAATGGTCTTGTTTCCTAAGTATGTTTATCATATTTTATTTAATTCTTATGAATTTTTTTTTTAATTTATCTATGTATGAATTATGGATGTTTTTTCTAAAAATATTTATGATCTTGGAAAATTTTCATACATGAAAAAATTCAGCTATAATGACCGATACCTTATGTGAAGTAAATATATACAGCAATTGGATACATTTCAAAATATCCTACATGTAAATTTTCTACCTCAATAAGATCTCATATGTGATGAATTGCCTATGTGATCATTTGGCTATGTGAAATTATTATGTAGAGTAATTGGAAATGTGAGTAATCACCTATGTGAGTAATCAGATACATAAATCAATTATTTGAATCACCTACATTGTGAAATTTTCTATGTCACATCAACTTACTACATATATTTTGGTGAATATTTGATGTAAAGAATGGCTATGTATTTTCATCCAACTACATCAAATTTGGCTAAATGAAGTAAGATTAGCTATGTGGATTCAGATATTGAAATCGGCTATATTGTTTCAATTAATCAATTCCACTATATGGATTCAGTTATTTAAATTAGATACTTTAGGATTCTAGATGGTATTTAATACCATTCAAGAATTTGAGTGAAGTTTTTAATTCTAATGTACAAGACTTAAATTCTTGATTTCCTCTTTAAGATAAAATAAAATATAATAAGTGCCAAGTACCGAGATAGAAGACAAGGATGAAATATTTTATTTTTCACTATTTTTATTAAGGAATTTATAGGAGTAATACATTTAAGTGATCCATGTACTCTACAAATAATTTTCAGTGTTTTTAAATAGGTATTTTATTCATTTTCATGTTTAGGGGTGTGAGAAAAAACTTACACATGAGAAGTGATGTGAATAAGAAAATATAGAGATTTATTTTCTAAAATAATCCACAAAAATGACACTATATTTTCTATAAAAATATTGAATAAGAAGTCATGTTTCATCAGATATGTTTATTTTTCAATTCTTACTATGTTTTTAAGACTCTATAAGAATTTCTTAGTCTCTATTTTATTTCTCTTGGAGGATTTTCTCTTTCTATTAGTTATTTATTTAAAATTATATTTGAAAACTATAAACTCTTTATGTGTTTTATTTTATTTTAAAGTTTCTTGGTAAAAAGAACCTTTTAAATTATTTACTTATAAATTCTTTCTGGATCCTAGTTGAAAGATCAAGTGCTCTTACCAAGTTTAAACTCCTTTCACTAAGTCATATAGTCCTTAAAAAAGGATTGGCAGTCCACATAAAAATGACCAGATTAGTTAAATTAATGACTATTGCAGAGAAGAGTGGTGGTGGACTGGACTAGGGGAAATCTATTACATGAACAACTATAAATATCTATATGTATATTTCTTATTTTTATTCTTTTATTTCCATTTAATTCTTTCTTAAAGAATAAAACAATTAGACATACAAAATAGTGTGAGATTTTTCTAGGAGAATAAAATTTTAAAGAACTCAATTCGACCCTCCCCCCTCTTGAGTCATAACATAGTTAGTCACCAAAAACATTTCGTATCATATGAAGTGATTCTTGAGTTGTTATTAGTAAAACGATAAAATATAGTGATCTATTCAACAGTGACCTCTACGACTGGAAATAGAGAAGGGATGTATATGGTTAGAGATCCATATTTTATTGGTGATAATTATTGATTTTGGAAGGCTTAGATGATTCTATATCTAAAAAACCTTGGTGTGAATGTTTATCTCAAAGTCATGAATCCTTATAAAGTTACATAGACAGAACTAGAAACTTGGGATGTAGAAAATGAGTAAAAATATTATTTTATTTCCAAATATAAGAATTATATAATATATGAATAAAGTATGGATTATTTCAACAGAGTTTCTTGATGATAAACAATTTATGAAATTTGGAATTCAAATTCAGTTGTTTATGAAGGAATAGATAATGTGAAGTCTCTCAGATATAATACATCAAAACTAATGTTTGAATCTTTTAGAATGATGGATTATGAGAGTATAAAATAGTTAGATGTAATACTTATAGAAATTTTGCATAATGTGTATTATTTAGGAACACCTATTACTAAACTAGATTAGGATTTGAATGTTCTCATAATACTACCACCAGGGCGGAGAGGTATTTCTACTACTATCAGACAATCAACCAAGGTAAAAAACATAAAAATTAAAGATATTATTGGAAATTTGACGATGTAGTATGTATATATAGAAGATAAATCTAGAAAACATAAGTTAGTTAAGAAGTATAATGCTGCTTTAAAATTTTAAAAATTAAAGGATGAAAAAAAGTGTAAACAAATTAAAATATATGAGTCATCTGATAGAAATTTTTAAAGTAGTTCTAGTTCATAAATTGAGCATTATCAACTTTTCCAAAAAAAGTTCTATAAATAGAGAAGAGGTTTTAAGAAATTTTTCAATAAATATAATAAGTCATGTGGAAATTCTAAAAAGTGATATATTATGAGTGAAAAAAGCGTGTACATATCATTCCTAATTTCCTGCAACTTCAATATTATAAAAAGTCATAAATTAAATACTTCAATAGGGTTTTTTATAAGAATAAATATAACAAATCCATGAAGATAACAATGAGTGATTCAAAGGATTCGAGTGATGCTTCGTATTCAAAATAATAAGATTATAATTATATTCCAAAAGACAACATTTGTTTTTTGGAACATACTGATGAGGTATATTCTTTCTCTTCTTATGAACACAAAATTGGACCATAAAATTCAAATTAATCATTTGACTAATTGGATGAATATTGTTCCATGTTATAAGCTGAGTATGAATCTTTAAAAATGAACAAATATCATAAAAAATGAAATAGTGACTTAAAGAAATAGTGACCTTAACTAAACAAATTATAATTTTTAAATCCGAACTATAAAATTATGTTACATCTTGTGTGGAATATCTAAATAAAATTAAAAATTTACCAATGGAATTTCAAGACATTAAATATTTTTCAAGTGTATTTATAATATCTTAAAATTATTTAAATAAAATTCTTTGAAACAATTAATCTCATAAAAATATATTTGTAATGGGAAGTCAATGTGAGAAACCATGGTTTTACAGGAACTATTTTTTACTTAGTTAAAATAATATAAATATTTTAAAAAAAAACTTTATTTAATTGTGGTGAGAAATAATACTAATAAATGATTTTAGTTTGAAAAACTCACTGTTATGTGGAGTTAGAAATGATTTTTTTCCTAAAAGACTTTTTCAAAATTTAGTGTTGAAGGTTTTGGATAGACTAAACAAATTTGTCTTCCAAAATTCTTAATTTCTAAACTTGTTAGACCCAAGAAAATATGAGAACCAAAATTATTTTTTTTAAATTTTTCATTGTTGATAAAAAGGTCCAAGAGGACTAATAAATATGTTATATAGATAGTGGGTTATCAAGGAATAATATTGGATATTTAACTATGCTTCATTCATTATCAAATATATATGGAGGTCATGTCACTTTTTGTGACAATACTAATGGAATAGTTATGGGAGTTAGATCAGTTGGAAATTTGAACCCTCTATTTTTCAACAAATCTAATTATGTGGATCTTTTAAAGAATAATATGATAATAATCTATCAACATTTTGATGAATTTTATTATTTTAATTTTTCAAAAAATGCATGTTATATTTTTAAATATACATTTCATAAATTTCAGGCATTATGAATAGAGAATTTATATACTCTAGATCTTAATTATTCGAGTAAAAAACATGAACTATTTAAATGTTGAAAAAATTCAATCCTGGATATGGCTTGGAAGTATGGTACATTATATTTTTTTATTCTTTGAGAAAATTGTACAAAAGAAATCTAGTTTCAGATTTACCACAACTTAAACTAAATAAAAAAGGATGATATGTGATGAATGCCAAATGGAAAACCAATACCAGTCATCTTTTAAACCATTTAAAGAGGTTTCTACTTATTAATCCCTAGAACTTTTTTATACATATTCTATTAAACCTTCTAGAGTTACAACCTTAATAGGATAATATTTTTTAAATTTTTTAGTTAATGAATATTCTAGTTTTAATTGTGTTTTCTTTTAAATTGTTAAAAGTAATGTCGTTTCTGGTTTTATAAGTTTTTTTTATAATTTGTTCAAAAAGAGAATGATTCCAAAATTATTTATTTAAGAAGTGAAAATAGTAGATTTTGAAAATCTTGAGTTTAGTGCATATTGTTCAAAACATAGTATCATGCATAATTTTTATTCCACTTAGACTCCTCAACATAATTTTGTTGTTTAAAGGTGAAATTGGAATTTGCAATAAATTTCTAGACCTATGTTAATTGAATATAACTTGCCTACTCTTTTTTGGGTGGAATCTATAAATATAGAATATTATTTCATAAAAAAAGTTTTAATTAGACCTATTTTAAAAAATATACATATTTAGAAATGGAATAATCAAAATCCAAAAGTTTGATACTTTATGGTTTTTTGATTTAAGGTTAATATTATAAACACTAATGATAATATTGGTATGTTTTATCCAAAAGAACATGAAGGAATCTTTCTAGGAAATTCTACTACTTCAAAATTATATACAGTTTTTAATATAAATTTAAAGATTATTAAAGAATAAACTCATGTGAACTTTTATAAAAGTGATCCTTTTGATCAAAAAGTAACTCAATTTGATAAAATAAGTTATTATTTTGAAAAAATTATATTTAAACCTCTATTTGATAACAAAAACAATAACAAATTGGAACTTGATTTTCCTGAACCAAATCCTAGAATGTTGGATGCAAGTAAACCTGAAAGTGTGTTTCCTAGAGATCCTAGAACCCTTAATAAACATCCTTTAGAAACTATTATATTAAGTGTAGATGAAGTTATTATAACTATAATAATTGTATAAATCCTTTTAGAGTTTTCTTCATTATATCTCAGTCAAACCCCAAGTCTATCGAATAAGACTTAGTAAATGAAAGTTGGGAAGTAGCTATGCAATAGTAATTAAACCATTTCAAGAGTAAAATGTATTGGAAATAAATGATAAACCCTATGAATAACCATTTATAGAAAAAAAATATTTTAGAAACAAATAGGATGATCTTGTTGTAATAATGATGAATAAAGAAAGATTACTAACTAAATTTTAATAATATAAATAATGTATAGAGTATGAGTAGACCTTTACCAAGTATCTAGAATAGAATCCATTAGGATTTTTTAGCATATGTATCATATAAAAATTTTATATTATATCATATGGATTTAAAATCATAATTTCTAAATGATTTTCTAATGGTGGAAGTTTTTATTTAACAGCCTCTTGGTTATTAAAATCCCCATTTTCCAAATTCAGTTATTAAACGTACTAAAGCACTTTATGGTCTTTAAAATAACCTAGAGATTTGTATGACCATTTATGGTATTTTATTTTATCAAAAAAAATTAGTAGGTAAGGAAGATCTTAATTTATTTAATAAACCATTATCTTCAGATAGCTTGTTAGTTAAAATATATATTGATGATGTAATTTTTGATTCTATAGATAAAAATATATTTAAGGATTTTTTAAAATCAATTCAAAAATAATTCTAAATGAGTGTCATGGGGGAGTTAAATTATTTTCTAGGACATTAAATATATCAAAAAATTGGGAATGTGATAAATCAATGAAATTACATACTGTAATTATAGAAAGGTTTAGAATTCAAAGTGGTAAAGTATATAATACACCTATGAGTTCTAATTAAAAACATAACTTGGATGAAGGTAGGAAACTAGTTGAAAACAAGATTTATAATGGAAAAATTGAGAGTTTATTATATTAAACTTTCAGTAGACCAGATATTATGTTTGTAGTATATATTTGTGCTCAATTTCAAGAAAATCCTAAATAATGACATTTCTAATATTCCAAAAGGATTTTAAGATATTTAAAAGGAACACTTTCTCTTTACTTTATTTTTTAGAAAACTTATAATTTTAATTTAATATCATATTTAGATGCCTAATTTGGTGGTTTTAGTCTAGATAAGAATAGGACTTAAGGAAATTTCCTTTTTCTAGGTAAATCCCTAGAATCCAAGTCTAGTAAGAAGAAACAATTTGTTGCATTATCTACTAGAAAGGTAAAATATATTTTTGCTGGAGGTTTTTACGTAAAAGTTTTGTGGATGAAAAACACCTTAATGGATTTAGTATTGAATTATAATCAAGCCTCAATTAAATATAACAACACTAGTTCTATCAATATTTCTTTAAATTGTAAAAATAATTAAAGAACAAAGATTATAGATATAAGTAACTATTTATTAAGATATTATAATCAAAATAATTAAATTTCTCTTGAATTTATCTCTATAGAGAATCGATTATTATATATTTTTACTAATCCCATTGCATATGAGTGTTTTTATTTTTTGAAATAGAATGGAGTTTGTTTTTTTAAACAAATTTAATGAATTTTATTCAGATTTAAATGAATTTATATTAAAATTTCTATTTATTGTTATTGAAAATTAAAAATTGAATGTTTTGTTATTTTATTTAGTGTAATGTTATATGAAAATTATTCTCATTCATATTCTCTATTTATATAAATTTAGAAAATATATATTTCTTTATTTTTTATCATTTTTTATTTTTTTATTTTTTTATCTATCAAAAGTAACCTTAAAACAAAATCGAGTACATAAGAACTTTGGGATTCATTTACATTATCAATTATTAAATCGAATCTCAATACTTTTTCCACTCACATACATAACCTACCTTTAAAAGAAAAATCATCATCTCTAACCTATCTATCCTTGTTCAAACTTCAACCAAACTATTTGAAATGGTAAATTAAAAGAATATTGATAATGGAATCCCAATACTGTGTTAGAAATTAAAAGTTAGTGTAAAAATAATTCTTTTGGGAAAATCCATAGATATGGTATGGATGAAGGAAACTGAAATATTTTTAAATAAAGCACTTTAGTTTCAAGGTTAGGATATTTTTTGAAGATAAGAAGTTAGTTTTTATTTTTGAGGTGGATATTAATTAGTTTTTTCTGATTTTTGAGTTTCATTTCAATCAAATAAAGGATTTAATCATGTTAAATGTTAAAGGACTATATTTGGTAGTTTATTATGTAAAAATTGATGAGCTATTTCTTTATCCCCATGAGGGGGAGTTTAATTTTTGTCTGAATCTTGTTAGGAAAGGCTTAGTAGGTCTAACATATGTGTTCGAGTTTTTGTTTGGAAACTTTATTTTTGAAAAGAAATCAGTAAAAGAGTTTCCCACTGAATGGAATGTTTTTTTTTTATTTGTGCAGACAGGTAAAACATAAAGTGCATGAGATATGGAGAATGTTATTTTTCAAGAAATGAATTTAGTTTGTGTATTGATTAATAATGTAAATTTGAGTTTTCCATGATACATTATGAGATTCCTACATCATTTTTGTGAAGTAAAATAGATGTTATAATATTATTCTTATAGTATATTAATTTCATTAGTTTTGAAAAAAAAATGGATTTAAATGAGGGTGATGGGGTGAAGTATCATAAAATAAATACCTTGTCATCATTTCTAACAAATAAAATTCCATATTTCTAGAATAATACATCAAACTCTTTGATGAAATCTAGTTATTAAATTGCGACTCAGGTGGATTCATCTCATACCTCATTACCAAGTGACACAACAACTATCAAGCCAATGTGTGATAGAGGAGTATAGGAGACATCATTAGTAAGAATTGAGTCTTTAGTTCTATTTATCATTCCTACAGCTGGTGAACCAATTTAAATTTAGGAGGATGTAGATTCTCAGAATAAATCTTCTAGTTAAGATATTTTGTCTTCTATAGAAGTTTAGAATCTATAGATAGTTATTGAGACATAATTTCACTATTTCTGATGATATGCCTCCCCAGATTAAGCCTTTAAGTTACGAAGTTCAAAGAATTCTATATTCAGTGTAAGTACAAGGATAAAATGATACAATTCTTCCTAGATCACCTGTTGATAGAAGAATGGATGTTGATGTGGTTGCAGAACCTAAAAGGAGTTTCTATACTAAATCGGTGCCACCATCACATTAAAATACTCATGAAGTGGATCTTCGGTTAGAAAGAGTTCAGAAAGGTTGGAAAAGGAAGTGTTTCTAATGAAGTAAAGTGGGATCTTGATAATCTAAGAGTATATTATTTTTATCTAAAAGTGGAGATTGTTTTTGAATAAATTATATTAGTGAACTAAAATAGTTGTCTAACTCCAAATTAAATTTTTAATAAGTGGTTTTGAATGGTTTCTACTCAATAAATAATGATTAATATTCTTTGAATAGATCTACATCTGTCGCAAGATAGTTCAAGTATATGTTCTAAAGAATATAAGAGAATTAAATCCTTAATAAGTGTCTTAAATTATATTTTCCCCAAAAATATTTAGTTTGGTGAGATTTATTCCTTTCTTATATCTCAAAATGATGTTTCTCATGATCCTTCATTAATGAAATCATGTTTATCTTAGGAAGTGGTTGATAAAATCGAATCTTTTCAAAATAAATTAAGGTCACTTTTCACACTCTGAACAGTGTTGTGGAATTTTTTTTTGAATTCATAAATAAGATTCAACCCTCATATTCTTCTCCATCAATTTTTATTGTTCTTTCAAATTTTCAGAATGGAGTTAATCAAATAATGTCAAAGTTGAGTTCTATTTCCTCTCAGATTCAATGTCTCCAAGATGATATTCTCTCTCCAATTTTATTGGATGAAATGAAAAATAATCTTTCTATTCATTTTCATGGTACCCAAGAAGCTATTAATAATCATAGTGTTGGATTAAAAAAATCATTAATGACCATGTTGGTCATCTTTATAAATATATTAGAGATTTAGTTGAATAAAATTTGGATGTGTCAAAGTAATAAAGAGATACAGTTACATTATCCCTTCAACTTATTGATAAAATCAATTATATTATTTTCAAAAATCTAAAGGTAACCTTTTCAAATTTTGTGTAACTTTCTAAATCTGTCAGACCCAAGCCATAGTTTCTATTTATTTTTATTATTTTTTCAATGTTAGATCTGTTGGTTGAGGTTCTGGTCAATTTATGATGATTTTTTTTGAGTTTTGGAGTCTTTGGGTTGTTTTTTTCCATATTATCGATTTGATAATGGTTTGGATAAAATTGTGTGAAGCCTAGTGGTGAATATGTTCCCTTCTCTGGGTAGAGTATGGGTTATTCATGGTTGGAGGAAAGCATGAGACAAGAATGTGAAATGGCTCTGTAAAATGAGAGAGCTTAGTTTCACAGTTGGCACATGATTTCTCAAACTGTGTGGCCAGCCCATACGAGGGTACCTTCTATCCCATCGGTTGTTCATGGTTGGGGAATTTTATGGAATATTGTGTAGCCAAACCATGCAGCCAACTCGTAGTTAAAAAATAAAAAAAAAGATAAAAATAAAAACAAATGTTTTAATAATATTATTATTATTACTATGATGATGATTATTATGATTATTATTATGGTTAGTTTTTTAGTAAGTGATTCACCCCTTAAGCCCTTCACAGTGAACCACCCCCCTGCACCCCCTCCTTCCTCTCACATGACCTATCTTACCATGAGAGCTTCGGCATGCCACCTCCCTTCCCTTCAGGGATAATTTCTCCTCTCAATTATTTGTATGGTCATATCTGATAAGAATACTCTCCCTTATTCTCCATCTATTTTATTTTATTGTTTTTACTGTATTCTATGTAGTGTGTGCACCTAGGTCGAACACTAACCTATTTATTGGTTTTTACATTATTTATTCTTGATTTTAACGGTTTGTTTTTACTGTTCGGGCGATTATTTCCATGACCGTTGAAGGTGGATATTTTTTATTTCATTTCAGGTATTGTTTTTAAATTACCACACTTTGGTTTAATGTTAATTTATGGGTTTTATGGGTTTTGAGTTCTAGGTATTTTTATAGAGTGCATTGGAACTCAGAGTGATTATTTCATGTTTTCACTGTCAAAAGAGACTAACATGAGTATGCATAGGTAGAAATATATATGCACAAGTTTTCTCATAATATATATATTCAGACATAGTGGAATGAATATATATATTGGGGTTAGGTTTTCTTATGTATATATATGAAAAGTGAAAACATGTGTAATGTAAAAGGTTATATGAATTTGTAAGAATATATGTAAGAATCCCCTTATACATATTTTCCCATGAAAATATGTACATAAGATCTATGTTTCATTTCATATAAGTGAATGTTTATATTCATGCAATAAGAAAGGGAATACGAGTGGTTGTCGTCAAAAATAGCTTATTTGAGGTAGGATCCCTTTGTATTTGGCCTATAAATTTAAGAATAGAATGATTTATTTCCTTTCTCACCATTATTTAATTATATTTATTGATTTGTGGTTTTTAGAATAAATTTTTGATGTGATATAATGTAATTTTCTATTTTTATTTGAATTGCATGAAATTGGTTTATTAAATGTGTCGGCCAAGTGTTTGTAAAAATTCTTAATTGACCTTTATGATTGATTTTTGAATTATTAAAGAATGGTTTGGCCTTGTGAACATGTTTTGGTTTTTAAAATGGGTTTTTAAATGGATTTGGGTTCATCAATGGTGTTTTTGGTCCTTTTTTAAAATGGTTTGTCACTCGATGGTTTTGTGAGGCCCGTTTGGCACTTTAATAATTTGGTTCTCTTTTGTAAACTCTCCTTGAATGATCTAATTACATTGGTTGTATCCAATGGTAAGGAAATAATTTGGTATGGGAATCCATTATGGTCTAATGGTTGAAAGGAACTGGATTGTTCCATGGAGTGATTTGGGGGGTTGGTGTTTTTCTATGGGCTTGTGCTATAGATATGGTTGGTTGCATGATTCATTCTGTTTGGAACACCCCCTATTTAGACACGACATGAGAGCATAAAATAGGTATTGGATTTTATAGTAATAGTTGTTTTACTAGTTTAGATTATGTACTACACGGTGGGCCTTATTATGGACCTTCCTCTACTTTGGTATTATACTCCTCAGTTAGGGAAGGTAGGGTGTGATCGGCATGTGGAATAATTGATGTCATCGGATGAGGCATGCCTATGGGATGAGTCAGGTTTTAGTATTTTCTAGATTATCCATTGATATCCTCAGTCTCCCATGTACTTTGGCACTTAGTTGTCTATAGGGGATGATTTAGGTGCCTTTTTGGTTAGTTACTCAGGCTTGTTGTTTTCCATTTCTCTTGAGTGATCATTACTTCTACCTCCTTGTATAATTTATCTCTTTAATAAAAGTGATAAAATGGCATTAAAATATATATGGAACTATTTTTTATAATGATTTACAACTCCTTACACATTTTTAAATAAAAACTTCATTCCTTATTCAATATCCCTTTTTCTTTAAAATGTTAAATCTTCTTCTTTGAAAATAAACTAGTTTTAAATAAAAAGGGTAGTGAATTATGATTTTATTTGAAGATAAAATGTGTGAAAAAACATATGTTTATGTATTTTATTTCAAACATTAAATTTATGGATCTTTTAATTAAGGGAAATTCAAGTGGGAATAGATTGTTTGGGAATACCAAAAGAGTTTTAATACTCACACCTATAGTTTCATTTTTTTAGCTTCGGTGATACATCCTTATCAGATTTGGTCTTCATGTGAAACATTGTCTTTGAGTTTGATGATGACCTAAAGGGTTAAAATTATTTATTTACAGATTTATTTTATTTCGGTTTTTTGTTTTCGTTTTTATTTTTTAGTTTATATATATTTTTTCATCTCTTTTTTAAGGAACGAATCATTCCTAACTGGTTATATTTGATACCTGAAACTATTTTATAGCCCAAGAGGATTGAGAATGTCTCTCAAGCCTTGTTTTGGGATATCTTGGGTGACTAGTTTGGGTTTAACCTGAGTTGGTTCTTGAAAAAAGTGACAAAGTCATATTCAGAATCAGAATTGGGTTCATCCTCAAAAGAGTCATCATAAGAATCTTTAGAGAAGTTAGGTTCAGTTACAGGTCGGGAATTGGTTGTGTAAAAAACTCATGAATTTTTTAGATCACCTAAACCTCAACCTACTATTAGTGCTCCAGTTTTTATGTCTTCTCTCAAGGATCTGAAAGAAGTTGTTCAAAATTTATTATTTCAAATGAATAGCATGGATCGGAAAGTGCAGTCATCAACTGGTTGGATAATAGATGTGAATACATCTATAAATCAAGTTATAAAAAAGGTTTTGTGTATATTCATTTTGAAATATAAGATGTAGATATTTCCCCTATACTTTACACTCCTACTGTTAGTTAATCTCCAAGTTTCTCTTCAGGGAAAGTTGAACATCTCAAGACTTTTATATGGAATGGCATTGCATCATTTCTCAAATACATAAGCAAGAATCTCCTCTGAATCTTGAATTTTTAAAGTTTGATGTTGTTTTAAGAATTGATATATATTCTTAATCCTTATATCTGATGAGTGGAAGAATACCTCTTTGTCGTGATCTATTTAGTAACTCATAGAAAACCAGATAGAAAATCAAATGTGTTTCTAATCCTTTTGTGAAATCCCAGTCAACACCACCAACCACTAAACCAAATTCAACCTTAAAAACACATCCAACAAAACCAAAATTGGTTCCTTGAATGATATTTTTATTGTTAAATTAAATTTATTTATTTTTATCTTTATAAATAATTAATGAAATATTTTATTTTTTCCTCTTTTCTAATGTGTTTCTTAGTGATTATTTTCATTTGATGATTTTTATCTTTGTTTTATTTATTAAAACTCAATATTTGCATAATTCCATAATTTAGTTCTCACACTACACTTCAATATTTTATAACTCTATGTATTACATTAACATGATTTTTATCTCTCTTACCCTTCTAATTAAATGATGAAAAAAAAGAAAAGTTATATTCAAAAAATCTTTTAAAAAGGGGAAGCAGTCTTTTTAGAAGGGGTAGAAGTTTCTACCTTTAAAAAAGTAAAGAATCGCCTAATTAAAGGGGTAACACTACATTTTTACATGATATTAATTAATTTTTGTTAATATTTTAAAAATAAATATACTGAATATAATATCTAACTAGTTTTATGAGTTTTATGGGTTTTGGATCATCAAAAAAGGGGATATTTTTTGACTAATAATGTTGATTCAATATATCCAATGTACTTTAGGTTTTTCTCATATCAAATACCATCATACATTACTGATTATCTTATTCCCTATGTGTGTTTATCATTTATTATTGTATTCTTATAAATTTGGCTGCTAATTTCTCTAAGTATGCATTTTAATCGTTTTTTCTGAAAATATGTCTATGTCGGGAAAATTGTCCTGCATGATGTTTTTATATATGTGTTGAAATTCAGCTTTATAAATTAATTGTTTACATAAAGGGAAATAATATTTTAATCAGTTGTGCTATGAAATATCCTACATGGAAATTGTCTATGTCAAAAAGATTTTCTATATAATGAATTGCCTATATGATCATTAGACTATGTGAAACCATTACATAGAGTAATTATATATATGATAAATTTCCTTTTTGAGTAGTTAGATACATAAATAAGTTATGTGAAGGAATAGTTTATGTGAATTTTTAATGTGGTGAAATTAGCAACATCACATCAATCAACTATGTCAGTTTAGGTGAATCAGATATGTGAATAATGGATACCTCCTTTCAATAAACTACATCAAATTAGGTTATGTGAAGTACGATTAGCTAGGTAGATTTAGATCATCAAATTAGCTACATGTTTTAAGTTCAGGAATTAATCTACATGGATTAAATTCTTCAAATTGGTTGTTCCATGCTTCTAGTTGGAATTTATTACTGTAGATCCACTCAATTGAAGTATTTATTGTTGTTTTACATGTCTTAAATTCTTGATTTCCTCTTCAAGATAAAATGAAATATAATAATATCCAACTACCGAGATAGAAGAAAGGAAAAAATATTTTACTTATATCTACTATTTCATAGGAATTTCAAGGGGAAATAAGTTTCATTGATTCTTATTTTCTAGAAATCATGTGTAGGGTTTTTAATTAATAATGAGTTTATGAATTTTCAAGTGTGGGGATGAAAGGACATAAATATTCATGAGAAGTTAAGGGAACAAAAAAATAAAGATATTTCTTATCTCAGAGATTCAAAAACAATGACACTCTATTTTATATGAAAATAAGGAGGAAGTCTCATTTCATCATCTTTATTTATTTTTCAATCTTTACTATGTTTAGAAGACTCTCCTAGAGCTGACTACTCTTTAAATTATTTCTCTTGGAGACATTTATTTTTCTATAAACTATATTTTACACTTGTGAGCTTGAAATTGTAAAATATTTATGTGTTGCCTTTTGTTTTAAAGGTTCCTAGAAAAATTAATTGAAGGATGTTTCTTATAAATCCTTTCTGGATCTCAGTTGAAATCCCATGTGCATGTACCAAGTATTAACAGCTTTCACTTACCTGTGTATTCCCTAGAAAAAGGATTGGCAAACCCAAAAAAATGCTAGACTATTAAAAATCATAAAACTTGTGGATAAGAGTGGAGATGTTTTTGACTAGGTGATTTATATTCCCATAATCACTCTAAATCATTCTGTATTTGTTTCTATTTTTATTATTTTATTTTCAATATATGTTTTGTTAAAGAAAAGAATATAATTATATCATAAACAAGAGAGGGAGATTTTTCTAGGAAAATAAAACTTTTAATAACTCAATACCTTCACCATATAGATACATAATATGGTTGGTATTTGATAACATACATGACGATTCAAACTCAAGGTGGAAGACAATTTACTTTAAAAACCTTATTTTAAAAGTTTTATGGATATATTTTCTGAACAGTTTTCTTCGAAATTTTTAAAATATATTTTTAATATATTTATATAGACATAAAATAGTTATAATGAATATTTTATGTTTCTTTTTATTTTCATTCAATGTTTTTAAAAAATGAATCTTTTTATGGAATGTTTTGAATTTCAAAACAAAATACAAAATAAATGTTTTATTTCAATGTATATGGTGGAAATGACTTTTCCCTCTACCATAATTTCTAATAGATTTTTGGATTACTTTACAACAGTTCATATTTTCATTAAATAAAAACCATATTTCCATTTTAAAAGGTTATTTTTTTATTAAAAATGTGTTTTTAAAAGGAAAGGTTATTTTGATATCCAAAAGTGTTTTTCATATGATTTTAAAATATTTTTTCAAGGGTTTTTTTCATGATATGGTCCTTGAGAATTGTTTATGATAAAAGGGTGGACCTGATATATATCCTAAAGATGGGTGAGCATAATATAGCTTATATTATGGGTTCACGTACATAGAACTCCAATGAATTAGTTAGTGATTATGTTCTTCAGATAATTATATTAGAATTTGACCATATTTTTATTCCAATTGTAAGGGTTTTATAAGGGTTCAAGGATGATGATGCCCTAAGGAACCTACGTGAATTTTCTAATCTTTCTAATGAGTGTTATAGAAATAATTTTATTTTAAAAAGGTAATATAATAATCGTTTTATTAGAGAAATTATTATTCCCTTTTAGTGTAAAATGTATGTTTTTTTAGATATTTTTTTCATCGATTATCATGTTCTCTAAGAAACCCTCATGATTAGGATTTTTCCATTATTTTTTCTTATAAAGTATTTCATGAAAAAAGTTTGGCAAAAAATATATTTTCATGTGAAAGTAAATGATTATTTGAGATCAAGGTTTATTATTTTAAAGGAAAACTTCCCTTTGGATCTCATGGTTTTAAAATGGAAAAACATATTTCGTTATTCTTTTTATGTCTATTTTTGTAATTTATGTTCTTATCCCACATTTTCAAATGTTTCTCAAAGTGTTTAAGGATGAGTAAGACAAAATAAGAAGTAAATTTGATATTCTTGGATATTTTTCATGAATAGAAAATGTATTTCATTATAAAATTTTTATATTGTGGGAAAATTGGATACTAAGAGTAAGTTTAGAACTTGTAATGTATGGGATTATTATAAAAGATTTATAACCTAATTCTCTAAAACTATAAATTTAAAAAGATCCTAGAATAGATATAAAATTAATTCTTTTCTAAATACAAAATTTACATATTGACTAAGGTAATTTCCTTATAGTGGGTGTCAAATGAAAGGTTTAGATAACTTTTTAGGTTATAATATTTTTAAAATTGTATAATTAAAAGATTTATAATACTTTAGGGGGACAATATTTTGGTTTAGAATCATTTGTCTCATATAAAATTAGGTTTTAGTATGTTAAATAGAAATACTGTTATTTTTTGAGGTCATATTTATAAGGATAATCAACTTAGGTTTAAATTATTTGAAAGTTATTTATTATATAATTTCTATGGTAATTTTTTTTGAAAAGACCATTTTCATTTTATCATGAAATAATTCATTTCCTGTTTTAATGATATTCTTTCCAATATATTAAAGAAACTTTATCAAGGTGAAAGGAGAATGATATCACGTAACCTTTTTATTCATTCCAGCTGATTTAATCATCACTATCATGTAAAAATATTGTTCAAATGATTTTGAAATCTCTTTTAACATCCAAACCAGCTATAAGAAACTATTTTATCTATCTAGAACCTTTTCATTTCTCCAAAATTTCTATGGATCATGTATTTTTTTTTTTTCTAAAATATCAACTCATCCATCTTATTAAACATTGTAAATACAACAAAAAATTGAAATATTTCTTTTTTTGATATATGGATTTCATAATAAAAGATGAAGGTTATATGAATAACATAAAAGAATACCCTAATGTTTGGATTTAAGGTGTGAAATATTTTTTTATATTATAATTATGAAAAATGATTGGGTTTATTTTGATGAAACATAAGAACATATTTCATATCATTGATTTGAAGGACTAATATATTAAGGAATGAAATAAAAAGTCATAGATAAAGGATTAATAAGGTGTTTTAAAAAATTATGTATATATAAATGATATTATAATATATTATAAATACTTTTAGAATCATGAAACTCCTAAGAATCATTCTATAGTGGGTTTATCTTTCAAAATTCATAAAAAAATTTGATCTATGGAATCAATGCCTTTGAAAACTGGTGTAGTGAAAACATGAAGATTTTTAAAGACATTAATTTAAGGACATATGGTGAAGGAATAAATAAAACTTTTTTTAATATGTTCTTGATATTATAGAAGTGGTATTCAATTGATATTATTTAAAAAAAATAAGTTGTATTGAAAACCTTATAGGTTAAAAATAGATTTGATAATTTAGGATATTATTTATTATTTTCATCATATTTTTGAGAATTTTATAGTAATTGTATTAATATTAATTTATAAAAAAGAATATCCACAGGCTGAGTGATAACCCATTGAATCTGATAAGGCCGTAGGGCTTGGACCCAAAAATGAAGGGTGAGAAGGGTACAATGCCTACCACTAGCCTATGTGATGTCCTAGTAAAAAAATTGATAGATAAAGATTAAGTTGATATTAGGAACATTATTTTTTCATATACATAACCATGGGGATTAAAAGTGAATTTTTGATTAAGTTATTAATTTTATTTTATAAAAAGATCATGATATTTTTTGGAACATTCTATAGTTAAGGTAAACAACATATTATAGGATTTTATTTTATGATTGAAGGTTTATTTATATTTTTGAGTTATATATGATTTTAATGAGGATTTATGGTAAATTAAGTCAATTATTGAAATGATTAGTATATATTGGAGATTATATAACATTGGAATACATTTTTTGTATGAGGTTTTAAGAGTGATTGATGTTATTTGGAGATAAATATTAATTTTATCATGGAAAAATATGTGATCAAATCATTGTAATATTTGGGTTTTAGTCTTAGTCAAAAATATTTTGAATAATTTTAAGGATAGTTATTTATATGATACTTTTTTTTGAACTTTGGGTGTTATTATTGAATTTTGTAGATTAGGGTATTGTTTCTTTGTATGAAGGTTTATTTATATTAGGAATTATATTAACTAGTTGTTACCATAATGTTTTTGGATAATGTATAAAAATGAGATGAATGTCTTGTTATAATTTTATGGATTATTTGATCCATTATAAGTTTACTTTAGAGCTTCAAGCATAAAAAATTCATCATGAATACTCATATTTTGGAGAAAAATATATGATTTTTGTGGAAATTGATTAAAGGATAAAATTTTACTTGTCAAGTAAGTTTGATACATTATTCTAATAGTTTAAATGGTAAATTAATTCCTTGAATCTAGGAAAAATAATCTTAAAACAAAAAATGTTATCCTATTACCTTCATTTCTAATGAAACGATGGTCTTTTTCAAACCTATTTTTTTATGGTTTTTGGATATTAACTTTCTCATGTAATTCACTTTCTTATGATAAATGATCTCTGTTTCTCCCCATCATTATTGGACTATTAATTTTTTCCTCTATTTCTATATTTTCACTTAAAACTATTGTTCTCCCATTTAGAAACCTAGTTATGTGTTTTTTAGATAACCATTATACTTCACTTTCTATATTTTTAATAGGAAGTTTTGTTAACACTTTTTATGATGTGGGATTTCAATAAAGGTATTTTAAAATTTCAAGCCTTAGATTGTTGATATCATGTTAAAATTGTGAGGTTTAAATTTATTAAAATGGGTGAAATGTATTAACCCTGTATTTTAAAATAAATATTATGTTCGATAGCGTACAAGATATACACCACTTATTTTAAAAGAACTATGAAATATTTTTATATAAATATGATCATTATAACCAATTCATTAATTTTGAGGGTATGAATAGGGTTAACTAATTTATGAAATGTATATAAAGGCCCTACTAAATATAAATTTATGTATAAATGCTTAGTAAATGAGCACACAATTTTAAGTAAAGTCATTTTATGTTTTAAAAATATGTTTTCTTCAAATATGATTTTTATTTCCTTTTTTGTGAAAGAATATTGTAATTAATTTTTAGAAGTTTTAGAAATTTAGTTGAAAAAAAAGATATCATTTTTTTAATATTCATGTCAAAATTATCTTGAGATAATTTTTTTAGTGTTTTCTAAAAATTTTGATATTTCAATGGATAGTGAAAAACACTGCTTTTTGAATAAAAAATTAAATTTTATATTAAATTATTTAAAAGTAAAATTATATTTTGGATTAGTTTTAAAATTTATTTAGTTACTTTTTATTAATAATAATACAATTATATTTTTGGAATGAATTTTATACTTAAATTTGGTCTAAAAACATTTTATACTTAAAAAGGAATTTTTTTAAAAAAATTATTTTCATCGCATTTTGAGGGTTTAATTTTAAATTAAATTTTGAATTTTTTGTAAATTGAATATGTAAAAATGGATGCCATATTTGGAATCAGGAAGTCCAAATTTTTTAAATATCCCCACTTTTTAAGTCATTATGAATAGTAATCAAAGTAAATTTTATTACAATGATAAAGGTAATATGGGTTAATTAAGGGTAAAAATAATATGATAAGGTCTATAGAGTAACCATAAAACTTGAATTAATTTTATTTAATGATTATATTTCATCCAAAATCATCTAACATTTTAAAATATGAACTTTCTCCATTTGGCCATGATTTTTTCCTTTATAATATTTTATGTTAAAAAAGTCAAAAATGACATTCTCTTTGTTTTATTATCTTTCAGTGTTTTACAGTGGGATAAAACAATTATGGTTTGTTATAAATATAAATTTTAAATATAAATTATTTTTATTTTTCATGGTAATTTATTCCAAATTTTTAGAGATTAAATAATTACCTTAAATGATTATGTAATGTTGAGGCATTATTTATTAAATTAAAATTAAAATAAAATAAATGGTTTTAAAAAAATTAAAAGTAATATAATTTGGATAAATTATTTTATTAAAAAATCGATGTAAATATAATATTTTACTTATTTTTTAATTCATTATAATTAAATTCATTTGATGTCATGATATCTCCAAAGTAAAATTAAATGAATAGTTCAAAAAATGAAATTAATGATATTTTATTATTAATGATGTTTTATTAAATGATTTAAAATTAATATAATATTATATTAATAAAAGTGATTAGGATACGGTTTAAAATATTATACATGGTCCATTTAGGTACCAATTTCCATTCTATAGTAACTATATTGAAACCTTATGAGTACAAACATTGATGTCACCATAATTGTCAAAAGGGTTAACATTGGGTTAAAACAAAAAGATATGGGTAAAAATAAAATGTGAACCTATAAAAAATTAATTGTATGAGAGGGTTTATAATTATTATCATATTTAATTATAATTTTATCAATTTTGATCCATTTTAATGTGAACATTAATTTATATTAATTTAATACATTAAGAAATTCCATGAGTACCCCTCTCCTCTCTTATAAAAGGGATCCTCCTTTCCTCTTTTACTCGCACTTCGAAAGCCTTTTTTATTTCCCAATTACTAAAAAAATACCTTACTTACATCCCTTACAATTTATTAATGGCCTTTTTTATTAAAAACCCATCCTAAGAAATATATTGGTGTAAACCATAAAAGGTTTTCTGAAAAAGTAGTATAGTTCTTAACCATGCCTTTTCATATTATTTCATCTTTCACCACCTTAAAATATTATTCAATATTTTCAAAATTATAACCCCATAATATTCCAAATACATATATGTTATTTTTATAATTTAATCACCTACATCTACCTCCCATTCCATCAAACGGGAAACACGAATGTCGTTCATGTGTATGATGGGCTACCGCCTCACGAACCAATGTCATTTGTTTTCTATCACAGCCTCTCAGGGATGACTATAATTATTGATTTAATGTATATATATGATAATAATTAAAAATTTATAATTATTAAATTATAATATATCATTTAATTTCTTACCTTTCCATTCACTTAAAAATGATAATGTCATTTATGCATACGTGTGGACTGCCACCACCACAAAGCATTGTGATTTGTTTTTCATCACCGCAGCACACAAATGATATATATAAGTATATTTAATGAAATAATATTGTATTAATGATATAATTATAAATCTTGTAATATAAAATAATTTTTAAATTATTTCCATAATGATATTTGAAAAATGGATATGCTATGCATGCGTACATGAGACCTACCATCTCCATAATTATAACATAGTTCATTTTTCAGAACCATGTTTCATGTTTTATTTTAAACATACAATTGTTTAATATAAATGAAAATTATTTTATCATTATTATTATGTACTTGATGGAATAATGAACACTTTGACTATGGTCAACCTACTGATTTCGTTTATGACATATGAGCCAAATATTTTCAAAACATCCAATGTAAACTTAATTGATTAGGTAACTGTATATAAGATAGAATTAAATTAAAAAAAATAAATTTAAAAAGTTTCTTATGGAAGTCAATAATTAACATTATTACATTATTCAAGAAGATAAATATCATACATAATTATTCATGCTCAATATAAGGTACACTTTATAATAACATCCTTGTTTTAAATGTTTTATGGGTTTATTTTTGATGTATTTTTATTCTATATTTTTAAAAATACCATTTTAATATATATATATATATGGCCATAAAATAATTATAAGTAAATTTTATGTCTAATTATAATTTTATTCAAATGTTTTTAAAGGAATATTTTTATGGAATATTTTGAATTTCATTACAAAAGACAAAAGGAATGTTCTATTTTAACATATATGGTGACAATTAATATTCCCACTGACATTGTTGTTAATTGATCATTAGATTCATTTAGAATATTTCGGGTTTTCATTAAATAAAAATCATATTTCCCAATTTTCTAGGAATTTTGTTTTTGAAAATAATTTTTTAAAAGGAATGTGTATTTTGATATTTGAAAGCGTTTTTAAAGGATTTTTTATAGGGTTTTATTCATGATGTTGTCCTTGGGAATTGTTAATAATAATGAATGAACCCGATATATCTCATCAATACAAGTTATCATGATAAATCTTATATTATGGTTTCACCCAAATGTTGTTACAAATAATTGGGTAATGATTATTCTCTCCAGATAATTATGTTGGAATTCGACCATATGGTTATTCCAATTGTAAGGGTTCTATAAGGGTTCTATAAAGATGATGTATGGAGGAACTTACATGAATTTTATATTCTTTCTAATGAGTTTTTATATAAATCCATTGATTTAAAAATTTATTCTAATAATAATTTGTTTAATGGAATGACTATACCCTATTGGTGTAAAATGGTTTTTTTTAGAAAATGTTTTCATGGGTTTTCATGTTTTCTAAGAAACACTCGTGATTATGATTTTGCCATTATTTTTTCATACAGAGTATTTTATAAATTAAATTGGAAAAAATATATATTTCATGTGTATGTAAATGATTATTTGAGTATATGGTTTATTATATTAAATGAAAAATTAATTTTTTTATCTCATGGTTTTTAAAAGTACTAATGGGTTTCATTCTTATTTTTATGTCACTTACTGTGATTTTTGTTCTCATACAACATTTTAAAAAAAATTTCATAGGTTTTAAGGATGATTAAGAACAAAAAAGAATTGATTTTAAGAGTCTTTAATATTTTTCTTGAATAAAAGATGTATTTCATCGTAAAATTTATATATTTTGGTAAAAATGGATAGTAAGAGTAAGTTTAGAACTTTTATGTAAGAGTTATAACCAATTTCTATTGCAATATAAACTTGATAAGAACCTTGAAATTATAAAAAATAAATTCATTTTTAAATATTCAGTTTATAGATTGAATAAGGTTGTGTATTTATAATTAATGGGTTTAATAGAAAGTGATTAATCATATTATCAACATCTCCCATGCCAGAACTATGTTGGAAATGCTTGATATGTCTTACTCCTCCAATATGACAAACTATAACTTTTTTTCTTCTCAAATATGTGATAAAATTGAGGTACAAATACATTACATCTATTTTTGGTTATTTTAGTTAATTTTATACTTTTTTATCAATTATCTAGAATGGGTATTAATTTTGAAGATGAGGCCTTTGAACATTGGTTACTTAATACTTTGCTTGATTCATGAGATAATTTACTTGTTAAAATAATTTGAACTACTTCTAATGGTTTTATGACATTTTTTTTTCAAGTATTATTTTTTTTAAAGAATAATTAATGAGTCATATTTAAGAAACATATTATTTGTGTAGTTTTGTAATACCAATAAATTTCATGGGAAATTTTTTCCTAAATACTTTGAAATTTTATGAGTATGTGGTTTCTGACGGCGCCTAATTCTGAGGACTGGTGTGCCTGGAATCAATTTTTTATGTTTTTTCTGGGTACGTTTAGTAAACGTACGACCGAGATTTTTTATCTTTTGAACTGGTGCTTGGGATTAAAATCTGGGGACACTGATGAACTCGCAGCACCAGTATTCGCTTAAGGGGACATTTACCGCAGTTGCGTTTTATGTAGATTGATTGTTATAATTTGGGTTTTTATCTTAAATTAAATAAAATTATGGTGATACACAATTTTATTTTAAGAGGTGGTTATTTCTTCCAAGAGGAAGTTAGGGGTGGGGCCCACACCTCACATAACCTCTCATATAAGGATTTATTGTGGTGGGGCCCACACGAACCCAAACCCTTTCACCTCACTTAAACTCCCCATTAACACCCCTTATTTATTGTGCCAACTTTCCATCAACTCCTCTCTTTAATTGTGACTTTCCATCTCCTTCTCACTCCCATAAATTTTGGCAACACTTTTCAATTATTTAATGGAACTCTTTAATTAATTAATTAAAGTGTTTGAATTTTGAAATTCATGTGTGAATAAAATAATAGCCTTAGATATTATTTTTGTTGTCACTCATTGTGTTGGGAGAACTTTGGGAATGATATGGATAAATAGAAGAATAGTGTTCTTCTCTCGACGAAGAAGACCACTGACGAAGATCATGAAGAACGCTCCACGACTCAAAGGACGTGGAGAAACTTCTCCTACTTTTCTCTTCCTCTGAAGTTGACGGAGTGAGACCGTTTTCCACGGCATTGATAAACGAACCTTATTTCGAGGTAGGGGGTTTGATATAATTTTTAATTGAATGAAATTATATCTCGTCCTTGGTGAATGATTGTTTTGTCTTTGGCCAATTGATATCGCCTAACGCGGAGGGTGCGGGCCGAATAAACAGGGCCCGACGACCCTCCGATGTTTCTTGGATATTTTGGCGGCAACAACGAAAGGTGGCGGTGAATGGAGGTCGCAGTGATTGGAGGCGGCGACTGCGCACCGGCCGCGTGAAGGAAACAGTAGCCCACAACCACGGGCCGCTCGGCCAAAGAAGAAAAAGTCGGTCGTAGTCGGCCGGGCTGTATAACCGAGGTGCCTATAAGGTGCCGCATTGTGGTGAAATGGGGTTGGCTCTCCGCGGGCCGCTTCGGTGGTGAATCGGCCGGCTGCCTGCCGGCTGGGTTGAAGGAGGTCGCGGCACCCACAGGTGCCGCATGGGAGAACTGCGGCCCGCATGTGCAGGCCGCTCACGCCAGGAAGATAGGTTGGCTTCAGCTGGCCGGATAGGAGTGGTGGTGTCACTCAGTGCCATCAGTTTGGGAAAATAGGGGGTAGCCCCCCCCCCTCGTATCGCTCGGCCAGCCAGGCCGAGTCGCGCCACGCTGGGACGGGCTGCACCCCGCCGGGCCGGGCCGCACCCTGTCTGGCCGGGCCGCGCCTCATCGGGCAGATCCACGCCTCAACGAGCCGGGTCGCGCACCACCTAGCTGGGCCATGCCTCTCCAGGCTGGGCTGACCCCCCTGTCAGGTCGGACCCACCGAACCCAGTTGGGCCGACCCACCAGCCCATTGGGCTTGACGGGTCGGCCCCGTTTCACTTAAACAGAAATAACTTTAAGACCACGCATCTGATCGACGCGCCACCTACTGAACTGGGATCCTTGTAAAGAGACGTTCTTTTTTCGATACTCTATGTGAGTTTTGGAAAACTTTTGAAAACGGCCGGGTTTGGAACGAGCAAAATTCCAACTGGGGCCCTGGAACGGAAAAGGCAATAACTCTTAGATTGTGCGTCCGATTGACGCGTCGTCTATCATGTTGGGTTCCTTTTGATGAGACGGAACTTTGGGATACATAAAATTTGGACTTCGTGATAGTTTATGTATCAAACCCTTGTCTCGAGGAGCAGACCCTCCCGGAATCGAGCATGTTGTGTGGGGGTACCCTAGAGCTGGTTGCGACTGCGACAACAACCATACTAGAATCCTCGGTGGGTTCGACGATGAAGACAACAGTACTATAATCCTCTGTGGGTTTGATGATGACGATAACTATACTAAAATCCTCCATGTGTTTGACAGTTTGACTTCTGTACTAGTATCCTGAGTGGTTCCGCCAGAGTAGCTGGTCTAGTATCCTACATGGGTCTGATAGCTTAGCTGGTCTAGTATCCTACCTAGGTCTGATAGCTTAGATGAAAGAGTGGATATATCTGATCTTCTCTATCGCTAAACAAAAGATGTATACCTCTGTGAGCTGACTCTTGACTTTCAATCGTTATCATCGATGGGATTGACTTGTTTTCTTGTGTGGACTGGGTTGTGCTTGGGCACGAGAATTGGAGCTGAACTGGGATTGATAACTTAGGTATATGTATGGGCATAAACCTAATTAGGGTTAGTTGATACTTCGTTATTGTATCTTTCCTTTGTGTTTTATCCTTTGTGGATTCTGAGAGACCATTGGGGGTCTCGGGGTCCCTACTGAGTATCGTTATACTCACCCCTGCATGGGCTATGCCCACTCCTCGTTGTGTTGGATGCAGACGTCGAACAACATTGACGGAGGCTGAGAGCGAGCCATGACCAGATGGTACCTGGAGGTGGACCACACGACGAGATGGTACACAGAGCGGACCGATAGACATGGAGTGCTAAGGTGGTCATCTGTACCTACCCTTCAGGTAGGATACTCGGCGGACGTTCCAGGAGCTTCCCTTTTTAGTTGTTGTCGATTTTTCAGTTGTATTTCTTTCTGTTGTACTTGTACTTTACTGTTGGGCTTTTATTTCCAGCCCCCTTTACTTTCAGCACTACTTTCTGTATAGAGTTTTCACTTAGTGTTTACTTCCTGTTGCGTACTTTTTTTGTGTGTGTGATACTTATTTAAAGGCAATGCCTTCTCAGCTTAGGGATTTACGCCTTTGGTGCTAGTCGCCAACCCCTGGACTATGGAAGGCGGGTTTGGGGTAGTCACAGCATGGGGGCCGAGGATGGGTTGTGACAAATTGGTATCAGAGGGAGGTTATGTGTTCTACTAGGGAACTTAGACTTTGATCATTACTTCTTTGAAGCAATAGTGTTAAGAGTATTGAGTGTGGTTTTTAGTCCAGGGAGTCCAGTGTTGGTGCGGCGGCCGACGAATCCATACACCAGGACCCTGACCACTGATTTCTGAATCAGTGCGTGAAAACACTTATTGCGTGTGTGTTTCCTTTGAGAAGTTTTCTTTGTGATTACTTTGTATCATCTCACTAGGTATATTGTTTTAACCATGGCACACCTGTTTCTTTTCAGGATAGCCACACGAAAGTAGCCATCTAGGGTTCCGAGTTACATACGAGATGACATCCCACCGAGCGACGAGGCCTCGGTGCAGGGCCCCATCATAGCGGAGGAACCAGAGGTACCACTACCCACTGGGTCCCCGATTCCACAAGCCCCAGTAGCAAAGAGTGTAGGACACCTTAGTGCCTTACATGAGTTCCAGCGCCAGAGTCCTCCCACATTCTTGGGAGAGACGGACCCACATGTAGTTGAGGATTGGGTGGAGGCTATCGTTAGAGTTTTCAGATTGGTAGGGACACCATCCGACCTTATGGTGATCCTTTCCATGAGTCTCCTACACGTATTAGTTGGTAGATGGTGGAGCTTGAGGCTCCTGGTGCATGATGAGGCATCTTTACTTTGGATAGACTTCGAGAGTCTCTTTTTCTCGTAGTTTCTTCCATCCACCCTTCGTGCAGTGCGGATTCAGGAGTTACTTCATCTACAGTAGGGCATCATGACAGTAGCTCAGTACTCAGCAAGGTTCACTAACCTCTCATGCTACTCCACGGACATGGTATGGGACCCATTCTTCAGGGCCCAGACCTTTGAGTATGAAATCAGACATGAGACCGGGGCTTCGATGATCTCCCTCAGAATTCTGATGCAGGTGGGAGTACCAAAGCGAGCCCTTCTTGTGGAGAGCTTTCTTGCTGAGCCGAAACTATCTGCAAGACCCACTATAGGACGAAACATAGCATAGTCTTCTGCAGCCGGTAGTAGACAGTTGACGCATAGGTCAAGGAAGACTAGGCCATCAGGTTGGTGACCTCAAGATACAGCTATAGTTGTGTGGGGCACATAAAACTGAGCCAGCTATACAAGGATCAGGCAGTGCTATGCATGCGGCAGGTAGGGTGACATGGCTCGGGACTACCAAACCCACCAAGCAGATGATCAGAAGACAGTATAGGGACCTCCCAGGCAGAGTCAGAGGTATGACTATGGTGGTCCGTCAGGAGCAGGCGGACATGGCAGAGGAGTTGGCCGAGCAGCGGGTGGTGGATGATGTTTGGAGTCTCTACCACCACCACCAGCAAGAGGTCCACTCCGACCACAGGGATCTGTCAGGAAGAGGCAGGCTCACCTCCAGGTAGTCTTGGCCAACTATCATGGCACACCTGAGATGATTCGAGGTATTGTCTGTGTCTATTCCACCCTTGCTGCAGTACTTATAAACACAGGTGTGAGTCCTTCTTTTATTGTCTCTGCCCTTGTTCAGAGCTCGAAATTTCTGACGGAGCCCTTGGCTCGATCCTTACCGCTAGAGACTCCTACGAGAGCAGACTCGATGATTACGCACTGGTGCCGGAAGTGTGAGCTTACTCTAGAGGGTGAGAGCTTCGGCTGGGATCTTCTTATAGTGGCGTCGAGGCCTTATGACATCATCTTGGGTATGGACTGGTTGTCTACAGTCCATGCTCAGATCGACTACATTAGGCGCAAGGTGTGGTGTGTCCGCACGGATGGGACCGGGTTCACCTTCGCTAGTGAGAAGGAAGACTTTGCAGTGCAGGATGGACTTACGTAGAGGAGGAGGTAGCCAATCACACATCAGTTGGCTAGTCTCATCCTTAGTGCGGTTGATGTGCGGAGTTCGAGTTTTCCTGTTTTGGTGGATCAGTACGTGGATGTTTTCCCGGATGAAGTTCTAGGACTACCTCCTCATAGATAGGTATACTTCTACATTGACCGGTACCCCGGAGCAACACCGATATCTACTCCAGCATATCGGATGGCTCTCGCCGAGCTTCGTGAGTTGTGGGTACAGCTGGAGGACTTGCAGGGGAAGAGATTTATCCGACCCAGTGTTTCACCCTGGGATTCTTTGATTTTCTTCACCAAAATGGTGTATGGGAGCTTGCGACTGTGTGTCTACTACCATCGCATGAATCAGGTGACCATGAAGAACAAGTACCCAATCCCGAGGATTTACGACCTCTTTGATTGGCTCAAGGGAGCACGATGGTTCTCAAAGATAGACCCCAGGTCAGGTTATCACCAGCTCAGAGTTTGAGACGAGGATGTCCAGAAGATGACCTTCAGGTGTCAGTATGGCCACTACAAGTTCTTAGTTATTCCCTTTGACGTAATCAATTCTCCAGTAGTGTTCATGAGTCTCATGAAAAATATCTTCCAGACTTACCTCGATCATTTTGTCATGGTTTTCATCGATGACATACTAATTTACTCGACTAATGAGGAGGATAATACCTACCATTTGCGGGTAGTATAGGATAAACTCTGAGAGAATCAGCTCTATGGTAATCTCTCAAAGTTCTAGTTCTGGATTCGAGAGGTTCACTTCTTGGGACATGTTATCTCGGAGGCTAGAGTTTCAATGGATCTAGTGAAGATCGAGTCAGTTCTTTCTTGGTAGCCCCCCAGGAGTGTGACGAAGGTATGGAGTTTCCATGGTTTGGTTGGGTACTATCAAAAATTTGTGATAGACTTTTCAAGAGTTTCATCACCACTTTCATCATTGATAAAGAAGGGAAAATCCTTCATGTGGTCAGAGAGATGCCAGCAGAGCTTTCAGGAGCTGAGACAGAGATTGACTAATTTTCCAACCTTGAGGCTACCAGAGGGGGGCATTGGGTACGTAGTTTACTGTGATGCATCAGGGACAGGACTCGGGTGTGTCCTAATGCAGGATCAGGAAGTAATTGCCTATGGTTCATGACAGTTGAGAAAGCCCGAGCAGAACTGAGCTACCCAGGACCTGAAGTTAGCGGTAGTGGTCTTCGCCTTAAAGATGTGGAGGCACTATCTGATTGGAGAGCGCTTTACAGTGTACTCTGACCACCAGAGTCTCAGGTACATATTCCCACAGAAGGACTTGAACATGAGACAGCGACGTTGGATCGAGTCCCTCTAGGACTATGACTTTGAGATAGTATATACTCCTGAAAAGGGGAACGTTGTGGCAGATGCTCTCAGTAGGAGATCGGGCATTCAAATACTAGTAAAGGCGACAGATAAACTAGTCGCATTGTATATATCCTTTGTGGATAGAGATGGAGCAACTTTTCTACAGTATCTCACAGTCACTCCTACACTTCTTCAGCAAGTCAGAGAGGCACATCCTGGGGATGTTGACTGTGAAACGCGACGCGGTCATATATCCTCAGGGCAGGCACCTGATGAATTTTATGAAGGAGGGGAGCACATCATCCTCTTTAGGGGGTGTACCATGTTACCAGTTGCACTATAAGAGGAGGTGTTGAGGGAGTTCCACAATTCCCCTATAGCGGAACATCCCAGAGTGGAGAAGATGTTTCAGGACCTCAGACAACAGCACTGGTGGCTGGGTATGAAGAATGCAGTAGAAGAGTTTGTTTCATGATTCCTCACTTGTCAGCAAGTGAAGGCAGGGCACCAGGTATGAGCAGGCTTGATACAGCCCTTAGGGGTCCCAGAGTGGAAGTGGTATGGGATACCCATGGATTTTGTGACGGGGATTCCACCTACATCCAGAGGAAACGACTCTATCTGGGTGATCGTAGACTAACTCACCAAGTCGGCCCACTTACTACCGATCAGAGAGCATGACTCAGTAGGGATATTGAGATGCCTCTACATTCAAGAGATCGTACGGCTTCATGGTGTGCCATCGACTATCATCTCTAATAGAGATGCTCATTTCACTTCCCAGCTATGGAAGGGGTTGTAGGAGGCCTTTGGGACGTAGCTATGTCTGAGCGCCACCTTCCATCCTCAGACAGACGGTCAGACTGAGAGGACCATTCAGACTCTCGAGGACATGCTTCGTGCATGCGTCCTTGACTTTGATCATAGCTGGGAGAATCACTTACCCTTGGTGGAGTTTTCATACAATAACAGCTAACACTCCACCATCGGGATGGCTCCATACGAGGCACCGTACGACCAACCTTACAGATCACCTCTATGCTGGACCGACCCAGGGGAGTCAGCACTTGTAAGACCATAGATAGTTCAGGCTACGAAAGAGAAGGTGCAGATCATCCAGGAGTGGATGAAGACTGCACAGAGTAGACAGAAGTCCTATGCTGATAGGAGACGGAGAGCACTGTAGTTCGAGGATGGAAACCATGTATTCCTATGGGTCTCACCTCAATGAGGTCTATGGAGATTTGGCCGACGTAGTAAGTTATCTTCGTGTTTCATCGGACCTTTCCAGGTCCTCAGTAGAGTAGGCGAGGTGGATTACCGCTTGGCCCTTCAACCTTTCTTGCATCGGGTGCACGACGTCTTCCACGTATCTCAGCTGAGGAGATACGTGCATGACCCATCTCACATCATCGATCACGGGGAGCTAGACATAGATGATAGGGAAACATGCACGGAGGTTCCAGTGGAGATCGAGGATCGACAGAAGCATGTCCTACGTGGACGGTTGATTCCTCTAGTGTGCATTCGTTGGTAGCACTAGAACCTCCAGGATAGCACATGGGAGCGGGAGGATCAGATGCATGCTCAGTACCCACTTTTATTTCCCTAGTGTGTGTTGTAGATTTACGAGGATGTAAAGCCCTAATGTGGGGGTAATGTAAAGACCCAAAAATTTCAACGAAGTTTTTTTATTAAATACTTTGGAGTTTTATGAGTCTGCGGTTTCTAGAGGCACCTGATTCTGAGGCCCGGTGTGCCTGGAATCAATTTTTGAAGTTTTTTTCAGGTACGTTTAGTAAACATACGAGTGGGTTTTTCTATCTTTTAAACTGGTGCTCAGAATTAAAATACAAGGACACCGATGAACTCACAGTACTGGTATTCATTTAAGGGGACCTTTACTGAGGTTGCGTTTTATGCGAGTTGAAAGTTATAATTTAGGGTCTTATATTAAATTAAATAAAATTGTATTGATACACAATTTTATTTTAAGATGTGTTTATTTCCTCTAAGAAGAAGTTAGGGGTGGGGCCCACACCTCACATAACCTCCCATGTGAGGATTTAGTGTGGTGGGGCCCACAAGAACCCAAACCCTTTCACCTCCCTTAAACTCCCCATTAACACCCCTTATTTAATGTTCCAACTTTCCATCAACTCCTCTCTTTAATTGTGACTTTCCATCTCCTTCTCAATCCCATAAATTTTTCCAACACATTTCAATTAATTAATGGAACTCTTCAATTAATTAATTAAAGTGTTTGAATTTTGAAATTCATGTGTGAATAAAATAATAGCCTTAGCTATTATTTTTGTTGGCACTCGTTGTGTTAGGAGAACTTTGGGAAAGCTCTGGGGAAATAGAAGAATAGTGTTCTTCTCTTGATGCAGAACACCATCGATGAAGATCACAAAGAAAGCTCCATGACTCAAAGGACTTGGAGCAACTTCTCCTACATTTCTCTTCCCCTAAAGTTGACGGAGCGAGACTGTTTTCCGCAGCTTTGATGAACAAACCTTGTTTTGGGGTAGGGGTTTTGATATAATTTTTAATTTAATAAAATTATATCCCATCCTTGGAGAATTCTTGTTTTTTCTTCGGCCAATTGATATCACCTAACGCGAAGGGCGTGGGCTGAGTGATCACGGCCCGACGACCCTACGATGGTTCTTGGATATTTTGGCGGCGGCAATGGGAGGGGGTGACGAATGGAGGCGGCAGTGACCGGAGGCAGTGACCATGCACCGACCGCGTGAAGGAAACTGTGGCCTACAACCGTGGGTCGCTCGGCTAAAAAAGAATTGGCCGGCCGTAGATGGCCAGGATGGAGAACCGCGGTGCCTCTAAGGAGCTGCATTGTGGTGAACCATCGGCTGTGCTCCATGGGCCGCTTCAGTGGCGAACCATCCGGCCGCCTGCCGGTTGAGTTGAAGGAGGCCACGACATCCATAGGTGCTGCGTGGGAGAACTGGGGACCAACCGTCTAGGTCGCTCGTGCCAGGAAGAATGGCCGACTTCGGTTAGCCAGATAGGAGGGGAGGCACTGCTCGGCACCGCTGGTTCGGGAAAACATCCCCCCCACCCCCACATCGCTCGGCCATCCGGGCCGAGCTGCGGCCATCCGGGCTGGGCCGCGCCGAGCCACCTCCCTGTCGGGTCGTACCCGCCAAACCATGTCGGGCCACCCGCCAGCCCACTGGGCTTGACGGGCTGGGCCTGTTTTACTTAAACAGCAATAACGTTAAGACCGTGCGTCCGATCTACGCACCTCCTATGGTACTGGGATCCTCATGAATAGATGGTCCTTTCGGGATATTCTATGTAAGTTTTGGAAAACTTTGTAAAATGGCCGGGTTTGGAATGAGCATAATTCCAACAGGGCCCCTAGAATGGAAAAGCCAATAACTCTTAGATTGGGCATCTGATTGATGCGTCGTCTATCATGTTGGTTTCCTTTTGACAAGACGGAGCTTTGGGATACATCAACTCTGGACTTCGTGATAGTTGATTTATCAAACCCTTGGCTCGAAAATCAGACCCTCCCGGAATCGAGCGTGCTGTGTGCGGGAACCCTAGAGCTAGCTACGACTACAACGAAAACCGTACTGGAATCCTCTGTGGGTTCTACAATGATGACAACCGTACTAGAATCCTTTGTGGGTTCGATGACGATGGCAACTGTACTGGAATCCCCCGTGGGTTCAATAGTTTGACATCTGTTCAAGTATCCTGAGTGGGTACTACAGAGTAGCTTGTCTAGTATCCTACGTGGGTTCGACAGCTTAGCTGGTCTAGTATCCTACATGGGTCTGATAGCTTAGATGAATCCGTGGCTATATATGATCATATCTATCACTAAATGAAATATGTATACCTGTGTGAGCTGAGTCATGACTTTCAATCATTATTATTGATGTGATTGGCTTGCTTTCCTGTGTGGACTAAGTTGTACTTGGGCACGAGAGTTGCATCCGAACTGAGATTGATAACATAGGTATATGTATGGGCATATACCTAAGTAGGGTTGTTTGATACTTCGTGATTGTATCTTTCCTTTGTGGTTTATACTTCGTGGATTCTGAGAGACCATCGGGTGTCTCAGGGTCCCTACTGAGTATCGTTATACTCACTCATGCACGGGCTATCCCCGCACCTCGTTTTGTTGGATGTAGACGTCGGACAGAATTGACGGAGGCTGAGAGTAACCCAGGACCTGATGGTACTCGGAGGTGGACCACACGGCGAGACGGTACACAGAGCAGACCAATAGACGTAGAGTTCTAAGGTGGACATCTGTACCTACCCTTCAGGTAGGATACTTGATGGACGTTCCAAGAGGTTCCCTTTTTAGTTGTTGTCCCTTTTTCAGTTGTACTTGCTTTCTGTTGTACCTGTACATTGTTGTTGGGCTTGTATTTCCAGCCCCCTTTACTTTCAGCACTACTTTCTGTATACAGTTTTCACTTAGTGTTTAATTCATGTTGCGTACTTTTTTTGTGTGTGTGATACTTCTATAATAGAAATTCCTTCCCATATTAGGTATTTATGCCTTTTGTGCTAGTCGCCATCCCCTAGCATATGGATGGAGGGCTTGGGGTAGTCACGTCACGGGCCCCGAGGATGGGTCAGGACAAGTTTTGTTATAGAGAATAGGGGAGAAGTTTTGAAATGAATCAGGGGTATAATAGTCAAGGTAAAATCAAGGACAGAAGAAAATCCAGACCAAATCATAAGTAGTTTGAGTTTCCTCATTATGGTAAGAAATATAATGTTAATAAATTTATCTATCAACTAAAAAAATGAAAATATGGTGAAGGAAAATCAATATAAGAAAAATGGTGATGCTGATGATCATGTTATCACCGCAACAGGGGTGATCTTGTAATTGTTTATGATTCCCTTAATATTTCTTTTGATCATTCTTGTTGGGTTATTAATAGTTTGACCGAGTTTCATGTGACATAAATAAAGGAGTTATTTATATATTATATAATAGTTAATTTACAGATTTTAAATATGGGAAATTATTCTCATGTTGATGTTGTGTGTATGAGAAGTATTTTTTTAGTGATTAACATAGGAAGTATGCTGATTCTGAAAAATGTTCAACACGATCTTAATGTTCATATAAATCTCATGTATACTAGTATAATTGATTATAATTGTTTTTTATTAATTTTTGAGATATAAAATGTATCCTTAAAAAGGATTCCTTAATATCAGATTAAGTGAATAAGAATTTTGTTTATATTAGTCTAGAGCTTCTATTTATTATGATATTTCTTATGTTGTTCAATGTAGTGTTTCTTCTAAATTAGGAAATAAGAGGCTTATCCGCATCAATTAGAAGTGTCTTGGTCATTTTTCTAAGAAACATTTTCCTGCAGGTTTTAAGGGTGTCAAATTGGACACATGTGATCATTATATGGCCGAAAAATAGAGCAATATTAGTTTCAATAGTCATCCTTCTCCCAAAAACTCATAGATACCTGAGTTGGTAAATTTAGATGTTTTCTCCTTTAAATTCTAAGAATTTAAATTATGAAATTTATTTTATTATTTTTATTGATGAATATTCATACAGGATTATAGTTTACGTTTTCTATTTAAAAAATCATGTTATTAGTTATTTTATGTAGTTTTCATTTTCAGTTAAGAGGAAAATTGGTAATAATTTTAAATGTTTTCACACTAAAAATTAGTGTGGGTAATGTGATAATTTTAATGATTACTATAGGTTGGAAGTTATTCAACATTAGAATACACCTCAAATAAATAGTTTAGGTGACCAAATGAACAAGACTTTTATATAAAGAGCTTAGTGGTTAATTTATAAATCAATGTTGCTTGAACATTTTTGGTATGGGGCCTTATTTATTATTGTATATATTATGAATTTATCACCCATGATATTTTTATGAGATGATACTATGGAATGATTTTAGTGTGGAAAGGAGATCATGTATGATCACATGTATGTTTTTAATTTCAATGCCTTTATTTATGTTATTATAAATAAGAGATCTATGTTGGATTATAAGATACGACACTACATTTTTATTGATTTTGAAAATGATGAGTTTTGGTGCAGGTTATAAGATCTTGTTTTAAATAAACTCATAAAAACCCATAATAAAATGTTAATATATATTTTGACTATTACTGAAACTGATATGGGGGAAATCCCATCTTCTTCAAATTATGATGGTTTTGTTAGTCTTGTCCTAGTTTTTGATTCATTTTTAACTCACATTGTTGATTTTGATGCCCATTTTGACATGAATAATGATATTCATGGTTAAAAAGTTAGATTTGATGTTTTTTATACACCTTTTGTTTCCAATGATCCAGTTATAGCAATTTTTAATTACTCAAAATTCTATGTTGGTGATCATATCGGCATCCTACCACTTCTACTTGGTATTCACCTAATTATTGTGTTCTGCTCACTAAAGGTGGGAACCAAAATAATTTAATAAAGTGGTATAAAGTGATCATAAAAATAAATGGGTTGTTTAATTGTATGTTGATGTGATATCATTTCCTAACAACCATTCTTTTGAGCTGATGAAGCTACATATTGGTAAGAGATATTTGAAAAATTGGTTGATTTAGTAGATTTAAAATAAATAATCATGTTATATTCCATGATATAAAGAAAGGTTATTTGTCAAAGGATTCAATAATAATAAATGATATTATTTTCAATTAGATTTTCTCACCTTTTTAATAATTTCTTCCATTTTATTTTTTATTTGATTAGATTCTAGTTTGGATTTACATATTGAGAAAATGGATGTGAATATAGCTTTCCTCTATGGAAATTTACATGAGTATATTTATATGGGGAGGCTAGAAGGTTTTTTTGGGTCATGTAAAGAAGATTATGTATATGGGTTGAATAATAGTTTATATAGTCCAAATCAATATATGAGACTATGGTATAAAACTTTTGGTCTTTCATTTTTCAGCAGTGATTTAAGAAGACCTATTCTAATCATTGTGACTTTTTTCAGAGATTTACTGATGATGATTTTGTTATATAAATTATTTATATTAATGATATTCTCATTAGGGGACATTATACTTCTAGAAGTGAATTATTAAAATATATTTTTCAATATTTTTTAATGAAAGACTTTGGACCAGAAAAAAAGATTATTGGCATGATGATCTATCATAAGAGAAAGGATAAGAAATTATGGTTATCTTAGGAGTGATATATTTAGAAAGTGCTACAGATATTTTCTATGGACTAAGAAGAAGTGGTTATTACTCCTCTTACTTCATATTTTAAATTTAGTTCTAGTCAGTCACCTTATATTAATGAGGAGAGAGAGATATATAAATATATAGAGAGAGAAGATATAAAAAATACCTTATTAATCTATTATTGTTTCTTTGATGTATACAATGATATGTAATATACTTGATATAGCGCATACATCTGATATGATATTAATTTTATATCAAATATAGCTATAGAACATTGGTATGTAGTGAAGAATATTTTCTAATATCTTTATGGAACTTTTAATATGATATTGTGCTTTAGTATTGGGAATAAAATTCTAAGTGTATTTATTGATTCAGATATGGAGGGAGATATGGATTCAAGTAAGTAAACATCATGATATTTGAATACTTCTATAGAGGGAGTTTATCATGGTAGTATAGATTACAGATATGTGTTTCCTTATATACCACTGAGTCTGATTTTATTATTTCTATAGATGCATGTAAAGAATTTTTGTGGATGAAAAAATTATTCATGAGATCAATTTAATTTGGGGAAAGTATTTTTTATTTTACGATATTCAAAATGATATTTTTTTTGGAAAAGAACCATAATTTTCAAGGTATATTGAACCATATCGATATTTCGTGTCATTTGATCTAATATTTCATTGATTTTAGATAGATATATCACGATAAAAATCAAACGGATGACAATTGTTCAGTTAATGTCAACTGAGATTTTACGAAAATGTAGATTTGAGGAAAGTCCACTGATTTCATAATTGGCAGTAATCCCTAGTTGAGTCAGTGGGGTAGTTTATTAGATTCCTCCTCACATGGGGACCTCAGATAAATTGATAAAATAAAAAATATATAAAATAAAAAATAATGGATACAAATAAGGAATTGGAGAAATGTTGTATGTGATGGATGATTTTAAATGGGAATATTTTTGGCTTCTGGATCTTTCTCTTGGTGTAATAGGGTTTTAGCTCACTTTAGGATCTACAACTAATAAAGATTTTTTTGTTCTGTTTGTCTTTGATTGATGGTGGAATTATATAATCCTAGTAATTTTTCTACACTTTTTCATTTTAATTGAAAACCTTTGATCTATTCAATAAGGTATTGTATTTGTATTTATTTCTTGGGATTCATTCTTAATTTTCATATTGATTTTGTTCAATTATCTTTTCTATAGTTGATCCAATTTTAACATAGTATTAATTTTAAGAATATGATTGACTCGCCCATATATATTTTTAATTATTAGTGGATTATGTTTCCAGTTCTATGTTTCATGTGTTATCACTTTTTGGGATTTCTATTTTAAAAATAACTGGTGTCGACTGTTTAATTTTATATATACATAATTTTGGTCTATTTCAAATTTAATTTTTTATAGACTCTTTCAAATTAAAATGATTTTATTACACTATGTATTGTTTTACATTCATTTTCATGTTCATCACTGGTCTATTTTTCTTACAATGATATACATGTACATTGTAAGTTCATTCTCAACATTTTCATTTCTTATGAGATTATAAATAAATGGATATGTACACCCTACAGTGAAAGGATGAAAAAAATGTCATTAAGGTGATACAATAACAGAACATGAATAATAAATTGTATTGACCACTACCTCAGTCTATTACATAAATAGAAAAACACTAATATCACTATATTTTGATCTAATATTAGAAGAGAATAAAGTTTAATACAGTGCTTCATTATACAGTTGGAATAAAGAAGTTGGAACAACTAGATGATGGGTCTTTGTAGGTGCATAAAATATACTTTATTAGTGATTTTAAACCACTAATAATGTTAGTGTTGATAAACAACATTGATCTTTATCAATGTTAAAAAACATTGATAAATAAACCTTTATCAACTCTAAATTTAACACTGATGAAAAATATATTTTATTAATTCTATCTTTAGCACTAATGAATTGTTATTTTATCAGTGTTATCGTTAGCACTGATAAAGGTAGTTTTTATCATCATGATATATATTTTTGATAAAATCACTTTGCCCTTATTAAAGACCGAATCTACAAAAATAGTACCCTGAATTAGCCAATGATAAAATTAATAAAATTAAATTACAGTAATTTAGTACTTATATACAATTGATAATATATTTGCATTTCATCATTTTAATAAAAATATAACATCAAATAATTTCAGTACAATGTAATTGCATTATTGAAAATTCACTTATAAAAAAATTATTTATATCAAATACAAAAAAACCCTCATAGAATGAGTTCTTTAATGACCAACAGAGCCTTATACAAAATAAGTGTGTTCTTATAATAAAAACAATTCTTATTGAGTAATTCTATATAAAAAATATAAAAATACATTATAATTGTAATTTCATATAATAAGTGATAAATTTCAATCGGAATGATAAATAGTTATGTACTACAAGTAATGAATGAGTAATATATATTTTTTCAAAAGTATCATGACAATTCAAGTGTGTTTTTTTATTTTGAGTATGTTATACATGTTTTAAAAGAAAATGCCACTTTTAATTTGAAAATATACACTTTCAGTTATACTGGTCAAACAGGGAGTTATATTGATGTGTGGTTAATTAATATAAGACAAAAATTAATTGATGATTATCTTAATGTATCATGATAGTCATTCCACATTTGATAGGTCGTGATTATGTGATATATGTTTTGAACAAAAATACCATTTTAAGTTGAAAACATGTACTTTTATTCATACTAAAAACTTCATGTATCAGATTGATGTGTGGTTAATTAATATATGTAACAAATGAATAATGGGTTATTTTTCAAAATTATTATGCTAATTTGAGTATTTTTTCCAGTTGTGAGTATGTTACATGTGTTTTGAACTAAAATGTCCCTATTAAACTAAAAACATGAACTTTTCGTCATACCTGCCACACTGTGTGTTGGGTTTATGTGAGGTTAATTAATACACATTAAAAATGGATCACTGGATTTTTTTCCTAATTTATTATAATAATATAAGATATTTTTTAGTTTTTAATATGATACATACTTTTTGAACAGAAATGTCACTTTTAAACGAAAAAAACACACACTCTTCCATATGAGCCACACCAAGCATCAGATTGATATACAGTTAATTCCTACATGTCAAAAATTAATTAAGGATCATTTTAATATAGTATCCTATATTTGTAGTCATGTTTTCTTAGTTTAGAGTATGTGATGTTTGTTTTCAATAAAAATGTAAAATTTAAACATAAAACACAAACTTTTAGTCAGGTCATCCACATCATTTTTCAGATTAATGTTTGGTTAAATAATACATTTAAAAAATGAATAATGGATCATTTTACAAAATTACCATGAAAATACAAGTATTTTTCTTATATTTGAGTATTTTGTATGAATTTAGAACAAAAAACACTTTTAAATGGAAAATATAAAATTTCAATCATACTATCCACATCATACACTGGATAGATGTGTGGTTAATTCCTATAGTTATGAAATGAAAAATAGATCATTTTCCAAATGTATCATGTTAGTAGGATTATTTTTGTAGTTGTAAGTATGTGATGCATATTTTGAACTAAAATTTTACTTTTACATGAAAACAAAAATTTATAGTCATTATAGATACACCATTTGTCATATTGATATGAGGTTCATTGGTATAGGACACATATGATTCATGCATAATTTTACTAAAGAATCTTGACAATAAATGAATGTTTTACTAGTTGTGAGTATTTTAAACATGTTTTGATCTAAAATTCCACTTTTAAATTGAAATGATACACATCCAGTCATATTGGAAAAATTGTGTATCATATTAATGTTTAGTTAATTTATATAAGTCACACATGAATTTTAGATCATTTTTCTAAAGTATCAAACTAATATGAGAATTTTTTCTCTATTTTGAATATGTGATGTGTGTTTTGAACTAAAAAGTCACTTTTAAACTAAAAACAAACACTTTCATTTATACTAACCACACTATATGTCTGATTGACATGTGTTTAATTCTTATAGGTCACAAATGAACCAATAATAATTTCCCTAATGTATCATGATAATACAAGTGTGTTTTCTTGGTTTTCACTATTTGATGTGTGTTTTAAACTAAATTTTTAATTTTTAATTTAAAACATACATTTTGAACACATGTAACTAAAATAAAAATATATATATTTATAAATATATTTTCATGAATTAATATAGGTACTTATAAATCTAAATAAAAATATTAACTTTTACAATAACCATATAATTGTAGTATATAAATTGAAATAAAAATTGCACTATTAAAAGTTAAAAAATTATTATATATCAATAATTAGAAAGGAAAATTTAACATAAATTGTATATAAATTTTTAGTGGATTCTATAAAAGATCACGTCGGTATGAAAATTTCAATGACTAACTAGTAGTGTTTATCAACTAAAACCACCACACCATGAAATTTGAGATCATTTATGTATAAAAATATCTTTTTTCATATTAATTATCATTTATAATGATAAATAATATGGAAAATAGATTTTTTAATATAAAAAAACTCATGTCACTAGGTTTAGTGGTTAAAATTTATAAAAACTAACAGCTAGTTATTGAAAATATTATAATCATTTGATAGGTGTACCCTATTTTGATATTTATTATTCTTTTATTTAATGAATTCATTATTATAAGTCATATAGAAACATTAAAATGACATAAAACTAAAATAAATGACACCATTAATGATAAGAAACCACCTCATTAAAATGTTTACAAACATTTTAACACTATGTAAGCTTTTCACTCATTATAAAAAAATAATTCCTCTTTTAAATATCTATATTTTCAAATTTTGGGTAGTTCTAGAAAAATATAGATAAAAAATATTTAAACATATTTTAAAATAAATTATTATTAATTTTAGACATTCCATTATTATGATGCTAGTTTGACGATAAAATATAATATCTTACATAAATTTATAAATTTAATAACCACAATCAATGTGATTACTTAATTTTAAACACTATAGAATCATTGAGATAAAATAATTAATATGTTTTGATATATATGGTGATGGTAAAAGATTATTATATATATCCTAATAGTTTTTTGGTTGAATAAATCCGTAGGTTTCTTATGTACATTAACAATCCTCATACCATGGTTTTGATGATAAGTAAACATCACCTTATCATAACAAAATTTTTATTAAAACATAATATAAAACATATAATTTGAAGTTTACTTATAAAATGTTGAATGTGATATATTACAAATTCAAAATGAATATTATGTGTGGTCGATTTTTTGGATGTTCGGGCATTGGATACAGAATAATTATCTTTTATGAATTAAATTTATTTAAAACTAGCATCCAGTGAGTCCTAAAAAAAGAACAACTAATAGAAAAATAAAAATATATTTTATATGAATAGAGTGTAGAGTTTTATCCCTATAATGTAGGTATTAAGAAGATCCTATTATCTATTATTTTCTTTTCAAACATTGTATATTTTTTATGTTCTCTTACTAATATTTCATCTCCATCCATTGATGTTTTTTCTATAGAAGTGACATTATGACTAATGAATCAAAAAAATTATTTGAAAGGTCTTACCCTTAAAATGGTGTGATATATATGCATATAGAAAATATTAATAATACTAAACAATAATAAATTAATTAAATTAATTATTATAAAAATAAATTAATAAATATTTCATCATATATATATTCACAATTGAGTCTCCCAGCCATTAATTCTTAATAATTTATTTATATTCTCAAGATCCATCATGTTTTTAATAACATAACCATTTAATTTTTATTCATATTCCGTGTAGGACATATTTTTTATTTTTGAATGTTATATCCTGAATTTTTTATTATTAATTAATACAGAATTGAAACTCATATAAAAAATGAACCCTAAATAAGTACTTTCAATCTATTTGTTGATCCTTTAGATTTTAAAGACCCGGTTTTTTCCTTATATGACATTGGAATATCTTTATATATATTTCCATATATAGGCACTAAGATGATGTGAAATTTTGAGGCCCGATGTGCCTGAAAAGAGTTTTAAAAAAATATTAAGTTTTTTTTACTATTCACATGATGTAAATGGTATATATCTCTAAAGGTAATCCAGATCAAAAATCTAAGGGCATAGTTGATTCCAGAATACGGTGTTTACCATAGGCGGGGTATAATCTTTGTCAGTGTGAAACTTCTATGAGAAAAGTCACCCAGGGGAAAATCATAAATAAAATAATTAAATTTATTTATTTTATTTATTTTATTTATTTTATCTCAATCTCTAAATTTAATAACATTTTATCGGGTCTTATATTTGAAATCTGAGACATCTGTTGAGTTCGAAATGGAGTGTTTTTTCTATGTGCGATATAAAAAAGGGGTGTAGGAATTTCAGATTTCTACACTGATCAGTGCTTCTATAAATAGATGTTTAATTTTTAAGGATTATGGTTAGGCCTAATCCTATCTATCTCATGTCTCTCTCTCTATCCCTCCCAACCATTCTTCATCGTTCTTCATCGAATCGAGGAGTGGTCTTCACCGACACCTCATCAAATCAGGATGGGAGCATAACAATCGCATTGGCAGTGATAAACGGAGGGATAGAGGTAGGATTATTCCTTTATTTATCTATTATTAGATTATAAATTTGATAATCCATCCTTTTATATTTTAATTCATTGTTGGATTATCATTATTTGATGGCTGCACTAACTTGACCATCAATCCAGGATGAAAACTCTTTTGTTCCATTCGCGTTCTTCATCATTCTTCATGGCGTTCTTTGTAAATTTTATTTGATGCATAAAAACTATAACAGATCATTGTTAAAGGAATAAGGTTGGGAATACCTCGACCCAATGATCATAGGAATGGCCTCAGAATAATTTTTGGGCAATCGGTAAAGTCACGATGGTCCACAGAGTAAACCACCGGATCACCATCAGCGTGGAGGTGGCCCACAGCAGTGGAATGGAAGGTGTTAGAGGTGGCTATAGAAAGGTAGTCGGAGGGTGGTGTGGCTTCTGTAGGTGGATTGGATTGCAGCCACACACTTGGAAAAGTAGTCCAGGAGCAGGCTGGCATGCACGGGAGACTGGGGGTTCCGGCATGCCATGACATCGGCGGACGATGGGCCACTGAGGTGTTGGGGAAGACCACCGAGACCAGGGGATAGGGGTCCCACAAAGACCCATATTTCACGGTTCTTCTATTCAAACGGGGAGCTGATCCACTCACCCAGTGTCATGCGGAACCAGTGAGGCATAGTATTGGTCACTCAGTCGATCGGTGTAAGAAAGCATGCCACGGGTTGTGTGATACGGGCCATAGTAGGCAGGCTGGGCCACTGAAAAATGGGTCAGGCCCACGGCTAAGACATGGGTTGACTTCAATAGAATGGTCCGGCTAGGGTAGGCCAGTCCAGGCAGAGGGGTCTGACCAGTTTGGGCCAGACTGGCACAAACTAGAACGAAACACCTTCAAACGCATGTATCTCCTAAACTGCGTGTCCGATGGACGTGCCATCTATGGATACACATCCCTATAATCGAGAAGGATATTTATAGACTATTTAAGGAATTTTAAGTATTAGTATCTAGGTTTGTGTGAATGAAATGCCTAAATTGAATAATAATAATTTAATTATTATTGTTTGGGGTTCTTGTATCGGACCTATCTCCTAAACGGGATGTCCGATTAATGCATCATCAGCTGCGGTGCGACCCTGATCCTTGGGAGAACTTTTCAAGACAAATTTTTAGTGTTTAAACTAATGTTTATTTTTGGGCCCCATGAGGTCCAGTTCGTACATGTTGTGGTGAAATGCATCTTTTTCACCGATTATCCATTTTCGACGAAAGAGTAGTATATTTTGTGTGTTTTCTCAAGATGATCACCATGGTGTAATCTATATAAGTTGTTTTAGGACTGAGATGTGGGACTCATGGGACATCCTTTTAGTACAATGCAATAGGATACTAATTTTCCATCAGATGTCCATTATGGAAGATAAATATTCTATCTTTCATGTTTTTCTGAAAGGATTGAAATAGTGTGATCCATTTGGATGTGTGGAGACTTATTCATGATCTCCTTAAATGTGGAAATATGAAAGGTATATCAGTGGAATATATTTCAATAGTTTTTTAAGAGAACCCAGAGCTTAGGCCATCTTTGACTCTTATGAGAGAGGAGAATATATATGAAGATATGTGGTCGAATACTCTGGGCTGTTGAGGAGGCATGTTGGTGAAGTTATGCCTTTTACCCTCTAGATCAATGATGAGCGATGTGTGATCCTCGGCCTTCTGACTAGATGTTCCATGTACTTTGGGAGTACCTTGTCACACCTAGGGGTGATTTTTTCAATTTAGTACTCTAGAATGGTTAGGTACAGTAACATATGATGAGGCAGGGTCACACATCATGTGGGACCCAAACCTTCCATGTACCACTCTACAAATCATCTACCTCTCATATCTCCTTCTTTTAGACTCAGATTGTGGAATGTGAGGTGTTTTTTTCAAATAAAATGCAATGGTTCCCTCTTTAGTGGCTTTTGAGATTTGATATGAGATGTTATGGGTGGGATTCCTATATGAGGCGACACCTGATGATTAAAAAACTAATTTTCTAAGAGGTACCATCTATAAGGGATGGACATAGTTTCTTGATGATTTCTAAGAGGTACCATCCAAGAAGGATGTCCATAGAAGTTCTGATCTTATATCTAGATGGTATGGGTAGTGTTCCACGATGGAAATTTTTAGTAGAACCCTCCAGTAGGGATGGGGATGGATCCTCGATGACACTTGAGTGGAACCCTCTAGTCGGGTTGGGTATGGGACACAAATATTTTCTGAGTAGAACCCTCCAATCGGGCTATTCATGGTTCCTAAACCATTCATCAAGTGGAACCCTCCATCCGGGCTGGGTATATGTCCTGGATGACACTAGAGTGGAACCCTCCAGCTGGGATGGGCATGGGTCCTCAACTTTAAGATGACCTCCTTACTACAGATCAGTGACGAGACATAATTTGACTTACCTAAGGGCTCGTAAGAAAGAGGGGTGATTTCCCCACTAAGACACATCCTTTACACTTGACCAAAAACCATGAGAATGAGATAGTACTGACAAAAGAGGATGGTATCAAGGTGTGATTTTTGAGACCCTTGGACTTGCAGTTCTGGGCAGACATGTGGGATACTGGACATCGATGGTGGTTACTTATGGGACTGTTGGCTACTCAATTTATTGGGATAAGATATGATATGGAGATCCCCCTACTCTCCCATTTATATTTCTTTACTAAGCATATATATATATATATATCCTGGTTCGGTACCAAATCATTGGGTTTTTTCTACTCTCCTTCTAGGAGAGGCAAAGACACGTTGGGTATGCCACGTGATTTCTGTGTCTAGATTCTCATGGTTAGATGATTCATCTCTCATACTATAGGTAGAAAATACTCTATGATAAGTTCATATTCTCACCATTTTTAGCTCCTTGTGTTTATATGAGATTACTTCACTTTTATGTTGGGTTGAGTTGCACTCATTTTTCAGTAATCTTTTATTATACCTTGTTCTATATACTTCTCCCCTCTTCAGTACCTCTCTTGCTTCTCCCCTGAGCCTTTAGGGAATCCTACTAAGTATTTTCATACTAACACATTCTTGGGGGTTTCCCACACTTGGTCTTCCCCTGAAGAAAATGGATAAGTTGATCGTGACTTCATAGGTTCTTGGGGATATAAGATCTTGGACTATATGCGGTGGACGTAGATTAGGATTTAGGAGTAGAACTCTGTCAGTTGTTTTACTTTCTTTACCTATTGTCGATCTATGGAACTTTTCTGGTTGGGAGTGTATTTTTACCCTTTTCCTTTCAGTTTACTTTAAAACACCTGTACTTGTAGAGGTCGATGCATGTTTGTGGTTTTCATATATCATTGTTGTATCTTGCTTTCCTTTCCCTCTGCACTATTTGTATTGAGTTGGTTGTGTGTTTGTGTGTGTGTGTGTAGGTTATTAGGAAAAATCCTCCCCTAGTTTTTTGTGTCTTTAACTCTAGTCACCACCCCCTAGCCTATAGAGGTGGTCATGGGGTAGTTTTAACTTAATCCCCAACATGGTTCGGGTCATGAAAAAGTGGTATCAGAGGTTGTTCAACCCTTGGGACATTGTTTGGATGTTTCCCTAAAAATTTATTGGTTTGGTTTAGAGAAACAGTGTCAAAGTGACTCGAGAGAAGCTCTCAGGCCAGGGAGTCTGGTGATGGTATGGGTAGCTGATGTATCCATTCATCAGGACCTTGATTACCCACATGTTGACTTGGAACCCTAACACACTCATTTATGGGAACAATGGTACATGAATCATATAAAATTGAGTATTTGACTATCCTTCTTGAGTCAGCTACCCACTTTTTTTGATGTATATATTTTCTCATTTGACCATGGTACTCCTTGATGGATTCAAGATGCCTCTGTGATGACAACATTCTAGTATAGCATCTCCTATTTATGATGGTGATTCTTTGAGCGATGAGGCATCAATTCAGGACCCATCATGTGATCCCCTTTCTCTAGGTGTGAAGGTAGTATCATCTCCACCTGTTTAAAAGAATAAATATAAGGCCCCAGCCTTAAACCTTAATTATTATTGAATTAAATGAATAATTCACGTTGAGGATCTTTTCAGGTTTAGACTTTTAGAGAATTAGAACATAACTATTACATCTCAAAAGATTACAAAGTATTCACTTATACTATGTTTCCATAATAAAAAAAACTCTTATAAGAAACATGTCTAGTTCCAAGTTTTATATAGCATGACATTCCCTTGATCCCATCCTTGACCTTATTCCACATTAAGTCCTGTGAAAAACATTTCAAAAAAACTTGGGGTGAGCATAAAAAGCTCAGTAAGGGATACAAAAAGAATGAAAACTGTTACTTTTTCAAACATCAAGTAAACCATGTATACTATATCAAAGTAATACCTTCACCTTCATGAAGTAGTAAAACTCTTCGCTGAATAAAGTATCATTACTTACCTTTTTGTAACCAAAGTATAACCATAAAACCCATATAAAGAACACATAACATATATAAAGGTAACTTGGGACATAAACATACTTAATTGGAATAACCATACGGTTGACTTCCACACATATCACTTAATGGAATAGCCATACGGCCAATTTCCATATATACTTAATGGAATAGTCATACGGCCGACTTCCATACACAATGCATTGGAGGTTATAACGTAACCACCCGTCCTGGTATTCACGGCACCACCCGTCATATGGTTTATAACGTAACCACCCGTTAAAATGTCCAAGTACCAGTATAAAATCATAAAACATAAAACCAAAATAAAGGAATGATAACATTTCCACATTTCAATCACAATATATCATAAATATATTGACATAATAGAATCATTTTTCAAAACCATTTTCAATACCAAAATACATAAAAGAGTATATGGTATTTATTTTATTCTAAAAACATTACGGCTTGTTGAGGAAGCCAAAGACCAAATAATACTTGCGGTGGCGGAAAAGTTCGTTGTCACCGCGTACGTTAGAAAAACATTCCTTTTTGTCGTTTAGTAAAATGCTTCGTAGAAAAAGATTCCTTTTGTTTAAAAGTAAAAGTCAAAGGAGTTTATACACCGTATAAAAGAAAGTTGTGTATAAAACGAAATATGCCTCAATGAAAGGAGATTGAGACGAAGTCCCTTACCAAGATCATTTTTAAAATAAAATATATCCATTATGTGTATTCACTATAAGTACACATAAAGAATGTAAAAATACAAAATAAGACATAATAATATCATGACATAATTTGAAAGTAGGAGATTAACCCAAAGAATGGAAATTGGGTTAAGAAGTTCCCTTACCTTGGGTCCGACTTGACTCGATCGTTCTTTAACGTCCTGAATAATAAACTTGAGTTAATTTATACTTGATTAAGAACCTTTTTAAAGTTCATTATTCTTTTTATATCACTTATTTCCATGTTATAAACATTATGTAACCATTTAAGTTAATAGTGTTTGTTTTGTCAATATTTGGTTCTTAAGTCGAAAGTTGACTTCTTACAATTACATGTTGTTCATGTGGTCAAAAGTTCTTTATATCCAAAACGAAATTCCCGTTTTGGATATAATATGTATCATATATATCCAGCATATACATGTATTTATAATATTACATAATCATTTAGAGGTAAGAAATGAAATGCACCGTTCATGGAGACGGTAAGCCGTACGTACGCATGAACGCTACTTTCATTTCTTTGTCATATTAATGGAATTAAAAATAAATGAGAGGTATGTATATTTTAATTCCAGAATTATATTAATCATTTAGATATATCATTAATTATATATATCCATTATTTACATGTACTTTTAATAGTACATTACATTTGGGGATAAGAAATGAAATGCATCGTTCATGGAGACGGTAAGCCGTACGTACGCATGAACGCTACTTTCATTTCTATGTCATACATTAATGGAAAGAAATAATAATGATATAGAGGTATATTATAATTCCAGTATAACATCATATATAATAACTTTAAATCCATCCTTTACATGTCCCACATATGGAATTAACGAATCACATCACTTTTAGGGGGCGGTAGTCCGCACTTCCTTAAATGAAGATATCATGTTTACCCACAATGGAAACCATAAAGTTAGGCCCAAAATTAAAAAAACAGAAGATTAAGGAAAACATAAGCATATTATATATCATACATAAAAATAGTGACATCATAATGGCCACCTTTGAAGGTGTTAAATGAGTATTGAACAATCATCGTTTCGGGAGGCAGAATTTCACCATCCACGGAAACCGTATGTTCTTTAACCATTTGATGTAGTTGTGTGAGAGTGTAGCTCAAATAAATATTATAACAACATCCTAGTATATTGAAGATACTGGTGTTGTTACAAAAGAAGTAAATAAAAAGATTTTAAGGGTTGGAGAAGCAAAATAAAACAAATGAACAAGACAGAATGAATTACCTTTAAAAGTGTAACTCCCTTTTGATTTAAGCCTAAACGCTTCCTTTGAAAGGATTCTGCCCAAAGGGAATCCTCTAGGATGAGGAGAGGTATGTGGATATAGTAATTGGTCAGGGGATGGCCGAGCCAAAGGCTTGAGAAGTGTGTGAAATGGGGTAGAGGTGGGGGCCTTTTATAAGAGGAGAGGAGGGGCACTTTTGGAAAGTAAAGAAATGTTACTTTATTTGAAAATGTGTTTCAGTTTTAAAAGGACCCACATTGATATAATTCGTGGCTAAGGTGATAAGGGTTCGAAATCCACTCATCCAATTGGTTTTGGCCATGTGTAGGTTTTAGATTTTTCATTATCTTTCCATTTTATTTAAATCGTCAAATAATGATGTCATCGCTGCATCATTATTATGTCATATATAATTTAATTTATTTAATGTCTAAAAATTATAAAAAAAATACTATGATGTAGTAAATCTTTTTATATTTCCAATGACTATTTATAATCAAAATTTGGACTTGTATAATAACACTCAAAAATTAATTTAGTAAAACAATTTATGTTAGTGTCATTTTCACTTTAACATTAAATAAAAATATATTAATGTCATTTTCCAACTAAAGTGGCTCCATGGGGTCCCCAAGTTGGCCCATGGCTTGTCTTGGTCGGCCATGACTCACCCAATAGGTGTAGGACAAGTTTCATGGTGTTTTCACATTCTTATAATACCATTTTTACCTTAAACAACACTAATTACCTCTAATCGCGATTAATGAAAAAAAGTTACTATTCACCAAAAAATTATTTTAATCTCATTGAACCACATTTTACTTCTTAATGACAACCATGTATGTCGGATTTTCAAAATTCAATACACATTAGTGGTAAACTTTCATTTAACTGAAAAATCAGTTTGCTTGATTACCACTTAGTGGTTTCACTATTCATCAAAAATTGAAGTTTTTCAGAAAATTACCAAAAATTCACCCTAAGCTATATTTGATATTCCGAATTCAAAAATGAATTCCATTTTAAAAAATTAAAAACATATAAGTCAAATTAATTAATTTAATAATTAATTCCCGCTGTCATGACAAATAGCGTGTTTTTGTGAAACAATAAGTATCAAAAGATTGACACCAGTTTAAGTCCAATTTCAAAGTGAAATTGATTCCAATGACCACCATTGGATTAACTGGTAAAAATATTTTCTAATTTCACTTTAAAACCAATTAAAATAATAATCTAATCATATAAATAAATTAGATTAAAAAGAGGTTTTGAATTAAAATACAACATTTTACACTATTCATAAAAAAAATGAACTTTATCAGAAAGGTACCAAAAATTTACACAAAGTAAATTTTGATGTCCCGATTCTAAAGAAGAGTTATATTTGGTCCAAAATAAATTATAAGAGTGATAAAAACTATATTTAATGTCGGTTCACCATTAAAAGGTGATAAGTGAACTTTTAGTGAAAATTAGAGTATATATGCCCTAAAATTGAACTCTTTCCGTATTTTAAGCCTTTATCTTTTATTGGGTAAATGTATAAACATTTAAAAACATATCTAATCATATTTTAGTTATTTCTATCCATTCCTGCCAGTACAAGAGCTACTTGTTAACTAACATTTAAAATAATATTATTTTATTACTAGTGTGCTACGTAAGTTTCAAAGAAACTCATCGTTGCGTATCGGGTACGCTATCGGACATAGCAACCCATTTAAAATAAAATTAATATTTAATTTGTAAATATTAATAAATATGAAAATTCTTTATTCTTTATTTACCTGGGATGTTACATCCTTCCCCCCTTTTGGGAATTGCGTCCTCGCAATTTTATTCACTTATCAAAATAAGTGGGGGTATTTATCCCTCAGAGCATTTTCAGATTCCCATGTTGCCTCTTCAATCATGTGGTTTTTCCACAAAACCTTTACCTGATGAATCACCATATTCTGTAACACTTGCTCCCTGTGGTCAAGAATCTGGACCAGTTGTTCCTCATAAGATAGGTTCTCTTCCAGCTGAACTACCTCTGGACTCAAAACATGAGATGGATCTGGCATATACTTTCTCAACATCGAAACGTGAAAAACATTGTGTACCTGAGATAAACTCGGAGGTAAAGCCACTCGGTATGCAACTGATCCAACTCTCTCCAGAATTTCGTATGGTCCAACCAACCATGGACTCAACTTTCCTTTCTTACCAAATCTCATCACACTTTTCCAAGGATAAACCTTGAGAAAAGCATGATCACCTACCTCAAAAGATAGATCCTTCCTCTGGTTATCCGCATAACTCTTCTTCCTGCTCTGAGCTGTTCTCATGTGTTTTCTGAATCAATTGAACTTTCTGGTCCCATCAACTTCCTTTCACCCACTTCATTCCAAAATGATGGAGTTCAACACTGCTTCCCATATAATGCCTCAAATAGTGCCATCTGTATACTGGAATGAAAACTGTTATTATAAGAAAACTCAACCAAAGAAATATGTTGGTCCCAACTTCCCTGATAATCCATAGAACAAGCTCGTAGCATATCCTCCAATGTCTGGATTGTTCGTTCTGACTGCCCATCTGATTGAGGATGAAAAGTTGTACTAAAATTTAATTCAGTACCCAACGACTTCTGAAGGCCTTTCCAAAATTTAAAATTAAACCTGGGATCACGATCCGATACAATGGAGAGAGGAACTCCATGTAACCTGACTATCTCTTTAAGATATAGACGGGAAAGTTGATCAAGAGAGAAAGTATCTCGTATAGAAAGGAAATGAGCAGATTTGGTCAAGCGATCAACAATAACCCAGATTGCATTATTACCTCGAGATGTCCTCGGTAATCCCACAACAAAGTCCATGGATATGTTTTCCCATTTCCACTCTGGCACTGGTAAAGGCTGAAGCATCCCTTTCGGTAAATGCCGCTCTGCTTTAACCTGTTCACAAGTCAAACACTTCACCGTAAAATTAGCAATACCTCTTTTCATTCCATCCCACCAGTAATACTCCCGAAGATCTCTATACATCTTAGTACTGCCCGGATGAACTGAAAACGGAGAACTATGAGCCTCACATAACAACTCATTCTTCAACTGTGAATCACAAGGCACACATAACCTCTTCTCAATCCTCAAAACACAAACACAAACTTTTCCAAGAACTCATGGAAAATTTTATTCATAAGGTCCATGAATACAGCAGGGGCATTGGTTAACCCAAAAGGCATAACTACAAATTCATAATGGCCATATATAGTACAGAACGCAGTCTTCGGAACGTCTGCTTCTTTTACTTTCAACTGATGGTACCCCGACCTCAAGTCAATCTTCGAAAAATACTGAGCTCCCTGGAGCTGATACCACTTCATTCGATGGCCCAACATCTTCTAAAGTTGTCGCAAATGATTTTACCACCCCTTTCTGCTTATAGTCTAACTGCTTCCCATCACTCAAGCTCCTTGTCGGACACTCGTCTGCATAATGACCCATTTCATTACACTTAAAACATCTTACCGTTGGCTTTTCATTTCCTTCTTGATCATCTTCCTTACAGTTACGAGCAATATGACCAGACTTACCACACCGAAAGCACTTACCAGACTTGGATAAACATTCTCCAGGATGCATTTTACCACACTTCTCACAGGATGGATATTTGGTTTTCTTACCTCCTTGCTTATTTGATGAATTCTTCCCCTTTTCCTGCCAACTAGACCTCTTATTCTGTTGTTTGTCATAGAACACCGGATCATCGGCAAACTCCATTTCTACCTTCTCGGCACATCGAACAAGTTTTTCATAACTTTTGAACTCACGAGAAGCTAAATCCCTTCGATACTTTGGCTTTAACCCTGAGCAAAAACGGTTTATTTTACTATCAAGATCTTGTATGAAGTTTGGAGCATACCTTGCCAATCGAGTGAACTTTTCTTCATAAGTAGCCACTAAATCATCCTCCTGCCTCAATTCTAGGAACTGTTTTTCCATCCTAAGACGAACCACCTTAGGAAAATATTTCTCAAGAAACATACCTTTGAATTCATCCCAGTGAGGATCCTCAATCTCATCACTATCCCTTATATTTTTCACCATCGACCACCACTGATCAGCTTCACCTTCAAAACGGTAAACAGCAAGACTAACCTTTTGATGTTCTGAACACCCCATGACATCAAAAATCTTCTCCAGTGCTTTAAATCACCCTTCAGCTTGCACAGGGTCAGATGATCCTCTGAATGATGGGGGATGTTGCCTCATGAAATGTTCCACCACTGACATGTTCCTCTGCGGTTGATCTGGCTGATCTTGTGCATGGATACCACCACCATTTATAGCCTGAGTCAACTGTGCCATCACTGCAACAAACTGTTCAGTTCCGATTCCGACCATCTCAGGTTGCTGATTTGGAAGGTTATCTTCCTCCTGATGTCGTCCCAACATAGCTGCTTTGTTTCCTCTGCGGAAAACCATTCTGAACACAGAAATATCTTAGGCGAAGCAACATGGTAATCCGTAAATGCTATATCATTTCAATCATATTATAATTTAACACTTTTCTAACTCCTAAAGTTGTCTAAACCGTCCTCTGATACCAACTATAAGGCCCCATCCTTAAACCTTACTTATTATTGAATTAAATGAATAATTCACGTTGAGGATCTTTTCAGGTTTAGAGTTTTAGATAATTAGAACATAACTATTACATCTCAAAAGATTACAAAGTATTCACTTATACTATGTTTCCATAATAAAAAAACTCTTAAAAGAAACATGTCTAGTTCCAGGTTTTATATAGCATGACATTCCCTTGATCCCATCCTTAAACTTATTCCACATTAAGTCCTGTGAAAAACATTTCAAAAAAACTTGGGGTGAGCATAAAAAGCTCAGTAAGGGATACAAAAAGAATGAAAACTGTTACTTTTTCAAACATCAAGTAAACCATGTATACTATATCAAAGTAATACCTTCACCTTCATGAAGTAGTAAAACTCTTCACTGAATAAAGTATCATTACTTACCTTTTTGTAACCAAATTATAACCATAAAACTCATATAAAGAACACATAACATATATAAAGGTAACTTGGGACATAAACATACTTAAGTGGAATAACCATACGGTTGACTTCCACACATATCACTTAATGGAATAGCCATACGGCCAATTTCCATACATACTTAATGGAATAGCCATACGGCTGACTTCCATACCCAATGCATTGGAGGTTATAACGTAACCACCTATCCTGGTATTCACGGCACCACCCGTCATATGGTTTATAACGTAACCACCCGTTAAAATGTCCAAGTACCAGTATAAAATCATAAAACATAAAACCAAAATAAAGGAATGATAACATTTCCACATTTCAATCACAATATATCATAAATATATTGACATAATATAATCCTTTTTCAAAACCATTTTCAATACCAAAATACATAAAAGAGTATATGGTATTTATTTTATTCTAAAAACATTACGGCTTGTTGAGGAAGCCAAAGACCAAATAATACTTGCGGTGGCGGAAAAGGTCGTTGTCACTGCGTACGTTAAAAAAACATTCCTTTTTGTCGTTTAGTAAAATGCTTCGTAGAAAAAGATTCCTTTTGTATAAAAGTAAAAGTCAAAGGAGTTTATACACCGTATAAAAGAAAGTTGTGTATAAAACGAAATATGCCTCAATGAAAGGAGATTGAGACGAAGTCCCTTACCAAGATCATTTTTAAAATAAAATAGATCCATTATGTGTATTCACTATAAGTACACATAAAGAATGTAAAAATACAAAATAAGACATAATAATATCATGACATAATTTGAAAGTAGGAGATTAACCCAAAGAATGGGAATTGGGTTAAGAAGTTCCCTTACCTTGGGTCCGACTTGACTCGATCGTTCTTTAACGTCCTGAATAATAAACTTGAGTTAATTTATACTTGATTAAGAACCTTTTTAAAGTTCATTATTCTTTTTATATCACTTATTGCCATGTTATAAACATTATGTAACCATTTAAGTTAATAATGTTTGTTTTGTCAATATTTGGTTCTTAAGTAGAAAGTTGACTTCTTACAATTACATGTTGTTCATGTAGTCAAAAGTTCTTTATATCCAGAATGAAATTCCCGTTTTGGATATAATATGTATCATATATATCCAGCATATACATGTATTTATAATATTACATAATCATTTAGAGGTAATAAATGAAATGCACCATTCATGGAGACAGTAAGCCGTACGTACGCATGACCGCTACTTTCATTTCTTTGTCATATTAATGGAATTAAAAATAAATGAGAGGTATGTATATTTTAATTCCAGAATTATATTCATCATTTAGATATATCATTAATTATATATATCCATTATTTACATGTACTTTTAATAGTACATTACATTTGGGGATAAGAAATGAAATGCACCGTTCATGGAGACGGTAAGTCGTACGTACGCATGAACGCTACTTTCATTTCTATGTCATACTTTAATGGAAAGAAATAATAATGATATAGAGGTATATTATAATTCCAGTATAACATCATATATAATAACTTTAAATCCATCCTTTACATGTCCCACATATGGCATTAACGAATCACATCACTTTTAGGGGCGGTAGTCCGCACTTCCTTAAATGAAGATATCGTGTTTACCCACAATGGAAACCATAAAGTTATTCCCAAAATTAAAAAAACAGATGCTCAAGGAAAACATAAGCATATTATATATCATATATAAAAATAGTGACATCATAATGGCCACCTTTGAAGGTGTTAAATGAGTATTGAACAATCATCGTTTCGGGAGGCAGAATTTCACCATCCACGGAAACCGTATGTTATTTAACCATTTGATGTAGTTGTGTGAGATTGTAGTTCAAATAAATATTATAACAACATCCTAGTATATTGAAGATACTGGTGTTGTTACAAAAGAAGTAAATAAAAAGAGTTTAAGGGTTGGAGAAGCAAAATAAAACAAATGAACACGACAGAATGAATTACCTTTAAAAGTGTAACTCCCTTTTGATTTGAGCCTAAAGGCTTCCTTTGAAAGGATTATGCCCAATGGGAATCCTCTAGGATGAGTAGAGGGATGTGGAGAGAGTAATTGGGCAGGGTTTGGCCGATCCAAAGGCTTGAGAAGTGTGTGAAATGGGGTAGAGGTGGGGACCTTTTATAAGAGGAGAGGAGGGGCACTTTTGGAAAGTAAAGAAATGTTACTTTATTTGAAAATGTGTTTCGGTTTTAAAAGGACCCAAATTGATATAATTCGTGGATTAGGTGATAAGGGTTCTAAATACACTCATACAATTGGTTTTTTCCATGTGTAGGTTTTATATTTTTCATTATCTTTCCATTTTATTTAAATCGTCAAATAATGATGTCATCGCTGCATCATTATTATGTCATATATAATTTAATTTATTTAATGTCTAAAAATTATAAACAAAATACTATGATGTAGGAAATCTTTTTAGCTTTCCAATGACTATTTATAATCAAAATTTGGACTTGTATAACAACACTAAAAAATTAATGTAGTAAAACAATTTATGTTAGTGTCATTTTCACTTTAACATTAAATAAAAATATATTAATGTCATTTTCCAACTAAAGTGGCTCCATGGGGTCCCCAAGTTGGCCCATGGCTTGTCTTGGTCGGCCATGACTCACCCAATAGGTGTAGGACAAGTGTCATGGTGTTTTCACATTCTTATAATACCATTTTTACCTTAAACTACACTAATTACCTCTAATCGCGATTAATGAAAAAAAGTTACTATTCACCAAAAAATTATTTTAATATCATTGAACCACATTTTACTTCTTAATGACAACCATGTATGTCGGATTTTCAAAATTCAATACACATTAGTGGTAAACTTTCATTTAACTGAAAAATCAGTTTGCTTGATTACCACTTAGTGGTTTCACTATACATCAAAAATTGAAGTTTTTCAGAAAATTACCAAAAATTCACCCTAAGCTATATTTGATATTCCGAATTAAAAAATGAAGTCCATTTTACAAAATTAAAAACATATAAGTCAAATTAATTAATTTAATAATTAATTCCCGCTGTCATGACAAATAGCGTGTTTTTGTGAAACAATAAGTATCAAAAGATTGACACCAGTTTAAGTCCAATTTCAAAGTGAAATTGATTCCAATGACCACCATTGGATTAACTGGTAAAATTATTTTCTAATTTCACTTTAAAACCAATTAAAATAATAATCTAATCATATAAATAAATTAGATTAAAAAGAGGTTTTGAATTAAAATACAACATTTTACACTATTCATAAAAAAATGAAATTTATCAGAAAGGTAGCAAAAATTTACACAAAGTAAATTTTGATGTCCCGATTCTAAAGAAGAGTTATATTTGGTCCAAAATAAAGTATAAGAGTGATAAAAACTATATTTAATGATGGTTCACCATTAAAAGGTGATAAGTGAACCTTTAGTGAAAATTAGAGTATATATGCCCCAAAATTGAACTCTTTCCGTATTTTAAGCCTTTATCTTTTATTGGGTAAATGTATAAACATTTAAAAACATATCTAATCATATTTTAGTTATTTCTATCCATTCCCGCCAGTACAACGGCTACTTGTTAACTAACATTTAAAATAATATTATTTTATTACTAGTGTGCTACGTAAGTTTCAAAGAAACTCATCGTTGCATATCGGGTACGCTATCGAACATAGCAACCCCTTTAAAATAAAAATAATATTTAATTTGTAAATATTAATAAATATGAAAATTCTTTATTCTTTATTTACCTGGGATGTTACAATAAATCCCCAATAGAGTGATCTAATGATGTTTATAGGCTGAGCGCACTTCACGAGTTCTAGTGCCAGATGCCACTAAGGATCCACGGTGAGCCATACCCTCAGACAGTATAGGTTTTTTTAGTGTTGGTGGCCCACCTATTTAGTCTTTCATGGACATAGATAGATCCAATGGTGGTTTTGGTATCCATCCTTTTCCACATAGCAACTGGAGGTTTTTGGAGCTTGCTTACATAGATGCACGATGATTCAAAACTCTCATGGGATGAATTCCAATAGCTATTTCATCAGGATTACTACCTATCCGTATTTCACTCCATTTGTATTCAGGAGAATCTATAATTTCATCAGGGAGGGATGAAAATGGAATAGTAGGTGACTAGGTTCACAGACCTTACACACTACTCTTTGGATATGATACATGACAGCAACATTCGGTCATGGAATTCTGAGCAGGTCCTCTTCATAGAGAAATGTACTATCATAGTACCCTTTTTAATCCCCACCTATGTCGGGGTGCTAAAAAAATCAATGCAAAAAAAAGAGAACTTTCTATATGAGGGATTCCATACTAATGGTTGTGGTAGTGGGTGAAACAGAGCTGCGATGTTTGCCATAGCTAGTAGAATATAGTCGATAATAGATTAATGTAGTAGGCCTCCCCATAATCGTTCTTAGGCACATAGTTGTATGAGTACAAGACCGTGTAGATTAAGGGGATATCCCAGGGAGGGTCAGTGTTATGCTTGTCATGTGTGAGGTCACATGGCATGAGAATACCTAACTAAATGTTATGATAATACCAGGAAGGTGGTAGGAAGAACACCATGTAAGAGGCAGCACCGTGATCAGTTTGGTCCCCATGGAGGTGGTGCTAGCAGAGGAGAAGGGGAATCTAGAGGTATGGGTTGATGTTATGATGTCTTTTAACCCCCACCAGGTGTCCCACATTAGGCTCAGAAAGATGTCAAATGGGGCCATGGACAGCTGTAATCTTTTGATTTCTATGATCATACAGAGCATGAGATAATAAGAGGTACGCCTTGTGTCGTTTTCTAATTTTTGAAGTACAACTTGTTAGACACTGGGTGAGGTACTCTTTTCTCCATTCTCCTTGTTGAATATTTTACCAGGGTGACGTGGGGTATTGATGTAACCATATGTTGGTGTTGTTTGATGTAACTTTGAATGCATTAATAAGTGGGTCCCTTCCCCCCACTGAGATGTTTTTTTGTGATGTGAGCAAAACCATTAGGGTGAGTTAGTGACACCCAAAGTGGATAACATCGAGGTGTGGTGGAAGAGCCCCTTTGACATGTGTGTTTAGGTAAAGGTTGTGTGATGGAGTGTCAGATAAGGTCCTAGAATTTCTAGTAAAGTTGTTACTGCTTAACCTCCTTTTTCTTTAGATTCCACTAGTAGGATCAGAAGAGTTCCTGTTCTGGGGATTAATCTCCTTCCAATAAGGGAAAAGACACATGGGGTATTCCACATTCATTCCATGTCTAGCCTCTTGGGGTTGGATGAGTTTACTCACCAACGATATTCATCAGTACCTTGCATACTCAACATCTACCTTGATACAATAGTTATTGAGTACAAGATGACATGATAGAGACCCCATGAACAGAACTGCATGACTCACTACCTAGTTCTGGAAGCGTTAGTATTCTCCCTGAGAATGTGGAGATGCTATTAGGAGAGCACTTTTTGGCTTGTTTATACCACTAGATTCTTAGGTGTGTCTTTACCCAAAGATACTTTAACTTGAGAAAACAACGCTGATTGAACTTCCTACAAAACTAAAACATCGAGATAGTCTATACTCCGGACATATGTAGAATTATAGCATATTCCCTTTTCAAAAAGTCCCAGGCTCGCCAAGTGTGGGAAGTTTTGGAGTAGTTAACTTCCCTGCTGCTGACCCTGGTGGACCAGGAGGGTACAATTTATCTTCTATCGACTGTGTGTACTCCTTTTCTTCCTAAGCATGTCAAAGAGTCTTGGTTGTGAGACATCAACTATGAAATCATGTATAACCATATCTCCTTGATTTTTTTCAGATGGAAATTATGAAGGAGATAATCATGAGACCCTGTTCTAGGGAAAACTGTAATTCTAATAACAATGTTGGATATTGAGGTTCGTTTGGGGAGGAAAACTATCCCATGAGTTTCTTTGAGTTGTTCAATACCATGCTAGATATGGTGAGGTTTCTTACCACCTTGCACTACCCCTAATAAATGGAGTGAGAACATAATGTCTCCCATGTGTCATAGCTGAGAAGATGCATGTGTGAGCAGTCCTAATGAGGATAATTCATCCCTTTGGTTTGCATGTTATGCCAGCATGGTAACTTTCAGGTTTTCTTGGGAGTAGGAGAGGTAGGTGCAGGCTCAGTTTCTCAAGTGGATTCCCCTATTTTTTCTTTTTGAGGATGAAAATATTGAAGGAGGGAATTATGTAGAGATCTAGTTTTACATTGTAAGACTTTTGAATATGTCTACATATATTTCTAGAGCTAAGCACTAAGATGACATGTGATTATGAAGCCCGGTGTGCCCAGAATAAATTATACAAAAATATTAAGTGTTTTTTTACTTTTCACATGATAGAAATGGGATATCTCTAAAATGATAATCTAGATTGAAAATCATAGGGAATAGTTAAGTTTAGAACATGGTGTTTACCCTAGCCAGGGTATAACCTTTTTCGGCACAAGACTTCTGTGAGAAAAGTCACCCAGGGGAAAAACCATAAATAAAATAATAAACTCACCAAGTGGTTTGATGATAAAGCTTTTGACACACCCAATTACTCGTTTGATTCTCATAACATCATAGGCTTCACATAGAAAATTAAATAATTGGTCTAAACTTATGGATTCATGTTACTTAACTATAAATTCTTTAAAATCAAGATCCCCTAAGTCTCACACATAAAACTAATTATAAGCCATGGAAATCCTAGTGGGTTCCTTAATAAAAAAACAAAAAAAAACAAAATGGAAGGAAAAATGTACCTATTTATTTTAGCGCACCAAAACAGATAAAATGAACCATTAAAAATAACATAAATCAAAATAAAAATAAAAACAAATATATATATATATAGACACTCACACACAAATATACACAAAAAATATTAAAGAGAAGTGTATATATAAAAATGGATAATGGAAGCACTATAGGTCATAGGATAGTGATAAGTGTACTAACCTATCTCTCTTCGATCATGGGTTCAAGTCTAGCAGCCTTTCTAGATGTGACAGGATTTCCCCACGATCTATAGTTTGTCTGTTTTCCATATATTTATCTAGAAATATATATGTATATATATAAGTATATATATAAATTATGGCTGATGGGAGTAGGGTAGGTCATTGTTAAGTGGTATGAATGTTCCATTATCACCCTTGGGTCTTGGGTTTGAGTCCCATAATGGGTTTTTTCACCATTGACTAGTGACCTTCCCTTTTGGCCATTTTATTGAAATATTTTTTATTTTTAAAAAACATTTTTTATTGATTTTTTTAAAACAAAAAAAATAACATAAATTAAAATAATGATATACAAAAAAAACTAGGTTGCCTCTTGGGAAGTGCTATGTTTAAATTTGTTAGATCGGAATAGAACCACGAACATACACAATACCATATTTTTACAACTTAAGGATTTCGAAAACATTCATGAGATTAGAATTTATATATATATTGTGTTGGGTTCATTGTTTAGAATTAGGTTTATGATTAGTAATAATGGTCCATATTAGTGGGATAGTATCAGAAAGGGACCATCTAAATACTTTTAGGTGCCTCCTCAAGAAATATAGAATCATTATCTCTTGATTATATTTAAGAGAAGAACAGATGGAAATATGAAGGGAAATATTTCACCTATGAATATGTACTTAAGTTAGGTGTGAAAGACCTTGAACTATAGATTGGTGGATTGACCTTTTTTGAAGCATATTGGTTCTTTGAATCGAACTAGATTATTTTTCCAAATTTCTAAACAGAGTTAGTTGCCCTTGAAGAGATGTTTTGGCCACCAAATTGGCCATATTAGTGTCAGAAATAGGTATGGACCCAAATTTCATGATTTCATTAAATGGTTCACTGATCAGTGATCATGAAATATCATCATAGGAGCTATATAAAATAGATTCAATCCATGGATATAAGATTCCATCATGATAACAAAAGAAACTTATATCATTTTGACATAAACATCCTTTAACAGTTACTTGATGTTACATTAGTTACATTCAAAAATACCTATCAAATTTACCTTATTGACCACCTCCTCATCCTAGATTTGAGATATTGGATTATAGAAATTGAGATCAAGTATCATTTTTGAAGTAGTGATTATTATCATCCAATTACTAACTCGTTTTCCTAAGATGATTGTTGTTAGGAAGGTAAAACCAAGAATGACAAGAGTTTGTTTTATAGTTCCTATCTTTATATGATTTTCAAGTACAATAAAGTTAGTAGGGTAAATGAAATTTTAAAATTTTACCAAAACATCATTTAAAATACCCTTAGGAACTTGACCATTATAAGTAGCTAATTGAAGAGTGAATAATGTGGATTGGATCCCCCCAAGCCCTAACTAAAAATACACTATATATAGAATGAGGTTGACATTGGATCCTAGACCATATAAGTCTTTGAAAACATTTCTCTCTCCAAGTCCAACATTGTTGTAACGATTATGTGGTTCCATTAAATAAGGTGGCATAGTTCATTAGATGTCAGTGATTACATTAGAAGGAAAAAGGACTTGGTTTTCATGTGATAAATACTTTTTGAATATATGCAGGTCCTTCTGGAACATAAAGTATGCGTTTATGGATTGGATTGAATCAATAATTGGTATGTTAAAATTAACTTGTGAGAATATTTCCCTTAATGTTTCATTCAGTTCAAGTTTAGATTTTCCACTCATGTGTTGAGGGAATGGATTAGCTTAATGGATTTTTTTGGTAGGTGGGGGTTCCTCCATATTCTCATCAGTTTTTTTAGATTTATTGAGTGGTTCATCATCATTTTCAAGATATATTGAAGCTTTTTATGGATTAAGAATAGTTTGTTTAGTTTTTCAATGTTTTTTACACTCTTTAAAATAGTTACAACATTGTTTTTTTCCTGAGAGGTTTATGAGTAACTTGGTTCTTCTTTTGAAGTTGAGGAAGGAACTTTTTAAGTAAGCATTGGTTCTTTTACCCTTTTTATGCTTCATAATTTATGTTTTAGTGAAGAAACATTAGAATTCATTCTCCTTATTTTCATACAAAATTGATCAAGTAATGGTTGTGGAGAAAACTAGGAAGTGACTTGAGCTGGTTGGTTTATCTCAGAAGGATATTTTGGTTGTCAGATGGGTTATTCACTATGAGAAAAAAAGCCTTTTTTGATGTGTTATTTGCAACGAGAATTAATATCGTCGCAAATAGTCTGTCAAAGAGGTCATTTGGCCAGGAAAATCGACCCGTCTCAAATAACTAATTATTTGCGACGGGACTTCAGGTCCCATTGCAAAAAGATAGGCACGGTTTGTGTGTGAAACCATAGGAAGGGTATTTGCGATGGGGTGGCACCCCGATCACAAATACCCTAGAGGTGGTAAATACTATTTGCGATGGGGAATTTTCTCGTCGTAAATAGTTCATCCACGAGTCACTATTTGTGATGGGTCCCGTCGTAAATACCTGGTGGCGATAAATACTATTTGTGACGGGTCTCGTCACAAATACCCTTTTAACCACCGACAGTAATTAATGCGGAAAAAGGTAAATGCAATAAGTTCCACCATAAATAGTGGAATTTGTGACGAGAGACCCGTCACAAATAGTATTGTCATAACTAATCTAACGTATATAAACCCCCCATCTATTTTTTCATTCTTCCTTACTTTCCCTCTCTCTCTAAACTCTAATTTTAGAGTGAAAATTTATCTAAGTTAATTTTTTTTATGAACAGGTTTTTGAAGTTTTATCCACCTATAAGAGATCAAGTTTAATGGTATTTGTGTTTTATTTAATTTAGTATTTATTTTACTTTTTTATATTAATTTTAATTATTGTTAATTAGTTGTAATTAAATTAGATTTAGATTGTTTTGTCATCAGTTATTTATTTGTAATAATAAATTTAGAATTTTAGTACGAATTATTAATAATTAGTAGCAATTTGGAATTATTAAAGATAATTAGTAATAAATATAAATAATTAGTGGTAATTAGTGATTAGTAGCGGTATTTTGCAGTAATTAATAATAATTAACGCTAATTAGTAATAATTAGCAGTAATTAGTAATAATTTTGAACAAATAGTAATAATTAGTTTGAAAAATTCAAATATATACTTATTAATTAATAATAATTAATAATAATTAGTAATAATTAGTAATAATTTGTAATAATTAGTAACAATTAGTAATAATTAGTAATAAATTGTAACAATTAGTAAAAATTAGTAATAGTTAGTAATAGTTAGTAATAAATAATAATAATTAGTAATAATTAGTAATAAATATTAATAATTAGTAATAATTATAAATAATTAGTAAAAATTGGTAATAATTAGTAATAATTAGTAACAATTAGTAACAATTAGTAATAATTAGTAAGAATTAGTAACAATTATTAAGAATTAGTAACAATAAGTAATAATTAGTAACAATTAGTAATAAATAGTATCAATCAGTAATAATTAGTAACAATTAATAATAAATAGTAATAATTAGTAATAATTTGTAATAATTTGTAATAATTAGTAATAATTAGTAATAATTAGTAATAATTAGTAATAATTAGTAATAATTGATAATAATTCGTAATAATTAGTATTAATTTTTAATAATTTGTAATATTCAGTAATAATTATTAATACTTAGTAATAATTAGTAATAATTAGTAATAATTAGTAATAATTTGTAGTAATTTGTAATAATTTGTAATAATTAGTGATAATTAGTAATAATTAGAATAATTAGTAATAATTAGGAATTATTAGGAATTATTAGGAATAATTAGGAATAATTAGAATAAATTAGAAAAAATTAGCAATAATTATGAAAAATTAGCAATAATTAGGAAAAATTAGAAATAATTAGGAATAAATTGTAATAACATGGAACAATTTCTAGTGGATTGGTGTCACTCCTTTTTCTTGATGACTCTTCTATTTTTAGCTCTCACTGACTTCAAACATTATAAAAATTTTGAATCTATGTATGCATATCAAATCTCATATGCACGATATTGGATATGCATTTGTAAGACCATATTTTTTATAATGTTTTCAGGTGGTGACATTTGGAAGAAGAAGATTCATCGATGAAAATGGGGCTCTTTTCTCTGACAGCTCATTTACTTGCATCTTTCACACACTAAAATCATAATGAAGAATCTGTTTGGAGGTACACTTATGAATTATCATATGTACGGGAATGGATATGTGTACCTCCAAGAAGATTCTTTATTGTTATTTCAGTGTGAGAAAGTTGCATTTAAATGAGCCGTTAGAAAAAAGAGTTGTCATCAATCCACTGGAAATTATGTCTCTCGTAATTAGTGGTAATTAGTAAGAATTAGCTCTAATTATTTATCTTCTATTTTTTGAATTGTGTTTTTCTTATTTCAAATTATTAAATAAAAACAATGATTTTATATTTTGTAGAAAAATATGGAACTAGGAATTCGAAAACAATCATTATTAGATGATTGTTATTAGATAAATCATCATATAAATATAAATGGTTCTGGTTTAAATCCTATATATATTAATGGTGTGGAATATTTCTTATCATTTTCATCATCAAAACCATAATTTGTTTCAAAAGGCACAATTAAGTATCCTTGTAAAAAATGTTCTACAAGAACGTTTGACACATTTGACAATATTGGGGGACATCTCTTGCATTTTGGTTTTAACCAGATTATGTTTTTTGGTATCAACACGGTGAACGCAGTTCTAGAGGAGATACTAATAATTTGATTTTGGATCCATCATGGTTTCAAAATTTAGTACATGATGTTGCAGGTCCATATGTTCAACAAACTGAAAATCCGGATGATATTGATTTAACTCCTGAGTTGGCACCATCTGAATTTTATTAGTAATTGAGGTCTGTTGAGGATTCATTATATCATGGTTGCAAGATAAGAAAATTAGAAGCGGTTGAAAAATTTATGGCTATTAAATCAGATAATGGAATGTCAAACAAATGTTTTGATCAGATATTTTCTTTGGTTAAAACATTATTACCTAAAGTAAATTTGTTTCCTATAAATTAATTTGATATAAAGAGGATATTTAATAATCTAGGCCTTATTTATCATAAGATTCATTCATATGAAAATGATTTCATCTTATATTCTGCTGAAAATGAGTTGTTGAATAGTTGTCCCACATGTGCACAATCGAGGTATAAAGAAGCTCAATCGGGGAAGTTTGGATTGATTCCTCTAAATAAATTGAGATATTTCCCACTTACACCAAGGTTTCAGCGTTTATTTATGTCTCAGAAAATAGAGACAATGATGTCATGGCACAAAACCAATATTTCAACAGGTAAAAGATTGAATCATTCATCTAATGGTGATTCATAGAAAACCTTGGACTGAGTGCATTTGTCTTTTTCTTTAGAAGCCCTGTGGAGACCTAAATTTGATGTACATAGACATTACATTACTTTTGAGGAATATTTAATATATAACAAAAACCAACACTCAAAGGACCATAATAGTTTAGTGTCTTTGGAAACTCGGAACATAATCTTCTAATCATGGTGAAAGATCTTCAACATCTCCCATAAAGATCTTCCCCTTTTGTTTTCTTACCTAAAACATTTATCTATATCCGGGGGAAAAGAAAACATATAAAGTGTGAGCTAAAATTCTCATTAATGGTAAGCATGGATAAAATAAAACAAACTATATACATTTGAACTTAAAAACATGAACATAATGTTTAAACATCAAAATCTGGAGTAATGACATAAAACATAGCAGTACGTAAAGTATAGATCATAATAGAACATCAATAATGATAAAATAACATGGGAATAAAACATGTAATTTTGGTAATCCATTAAGCATGTGATATGATTTCCATAGTAGCCAATGAATTGCTTCTAATACCATCTTAGTGGAAAATTTCCCTTACTAAATCGATTTCACTCCTCGTTCTAGTCCTGTATCACTGAACTAGATAAACTTACTATTCCAACCATGTCTATCTCATGAGAAATAAATCTTTACTCAATGAATTGGAGGGAGATATAGGTCTCACCTATCTCATAATGAAATCATTTTTTCTTGTGCCACAAAATAAACATACATCATTCATAATAACCTAACAAATAAAATGGGTTTCATAAACATCATCCCATCATAACATAATCGATATAAAATAAATAGATATCATTTCATCATAAGAAAAATAAAACCATGTAAATAATAGAGACATTATACTTGAAACATAAACATACTAAATAATGTCATCTTAGATGGAAAATAGTTTTGATAAAACACTTGAAATGAATTCTTGAGGAAAATATCCTTTCTTCTTCAAAATCATTTTCTTTTTACGAAACGCCATGAAATTTTCAAAGAAAATGATTTTTTTTAAAATAATCATGAAATATTGTAGATTAATATTCAAGAAAATAATTCGTTATGAAACCTTAAAAATCCTTTCATGCCATATAAGTTAAAAAAACATTCTCCCTATTCTTTTAACGGAAAAGTCAAAAGGTACATTATATTATAAACACTGGAAGGATTACTTCCATAAAATGTCATAAAAGTCAACAAAGGGTAAAAATGACTTTAAACATACATGGAATAATAGTAAAAAATTTATGAAAACATTTTTAGAAAACATGGACATGTATGATAAATGTAACCCCAGTAAATACTTATGTATAAGCAATCTCGGATAAAAATGAGATTTGAAAAATTATCCCTTACCTTAGGTCCAATTTCTTCCATATGTTTCTGAAACTCCTTTATAGTGGGTTTAAAAATATTATTAACTTGTAACAGAACCATAATAATATTTATAATATCATATATGATTCACTTATTACTTTATATTACCTCTTCTTTTGTCAATTCCATGTTAAAGCAGCATTTTGGATAAAATCGTTTCATTTATCGTACGTGTTTGGACTTGTTGTTATTGATATTATTATTACTTATATCATGATTTACTTAATTAAAGAATGTAAAAAATTATTTTTATATCATATATATTCAGTATATATATATATAATATAGATAAATGAAATGAAACACACCGTTCATGGAGACGGTAGACCGTACATACGCATGAACGCTGTTTTCCTTTCCTTATTGACTTGAATGGAAGAATGTAGATGACATATATATATATATATACATAAACCAAGTAGCATTATTATTTCATATATATCATTATTATTCATTATATATACTTTATAATCATTCTTGAATGGTTAACATGGAGAAGGAATCTCATCGCGTCGTGGAGACAGTAATCTGTATGTACGCACGAGTGATGATATCGTTCCCATAATTATTGAATGGAATTGGAGTTGATGATATAATATATCAGATTCATTATCATGATATAATAATCATATATATTTAATATTTACACCATTATACCCATCCATGTAAGGTGGTGGTGGAAAATAGATTACACCACGGCGTGGAGATGGTGTTCCGTACGTACGCACGCGCGGTGATTTTGTTTTTTGTAGGATGGATAAAAGGTGAAATAGGGTTGTTTCATATTTATAATAACATATCAGTATATTAGTGATACTGATGTTATTACTTTATAATGAAACAACAAAATAAGAAGAAGTAGAAGAAGGAAGATACTTGAAAGAATCGGTAGAAGATATTACCTCTTCCTCGATGTGCCTCCTTTAAAAAAATTTTAAGGGACTGGAGTTGGTCTTTTCAGAAAACCAAAAACTCCATAATATTACTAAGGAAGTTTAAACGAGTAATGTTCATGGTTTATCCGATCTTGAAGGCTCAAAGTTGTGTAAAGAGGAGAGGGAGGAGGTGTCCTTTTATAAGGGAGGAGAGGGGAACCTTTGGAAGCCTCAAAAATATTAATTTATAATAATTCAAAACCCACATATAAACCTCTAAAAAATGACTTATTTTAGAATATTATATGATATAGGGTTTTAATATCATCAACCAATAAAATTTAGACATGTTGGAAATTTATTTTTAACCTTATCAACTTGATTTACACTTATTTAATCTATTTAATTTTATTTGTGGTAGTAAGATTCTAAATTTTAAATTGTTAGAAATAATTACTTATGTGTTTTGAATTGTCAATAACTTGATAATTTATTACATTTTAGACCATATAAATTTTAATTTATAATTTATAATTATTTTTTTTTTTTTTAAACATTTTTATATTATGATATTTTTATAAAATAAAAATAGTGTCAATTTTGATACTATTCATTTATTTGAATTTAAATAAAATCCAAATAGAAGATATGTTCTAAATAAAAGATTTAATAGATTTATAACATGTCATATTTATCTATAAAATTCGTGGATCACATTAAATAGTTCATATAATATATATTTTAATATTTTTAAAACCATTTATTTGATATTTCAATCAATAAAATAATTTCGGCATCACTATTGTGTCACCTTTAATGATAATTATATAATCCCTAAAAATTATAAATAAATTCACATGATGTATATAATATTATTATATTTCTAGATACTATTTGGTTTCGAAGTTTCATGAATTTTATCACTAAATTAAAATTTTTATACTTATAAGATTTAAGAGAGTGACATGTTGTCACTTTCTTTGGTTTTAATAATAATTAAATTATTTTCATGGTCAAAAGTCCATAAAATGAATCTATTCCGACCATTAGGTGATATGGGTTGACTTTTAGTCATCCAATTGTATTTTGGTAGGTGCTAGGGTAATTTTATAATCTTATTTTACCCTTAATTACCTGATTTACCTTTAAATGTAGTAAATAAAAATTACCGTAGTTACAATTCATAATATCAAAAAAAAAGTAACCTATTAACAGAATTTGGACCCACTAAATTCAAATATGGAATCCATTTTTCAAAATTAAAAATATATAAGTTGCATTAATTAATTTAAAATTAATCATGTTGTTAAGAAAACGGGTTTTAAAACTTAAAACAATGCCAAAGATTGAAATATTTTTACATATGAATTCAATGTAAAATTAATGGTAATGAAATAAATTATATTAAATGGTATAAATATATTCTATTTATACTTTAAAACAATTAAATATTATAATTTAACCATATAAATTATTTCGATGAAAAATTTTGTTTTTAATTAAAATATAGCGTGTTTTTATTATTCATTAAAATATGAAAGTTATCAGAATAATATGAAAAAAAATTCCAGTGTAAATTTTTATATCCTGATTCCAAATAAGAATTTTATTTTTTCATGTTGAACTTATAAACATGTCAAAAATTAGATTTAAATTGGGTGCACCATCAAAAGGTAGTAAAACTGCATTTTCTAAAAAGTACTTATTTTACCTAAAAAATTTATTTTGTTCTCATACCATGTTCTAGAAAATGTGTAAGATTAATAATAATGTTATAAAATTCAAAATTTAGTTAACACTATTTATAACATCTAGTTCGTAATAATTTTATAACCATATATCATTGTTTAGTGAAACCCAGTATTGTGTACAACACACGCTATCGAGGAAGGTCGTGATTGTGTGTCATGCAAGCCAAGTGAGGGTTGCGTGTAGTGAAAAACTCCTTTGTTGTTGTGTATAATAGAATCCAACCATATTTCATTTATACATTGAATATATATATATATATACACACACCCAATGTTGCGTAGAATAACTACTATCAAACGAACTTGAAATTGGGTGTAACACGATCCAAGAATAGTGTTGTGTATACTACAAGCTAATACGATGTTATGTATAGCACAAGATAATCTTGGTGTAGCATACAACATAAGATATGAGAGAAATTAAAAGGAATATATCTCATAAAATCTCAGTGTGTTACATTCTACCCCCCTAAAAATTAATTTCACCCTCGAAATTCGTCAGTGTTATAAATGGTTTATTACTTGAGAGTTTCTTTCATAAAAACCCAGATCGTAAAAAGGAATACTAAAACTTAATTTTAAAAAGGAACGTTAGAAACAAAATAAATACCCAAAGTAACTCATCACTGGATTTCCACATAGGATAATATAGGTGAAATATGGATATGGAGGAGAAATCTAACCATCATGTTTTGATGGAGAGTGGTAGAGAACATGGCTATGAAAAATCCAACAATCACAAAGCCATAAATTTGTGATGATCTAAGGTACCATCTTATTCATCAGATATGAGGGCAATAGGACAACATTTTTGGATTTCAAGATCATTTCCTTAATGTTGAATAATTTTTTAATTAAAAGAAATGATTACTTGATTTTGGTATAATCTCACTATTGTTCTTGCCTTGAACAATTTCCACTTCATCTCTGAAGTTGAATTTGTTTTCCGTGAAGTGTTAGCAGATCATGCGATAGAATGATAGGTTATTCAATCTGGCTTAAATATGAGGTTATCAATAGTTATATACATAATTCCATCTATGGTGAGATTAATCGTATATGGTTCGAAAAATAGACTTATACTTCATCTATCATCCTGATTAATATAATAAAACTATTTTCTACAAACCAGTGACTTCTTGTAGGCCAGTTGTATGCGATAAAGGCCTATATCACTTCGGTTGTGGGTTCGATTCCCGCATCCTTTTCCAACGTTATGGTTTGTCGCCCATCCTACAGGTTGTCCTTTTTTTAAAACTACACAATTATAACATTCCAAAAATAATATCGAAAAAAAATTCTATCATTAAACAATACTATCTAATGTCCAACATAATCCATTCCAATCTTTAGGATTATCAAAAATACTACTATCCAATCTCCTAGTATAAAGTAAATGATTACTATAAATTTCATCTACTGAGCATCTGAATACCATCATCTATCATATGATATATCATGTTGGTCATATTCCAAACATGTGAATACCTTAATCGTGTATACTCTTGAAAAATGAATACATATTGAACCTTAGTGAAAACATGAATGCTGTCAAAAGTTAATTCTTTCCACATACCAAAATCCAAAAATTTCTATATACTCAAACCATGATATCACTTTGTCCGTATATCAGTCATGAGCTAATGAATACTATCAAACATATGATTCTCTCCTTATCCCTTCATTATGCGCATATCATCTGCTTTCCAAAAATATTTCAATCACTTTTCATGGTTACTAGTACCATATAATTATTAAAAACCACAACAAACCAATACATAGATTTTCCAATATTCCATGATACTAAAAATGAGATTCCACAACACTATTTTGGAATCATGTTACATAAACACTTAATCATTCCACCACTTCGTTGTCATATTCAACATTTCCAATTATGATCATATGTGACTTCCCTTTGTCATTTGCCTTAAGTGGTTGTTGATGTTGATCATCATTAACCCTTGGGATAGAACATTGGTTAGAATAATGCCCCATTTTCTTGCACTTGTATCATTGAAGTGTTGTTGGTGCATTATCTACAGACTTTTCTTTATTCACTTAATTAGCTACACTTTTTCCATTACTTCGACACTCACCTACCTGATGACCATCTTTTCCACACATAAAACATTTTCTAGTCCCTTTAGAAAATCTTCACCATGCTTCTTTCCACACTTTGAGCATAAAGAAACATCCACCTTCTTTTCACCACTGTTTTGAGATTTTTCCTTGAACTATATATTACATTTCTTGTCAAAACCATGAGATGGATATGTAACACCAACTTCCAGTTCATTCTTGATAGAACAACGCATAATTTCTTCATAGGTATTGAAGTCTCTTATGTCTAATTCTCTTCGAAGACTTGCTTTTAAACCACTTAATAATCGATCAACATTACTTTCAAGTTGGATGATAAAGCCAAATTCATACCTTGCAGGCCTTGTAAAATTCACCTCGTATATGCCAAAAGATTCATCATCCTTTTGATTAATCTCAAGGAACTCCTTTTCCATATTTGATCGAAGAATACGAGGGAAATACTTATTGAAAAACAAGTTATTAAACTCATCCCATTCCATAGATCCAATTTCATCTTGGGGATTTGTGTTCTAAATTAGAGTCCACCACTGTTCTGCTTCACCTACTAAGCGGTAAACAGCCAAAATGACTTTTTCATGTTCTGAACAATGAAGTATGGAAAATATCTTTTCAATGGTACTGATCCATTGTTCAGCAACAAGTGGATCAGAGGACCCACTGAAATAAGGTGGGCGTTGCCTCATGAAGGACTCAATAGAATATTGTTCCCTTCTCTACTCATTTGGAAGTACAGAATGATTCATAGCTTGTGTAAGAATAACAATAATATTTTCCACTCCATCTCTCATAACATTTGGTTGTTCGAGAGGACAATCATTGAATTGTCCATTAAATTCATCAACACGGTTTCTTCAGGTTCCATCCATCATCTAAAACCCAAAAAGAATAGTGTAAGAGGAAAATGGGGAGTACTTTCAATATCTAACATCTTAGGTTTAATTCTATGATCATTACCATAATCCTAGCACTATAACCTATACTTATACTTAAACTTAGGGACATACCTCAACATACCTTAGAGATATCTCTGGGGATCTTACTAAATTTTTCACATCCTAGTCTCCAAAGGTTAATAAACCTAGCCTCTAATACCAACTGTAGAGACTGAAACTTGACATACATGGACATTAAATGACTTTTTCAGAATACTTAATATATAAAATAAACCAACACTCAAAGGGACGTAATAGTTTAGTGTCTTTGGAAACTCAGAACATAATCTTCTAATCATGGTGAAAGATCTTCAACATATCCTATAAAGATCTTCCCCTTTTTTTTCTTACCTAAAACCTTTATTTATATCCTAGGAAAAATAAAACATATAAAGGGTGAGATCAAATGCTAAGTAAGGGTAAGCATAGAGAAAATAAAACAAACTATGAAAATTTGAACTTAAAAACATGAACATAATGTTTAAACATCAATATCTTGACCAATGACATAAAACATAGCAGTACGTAAGGCATAAATCATAATAGGACATCAATCATGATAAAATAACATGGGAATAAAACATGTAATTGTGGAAAACCATTAAGAATGCGATATGATTTCCATATTAGCCAGGGCATTGCTTCCAAGACCATCTTAGTGGACAAAGTCCCTTACTGAATCGAGTTCACTCCTCGTTCCAGTCCTGTATCACTAAATAGGATAAACTTTCCATTCCAGCCATGTCTGTCTCATGAGATATAAATCTTTAACCAATGCATTAGAGGGAGATATAGGTCTCACGCATCTCATAATGAAATCATTATTTAGTGTGCCACAAAATAAATATACATCATTCATAATAACCCAACGAATAAAATGGGTTTCATAAAAATAATCCCATCATAACATAATCAATATAAAATAAATGGATATCATTTCATCATAAGAAAAATAAACCCATGTAAATAATAGAGACATTATTCTTGAACCATAAACATACTAAATAATGTCATCTTAGATGGAAAATATTTTTGATAAAACACTTGAAATGAATTCTTGAAGAAAATATCCTTTCTTCTTCAAAATCATTTTCTTTTTACAAAATGCGATTAAATTTTAAATGAAAAGGAATTTTATTTTATAATAATCATGAAATATTGTAGATTAATCTTCATGAAATAAGGCGTTATGAAACTGTAAAAATTTGTTCATGCCGTATAAGTTAAGAAAAACATTCTCCTCATACTTTTAACAGAAAAGTCAAAAAGTACCTTATATGACAAACATAGTAAAGATACCTTCCATACAATGTGGTAAAAGTAAAAAAAGGGTAAAAATGACTTTAAACATACATGGAAGAATAGTAAACATTTTATGAAAACATTTTTAAAAAACATGGACATGGATGATAAACGTATCCCTAGTAAATACTTACGTACAAGCAATCTCAGATAAAAATTAGATTTGAAAAATTATCCATTACCTTAGTTCCAAAAGACTGTAACACCCCAAGCTTCCACGGTACACTTCTCTTTGAATAATACAGTAGCGTGTGTTGTATGCAACTTCGAGTTCTAACACACACCACAACTAATCAAAGTAGTCATTATGAATAGTAATACCCACTTTTTAAAATTATAGAAATTTTATATTTCAAAATGGACTTCATTTTTGTATTCATAATATCGAAATTATAAAAAGTTGAATTTTTTGTAATTTTCTGAGAACTTCCAATTTTTTTATGAATAGTGAAAAATGCTTAAAAACAACTTTTTTAATCAAATTATTTTATAGTGATAATTTATACTATTGAGTGGTTTTAAAGTATAATTAGAATATATTTTTACCATTTTATCCAATGGTGTTCATTAGAATTAATTTCACTTTGAAATTGGACATAAACAGTTGTCAATCTTTTGATATATATTGTTTCTTAAAAACACGCTATTTGTTGTAACAGCGGGAATTAATTATAAAATTAATTAATGCAACTTATATGTTTGAAATTTTTCAAAATAGAAATCATTTTTGGATTCTGAATATCAATTATATATTAGGGTGAAATTTTTGTATTGTTCTAAAAAACTTCAATTTTTAATGAATAGTGAAACCACTAAGTGGTAGTTAAATAATTGATTTTTCGTTTAAATGAAATATTACCACTTCTGTGATTTGATTTTCAAGAATCCAACATACATGTTTGTCATTAGGAAGTAAAATGTGGTTTAATGGGATTAAAATAATTTTTTGGTGAATAGTAACTTTTAAGTTTAATTAATCGCGATTAAAGGTAATTAGATAAATTTAAGGTAAAAATGGTATTATAAAAATATGAAATGACCTTTACACTTGTCCTACCTCTATTGGATGTGTCTTGTCTGACCAAGACAATCCATGGGTCAACTTGGGGACCCCATGGAGCCACTTTGGTAGGAAAATAACGTAAATAACTTTTATTTAATGTTAAAAGAAAAAGGTCACAAACAAGAGTTGTTTTACTAAAACAATTTTTAAATGGGGTTATACAAGTCATATTTTTAACTATAAATATTAATTAGAAAGATAAAAATATTTCCTACATCATAATAGTTTTTTTATAATTTTTAGACATTAAATAAATTAAATTATTTATGACACCATGATGATGCAGCGATTACCTCATTAATTAACGATTTAAATAAAATGAATGGATAATGTTAAATCTAAGGCTTACACTTGTCAAAAACCTATTGGATGAGGGGATTTAGAACCCTTATCACCTAAGCCTAGAATTATCGAAGTGTCGGACCTTTAGAATTCGAAAAGCATTGTATAATAAAGTAATATTTCATTACCTTCTAAGAGTGCCCCTCCTCTCCACTTATAAAAGGCCCCCACCACTACCACCTTACTAACACTTTCATAGACTTTTGGCTCAGACAACCTCTTCCAAAATACTCTTCTAACATCCCTACCTTACTCTTAGAAGCCTCACTTTGGGCATAATGCTTCCCAAGGAAGCCTTTGGCTCAAATCAAAAAGAGTTACCCGATTTTATGGTAATGTCTTCTCTAATGTTGTTTTGTTTTATTTTGCTTCTCCAACCCCCAAAACTCTTTTTATTTATTTATTTTTTAACAACAACAGTATCCTAAATATACTAGGATGTTGTTATAAGAATTATTCTAGCTACACTTACATACACTTACATCTAATGGTTAAAGAACATATTGTTTCTGTGGATGGCGAATTTCTCCCTCACGAAACGATGATTGTTCAATATTCTTTTAACACCTCTAATGGTGGCCATTTTGATGAAACTATTTTCATATATGATATATATATTATTTTTATGTTTTCCTTATGCTTCTTTATTTCTCATTTGTGGCATACTTTATGATTTCCATTATGGGTAAATGCGATAATTTCATTTTAGGAAGTGCGGACCACCGCCCCCTCAAAGTGATTTGAATCGTTAATGACATATGTGGGATGTATAAAGGATGGAGTGAATGTTATTATACATTATATTATACTGGAATTATATTATACCTTTATATAATTATAACTTCATTCCATTAAATACAAAATAGAAATGAAAGTAGCGTTCATGCGTACGTACGGCTTACCGTCTCCATGAACAGTGCATTTCATTTGTTACCTTTAAATGTTATGTAATATTATAAATGAATGTATATAATGGATATATATTATGTATATTATATATACATCATGAATATAATTATGGATATAATGGAAATATTACCACATGAACAAAGTGTAATTATAAGAAGTTTATTTTTGACTCATGTACCTAAGATCGTCAAAACGACCGTTATTAACACTAATAATTACATAATGTTCATAACATGGTAATAAGTGATATAAAATGAATAATAAACATGAAAAGGGTTATTAATAAATTATAAATTAACTCTAGTTTATTATTCAAGAGATCAATGAACGGTAGAGTGAATTCGGACAGGATGTAAGGGAACTTCTTAACCCAATTTCTATTCTTTGGTTTAATATCCTACTTTCAAATTATGTCATGATATTATTATGTCATATCTTGTATTTTTACTTTATTTATGTGTACTTGTAGTGAATACACATAATATATCTACTTTATTTAAAAAAATGATCTTTGTAAGGGTCTTCGTCTCAATATCCTTTCATTGAGGCATATTTGGTTTTATACACAACTTTTCTTTATACAGTGTATAAACCACTTTGACTTTTAATTTTATTCAAAAAGAATCTTTTTAAATGAATTGTTTTTACTAAACGAAAAAAGGAATTTTTTTGTATGTATGCGGCGACAACGACTTCTCCGCCGCTGTGACCATTATTTTAGTTTCGTCTTCCTCTACAATCCATAACTTTTTTTAAAGAAAAATAAATACCATGTTTTACTTTTCTTTTATTTTGGTATTGAAAATAGTTTTAAAAGTGTTTTTATTATATCAATGTGTTGTATTTATATCTTGTGATTGAAATGTGTAAATGTTATGTTTCCTTTATGCAAGTTCTATGTGATACGATTATGTTATGGTTTATGATATGTTTAAACCTGTTCATATGAGGAATGCATTGGAATTAATAAGTGACGGGTGGAGCCCGCTATAGCTCCTCGATGCATCGGCAGGTCTCATGAGACAAACCAGTGTCTTGGCACGAGGCCTTGACAAAATCTTATTTTTGGTCTTGGCACGAGGCCTTGCCTACGTGGTTATGATATTCAGGCATTATTCATTCCATCATTATGAAAGTAGTTATTGATATTGCATGTGATTATTAGACCAGTAGAATATCCATGTGATGAAGTAAATGGCATTATCTTATTTTACTTTTGCCATATTATGTTGATGTTCATGTTTAAAAGGCTTTTGTTTTAGTTATACATTGCCTTAAATGTTTATGTTTCTTTATGAAAGCTTCCGCAATATTGTTATCCTTACTGAGCATCTGAGCTCACCCCTTTCAATGTTTTAATATTTTCCAGGATGTGAAGAAGTATTTTATGAATGACCTTCAGGGATAGTCAGAAGAGGATATGAGTGTGGACTATGAAGACTTTGTTATTAGTTTTTCACTTTATGATGTAATGTAACATTTATGAATGTATCTAGTATTTCCAAGGCTACTAAACTAATCGGTCTTTCGAGACTTGATCTTTTGTGATCATGCCAATGTTACAAAGTAATGCACCGACTCTGCGTAGCTAGGGTCGGGGCATTACAGTTGGTATCAGAGGCAGTTTAGTACAAACCTTGGAAGCTATATTTAGATAAACTCTGATTAGAGCACATAGCCTGAAGATATACTTTAAGGATTAGTATATAATAACTTCATAGAATTTTGGTATTATAGAGATTTTGTGAGTTTTCCAAGCAATACATCCCTGTCTGGATACGAACTGGTAGAGGCGGCTCTGGCACAGATGTACCTAGGGGTAAAACCCAAAAACACCGCTTTGATCTGGACTCGAACGGGAACTGGTGCACGACAACGGGCCTTGCTGCAGTCTTGGTTACGACACTCCCGGGGGATATGCTTATGATAATTCTCATTTTCTTTACAAACCACTATGAAGGGTTATGAGTATATACTTCCTCAAAGAAAACATTTTTTATGATTATGGATTATATCCATAAATAGTTAAATTATTGTTAAGTGTTTTACAAGTATGGAGCTATGTATTTTGATTTATAAACCAATCTAGTGTATTCCATTGTTTAGAAATGGCGCCTAGTGGAAGGAATGGAAACCGTATCAATGCACACACTCCGTGTAGGGATTGCCCTCCTGCTCAAGATAATTATTATGGAGCTGGAGATACAACTGGTGCTGATCAACTTATTACCATACTGGGAAAACTCACTCAGGTTATGAATAATAACCTTACTCGTATGGAGAACCATGATCCGCAACATGGAGGATCAATGTTAGACCGCATCATGAGGCAAAAACCACCAACATTTAATGGGGGTACAAATCCATTAGTAGCTGAGAAATGGATAAACTCCTTAGAGAAAATATTCCATTCCTTGGGGAGTGGCGAAAAGGAGAAGGTTGTCATGGCAGTCTACCGCCTCACTGGAGATGTCGATCAATGGTGGTCGCTGATTCAAAATACAAATGAAGATGAAGAAGTATCAAGTGTAGAATGGAGAGAGTTCAAAGAGCTTTTCTTAGAAAAATATTTTCCTCATGACCATCGAGAAGATATGGAAAGGAAATTTCTGAGTATGAGACAAAAGGAGGATGAGAATGTCGCAAAGTATGAGGCCAACTTTACAAGGTTAGCGAGACATGTTGCTGATTATATACGTAACCCAATAAGTAAGATTGATCTTTTCTTTTATGGTTTAAAACCATTTATTCATCGATAATTAGTCTCACAAACCTTCTCGACATACGAATATATTGTCTCGTGTGCTATCAAGACAGAAAAGGAATTCTCTAAATATTATGACAATAAAGTAAAGCAAGATAAGAAGAGAATTGTGAAACAAGAGACAGATAAAGGGAAAAAGGGAAAGAAGGATTTTCCATTATGTGATAATTGTGGGAAGAATCACCCTGGTACTTGCCTAAAAGGAATGGGAGTTTGTTATAAATGTGGAGAAAAAGGTCACCAGGCACGTGATTGAAAGGGAAAGAAAGAGGCTATAAATGTTTAATGCTACAATTGTAGAGAAATTGGTCATTATGAAAATCAATGTCCTAAGCGTCAGGGAAACTAACCTCAGAAAAGGCCAAGGGATCAAGGCCAATCTTATGTTGTTACTACAGTTGAAGCGGAATAATTAATGTATTAGTGCTTTTGGACTCATGGATTATATTCTGGTTATTAGAATAATGTGATATATATATATAAGGATTGTACTGATGTACTTGTTGTTTTAGTAAGGTTTTAATATGATGAAGGTAATTATATTTTTAGTATGTGACAATAAGAGAAACTTTACTTTGTTTGGAGAATCTGATAAATTGATTTTGGAATTAAAAGACCTTTTAGAGAAAGTTTGGACAGAGGTATTTTGGATAACTATAAATGTTGGGATGGATTAAGTTGAACTTTGAATAGTATTGTTTAAGGTTAAAACATTTCTGAAAATTATTTTTGGAATACTATAATACTATATTTTTAGGAAAAGGACAACCTGCAGGGTGGGTCATAACCCGTCGCGTCGGACAAAGCTGAAGGAATCGAACCCACAACCATAGTACGATAGGCCTTTATTACCTACCACTAGCCTATAGGAAGTCCCTGGTTATTACAAAATAGTTTTTCTAATCTAAATGGTATGTGGTAATATTTATAACCTTATACAATTAGGATAAATAGATTATTTTTGAGTTCTGTAACCATTTGGAGTGAAAGACGGGTTTGTGGTAAAAATTTATTAAGGAATGAAAGTCTACACGACAAGTAAGTATATTTCCTTACGTTCTTGGAAAATCTCTTACATAAATTCCTCAACTTTATAAAAGGTAACTTAAAACAAAAACGTTGTCGGTTAAATTTTCCAACTGGGGATTCAATGACCGTTTAACCAATCACAAGTTTGTGATTTTCTTATGGTTAAATTTCTTCTAATCCAGTTCTCTACAACTCTCCATCAAACCTTGATGGTTTGTTTTTCTTCCATATCCATATTTTCATAGAATCCTATTATGGGCTATCTCGGGGGACCTTTGTACTTATGTTTCCTTTTTTTAAAGTTATATTTTTATTAACCTTATTTCCGATGTGGGTTTCCACAAAGGTATTTTTTATTTTCAACCTTTTATTTTCAAAAAAAAAATCAAATTGTGAGGACACAATTTATTGAAGGATTGGAGAATGTATTACCCCAAGCATCCACGGTACACTTCTCTTTGAATAATACAGTAGCGTGTGTTGTACGCAACTTCAAGTTCTAACACACACCACAACTAATCAATGTAGCCATTATGAATATTAATACCCACTTTTTAAAATTATAGAAATTTTATTTTTCAAAATGGACTTCATTTCTGTATTCGGAATATCGAAATTATCCAAACTTGAATTTTTTGTAATTTTCTGAGAACTTCCAATTTTTTTATGAATAGTGAAAAATACTTAAAAACAACTTTTTTAATCAAAGTATTTTATAGTGATAAATTATACTATTGAGTGGTTTTAAAGTATAATTATAATATATTTTTACTATTTTATCAAATGGTGTTCATTAGAATTAATTTCACTTGGAAATTGGACATAAACAGTTGTCAATCTTTTGATATATATTGTTTCTTAAAAACACGCTATTTGTTGTGACAGCGGGAATTAATTATAAAATTAATTAATGAAAATTATATGTTTGGAATTTTGAAAAATAGACATCATTTTTGGATTCTGAATATCAATTATAGCTTAAGGTGAAATTTTGGTATTGTTCTGAAAAACTTCAATTTTTAATGAATAGTGAAACCACTAACTGGTAGTTAAATAACTAATTCTTCGTTTAAATGAAATATTACCACTTCTGTGATTTGATTTTCAAAAATCCAACATACATGGTTGTCATTAGGAAGTAAAATGTGGTTCAATGGGATTAAAATAATTTTTTGGTGATTAGTAACTTTTAAGTTTAATTAATCGCGATTAAAGGTAATTAGTGAAATTTAAGGTAAAAATGGTATTATAAAAATATGAAATGACCTTTACACTTTTCCTACCTCTATTGGATGTGTCATGGCCGACCAAGACAATCCATGGGTCAACATGGGGACCCCATGGAGCCACTTTGGTAGGAAAATGACATAAATAACTTTTATTTAATGTTAAAATAAAAAGGTCACAAACAAGAGTTGTTTTACTAAAACAATTTTTAAATGGGGTTATACAAGTCATATTTTTTACTATAAATATTCATTATAAAGATAAAAATATTTCCTACATCATAATAGTTTTTTTATAATTATTAGACATTAAATAAATTATATTATTTATGACACCATGATGATGCAGCGATTACCTCATTAATTAATGATTTAAATAAAATGAAAGGATAATGTAAAATCTAAGGCTTACACTTGTCAAAAACCTATTAGATGAGGATATTTAGAACCCTTATCACCTTAGCCTCGAATTATAGAAGTTTGGGACCTTTAGAATTCGAAAAGCATTGTATAATAAAGTAATATTTCATTACCTTCCAAGAGTGCCCCTCCTCTCCACTTATAAAAAGCCCCCACCACTACCACATTACTCACACTTTCAAAGCCTTTTGGCTCGGACAACCTATTCCAAAATACTCTCCCAACATCCCTCCATTACTCCTAGAAGCCTCACTTTGGGCATAAGTCTTCCCAAGGAAGCCTTTGGCTCAAATCAAAAAGAGTTACCCGATTTTAAGGTAATGTCTTCTCTAATTTTGTTTTGTTTTATTTTGCTTCTCCAACCCCCAAAACTCTTTTTATTCATTTCTTTTGTAACAACACCAGTATCCTAAATATACTAGGATGTTGTTATAAGAATTATTTGAGCTAAACTTACACACACTTACATCTAATGGTTAAAGAACATACTGTTTCTGTGGATGGCGAATTTCTGCCTCACGAAACGATGATTGTTCAATATTCTTTTAACACCTCTAATGGTGGCCATTTTGATGACAATATTTTCATATATGATATATATATTATGTTTATGTTTTCCTTATGCTTCTTTATTTCTCATTTGTGGCATACTTTATTATTTCCATTATGGGTAAACGTGATAATTTCATTTTAGGAAGTGCGGACTACCGCCCCCTCAAAGTGATTTGAATTGTTAATGCCATATGTGGGATGTATAAAGGATGGAGTAAATGTTATTATAAATTATATTATACTGGAATTATATTATACCTTTATATAATTATAACTTCATTCCATTAAATACGAAATAGAAATGAAAGTAGCGTTCATGCGTACGTACGGCTTACCGTCTCCATGAACGGTGCATTTCATTTCTTAACTTTAAATGTTATGTAATATTATAAATGAATGTATATACTGGATATATATTATGTATATGATATATAAATCATGAATATAATTATGGATATAATGGATATATTACCACATGAACAAAGTGTAATTATAAGAAGTTTATTTTTGACTCAAGTACCTAAGATCGTCAAAACGACCGTTATTAACATAAATAATTACATAATGTTCATAACATGGTAATAAGTGATATAAAATTAATAATAAAAATGAAAAGGGTTCTTAAGAAATTATAAATTAACTCTAGTTTATTATTCAGGAGATCAAAGAACGGTCGAGTGAATTCAGACACGAGGTAAGGGAACTTCTTAACCCAATTTCTATTCTTTGGGTTAATATCCTACTTTCAAATTATGTCATGATATTATTATGTTCTATCTTGTATTTTTACTTTATTTATGTGTACTTATAGTGAATACAAATACTAGATCTACTTTATTTAAAAAAATTATCTTTGTAAGGGTCTTCATCTCAATATCCTTTCATTGAGGCATATTTGGTTTTATACACAACTTTCCTTTATACAGTGTATAAACCCCTTTGACATTTAATTTTATTCAAAAGGAATCTTTTTAAACGAAGTGTTTTTACTAAATGACAAAAGGAATGTTTTTTTTATGTATGCAGAGAAAACGACTTCTCCGCCGCCATGACCATTATTTGAGTTTTGGCTTCCTCTACAAGCCATACCTTTTTTTAAAGAAAAATAAATACCATGTTTTACTTTTCTTTTATTTTGGTATTGAAAATAGTTTTGAAAGTGTTTTTATTATATCAATGTGTTTTATTGATATCTTGTGATTGAAATGTGTAAATGTTATGTTTTCTTTATGCATGTTTTATGTGATACGATTATGTTGTGGTTTATGATATGTTTAAACCTATTCATATGAGGAATGCATTGGACTTAATAAGTGACGGGTGGAGCCCGCTATATCTCCTCGATGCATCGGCATGTCTCATGAGACAAACTAGTGTCTTGGAATGAGGCCTTGACAAAATCTTATTTGTGGTCTTGGCACGAGGCCTTGGCTACGTGGTTATGATAGTCTGGCATTATGCATTCCATCATTATGAAAGTGGTTATTGATATTGCATGTGATTATTCGACCAGTAGAATATCCATGTGAAGAAGTAAATAGAATTATCTCATTTTACTTTTTCCATATTATGTTTATGTTCAAGTTTAAATGGCTTTTGTTTTAGTTATACATTGCCTTAAATGTTTATGTTTCTTTATGAAAGCTTCCACAATATTGTTATTCTTACTGAGCATCTGAGCTCACCCCTTTCAATATTTTAATATTTTCCAGGATGTGAAGAAGTATTTTATGAATGACCTTCAGGGATTGTCAGAAGAGGATATGAGTGTGGACTATGAAGACTTTGTTATTAGTTTTTCACTTTATGATGTATTGTAACATTTATGAATGTATCTAGTGTTTCCAAGGATACTAAACTAATCGGTCTTTCGAGACTTGATCTTTTGTGATCATGACAATGTTATGAAGTAATGAACCGACTCTGGGTAGCTGGGGTCAGGGCGTTACGAAGACCCAGGATCAAATCTGATAATGGGAGAATTCCTGAGTACTATAGCAGAGTATTGTAGCAGAACTGTAGAAGGTCATTGTAGCAGTACTATAGCAGCGGCGACTATAGAAGCAGTATCACTGTAGCGGCGGAGGGACTGTAGCAGGGTACTGTAGCAGCGGCGGTATTGTAGTAGGTACTATATCTACATGGGTACTGTAGCAGCACTGTTCACTGAGGGGTCCTTTGGGCCAAAAAATGGGCTTTCTATCCCTGTATGCAGGCCACTTGTCCTTGGGCCTTCGGGCAATGTAATGGGTCACCCTCTACCCAGTTTAAGAGGTATTTGATTTAATAATAAATTGAGGCTTCAGCCGCATACATTTAAAAAAAAAATTATGATATCATATATGATGCACTTATTACTTTATATTACCTGTTCTTTTGTCAATTCCATGTTAAAGCAGTGTTTTGGGTAAAATCGTTTCATTTATCGTACATGTTTGGACTTGTTGTTCTTGATATTATTATTACTTATATAATGATTTACTTACTTCTAGAATGTAAAACGTGATTTTTATATCATACATATTCAGTATATATATATATATATATATAATAGATAAATAAATGAAATGAAACACGCCGTTCATGGAGATGGTAGACCGTACATATGCATGAACGTTGTTTTCCTTTCCTTATTGACTTGAATGGAAGTAAGTAGAGGACAAGTATATACATACATAAATACAGTAGAATTATTATTTCATATATATCATTATTATTCATTATATATACTTTATAATCATTCTTTAATTGTTAACATGGAGAATGAATCTCATCGCGTCGTGGAGACGGTAATCCGTACGTACGCACGAGCGATGATATCATTCCCATAATTATTGAATAGAATTGAAGTTGATGATATAATATCTCAAAATCAGTATCATGTTATTATAATCATATATATTTAATCTTTATACCATTATACCAATCCAATTAAGGTGGTGGTGGAAAACAGATTACACCATGGCTTGGAGACGGTATTCCATACGTACGCACGCGTGGTGATTTCATTTTCTGTAGGATGGGTAAAAGATGAAATAGGGTTGTTTCATATTTATAATAACATATAAGTATATGAGTGATACTTATGTTATCACTTTATAATGAAACAACAAAATAAGTGGAAGTAAAAGAAGGAAGAAACTTGAAAGAATCGGTAGAAGAGATTACCTCTTCCTCGATGTGCCTCCTTTAAATTTATTTCTAAGGGACTAGATTTGGTCTTTTGAGAAGAAACAAACCTCAAAAATATTAATAGGGAAGTTTTAATAGTAATGGTAAGGGGTTGGTTGAGATTTAAGGCTCAAAGTTTTGTAAATAGGAGAGGGAGGAGGTGCCCTTTTATAAGGGAGGAGAGGGGCACCTTTGGAAATCTCAAAAATATTAATTTATAATAAATCAAAATCCACTTAAAAACCTCCAAAAATGACTTATATTCGAATATTATATGATATAGGGTTGTATTATCATCAACCAATAAAATTTAGACATGGTTTAAATTTATTTTTAACCTTATCAACTTGATTTATCCTTATTTAACCTATTTAATTTTATTTGAGGTAACAAGTTTCTAAATTTTAAATTGTTAAAAATAATTACTTATGTGTTGTGAATTGTCCATAATTGGATAATTTATGAAATTTTAGACCATATAAATTTTAATTTATAATTTTTAAATATTTTTGTGGTTTTTAAAAAAATTTATATTGTGTTATTTTTATAAAATAACAATAGTGTCAATTTTGATACTATTCATTTATTTGAATTTAAATAAAATCCAAACTAAAGATATGTTCGAAATAAAAGATTTAATAGATTCATACCATGTCATATTTATCTATAAAATTCATGTATCACATTAAATAGTTCATATAATATTTATTTAAATATTTTTAAAACCATTTATTTGATATTTCAATCAATAAAATAATTTCAACATCACTATTGTGTCACCTTTAATGATAATTATTTAATCCTTAAAAATTCTAAATAAATTCACATGATGTAGATAATATTATTATATTTATATATAATATTCATGTTTTAAGTTTCATGTTGTTTATCACTAAATTAAAATTATTATACTTATAAGATTTAAGAGAGTGACATGTTCTCACTTTCTTTGGTTTTAATAATAATTAAATTATTTTCATGGTCAAAATTCCATAAAATTAATCTATTCCGACCCTTAGATGATATTGGTCGACTTTTAGTCATCCAATAGAATTTTGGCAGGTGTTAGTGTAATTTTATAATCTTATTTTACCCTTAATTACACAATTTATCTTTAACTACAGTAAATAAAAATTACCGTAGTTACTATTCATAATATCAAAAAAAAGTATCCTATTAACATAATTTAGACCCAATAAATTTAAATATTGAATCCAGTTTTAAAAATTCAAAAACACGGAAGTTTCAGTAATTAATTTAAAATTAATCCCGTTGTTAAGAAAATGGGATTTAAAAGTTAAAACAATGTCGAAGATTAAAATGTTTTTACCTATGAATTCAATGTAAAATTAATGGTAATGAAATAAATTATATTAAATGGTAAAAACATATTCTATTTATACCTTAAAACCATTAAATATTATAATTTAACCATATGAATTATTTCAATGAAAAAAGTTGTTTTTAATTAAAATATAGCGTGTTTTTACTATTCATTAAAATATGAAAGTTATCCGAATAATATGAAAAAAATTCCCAATGTAAATTTTTATATCCTGATTCCAAAGAATAATTTTATTTTGTAAAATTGAACTTATAAACATGTCAAAAACTATATTTAAAGTGGGTGTGCCATCAAAAGGCGACAAAACTACATTTTTTGAAAAATACTTATTTTTCCCGAAAAATTTATTTTGTTCTCATACCATGTTCTAGAAAATGTGTAAGATGAATAGTAATGTTATAAAATTCAATTTTTAGTTAACACTATTTATAACGGCTAGTTCATAATAATTTTATAACCATATATCGTTGTTTAGTGAAACCTGGTATTGCATACAACATATGCTATCGAGGAAGGTTGTGATTGCGTGTCATGAAAGGCAAGGCAGGGTTGTGTGTAGTGCAGGAATCCTTTGTTGTTGCGTATAACAAAATCCAAACATATTTCATTTATACATTTAATATATATATATACCCAATGTTGCGTAGAATAACTACTATCAAACAAACATGAAATTGGGTGTAACACGATCCAAGAATTGTGTTGCATATACTACAAGCTAATACGGTGTTGTGTATAGCCCAAGATAATCTTGGTGTATCGTACAACAAAAGATATGAATGAAATTAAAAAGAATATATCTCATAAAATCTCAGGGTGTTACAAGCCCGGAATGTGGATTTGAGACTTTCTACTGACGGTTTCTGTCCATTTGGTTCTTATGGTAGTTAGTATTCATGTTGAGCTATATTTATAACTCCATACAATTTACCCTCATGGATGTTGATAAAGGAGAATTATATATTTTTGACCTTATTAATCCCAGGTCATCCAAAAAATAATATTGATGTTTATTTGACACCATTGATTGATGAGTTAAATTCATTGTGGAGTAATGGTGTGAGTACAAATGATGTTGCTGTGAAAAAAAATTACTACTAAAAGTTGCATTAATGTGGACAATTAGTGACTTCCCAGCATATGACATGTTATCTGGCAGGAGTACACATGGTCTGAAATCATTTCCACTCTTTAGGAGAGACAAAAAATCATTTATTCTTGTCAATGGAAAAAAAACTTTCTATTTTGACTGTCATCGCAGATTTCTTCCAACAGATCATCCTTTTCGGAAAAACAATTTCATTTCAGAAACGGAACAATTTAAATGGATGAACCTCCAAAAATGATCTCAGGTATAGAGAAAAAATTAGTTCTATTTTCATTCCCTCCAATCACATTTGTACCAACAATAAACTAATATAAAATCCATGGCTTTGGGAAAGAACACAATTGGATTAAACGGAGAATTTTTTGGTATTTTCCATATTGGTCTGATTTGTTAGTCTATCACATGTTGGATGTCATGCATATTGAGAAGAACAGTTTTTAAGAATTTATTTCATAGTGTTTTGGATACACTAAGTAAGGCCAAAGATAATGTAAAGGCATGATTAGATCTTTCCTAAATTTGCAGGCGACAAGAACTTGAACTGATTGAAAATGTCAGATCATAGAGGTTAATGAATCCAATAGAAGTTTATACACTGTCCAAAGAGATTCGCTTATTATTTTGTCAGTGGATTGTGGATTTGAGACTTCCAGATAGATTTTCTTCTAATTTAGGTAGATATGTTAAGAATGGTCATATTACCGGATTAAAAAGTCATGATTTTCATTCTATAATGGAAACACTTATGATAATTGGATTAAGAGGTTTGTTGAATTCTATGATTTGGGATTTGATAACAGACCTATTATATTTTTTTTGATACATTTGTACAGCGACAACAGACTATGATGCACTAATAAAACTAGAAGAAGTTGTTGTTCTAATTATATTTAAACATGAAAACATCTTCTCGTCGGATTTGTTTGACACAATGGAACATCTGACATTACATTTTCCCCATGAAGAAAAAAATTTAGTTCCGGTAAAGTTTTGATGGATGTACCCATTCGAGAGATGCATACAGAAATTCAAGAAAACATACATAACAAAGCATCAGTTGATGGATCAATTCCTAAAGCTTATTTGCAAGAGAAATTTATTTTTTATTCTATCATTATTTTGAATCTGAATATCCCTCAAAACACAACCACATGGGATGGAATGAGGGGAATGTTAATGATGAAATTGAAAATAAATTATCAGTTTTTAATAAGCCAGAGCTTAGCTTCGGTGGAGTTCAAGAACAATGTCTTTTAGATGATGAACATCATAGAGCTCATACATATGTTTTTCTCAACTATGAAGAAATGTCATCCTTTGTACTATTAGTGCTTCTATCACTTATTCTATAATTTAGGTTATAGTAAGTAAAGTTATTTTATTTGTAGGTTATATGATAATCATATCAAGAAACAGCTTCCACAAATTACAGCAGATGCTCTTGAAGAATGCCGGCAAAGAGAATTTCTCAATGGTTTCAAAAACTAGTAACATAAATTTTTTATGGTTTAACATATCAATTCAATTTATTATTTATTATATAGATAATAGCTATACAAAATTTCTAGTGTCTCAACATACTGATAAAATTTATAAGCGACTGTGTATATTGAGTAACCCACCATTCTAAATGGTTAAATATTATAATGCATATGTGGTGAATGGTTTTTGATTTTATACACGTGCATATGGGGAATCAAAAAAAAACAATGAATAGTGGAGTTTTCTTGAGAGGATATCTTCATAGAGAAACATAAGTTGACTTTTATAGTATGCTAGATGAAATTATTGAACTATGTTATCTAGTACAAAATTATATAACGATGTTTAAATTTTGGTGGTTGGATACTGAGAGAGGATTTCATATTCGTCCTACTCATGGAATCAATGATATTAAATATAAAATTATTCTTGTAGTAAATGAACCATTTTTACTGGCTCAACAGGCACATCAAATTTGTTGTGCAAAGTATTGTGCTACTTCTAGAGACCTTAGTGATTGGTGAGGCATAATAAAAATTAAATCTCTGGAAAATTAGTTTACTCAAAGTGAATGTGGTTCCGCTGAAGTGAAAGAAATTGAAATTTTTCAAGAGACTACTGAAAATCCATCTTTTTCACAAGGAGACATGAATATTGATGATGAAACCCCACAATTAAGGGTCGATGGTGACGATGATATTAATTATATTAATGATATTAATGATATTACAAATGAATTTGAAATGACAAGAGATGATGAAACTGAAAATCATATGGTTATTAATGATGTTGAGGAGGAATATGAAGACATTGACATTATCAGATATGGAGATGGTGATGAAGTTAAAAATTGACATAGTTAAATGTTTGTTATAATCATAACTGATATATATCTATATATAATAGTTATTTTCAACTTTTTTCTAACAATAATCATTTTGTGTTTCAGATGAATGATGATCTATTTTCTGATTATCAAGAGGCTGAGATACCTTTGGATGAGGAGGATTTGGGATCATCTGACCCTCAGCTGACTTGCGGTTTAGGGGGTACGCGGAGGGGTCACAGTCTTGCGCAACTGATGATTTCTGATCTTATCCCCGAGTGACGTCCACGTCTTGGATTCAATCCACTCACATTGTGGTATGGTAACCTGTGTATTTTAGTTATCCTTCATTAATTTATTTATATAATAATTGTTTTATTATTTATTCATTTTTCATAGTTTGGTGCATGTAGTTGTTGGACAGAGAAGCACTATCTTGTGCATTTATTTTTCTCATCCATGGATCACATGGGAACAGATTCCCATTGATGTCCAGCTCAGCATGTTTAATCATTGGCTGGTATGTAAATAAATAATATTTATTTTGAAATTTATTTCATTAATAACTTGATATTATAGATTATTTTTAGGGTTTATGGTATCCTAACGATGATAGCATGTGTGACGTTATCCACGCGGCATGGGAGGTGTCTATGTGTGACTGTTTCGGTCATTTTTTCACAATTTGAGAGGGATGGCCATAAAGAAAGTAGAGGTGACAGTATTTGATGATTTGTCTAGATTCCACCAACTAGAGTACATTTCATCTCTCATTTGGGATGGATTATGTTCACACTGTTTTGATGTTCAATTTTAGAGGAGATCTTCATTGGGCTGGTAGAACCTGGGAAGATAAGAGGTGATGCATCGAGCTGGTAGTTATACATTCAGTACACATAGAGAGCATCTAGTAAGTATCTTTTTTAAATATTTTATATAAATTTAAATATAAACAGATTAATTTATATTCATATAGGTATTCAAGAAGCCCGATTTTACAGAGTATGACATTTATCGGAGGATGTACAGTGATCCAGCCACTGGAGAGATTAGAGGTGATCACTTGCATCAGATTGTGGTCAGTATTATTTCTTTTTCAGTTTCAAAATTAACTGCAAATAATATTTTCACTATTTTAATTTTAAATTGGAATTAAAGGAGTCATATGAGGACATGGCCTCTCAGACAAAAGCTTAGAGTCAGGATGAGATGGTTGGTCAAGCTAGTGCCCACCATTTCGATGAGGCGGCATGGATGTAGGTGGCCTAGTATGCCTTCGAGAATATCTGAGTAGTTGGTATCAACTCTCATTTGACTCCTAGGACTTATTATAGTAATATTGAGATATCGTTGTCCATCTCGAGAGGTTCTCATGGAGAGGCATCATCTTCTGACTCACAGTATCAGGAGCAGTTGCGAGCTCAGAGTGAGCTTATCAATAGTTTGTAGAAGCAGTAGGAAGAGATTCGTCAACAATAGCAGAATTAGCAGTACGGGGAGGATATGTGTCAATGGTAGTAGCAGTAGCAGCAACACTAGGAGGAGATACGTTAATGGCAGCAGCAGTAGAACGACCAGGAGTACATGCGTCGTCTGACTCGTAGTATAGGGATGGAGTTTCCTCCACCATCTCCACTAGCTCCTCCACCTCCTTCAGAAGACTATCCCTCCAGGGATTTTTTTTGTTAAATTAAAAACTTTTGAATTCTAGATTTGTTGTAATATAAACAATTTATAGTTTCTTTCTTTTATATTGGTGCGAATATTGCATAATTTAATTTTTTATATTTTAAATATTTTATTATTTTATTATTTATTATTAGTATTATATTTTTTAATGTATGTTTATTTTACTAATATTATTATTATTATTATTATTTTGTGATTTTTTTATATTTTTTTGTGAATATTGAGAATTTTAATTTTTTTATTTATTTTTTTATTTTAATAATACTAATATTATTTTTTCATTAATTTATAATAATTCTATTAAATATATTTTTTCTATTCAGTATTAGCGACGGGACCGTTTGCGACAGGACCCCATCGAAAATAGTTTATATATATTTTAAATAAATATTTGTGATGGGAAAAAGGGCCCATCATAACTACTTTTTTGCGATGGGCCCATCACAAAATGTTTTGATATATATAACATATATAAACAGAGAACTATTTGCGATGGGAAAATGGGGCCATCACAAATACTTTTTGCAATGGGCCCATCACAACATGTTTTTATATATATAATGTAAATAATTAAAGAGATATTTGTGATGGAATGGTTTCCCATCACTAATATCAATTTTTGTGATGGGCCCATCACAAAAAAAAATATTATTTGCGACGTCGTTTTCGGTAATGTGCTATTTGGAACGGGACCCTATCGCAAAATCTCATTTGTGACGGGATCTCATCCCAAATATCCCATCGCAAATACCTCAAATTCCAGTAGTTATTTGATTCATTGATTGAATTGTTATGGGATATATTGGTATTGGTGTTTTTTTTTTTGAAATTGATTATGGGTAGGAAAATGAAATGGAGGTTAGGTATTTGTTCGTTATGGCTGACTAGGTTGTTGGATGGTTTGTTGGTTATCTTTACAATATAATCTTGGATGTTCATTATACCTTATATTGAAATATTTATGGTATTGTGGATTTTTAAAGTTCATAGAATTAACCTCTGTAGGTGGTCCTCATAGAAACAAGTAATTTATATAAAGAATGGTTTGGTATTTCTTGGTATTGTTGTCATGTTTATCACAATTTTTTAAAATAGGGTCAACAATTTGCATTTCATAGAATTTACTTAGATCGATCTTCTATACCTTCATAGAGAGGAAAGTAATTTTGGCCCTAATTATTTATTCATATTTAAGAGTGTGACTCTCACCATATTTGGGAGTTTTTTTATGGTAGGGTGAGTTTACCCATGTTTGTTTCCATTCATCCAAACCTTATAGATACCCATAAGCAACATTTAGAGCTTTTTTAAAGGTTCTATTATACATCATGTCAATTAATTGTTTAATTATTATAACTAATCATTTATAAAATATTATCACTTGTTTTAGGATTTAAAACCCATGGTTTGGTACAATGTTTAGTGATTCTTTGAACATTTCCCATGTTTCATAAAATGAATCCCCTTATTTTTCAACAAAGTTTTGAATACTCTTTTTAAGTGAAATTTTTTTATTATTAGGGAAGTATTTTTTCTTGAATTAACTTTTTAATTGGTCCCATGAATGGATGGATGTTGGTATCAAATTTCTTAACCAGTTCATGGCTTTATCATTAAATGAGAAATTATAGATCCTTATCTTAGATAACTCCTATTGATTTAGTGAGAAGCTAGTTTCAATAATGTCATTGAATTCATTTACATGAAAGTATGGAATTTCCGACTCCATTTCATAAAAGGATGGAAGGTGGTTTAGGACATGGGGTTTGAAAACATAGTGGGTATCTCATGGGGTAGAATTTATAATTCAATAGGTTACATTAGTCCAAGAAGGTGTGATTAATGGTTTGATTGAAAACATTATCCAATTTTGGTTCTACCTTATTTGGGATTCCATTTTGGTTCCCACCCACGATGATAATAGGGTTTCATAGAATACCCTCAATTGGAATGTATTCAATTTTAGAATATATAGTCTTCAGAATATTATGATTTAATATAAAGAAACCCATATGTGTTCTTGACTTCCCAAACCTATAACTATCTACCCTAACTAGAAGGTTTGATTAGTCACAAGAATAGGTTTACAGGCACCCAGAAAAGAAAAAAATGGGTGAAAGAAAAGATAAATGGTATGTGAATAAAGAAATGGGTGGGAATAGAATGTTTTTGTTAGTTTAATTACATGGCTCCATGTTAATGGTCCTAGAATTTGGAATCACCCAAATTTACCCAAGTTTAGGTTTCAATCGGTCTCTAATAGTTTATTTTGGTTTGTCAAACCCTGAGAGGCCCTAGAAGAAACCAACAAAAACAAACATTCTACAGAGTCGTTTTGGCTACAAATTTTCTATATTTTTGTTTTATTTGAGTGTATTAATAAATAAATCAATAAAATAAGTGAATTAAATTAATGGGAATGTTTTGATTCTAGTTTTTTTCTCATAGTATATTGGATGAATTTATATTTTTATGATTTAAATTTATTATACTTGAGAAGGATTCATTCAATCAAATCAATCCACCATCATCACTTACAGATTAAATACCTAAAAATAATAATTCTAATAACTTATACACTTATAGGATCAATTTAATGAGTTGTACAAGGTTAAGGGTTATATTATCACTTGAAATATAGGCCTCCAAATTTAATAAGGATGAGGAAGGATGCGATCATAAAATAAAAAAAATAACTAAAAGAAATAATTGAACACTAATATAATGAGAAATAACATCCAACCCACCCCCTTTATACTCCCTTGGATCAACCATAATATTTTTATCCATCCATTTATGCAAAAATCTCAATAGAATATGGATGTATACTCATAAGGGCATGATTGAAGAAGTTAAAATAATGAAAAAACAAAAACTCCACCATCATGTGAAGAATTTCACAACTATTGTTGTGAATAAATCTATAACTTAAGGAAATATTATCAAAATCTTAATATGAATAATAGAAAAATTGAATAAGAATAACTTTTATTAGGAAACTAATTTTATTCGAACAACTTTCATGAGATAAATTGAACTGGCAACATCAAAGCAGCAGAGTAACATTACATTTTAAAACACACACAAAATACTCCTTAGACATCAAAACCACTTATTTAAAGAGGAAAGTTTAGAGCCTTGGTTTGACACTAAAATTTTAAAATCTTCAACACATAAGTATGAAAGTATAAGTTTGGTTTAAAGTATTTAGAATTTTTTTGCCACACTTAACCCAAAATCGAAGCGAACTTGAATATCTCAAAAAGATACACCAAAATGATCTTCTACAAGGAAAAATTAGAGTGTCTCATAGAATAATAAAAAAATTACCAATATTTATTATACCATATAACAAAAGTTTATCTAATTTTTCCACATATTCTCATAGTTATGATCAAAATGGTGGGTTGTTATTTTGGGCTACTAAATCTATCCTAGAATTTCATCTTCCACTTAGGATGCCAAGATCACAACTAAAACCTCCAAATTATCTCTATAAAAAAATTAATTAAATGTTCCCCCTGATTTCATCTATCCTTGTTATAATTTTACCATCATTGGTCTTGGATCCTAAATGTTATAGTCAAATTAGAGGGTTATTATCCAGGTCACTTCACCTAGAATTTTTTAGATTCAAGGCCCAAGATGAGGATCTCATAATGTGAATCTACATGTACTCCAGATGGAAAATATATTCCTCAAAACATGAGAAAAATTATACTAAAATATAAAAAAAATTGAATAGGGTTTTTTATAAGGAGATGAAAAATGTAGCGATTATTAGCATATTTTAAGTAGAAATTGAAAATAGGATGAGAAATGGAGTTAAAATTATAAAATTAACTAATTCAAATATTTATTAAAAATGAAATGAATTAAAATAATAATATATACAATGAATATTATCCTCTTTTAGTGGATAATTATGTTTTTTTATATTAAATTATGTTGTTCTAGAAGAGGCAAAGTCTGGAAGTAAAAGGGTGAATTCACATATGTTGGTTGAAGAATTTAACAAAGGAAAAAATCTAAGTATAAAAACATGGGTATAATTTAGTTAATACATAAGATTCATCTAATATAATACATAACATATTATAATTTTTCACTAAGGAGTGATTAAGTAGAATTTAAAAAGGGGAAATCCTTACATATATACAACAAAGATATGCAAGAAATTATGTAATGATACATAATATCTTTAATTGATGTGTAAGGAATTTTCTTTTACTACTGAAAGTACTCAGTATATATCTCATAGATTTTGTAATATATTTGGTGATATGTGTGTATTCTACCTTGTTTTAAATTTTTAACATCCTAGAATTCCCAAGGATATATAATATCTTTAGATCATAAATAAGAAATATGCCCTGGTATATAAGATTTCTTTTTTTGCCACTCAATATGAAACATAGTTGATACAAAATATCAAATTAGAGATACATAAGGTTTATACTTAGTAAATTTTTGAATAAATATATTAGGTAATATATTGTTTCAATATATAAAAAATCAAAAAATATTCATATGATTTCTCCATTTTCAATTGCTAATCTAGAATTCAAACCAATGCTTGTGTGCATGATTCCTACAATACTTTACCATTATATTATTTACATATCTTCTATTTACTGGATTCATTTATCTAAGGGAGTATAATGGAGTAGAATCATGAAAAAAACTTAAGGTATTAAGAATTCTTATATGTTTATTTTTCGGAAGCTTGAGATCTCAATGGAGATATTCAAAGAGAGAATTCAATATCACAAAGCTTGTTGCCCACATGGATACATCCTACTACTAGAATCATTCTCACATAGAGAAATCATCTTGAACATGTCTAATCTTACTAAATTATTCTCTTATTATTTAAAAAATTCATCACATTCATTATATATTGTTTTAGATCTACATATTATAATGAATTCATTTTCATTAATTTCACTGTGTATAGTATTATCTTCTTTACCCTATAATATTAAACTCTATTCATAGAGTAGAAACAACTAATATCAATATAAATGGTAGTAAAAAATATATATTTCTGAGTTTTGAATATATTTTATGTTATTTTTTATATTATGGTTGGAATTTGCAGTGAGTTGCGATTATGGTTTGGATCCCTCATTTTCAATCTTTCACCACTCATCACATGACTTTTTCTTCTCCCGTTTTAGTTTTATAAATTCTTACCCTTTTGACATTATCTAGTATACATTTGAGATAGGTGACTCTAGAGGGAGTTATTTCGTGCTCATTTTCCTTGTTCGGTGGAAATATATTCATTAATTTAGTTGAATGGGTGGGAGATCCTAGTGTTCATTAACAAGATTGAGGGATTCCTATTTCCATTAGAATAGGGAGATACAAGGCCAAGTTCACATGAAATATTAATGCACTGGTTCTTTATGTCAGATAAGAAGTGATAGGTAGTGAGGTAAATGATATTAATCCTTTCTAATGAGTGATAGTTATGTTTGGGAAAACAATTATGATAAACAATGAAGGAACACTTATCTGGGAAATCTCTTGAGGATTGATCACCATTCATCCTGTCACATAATTTCACTTTTCCATTATTGTGTGTTGTTTTTATTTTTTATTTTTTATTTTTTCAAACATTTTCAAAAAACCTCATATTTTACTCACTCCCATAAAAATATATAAATACCCAAAATCTTAATAAGTGAATTATAGTAATGATTAATTGATAGATATAATTAATAGATATGACCTTGGTTATCCATTTTTGTTATAATTGGATAAAATAAATAACATTTTATACCACCCTATGACTAGTGAGTCAAAATATAGGGTCATCATCAGGGATCCAAGTTGATAACACACTATTATTTCACCCTTTATAATTAACATTCCTTTATTTTGATGAAAAAACATCAAAAAATTGTATTTACATGATTTATTCAAATTAAAATTATTACTATGCATGAAACCATTACTCTCATATGCAGGAAGAAGAAATGTGTTATGAAAGAAGTTATTATAAGAAATAAATTTGAAATGATATACTAAAACTAAAGATGCAATTGATGTGACTAATTACCATTTTCCAAGAAAAAAATGAACCACATGTAGAGAATTTAGTATAAGATAATGTGTTGGAAGAAGTTTATCCACCTACTTTCCATATTGAAAAACCTAAGGAGGATCAAAGGGAATAATTTTAACACTTACTATAAAAACCTTTAAATTCCATTACCAAAGGAGATAACTGAAGATTTCAATCCAAATGATCTCACTATGGGAGATAAATAAGAACTAGATGCATTATAGATTGATTATGTAAAAGGTGAAGTTTCATGGGATCCTCCCATATTTGAAGAGTAAGAACCATCACCACTTTATTTTTCTCAAAAATAGGAAGAATAAGACACCACTAAAGTTGTGGAATTTGAAGAAATTATATAGAATATTGACTAACTACTTCCAAATAAAAAACTCAAATCCAATAGGCACTAATAAAATAGGTATAATTGAAAGTTGAGCTAATACAAGGATATAATACATTCTTGAACTCATTTTTTCTAATTTTAATGAAAGTTAATTGAGAATTAACTCACAATAATTTTTTTCCAACTTGGTTAAATACCTTGAGGGTGGGATCAATCAGGGTATGATAGATTTGAACAACTTCCCCTTTGTATCTTATTTCATTGTTAAACAAAACAATCTTCTTTTCCTTTATCATAGCAATGTATGAACAGAATTGAAAACATGATTGAGAAACCACAATTTTACTTAGTTCACCATCTTGGGATATGTCCAAGGAGTATAAAATATTTATGTGCTGATGTACCAAATACAATAAGAATCACTACCAAATTACAAGGTTTGGGCTAGATCACTTTTATGATCAGGTTCACTGCCTTTACAATGTATGGGGTCATCTCACTGGTTTCCCAAAGGTCACTCCTATGTATCTTTCTCTAGATCACTAACAATGGAAAGGATCATTGTCTTCCACTTCTTTTCCCCACTGCATTTTAAGGGATCCACATATAGTTTATATACATGTAGGTCCATTCATTTTTATTATTGAACACATCCTCAGTTGTAGATAGATGATCAGTTGAAGTCATGTTTTCATATGTAGATAAAATACACTTTTTGACCATACTTTTAGTTTGTGGAAATTACATTCATGAAATCTTTTAGATCATTGGAAAACTTCCTTTAATCCACCACAAACTAACTTTATTCCTCCAGGAACTATGTTGCAATGCATGGCATGAGTGCTTCGCAGACCACCTCTCCTTCCAAGGATGGCCCCTTCTTCTGCGGGCTGGCTCTTCTTCCATGAACCATCTCGGCATCTACGGACTTCCAGTTATTCTAAAGACCATCTCCTATTCCATATACCACCTTTTTCTTCAATGGACCATGTTCCTTTTGATCTATAGAGCCCCATAGAAACCCCTTTTGTGAACTGTTCCCCATGAACTACCTTATATGTGGAATTCTCCCTCATGAACTACTTCGAACTTTTCCAAATTATTATCAGATCGATGATCTTTACTAATGAAATTCACTCTCATAATAATATTATTAAGGGTATTTATATAGAAAAATAGATCCAAAAAACCTATTAATCAAATTTACCAAAAACATCATTGTAGTACGGCCTTCACCAGGAATTTTGTTATGTGGTCCGCATAATACCTTCATCATTTGAGATGGTTGATGTATTACATGAATAAAACCCCCTTTTTCCACAAATCACTATCTCCATTATACAGATGATTATCCTCCCATGACATTTAATCCTCACAAGGAATTTCAGCCTCCCATGAACTATTTTCCCTATTCTGTTCATGTAGCACACTTCGCGGTTTACATAGCCCTACTTTGAAAAAATTCTACCTCTGTCTATTTTCATTCTACTTTATGAAAAAAAATTGTGTTCCACGAACTATGCTTCAAAGTACACAAAATATGAACCCATTTGGGAAAAAACTCCATTTTCAAAAAAACACCTGATTTTGATGCCCAAAAATTTGAAAAACACTGGGAAACTGCACAACCTTGAAATTTTATTTTTGGAACACCAACCAACTGATTTTCGGTCATCTAGATTTTTCAACAAACACAATCACCCCAAAAACATTGAAATAGAATGTTAAGTTATTTTTTCTGAACAATATCCCCCATTGGGTTTTTTGACAACTCTTCTCATTTTGATACCTAGTTAAACAATTTTACATCATCTACCAACATTAACTTCTTGTGATTAAAATATTGATCAAGGATTTAATAAACACACAGTCTAATTCCACATGATATCTTCTCAACAAGATAAATAAGAGTATAATAAAAATTTAATCAATGAATCACTTCATTTTATTTCAAAACCACTCTTTTTCTTTTAGTATATACCTCATCTATCATGAAATATAACCTTTTATTGATCACGTTTAGCCTCATCAAATTTAACCCCCCAAACCTACCCCACATTTCTCCCATTATCATCTTCTCCCCCTATCATGATTGGGCCATTTTATCCCCATTAATACCCAAAATTTCTCCCTTTTTGTCAACAAACCTGAAATACACTTCTTCGAGGTCAAGAATAGGGTAAAGAACACAAATCATCACATTTAAGGAAAAACATGCCATACCTTGGGGAGAGGGGATCCCATATCCACACTTTTTAAAGTGCATGGAGTTAACTGAACTCTTAGAGATAATCGATGCCTTTCAAATGCTTATTTTGGTAAGTCATTTTTCATAATGTCTGAAACCTATATTTTTATAGCCACATAATGTAACTTCACAACCCCATTATTCACCTTCTCCTTGATAAAATGCTACTTGATTTCAATATGGTGTGTCCTTGAGTGATGCAATATATTTTTACTAAAATTTATATTACTTGAATTATCACAATGTATTCTAATCAGAGACTTCACTTCAACTCCCATATCATTATGTTGATAGTTCATCAATAAGAAATTGTGTGTAATCTAGAGTAGTCGCAATATATTCATCTTCTTTGGTTTTCAATGAAATTAAATCTAGTTTTTTAAATAGATAAGAAATACACAATGCTTCATGATAGAATACACCCCCTGATATTGATTTTCTATTATCTATTGAACCAAACAAATCTTCATTTGTATATCCTAATCACTCTTAATGAGATTTTTCATTATATATCAAACTTAAATCCACCAAACCATTGATATATCAAAGTATTATTCTCACTAATAGCAAGTGGTTTTCCTTGATATTTCTTTAATAACATGCTACTTATCAAGTAGAGAAAATAATATCAGGTCTTTTCAATATCAAGTACAATATACTACCAATTATTTTCCTATATTCTGTGAAAATAATTGCAATGACTTAATCGTATCATGATAGTTTCATCCGAGTATTCACCAGAGTCATCATATCTTTTGAATTATCCATTCTAAACTTTCTCAAAACCTCCTTGGAATATTTATATTGAAAAATTAATCTATCATGTTTTCATTGTGTGACTTGTAAACTAAGGGAAAATTTAAGTTCACCAACCATTAAAAATTAAAATTCACTTTTCATGAATTCAAATAACTATGTGAACTATGCTTCATTTTATCCAAACAATTTATGACATAAACATATACCAGTACCATTATCCTTTGATTATAGTAAATATTATCCTAGAGATTGTAATCCACTACACCACATTGAAAACTAATCTTCATTAAAAAATTCCCCAGCCTTGAATACCATGCACTTGGTGCTTGATTCAAACCATATAGTATCTTATTCAACCAAAAACTCTATTCTCTCTTAAGGAATTAGAAAACCATCTAGATTCTTAATATAAAATTCTTATTCTAGAACCCCATTTAGAAATTATAACTTAATTTACATCTATAAAACATTTAAATTTCTTTTCACTATTATGACCAACAATAATATGATTGTATTTAGCCTTGAAATGGGTGAAAATGTTTCATAAACATTGATAACCTCTATTTGGGAGTACCCTTTGCACACGAGTTCTGTTTTGTTTCAAATCATTGTATCATCTCCCTTCATATTATTGAGAAAGACCAATTTAGTCCCAATAACATTATAATCTATTGGCCTTGAAACAATCTCCATTGTCTAATTCCTATCAATCTAGTTAAACTCTCCATTCATAGCTTGGACCCAATTTTTCATCTCTATCTACTTCCTCAAATCATTTAGGTTCTACCTATTATAAGAATGATGCTTATTGTAGATTCTTCATCCTCCTTGTCAACACTAGTCATGTATGATCACCATTATGTTATGTCTATCAATTTCAGATCTTCTCTTTAGTCTTTGTGCAGATACTGAATTTTGATCATCCTTTTAATTATCTGAATCTTCTTCTAAATCAGCCTCTAGAATTATAAAATCTATGATTTTATTATCTCTACATCACCATCCTCTTGAGAGTGATCATGTATTTTCTAAATATTTTTCTCATTATCTACTATAGTTATATCATGGCTTTAAACTACCATTCCCAACTTATTATTCAATCATTTATATGATCTGATTTTCTTGGAGTATCCAAGAAATATCCCTTCATCTCTATGGGATTAAAACTTCATATGTTTCATCTTATTGAGAATGAAACACTAAATTCTGAAAACTTCAAAGTACATCGTTGTTTTCTTCTTTCCATACCATAGATCATATGGATTCTTCTCTTCTTTTAGACATAATAACTCTCTATTTGATGTGTATATGTATTTAATCACTGATTCTTTCCAAAACATCTCTATATGGTATTTCTCAATGAGCATTTTTCTATCTATGTTATTTGTCATTCAATTTCTTCTCTCAACTACTCTATTTTGTTGTGGAGTTCTTACTGTTGACACTTGGTTCCTTATCCCATGTTTCTCAATATAATCCTCCACTTGTCAATTTTTGAACATTGTTCCATTATTTGTGAAAATATTTTATATTATTTGACCCAATATCTTTTCAAATTCCATTCGATAAGTTTTTCTGAAACTGAACACCTTATATTTGTAGGTGATAATTGAAACCCATTCGATTATGTTAAAATTATCAATGAAGAGAACATAATATCTCCTCCCATCAATAACCCTTGGTTAAATTATTCTATACACATCAATATGAATCAGCTCAATAAATTTTGTTGACCTTTTCTCTTTTTCATTATATTTCTTTAGAATAATCTTCCCTTATTGAAAATCATCGCATGTATGAGTATGATCACATGGTATTCTAGGGAGGTCTCAAGAAGCATCATATTTCACTAGATCTTCCAATGATGTCTATCTCAAGTGACCAAGCTGTTTATGCCATAACTTTATTTCTTATTCCATGAAAAAAAAATACATATCATTTTCTCCACTCACAATGTTGATATTTTCTTGCATACGCATTCCCTAAAAAACAACTACACCATTTTTTTCTTGATGACACATAATATCTTGGAAAACTTTATGGAATGTCCTGAATCACATTATTGATTGACACTTAGTAAATTGTGACTGATTCCTTCAACAACCAAGAAATCTACATGTCTCATGTCTTGTCCCCTAAACTTTTCTTTTCTAGAGCCAATAATTTCCAACCCTTCATCATTTCAAAATCTTACGATACCATACTTGACTCTGGTTACAAGATCCTTATTTCATTTTGTATGTGAAGTGCACCCACTATCAATGATCAATATTCCAGTGTGATATGATGATTTAAAAGTAATATCTATAACCAAATCTAATTTATCTATTTTATTTTTTATCCTTGTTTTTTTATTTCATACCTAGTACAGATTGATGATCATGATCTACCTTGAAGTATGAAAAACCGGCTTCATCCTGCAAAACTAAAATCAATAATTCATTTTCAACTCATTTGATGATATATTTAGCTGCTTCTTATGACTATATTCAGTTAGACTCAACAAATTTCTATGAATTATTGATGTGCATTATCTTTCCATGTGTATGATTCCTCCACACCCAAAATAGTGACCATTAAATGATATCCTATAATATTGAGTTTGGTATAACTACATTTGTTGATCTTGTTCCCTTCAATACCTATTAGCTATAGAACAAAAATTTTATGAGTGTCCTATATTTCCACAACAATAGAATCTAATGTGGGGTGAAATCCTATGTGTCACTACTACATCACTAGTTATCCCTTAGGTTCACTGAATATTATGATTCTACTTCATACCCAAATCAATCATCGATCTCAAAGTTGGTGCTTGTGGTATGACTTCAACCATTACTACTTTTTTTTCAATAAATCCCCATACCATCCTTATCATTTAGATTTTACTGCTTCTTCTATTCTACTGGACCACTATTCTTTAGTTTCATCTTTTCTTTTCCCTTTATGATCTACTTTACCAAATTCGGACCAAGATTCAGTAGTTTATCTCGATCCTTAATACTTCTTCACAGACCTATGACTTCTTATTCAAGTTCTTTGATACATTTGATTTCATCTTTTCTAGTTTCATTCATCCTGAATGGCCTGAAGGCCTTCTTTTTATTTTATTATAGATAATCCCCCTTTTAAGGGTTGAAGGGGAACCCGTGGATGACCCATAGGCCTAAGGCACAAGGCCCGACATGACCCGTAATACATGAACTGATGGCCCAGAGGCATACCATGCCCAATACATGACCCATAGGCCAATCCCACTAGAACTTCCCATCCCTAGCATCTTTACATCATTGATCAAATTAGCTCCCCACCATGCATTGTTGATCGTCTAGCATTACCCCATACAAAGTTGCACAGTGGCTGGTCCCGTTGGCAGCTTCCATACCCACTCATTCTTCCAATCCAGTTAGCTCTGCATCTGGTGCCTGCTACTCCTGTTTCTCTGATCCTCTTATGGGGAATGTTCTATGTGAACTGGGCTACTCCATGGTCTACGTGATTCGAAGTCCTTGTGGCCCAAAGGCCTTTTATGACCCAAAGTCCCTGGAGACCCGTAGGCCCAAACCGGTGGCCCGAAGGCCCAAATCGGGTGAATAGTTCATGCTGCTACAGTACTGAATAGCAACTGCTACAGTGCTGCTACAGTGACCCGAATATTCACCTCCACCCAATTTCGAGCCCAGGTCTCTTGGATGCCAATCAGAAGCCCTTACCACTTGGTTATGGGCTCGTTGGCATTTCCAGTTTCATTCAAACTATTGCTTTCACTTTTCATTTCTTCAAGTTTTATCTTTTACTCAACAACCACATCTGAGATCTCTAGAGTTGAAGAATTTAGTTTTTAAATTTCAATATTTATCTTAGGCTTCTCTTCTTCCTACTTCCACCTATAATGTTTAGAATCACGAACCACTTAGTCATATTTCAGTGTTTGTCTCTCCAAACATCTATTTTCTCAAGAGTAGCTTCTAATTAGACCTGATGGTCAAATATTCATCCAAATTCTCCTTCTTAATTGTCTCTTTATTCCCTAATTTGAGAATTTATGACAACTACCACCATAACATCTACTTCATGATCCTTTAAGTCCTCCAATTCTTCTACCTCAAAATCTTCTGAACTATCATATTCTCTTAAAAAAGGATTTTTCTTTTTAAAGAAATTTCTCTTAAAAATTTTCTTGACTTTCAAGTGGGGTGAATACTTATTCAGGGGAATTTCAACTTCATCCTCTTCATTTTATTGTCCATTTTCAATGGTAATCTTCTTCATGGCCTTGAATTCCACTTCTTTAGACTTTCCATTTTCCACTTCATCATTATCATCATTTCTCCCTTCAAATGCTACAAGAGTATCGTGCAAGTTATCTAATGTTCGCTCCTTCAAATCTTTATCTTAATATAGAGAAAATTTTAAATTGAACCAAGTTTTATGTTTTCTCAAGATACACTTAACAAACTTTATATCTTCAATAATTTCTCCAGGACCATGCATGTCTTCCTCAACAACATTTTTCTGATCAAATAATGTATCAAAAGACTCATTAGGGTGCATTCTGATATCCTCATACTTATTCCATAGAACCTAAAGCTTTTATTCTCAGAATTCTGAGCCTCCCTCATAAATATTAAATACATTTTACCACATATCATGTGATGACTTACATGAAATCACTTTTGTATATATTGAATTAGATAGGGATCCCTTAATGCATTGATTTATTTTGTGTCTATATATAATTCCCCTTTGTTAGATTTTGATAAAGAATCACTATCGATATTGGATTAAATTCAATGAACTTTTACTATAAAGACATCAATTTCTAATTATTGTAATTATTACTGCATTTGATTCTTCCATAATTGAAAATTTTTCCCATCAAAGATCAAAATCCCTTTGTGATTGACAACCTCCATTTCTTCTATTGAGAGATAACCACTGAATTTTAACCTTTTCCACTAATACCAGTTTTTATCTCAACTAGGTTAAATACCCTGAGAGGGGGGTGAATCAGGGTATGATAGATTGAAACAACATCCCCTGGGAATCTTGTCTTTTCATTAATCAAAACACTCTTCTCTCCATTTCTGGTAAAAATGTATGAACAGAATTGAAATCATATACAAGATGCATCAATTTTATTTGGTTAACCCTCACTTGTCTATGTGAAAGTATCATACTAAGGTGATGTTAATATTTACAGAATCCACTATGTCTCACGACTAAATAACAAGGTTCAAGCTAGATCAATTCTATGCCTAGGATAACTACCTTTATAATATTTAGGTTTAGCTCACTAATTTCCCAGGGGTCACTCCATATGTCTCTTTCTCTAGATCACCATTGATAGAAAGGATCACCATCTACCTCTTACTTTGGTCACTACTCTATAAGGTATCCACAAATATTTTATTGACATTTAGGTCCCTTCATTTGCATGAATTCACGCTTCATTAGTTGAATATAGATGCTCAATTGAAGTCTTGTTTTTACCCATAGATGAAATACACTTTTCAATATACTGTTAGTTTATAGAAATTACATTCAAAAATTATTTTATTGCCTTTTATAACTTCCTTGAATCCTCCAAAAACTATCTTGAGTCATCTAAGAACTATGTTACACTACATGTTGTTAGTGCTTCATCGACTACCTATCCTTTCACGGACCGCCCTTACTTCTGCCGACCTCCTCTTCTTCTATGGACCTTGTCAACTTCTATAAATGGAATCTTCTTATATGGACCATCTCCACTTCCACATACCACCTTTTCTTCTATAGACCCTTTTCCTTTTGCGAGCTATGGAGCCCCATAAAATTCCCTTTTGTGAACTATTACCCGCGAACTACCTTCTATGCATAATTCTACCTCTTGAACCATTTCTCACATTGCTGAATTATTCCTAGACCAATGATATTTTATAATGAAATTCACTTTCTGGATGATCTGATTAGGGGTATTTATATAAGAAAATAGATCCAAAAAACCTACTAATCTAATTTACCTAAAACATTGATGCGGTACAGCCTTCATCGTGAACTCTGCTAAAAGGTATGCATAGTTCATTTGTCCTTTGTGATGATCGATGTATTCCATGTATGAAAACCATGTTATGCTTCAAAAAAACATCACCTCCATTCTAAATATGATGATCCTCTCGTGAACTTCAAGCCTCTCATGAACTGTGAGCCTCCCAAAAACTATTTTCCCTACACTATCTGTGTAGTGCGCTTCATGGTCCACATAACTCTACTATGCTGAAATCCTACCTTTTGCAATTTTCATTCTCTATTATGCATAATTTATTTATGGTCTATGAACTGTGCCTCAAGTTCTAAAAACAATGAACCCCTTTGTATAAAAAATCACTTTTCCAAAAAAAACACCAAATTTTGAGGCCCAAATTTTCTGAAAACATTGGTAAACTGAACCACCATAAAAACCTTCTTTAGCAACACCAACCAACATATTTTTAGTATTCTGGATTTTTCAACAAACAAAATCATCCCTAAAACACTAAATTTGAAACATGAGTTATTTTTTCCTAGTATAATTAAATTTTCATATTTTCCTAGTCTATATATTTTCTCAAAGAGTTAAAATAAAATATAATGTGTATGTGTAAAGAAACATATGAAGCTCCCTAAGAATATTGAACATTTTCTTAAGGGGGATAATAACCATTGGTCTTGAATTAGGATATAAAGAAACAAGATGACATGATTTGAGGGGAAGATTTAAATATTGATCCATATTATTTAAATTTCATTAAGATATAATTAATCACTAAATTAATCTTTGTTGAATCTTTTAAAGTATCTCCAAATGATTAGGCCCAAGAAGTATAAGAGGAAGCCACAAAAGTAGTGGCAGAAGAAGTAGAGGACCCATACCAACTCCAACCCCCACTAGGAAATTTGTGCCTCATAAAAATATTTATGGACATACAATGTTATGATTACGGTAACCTCTAAACCCAATGAATATATATGATCATTGGTAGAGAAAAAATGTGGTGGTTCGCAACAAAGAATCCAAATCCCCATTTAGATTTAAGAAAATACATGGAACTTTCATATTGAGGGAAGTAAATACCCAGTACGCACTTTGGGATTTAAACCAAGACTCTTTCTTTTATTTATTTATTTTTTCTTCCATTAAATAAATTTCTCTGATTATGTATTCTCTATTTATTTTAGGTTGTACTGCTGGTATATTTCTAGGTGAATACCTCAAGGTATTCCCTAATCAATAATTTATGATATATCTCCCCTTCTATGTATTTTATCTACCTTATTATTTAATTTTCTATATGATATGAAATGAAGGTAGTTAAATTTAAGTGTGGGAATGTGTTAAACTATTTTAGGATTCTTGGTGTGTTTTTCTTTTTGTCTTACATTTCTTAGGATATCATGAACTTAAACTAAATACCTTGAAAAAAAAATTATTATTAGGGAATCTTGGAAAAAAAGTTTGATTTAAACATATGAAGATTTAAATTATTACCAAAATATATTTTTATATCTAGTCATTATCTGAACATTTGATGAAATTTGATCAAATATAAAGTTGTCAAGTGATTTTTATTTTATTTTTTTATTTTATAAAATTTTAACTTTATTTTCCATTAATTATTAATATAAGTGGTTAAATTTTGAATATTTTATTATTTTAGAATTTATTTAAAATATGGTTAATATTTATGATTTTTATTGAATATATCATTTTGAAGTTAATGTAGATTTATCCTATAATAAAATTTTGATTATAATGTTTTTCAATAAATTTCTAAAATCAATACATGGTTTAGAAGTAGTTTTTCTAAAAGAAAGAAAGAATATTGAAGTATAACGTCCTAAAAGATAGATTAATTTAGTAAATTACTAGTATATGTAAAGTTTCTTCCCCTATATAAGAGTTTAGTAGCAGATATTTAAGAGAAACTCTGCTAAAGTAGTTTTATAAAAGTGAAAAATAACTCTGATACATAAAATTTTCCACTCTGATATGTAAGATTTATATACTAATACTTATGATTCCTTTTAGATTTACATATTAAAAAATTAGCAAAGTCAATTTGTAAGAGTACCCAGGATGATATGTAAAGGTAACCCTCATGATGCACGGAATATGTAAAAGTACTTTTCTTTTCTACTAGAGGATTCAATGTTCATACAAAATGGTTAAAGTTGGATGAAACATAAAAGTAATTGGATAACAAAGTAATGTGTAAAGTTAAATTCCTTTTCTATGGTAATAATACACCTAATGCATATAATTTATTTTGTTAATACATATTCTAATATGGAAAGGTATCTCCTTTTTCAAAAGATAAATTTTCAACATGGATAAAACGAGTGACATGTAAGAGTCCCTTGACCAATATTTGTGTGTTTGTATAGATCACATATGGGTATTTTCCTTTTTGAAATCCTCACAAGAAAGATATATTGAGAACCTATATGATCTATAGTTGCAATAAAATCACATTCAACCATCAACATAAGATTCAGGGTCACTCTAAAAGGCTTAAAGATCATTCATGAAGAATAAAGAAGGACCATGTGATCAATATGAGTATTATAATATCAAAATGAAAGTTATCCCCTAACCAATGAGATATTCTCATTCATTCGTGTGTGGATAAATCATGAAATTACTCAGTGAAGATTTGATATTGTGTACATCTATAAACCAAGGAATCCAAAGATTATGGGGATTAATTATATCATGCTAGAGAATAGTTTATAACGATTATAGGAACTACCTAAGGATGGGAGAAAAAGATACTTGAATCTGGAACCTACTAGAACCTAGAAACATGGAATTAATTTAGACCTCCATGTTGAGTAATATCATGATTCAATAGGTATTCAAAAAAAAATTAACTTATAAAAATGGAATGAAACCAGTTGTATAGAGTTTGGTTGTTGTTTTATTTTTATCTTCATTTACCAATATCTCTATAATGATGACACACTAATTCATTTGTTTTTTATCCATAGAGACTTCTCCCTCCCCTTACATTTGAACTCCAATTAATATACATGATTATTTATCTATGGTTTGATTTTATGATTTTCTATTTAAATACATGGAGTAGTTTTTGGTTCCCATTATTTTATTATGTTTTTTAGTTATTCTCTCTTTCATTAATTTTCACAAATTTCATATATTTTCTTCAATTTATCATCAGTGATGATTTGTGAGGTTGGTTTATGAGTGATCAATGGTTCTGGATCAATTAGACAAGGAAAAGGTTATGCATACAGTGGTTGTCACATGTTTCAGTTTGATCTAAACAAAATGAGGGAGAATTATTGAATATGGTTTTTTCCTTTTAGTGGGAATATATAAGAGTGTTATTATGTGAGAAATTATGATATTGTAACACCCCGAGATTTTATGAAAAATATTCTTTTAATTTCAATGATTTCTTGTGTTTTACGCTATAACAAAATTATCTTATTCTATATGCAACACCGTATTATCTTATATTATACGCAAACACTATTCTTGTCTTTTGTTGCACGCAAGAGCAACCTTCCTCAATAGCGTGTGTTGTACGCAATAATGAGTTTCACAAAACAATGATATATTGTTATAATATTATTATAAACTAGCCATTATGAATAGTAGTAACTATATTATTCATTTTATGAAATTATAATTCATCTTACACATTTTATAGAACATTTTATGAGAACAAAATAATTTTTTTATGTAAAATAAGTATTTTTCAAAAAATGTAGTTTTGCCGCCTTTTAATGGTGCACCCACATTAAATTTAGTTTTTGACATGTTTATAAGTTAAATTTGAAAAAATAAAATTCTTCTTTTGAATCAGGATATAAAAATTTACATTGGATAAATTTTTGATATTTTTCTGATAAGTTTCTTATTTTGATGAATAGTAAAAATACGCTAAATTTTAATTAAAAACAAATTTTTCATCGAGATAATTTATATAGTTAAATAATAATTTTTAATGGTTTTAAAGTAATAATATATTATATTATTACCATTTAATTTAATGTAAGTCATTACCATTAATTTTACACTGAATTCATAAGTAAAAACATTTCAATCTTTTGCAACGTTTTAACTTTTAAAACCCATTTTCTCAACAGCGGGATTAATTTTAAATTAAATACTAAAACTTTTGTGTTTTGAATTTGGAAAAATTGATTCCATATTTGGAATCATTATGTACAAATTATGTTAATAATCTACTTTTTATTTTTAGGCATTATGAATAGTAACTATGGTATATTTTATTTACTATAGTTAAAGGTAAATCGGGTAATTAAGGGTAAATATAATATTATAAAATTACCCTAACACTTGTCTTAATATAATTTGATGATTAAATTTTTCCCTAAATCATACTTGGGTCGAAATGGAATCTAATGGAACCCACTTGTATTTGATTAAGACCTTTTATTTAATTTATTTAAAGGAAAGTGAAATATGTCTCACTCAAACTTTAATAATTAGATTATTTTTAATATAAGGTTATATAGAATATAAATTCGATTATAAATACTCATTTGTAATATAAAATTTTTTTCTTTATCATGGTAATTTATTTGTAATTTTAAAGAAATATTTAATTACCTTAATAACTTATACATTAATGATGTAGAAATTATTTATTTAATGGAAAATCAATCATATAGTTTTTATTAAAATAACAATACCTATCACAAGGACCAGAAACTTGACCAAACATTATTTTTCGAGTATATATATACCCTAATAATCCAAGGTTCTATTTTTGGTCCATTCAGAGCCTTATAAAACTGATTAGGACATTTATATTATTTTATTTTAAATGATGTCAAAGATGCCACCTTCATAATTTAATAAATATAACAATTTCAATGTTGTGATTTTAAGATGATAAATTCATAAAAATATTATTATAAAAGATATTATATTTATCTTCATCATATTATTTTATGAAAAAAATAATTATATAAAATAATTATACAAAAATGTTGTAGTAATTATTCTATTAAGAGATATACCAAATTAATGGTTTTAAAATTATTAAAATAAATAATATATGAACAAATTAATGTACCCTATGAATTTTTTTAATGAATATGAAATGTTATAAATATATTAAATATTTTGGTTTGAACATATCTTCTGTGTGGTTTTTATTTAAATTCTAATAATGAATTGTGTCAAAATTGACACTATTGATATTTTATAAAAATAACATATAATTAAATTATTTAAAAATCGCAAAAATATTCAAAAACTAAAAATTTAAAATTATATGGTCTAAAAGGTTATAAATTATCCAATTATGGGAAATTAACAACATTTAATTATGTATTTATAACAATTTATAATTTATAATTTTATTACCACAAATAAAATTAAATATATTAAATAATGATAAATCAAGTTGATAAGGTTTAAAATAAACATAAAACATGTCTAAATTTTATTGGTTAATGATAATAAAATCCTATCTCATATCATCTTAGAATTGATTCATTTTTGGAGTTTTTTAAGTGGGGTTTCATTTTATTATCAATTAATATTTTTAAGGTTTCCAAAAGTGATCCTCTCCTCTCCTATATAAGGGCACCTTCTTCCCTCTCATCTTCACTCAATTTTGAGCATTCAAGATCATAAAACCCATGAAAATTTATATTCTAAACCTCTCTAGTTATATTATAGAGGTTATGGTCTTCTCAAAATACCAACTTAAGTTTTATAAGAGAAATTTTAAAAGAGGTGTGTCGAAGAAGAGGTAATCTCTTCTACCAATTATTTCAAGTTTCTTTCTTCTTCAACTTCTTCTTCTTTAGTTGTTTCATTATAAATTTATAACATCAGTATCACTAATATACTTATATTTTATTATAAATATGAAACAACCCCATTTTACCTTCTGTCCATCCTACGGGAAATGAAATCACCGCATGTGTGTACGTACGGAATACCGTCTCCACGCCGTGGTGTAATCTGTTTTTCTATCACCACCTTACTTGGATGGGTATAATAGTGTAAAGAATAAATATATATTGTTATTATAACATCATAATTATTCTGAGATATTATATCATCCACTCCAATTCCATTCAATAATTATGGGAATGATATCATCACTCGTGCATACGTACAGATTACCGCCTCCACGACACGATGAGATTCATTCTCCATGTTAACCATTCAAGAATGATTATAAAGTATATATAATGAATAATAATGGTATATATAACATAATAATTCTATTGGATTTATTTATATTTATATATATATGTGTGTCATCTACTTACTTCGATTCAAGTCAATAAGGAAAGGAAAACAACATTCATGCATACGTACGACCTACCATCTCCATGAATGGTGTATTTAATTTCATTTTTATATCTATTATATATATATATATACTGAATATATATGACATATAAATCATGTTTTAAATTATAGAAGTAGGTAAATAATGAAATAAGTAATAATAATATCAAGAACAACAAGTCCAAACACGTATGATAAATGAAATGATTTTACCGAAAACGTTGCTTTAACATGGAATTGACAAAAAAACGGGTAATATAAAGTCATAAGTGAATCATATATGATATCATAAATATTATTATTATTCTGTTACAAGTTAATAATATGTTTAAACCCACTATACAGGAGTTTCGGACACGTATGGAAGAAATTGGACCTAAGGTAAAGGATAATTTTGCAAATCTCATTTTTATCCGAGATTGCTTATACGTAAGTATTTACTGGGGTTATATTTTTCATCCATGTCCATAAAAATGTTTTCCATAAAGTGTTTAATATTAATCCATGTATTTTTAAAGTCATGTTTACCCCTCTTTGAATTTTACTTTGTGTTATGGAAGGAATATTTCTTTTGTATACCATACGAGGTGCTTTTTGACTTTTTCAGTAAAAGTACGAGGAGAATGTTTTTTTAACTTATACAGCATGAACGGATTTTTATATTTTCATAATGCCTTTTCTTCATGAATATTACTCTACAATATTTCATTATTATTTTCAATAAAAAAATTTCTTTTAAAATTGCATGCCATTTTGTGAATAGAAAATGATTTTGAAGAAGAAAGGATATTTTCCTCAAGAATTCATCTCAAGTATTTTGTCAAAACTATTTTCCATCTAAAATGACATTATATAGAATGTTTATGTTTCAAGTATAATGTCTCTATTATTTACATGGTTTTATTTTTATTATGATGAAATTATATCTATTTGTTTTATATGGATTATTCCATGATGGGACGATGTTTATGAAACCCATTTTATTCTTTAGGTTATGATGAATGATTTATGTTTATTTTGTGGCACACGAAAGAATGATTTCATTATGTTATGGTTGGGATATATATCTCCCTCCAATACATTGGGTAAAGATTTATATCTCATGAGATAGACATGGATGGAATGGTAAGTTAATTCGGTTCAGTGATACAGGACTGGAACGAGGAGTGAACTCGATTCAGTAAGGTAATTTGTCCACTAAGATGGTCTTGTCAGCAATGCCTTGGATACTATGGAAATAATATCATGTGATTAATGGTTTTCAAAAATTACATGTTTTATTCCCATGCTATTTTATCATTATTAATTTTCCTTCATGATCTATGCCTTATGTACTGCCAAGATTTATTTCTCAAGATTTTGATGTTTAAACTTTATGTTCATGTTTTTTTAAGTTCAAATGTATATGATTTGTTTTATTTTCTCCATGCTTACCCTTACTGAGCATTTTATCTCACTATTTATATGTTTTCTTTTCCCCAGGATTTAAAGAAAGGTTTTAGGTAAGAAAACAAAAGGGGAAGATCTTTATGGGAGATGTTGAAGATCTTTCACCATTATTAGAAGATTATGTTTCGAGTTTCCAAAGACACTAAACTATTACAGTCCTTGAGTGTTGGTTCTTTTTATGTTTTAATTATTCCGCAAAAGTAATGTAATTTCCATGTACCTCAAACTTGGGTCTCTACATATATGGTGGGAAGGTTTGGGGAAAAACTGAGGATGGTATATTGTATCTCTTTAGTATATTTTAAAACTCTTTTAATCTCGATTCAAAATACTCAAACAAAGTATTCAATGGAAAGAGGTACCTATTAATGATACATCTTGATTCCCACAAGGTATTTCATTTACTTTGGTTTAAAAAATTATTTATTTACCAACCCATGATAGTCACATCAAAAATTGGTGTCATTTCTAGAGAGGCAAGTCAATTTCCAATGTTTTTTTTATTTTTTATTTTTTATTTTGTGTTATTCTTATTTGAGATGTTTTTACCTTATGACTAGAACATGCATTGATCACCTATTTGGTTTTGATCCAGAGGTTGGGAAGGCATAATTGGTAATAGAAGGTTTCTTAGGGATATACAACATTTTTAAAAATATTTTGAAACCATTTAACTAAATGAAACTCCCTAATTACCTTCTTCTCCTTATTCTTTGTATAAAATTTATTTAAACCATAATAATATAGAAGAAAATTTTTCTCAATTAAATAAAAACAATAGGTATTTATGTGCACCAAACTTTAAACTTAAATAAACAAATTATTATTTCTAGATAATCAATTGAATTTCAATTTAAAACATTCATTATTTTACCTCTTTTATAATTTTTGTGTCTTTGAAAGTGAAGATCCCAATAAAAATATGAAGGATCTCTATATTTTATTCTTTGACATTAATCTAAGAGTTTTACCATGAGAATAATTCAAGTGGAATGAATTTTCATTATCTTTTTAAGGTACAACAAAGGAGTGGTAAAAATATAAAACTAGGTGAAAAAAAAAGTTGGGATGAGCTCCAGGGAGATTTGATTTAAAAATTATTAAAAAATTCGATGAGTACAACACTTATAAAGAAACTATTCAACATAAGGAAAGAAATTCTGGAAAATATTTGTGATTATTCAGATGGGTTCAAGAATTTTTTTAGGTGTCCACATTGACCTATAAAGAGCATTACATCTTGGTTTTCATCTATCAAGGGCTTCAAGAAAATGATATGAAGCTTTCAGATTATTATTCGGAATTAGATCGCATTAAAAATTAAAAAATTGAGGCCAAGGGACTAATTTAAAATATCTCATAGAAAACTCAATGGTTTTGTATGAGAAATGTCCCTATAAGAGGTATTCATGAGGTATAAGTTCTAACTCCCTTTTACTTAAAACTCAAATTTAATAACTAATCAATCTTGTGATGTAGTTAGCTTTGAATCAAGTTAGTGAAGTATAAACCACACCCCCTCGGGTATATTAAGTTTTTATGTCACCATTTATTTAAACTGATTATTTTCCATAAGTATAAGGATCTAAAACATGGGATTCTATGTACCAAATACAACTACAACAACCAATAAAACAAGTGTTCAATGTGAATTGTATTATATAATATGGTGTTAAAACCCAAATTCAACCATTCAAAAAAATATTACATCCACGAAATTTCTAAAAAAATATAATTAAAGTCCAACTATTAAAAACTTATCAAAAAAATGGAATAATAAAGAACCATCTAGGAATGATTTACTAATAAAACTCAAGGGAAATCACGAAACTCAAAAAACTAACTAATAATGTTAATGTACCAAGATCATCAAGTTTCAAAACATGTTTGAGTATATGTTGTCCACTTTCAACAATTTTAATGTGGAAGGCTCATGCATGAATGTCATGATGAGAGGCAGTGGGGTTCTTCATGACTCAGAAGGGTCAGTTTTTATGGCCTTCAGTGTTACCTTTATAATGGGATACTCATTGGGGGCGGAGACCTGATCCTTTATTACGGGACTGAGAGTTTGCATGATAAACGTCTTTCTGGTGTCATAGGTGGAGTCTGATTCAGAGGTCTTGGTTAATCATGTCTGGGGAAGGTCGGGTGCACCTTGGTATTTTGCTTATATCATCAGGCAGTGTGCCTTGGAGACCAATCAAGGAAAACTCATGAAACATAGTTAGAGGGAAAGTAATTTTGTTGCGGACGCGCTTGCAAAGATCGGAATTCCCGGGAACAAGGTCGTTATGTATAGAAGATTGGGCTCTCTTTTTCTTGAGTATAGACCCATTATGTTGAAGGAATCCTTAAGGTTACATTAATTTAGGCCCCTCTGAGTGTCTGGGCTGTTTACATTTCTTGTTGTTTCCTCTTTGTTATTATAATAAAATAAAAAAAATTCATGCATGCATGTTCCTAACCTTAGAGTAAATATATATACCATTACTTTGAGAAGTGGTATGGAGTTTTAGCATGACCTACATGAGAAAAATATCTCCAAAACAATTCTTGTTGTGGAAGGATACACTCTACAAAATTATGATAAAAGAGGATAAGGGAAAGAGAAATATAGAGATCTACTATATCCATCCCCAAAATTTCCTTCAAGGATGTTCTAAATAAAAAATTCATCCACAGATTCATTAAATAATGATGTTCTAGAGACATTAAAGTAGGTGTAATTTAATATCCCACTTCTGGAATTCATTATCCAAATTCCCAAGTACACAAAATTAGTAAAGGAGATATTTTAAAGGTATAGGATGTTTAATAAGAATAAAATATTAATTTTCTATATAAATTTTCTTACCCTAGTCTCCCCTTATCTTCCCACAAAAGTTTATGAATGGGGTACTTTATTTATACCATACACTACTGGGAAATAAACTTTTACCTATTCTTTGTGTGATTTGAAGTCTTATATAAATATTATATACCAATTGATCTGATATTTAATATAGATTTTAGATATAAAAATTATAAAAGTAGTTTTCTAATTAGCTAAATGAGAAATAACATTCATGGTTGGAGATTTGGAGGATGTTTGTGTTGAGTTGAGGGATATTATTTTCCTAGATAATTTTTATATCTTAAACTTAAAATATGATATAGTTAATTCACATGAACCAATTATTCTTAGAAATACATTTTATAAATACTATAAAGATCATAATAAATGTGTACATAAGAACAATTTCAATAAAATATAGTGTGGATGTTGTTCATTTGAATATTATAGATTCAATGATGATTCTCCCAGAAGAAAACACTACTATGGAATTTGAAAATTACATTTAATATGGAGGAAATGATTTATTATGTGATATTTTGTAAATTTGAACTCAATTAATGTATCAAACCCTTTATAAGGAAACTAAATTATATTTTAAATAACTATGGAAAATAATTGTTCGAATGTGTTAGGATGAGTTCATCAAAAACCATTTAAATTTTTTAGACTTTGGAGTTGTTAAGAGGAATTTTGAGGTGTTTTAGAGACCTAGAGTTTATTTTTGGAACCATGGGGTCTAAAAACATATATTGGAGTCCATTATTATATTTTGGTCATGGAGCAAGTCTATTTGGGTTCTTGAGAAACCTAGGGTGTGAAATGACCATTTTGAATTGAATGGTGTTTAGGGAACTTCTCAATGTAAAAAATATATGGTAAATTTTATTATGAAGGGTGTTGTGGTGAAAGGATTATGTAGTTATTTGGTGGAGTTCTACAGAGGTCTCCATGCCATGGATGTATTTTTGGGGATTTCATAGGAATTCAACATAATGTCTACCACACCGTGGTATTGGTTGGGTGGAAATTTTATCTTTGAAAGTCTAAGTATAGGATAGACCACACCATTATAATTTTTGTTTTATTGAGTGTGGTATTTAGTGAATTTTATTATGTTAAACATAGAAGTTTTAATTGTGAGTTTGTGTCTATAGTAGTGCTATATTGAGAAGATGTCACATTGTGCAGGTGAGTTAGAAATGACAAGAGAGGATTCTCCATGTTGTGGTATAATTCATGTTGGGGTAGAAATAGTGAGTAAAAATTCACTATGTTATGGTGGGATTCTGAGGACAATCATGGTCCAGGGAACCAAGGTCTTGTTGGGTGCCAAAATGTCATGGTTGTGGTTTAACCCTACAAAAATTATGGTGTTTTTTTTTTATTTTACTCCTTCACCTATGATAGTAGTATTCATACCTAATGATGATTGAATGTTGTGACATGGATCTATGAAACACCATAACATATCCTTTGGTTTTGTCGAATTGGTTGGGGGTTGAGGGATTTTCCCTCAAATTTATTTTATTCCCAAGTTACCTCTTCTTTGTTCTTATTTTATTTAAGCCCAAGATGAGTAGATAATTACACAAGTACTAACCATTAGATTTATCATTTTTCTTTGTGATATCAATTCCTTGAAAACATATCTTCCTTTTTGCAGTTGTAAATTCAGGTAGATAATTTCTAACCATTTAATTATATTCTGAGATATATGAATGAAATTTTGTAAAATGTTATAATCCCTTATTGATCCTTAAACACCTTAATTGTCATCTACTATAATTAAATGACTAAAAGTATCATCATTCACCATTGATTGTAATCCCCTTTAAAATGATATATGATATACATTCTCATTACTCTTGACTAAAACACCCCCAACGTGTCCTATAAGTTAAGACTTATATCACTCCATTAACTTCTTTATATACTTAGGTCTAACCCTATAGATAAATGTAAGTTGATGCTCTCTCATCTAGCTTAGTAGAGATGATTTATTCTAGGGGATGGTTTCCCATTCATTTTATATATTTTATTATCATGATCTTCTCTCAAGTTCTTGTGTGTTAAGAGGGGAGGGGTTATTTTATGTATCCCCTGTCTTTTAATTCCTGTACTGTTAATTTTTTCTTTATATGTTTGTCTTAGTCACTCTATAATTTCATATTTTGAACATAGAAATTTGATTCTTTTTTGATTTTGTTAGAAAAATTATGGATTAATAATAAATTAACATGATATTATATGATACCCCATAATAAATAGTAAGTATCCTAAGAATGTAACTGCAGAAGGAAATATGGAATCATTAAAATGAAATATAAGAAGATCAGTGTCTTCAGTTAAATTATTTATTGTGCTTCCATTAACTAATTATGAATTCAATATATGTTGTTTCATTAATTGAAAATTTTATAAAATTGAATTAATATATGGGTTTAATATTTAATTTTTCTCATATAAATATTTTAAATTATAATTTTAAAATTGTCTACTTATTATTAACAATGATAAGATGAAAATGTGTATAAATAGAAGTTGAATGAATATAGTACTAACATGTAAATCTGAAATTTGAATTTAATTCTAGTGATGATACAATGAACGATAATTTATAAATAGTGTTGATGTCTCCTATGGTAGTGACATCACTTCAATTTGGATTCATCCAGATGGAAGGTGATTTGGTATTTGGACCATTTTTTGTTGTTTTATTGGAATTATGGATTTGATGTTTTTTGAGGGATTTGACCTTTGAATGGGGTTTAAGTGAATGGTCCAGGGGATTTTTAAGTTCCCACCAATCATTTAAAGTGGTTTTATATGAAAATAAAAAAAATAGATTTATAAATTTTTCTAATATAAGTGAGTAAGTAGAGTAGTGAGAATTTCTTTGGTAGATGAGGTTATGGTATTCAACTTAGGGAATATTTGAAAATAGTATTATGATTAAAGTTTTATGGTTGGTTCATATTATCTAACTAATGGTTTATTATTTTTTTATAGGGAAGTTGAGTAATTCTTGGTGTTAGAAATTCTAGGGAGACTATGTTAACATTCTAGGTGTTGGAATTATGGTTTTAGATATATAATAATAAATTTATTGGTGTTATCATGGGAATTTTGTGTGAGTGGTTTTAATTTTAAGTCATGTCTTAGATATTAATCTAAATTAACGTGATAATAAAATAAATTAGATTAACTATGACTTTAATGGTGGAAAAGTATTAGTATGAACTTTATGGTAATATTTCATAGAAATGTCTTTAATGATGAATATTATTATAAATAATTAATATGTCATTATCGGTATTATTATTTTTTCTTATTGTATTTTTTAGGTTTCATTTACTTTTGTTGTATGTGTTTTTTTATGAGTTTGATTTTTTTTCCTGTATGATTGGTTGTCTCTTGGATTTTTTTTACTATATATTGGAATGTAATGGCTTATTATTATGATAGGAAATTTTATACTTACATATAATCTAATTTCTTGGGATAAAGTGTAAGAATATATACATTTTTGGGTTATAATGGATCAAGGGTTCGACAAGTGAATCTCTTTATGAGTAGTAATTGCTTAAGGTTTTAACATGTACACATTTCCCTCCTTCTATGATGGATTTTAGATATGTCATGTTTTGGTTTGTGATGGCCCAGAGATATAACATCAGTCAATGAGTTCATGACGTGATGATGTGGTAATATTATGGATGTGATGATGATTGTCATAGGTTGAGAGGTGTGTTTTCTTGTTTTTTTACTTGTGATAGGAATGATGATGTGATGTATGGAATAGTTTGATAGTTGGTTTTTCTTGTTTTTATTAATTGATTTCATTGAAATAGTGATGAGGAAATGGTGATATGATTTTGAGTGAAATATGGTATATAAGTTATAATTAACTATAAATAATAAGAAATTTATTTTTACTAAAATGAGGAAATTATGATGATGTTATTTATGTGGTGAATTTATTGTTTTTTATATACTTTAATTTTATGATTTATGAATTTAGAAATCTTTTATTACCCCCAATTAATTATAATTTTGAATCTTGATAAAATAAAACCTATTCTCATGTGGTGCAACCAAAATTTATTGTAAAATATAATATCTATATTCTTTTGACTAGCTTACTTTCTTAGTCTAGACACATAAATATTGTTTTTTATTGATTGGTTTATTTCACACATATATTTCTTTGCACATTTATTTCACATGCATATAGATTTTTTAATTAATTTGATCTTACTAAGTACTCACATATTCTCACTCTTCCATGGTTTGATTAAACTGTTTTGCATGTTAAACTAATAAATATTGGATATGTTGTTGTATGGATCATTTGAGTGGTGTCTATGAGGTCTTCATGCATTATATTTATTGTATTATACATGTTTTATATAGTTATAGTTTATGAATGGGAAGTTTTATCACTTATATTATTTATATTAATTTTATTAGTGGATGTTTTATGTTTTCCTAGTAATTTAAGAGGGTAATGTCTTCCATTTGATTAATAGATTACCTTTATGTTAATCTCCAAATTATGGCCTATTGGAGGTGGAATTTAAGGGTCGTTTTTTGTCTTTATTTCTAACTTGGTAGGGGTTTAGTGGGGATGATTCATTAAAATGCGGTTTTATAGATTTTTTTTGAGAGTAAGTATATAATTTGGATTTGGGCACAAGTGAGGTTTATATGGGTTCGATAAGATAACAATGTCACTTAACCTAACTTGTGGTGAAGGTGGGGAAATGGATAGAACATTGATATTTAGGTCCCCTCATGAATGATTCTAAAACTCTTAATTTCATGAATTCTGACTAGGATCTAGGTTTCATGGACCCTTATGACCCAACACAAGGACCATGATATCCAACTAAGTATGTTAAATTAGAAAAAATTCATTTATTATGAGGTAAAACATTTAGTAAAGGTTCATTAATCATTATATCAAGTTGCATATAAGTTAAAATTTAATTTTAATTTATGAAATCTGTGTTTATCTATGGTAAAATATTTATGTTCTATAATTATGTTTCATTGATTTTAAATGAAATATCTCATGCTAGTTGAATTTTTTTTCTTAAAGTTCATTATTTAATGTGAAGATTAAAGTACCATGTTTATTTTTTTCAAAGAACATTATACCATCAATGTGATGTTTTAAATTATTATGAGATTTATTCAAAAAATAATTAATAGAAAGAAATTTTCAGGATTTTCATTTCCATAAAATATTTCTAAAATATTTTTGATCAAGCATTCTCTTCATAATAAAATATTGAATTAGTTAAAATATTTTTTAAAGAATCATTTTTACAACTTGTTAAAATTATTGTTCTAAAGTAGAATTATTATTTGTTTTCATGGATAGTGAATCATATATACAATATTTTTTTTGTCCATGAAAAAAAAATTCTTGACGGTTTCTTATTTAAACCTGTCTTTTATAGCTACTGATTAAGTTAATATATTTTTATAAGAATGTTTCAGTAACAAGTTTTATATTCTAATGTTCCTTAATTTAGAAAGTAATTTATGTGATAAATTGAAGTAACAGTTTGGAGAAAATTTGATGTTAAAAGTGAGTAATAAGTATGAAATCATTTTACTAAAAAGTGTTATAATTACAGATTCTTATCACATGTCATGTGTAACTTAATGAAATGTTTTGAGGCATTCCAAATACATATCAAGATTAATTGAAAATAAATTATACATGAATTAAATTGAAAATAAATGTGATATGCATAACCAGATTATTATAAATAGTATTCCAATGATTGATAAATTCTATAAGAAATTTTTTAGGAAATAATTATTGAATATGTGTTATGTAAATTTCTTGTTTATTCCATGTTAAACATGATAAGTTTAAAATATTACAACAAGATTTAAATTTTCTATATGATTTTTTTCCAGGATTAATTATGTTTGAAAGAGAAGCACATAAAAATTAAATAATGAATTAAAGCATGATAAAAATAAATGAATAAATATCATGAAAGTATTGTCATTTGTGTAATATAAGAATGAAAAATTTATACAAGAATTGAAAAAGAATATTCATTGTGTACCTATAATGAAATTATGATCCTAAATAAAGTTTAATATTATGTGATGATCCATTGATTTTTTAATTTTCAAATATTATTATAAATTTTTAAGGATTTGATTATGAATTATTTTAGGTTGATTGGTTTATAATTTATTATTTAAATTAAATCTTTCATAAATAAAGTAATTAAAAATTTATTGATATCTTTGAAAATATTTGATATAGTATCTTGTAGTAGATGGTGTAAAAGAAATGGATGATATGAAAATTTATTGAAGGGATTCTATAATGATTGGACACTGATGAATTGTTTTAGATCCACTATTTTCTTATTTCATAACCACTTTACATTTATTACTATCCTCCATTTATTTATTTTCTAGATGAAAATATGTGTTTTTTAGTTGTTGTTTACTTGTTTCCAAGAATGTTTTTTAAAAATTTCTTGTTATGATGAAACATTTCATGTGTATATTTGTTTATTGTTTATTTCAGTTAATAATATTCATTATAATAGATTTTTTCTTTCTAAAACCTTCTCAAAATCAGATTAAATGAATCAAAATAGTAATGAAATGAAGATGTTGCTAGAATCGATAATGGTGGTCAAATTTATTTTATCCTAATTTTATTAAGCATTAATTTTAGGATTTCTACTTATAAATATCTATTGTTGATATTTATATACATGTGTGTCCTTATAATCATAAATATAATGCATTTTATATGAATTTTAATACTAAAATCCAAATATGGACTAATTGGAAATCTGTGATATTTTTTGTAATGTTGATGTGAGAGATAAAGAATATGTGTTAACTTTTTTCCGAATAAATGGCTTATAAATGATTTATGGTTTAACATGGCCACCTGGATGTGAAAGATGGAACCTCTTCTAAAGAAATTTCATTAATATCTTCTCATTATTTTATATTTTAGCATCATTAGCATTACTTTTCAAAGACTCATAAAGGATCATATATTTTAGTGGCTAGTTGTAGTTTGAGAAGTGAGTTTTTTCATAGATTGATAGATCTACTCACTTTTATAAAACAATTTTAAAGTTGATTTCAATAAACTTATTTCAAGTTATTATTTCCAAAAAATTGGGGTTTATATTTTTTAGTTAAATAAATGAACATTAACTTTACTAAAACTATTAATTTATGCCCAAGAATTATATAAAGTATTCTACTTTCATGACATAAAGTATTTAAAATGGGAAATTATATTTTAAAGAGTTTTCACTTTCAAGAAAATAAAATAAATTTTAAAATAAATTATATTATATTTAAAATATTTTGAATTTTTTCTCATTTAATCTATTTTATTTACCTTAGTAGTTAGGTTTATTATGAAAGGTATATCCCAAGATCAAGATATTTATGGAAATTTTTTAGTTGTAAGTGAGTTAGATTTATAGCCTAGGTCATCCCAGAAGAAGGTGTTGATAGAGAATATATTTTATTTGAGAGTTATATATTCTTTCCAGTTATGATTTGGGTTGGTTCCCTATTCTCTAGGTTTTATTTGAATTATTTGTAGTTTTTAGACTTTAGAAATTCAAATAAGAAGTTTAGAGGGCTTTTAGAGGCCTGGAGTTGATTTATGGCATCGTGGGGTCCAAAATGATCATGGTGTAGGTTGTGGTTGAGGTCTTTATAGATAAAGGTTTTTAGTTTTTGTTATTAGTAAACTTAGTGTTAAAAACTCCTATTTTTAAGGGAGTGTTTATAGGGTAACTTCCTTGTGTAACATAGGGAGAGGTGAAATGTCATGATGATGGGTGTAGTGGTGTGAGGAGTCTAGATTTATTCAGTTTGTTTGTGTGGAGGTTACTACACCATAGTGGTCTCCATAGTGGTTTATTCAGGATTTAACATGGAATCTACCATGTCATGGTGATGTAAGGGTGAAAATTTTATCCATGAAACACCAAGGAGATGAGAGACCATATTAGGATGATAGTAATTTTAGTGAGTGTGGTATTTAATGGATTTATTTATAGGAAAAGAGGAATTATGGACTAGTAATTGGGTTTCTATGGTGGTGCTATATAGATAAGAGTTCATGTTGTATGGTTGAGATGGAAACATTTATAGAGTATTCTCCACATCATGGTCTGAGCCATGGTGGACTAGAAATGGAAAGGATAAATCCCCCACATCTTGGAGGGCTTCCAACGATAGTTGTAATTGGGGGAACCATGACTATTTTGGGTACCAAAATGTTATGGTAAGTGTTTCACTTAGTCTAAATAGGGATGTTTTGTTTTTGTTAATTTATTCCTTCACCCATGTACCTATCGAGTATTTATTGTTATGAAATAGATATTTAAACCATCATAGTTTCCCAACTGGTTGTATCGAATTAAGTGGGGATTGATGGGTTTTCCCTAATACCTATTTAATTATTTGGGCTCCTTATTCTATTCCTATTTAATTTCAATCCTAGATGAGTAACGAACCCATCAAATGACCTTGAGTAGACCAAGCCCTTGGCTTTAGTACTTTTCCTTATAAGATCAGTTTCTTTAGAACATCTCTTCTCTTTTGTGACTACAAATTTATGTAGGGTGTATCTAATCCTTAAATTATATTTTGAGATATAATTTTCTTAGTATATTGTAAAATATTATAATCCCTTATTTTTCCTTAAACTCCACTATTGATATCCCCTATAATTCAATTAATAGAAATATCATCAATCATTTCTGGTTGTTATTCCCCTTCTAAATGAGAGATGGGATGCATCCTCATTCTTCTAAATTGAAACCCACCTAGTTTATCCTGTAATACAAGACTACATGTATCACTTTGGTAATTTCTAATCCACCTAGGTTTAACCCCAAATAGAAAGGTATGTATGTGATCTCTCCTTGTTCTTGATGAAGATGATTTGGTCCATAAGGGGGGTTTATATTCATTTTATTTATTTTACTATCATAATATTATCTCAAAAAAATTGTATAGAGGAGGGGTTATTTTATGTATACACTTGCATTTAAATCATAAAATTGTATTTTAACCATGCAATTTTTCTCTTAGTCCCAATATACTTTCTTATTTACTTCTTATAAATGTGATATAATTTGTGATGGTGTTGGAACAAATATGGATTGATTATATCATTACATGAAACTATGTGATATCCCCCGATAAATGTGAAGTATTCTATGAATTAAATTAGATAAAAAGAGAATAATTAAAAAATGGATATGGTAATATGAGTATGTTTAGTTAAATTCTTCACTATGATTCCTTTAATAGATTATTCATTTAATAAATTTTGTTTCCTTAATTTATAATATAATCATATTGAATTTTTAAATGTCTTTTAAATAAAATTGTGATGATATTACAATAATTAAATATAATTTTATAAGTTTCTATATATTTTTGACAATTATAAGATGAAAATGTGTGTAAATGGAAGTTGGATCAATATAGTATTGACATGTTAATCTGTATTTTGAATTTAAAATAAAAATATGTCTCAAAAATGTGTTTGAATAGAGAAGGATCTATAATTATCAATAATTAATGCTAGTGATGTCTAGAGTGTTAAAATATATATTCTTAAGTATATTAGTGGGTGTTTCTAAGGTATAGTGGGATTATGGAATTCCTCTTAGGATAGATTTGAATATGGAATTATGATTAAATTTCAAGGATTGATTCATATTAACTATGTACTGGTTTATAGTTTTTTTAAAAATAATTTGGGTAAGTCTTGGTGTAGGAAATTCTTATAATACTATGGTAAACTTCTAGGTTTTTAAATTTTGTTTTTGGGTAGATAATAGTAAATTCTTATTGTCTTCTTAGAAAGGATATGTGAGAAGTAGTATGTTTGAGTGGTGTCCTTGAGGTTTGGCTTAATTAACTAGTTAATAAATTAAAGTATAGTAGTTATTAAATCAATGGTGAGAAAATATTATTTTGAAATTTGTTGTGATATTTTGTATAGATATCTTATATGATTAATGTAATTATAAATTTTTAATCTATAAACATCTAAATTATTATTTCTTCTTTTTTTTATTTTTTTATGTTGAATTTAATTTGGGTGTATGAGTTTGTGTGTATGTGTTTGTTTTCTTGTTTACCTGTATAATTGTTTTTCTGCTTGCTTGTTTGTATTTTATTATTACTATATATTAGGTTTTAATTAATTATGGTTATCACTATAAATTTTATACTTAAACAAGATGTAATTTATTGAGGTGAATGTGAGATATACTAGTTCAAGGGTTCAACGTGTGCATCTATTTATGGGTTGTAATGGATTAAGGTTATAACATGCACACATTTTGTAACACCCGAGACTTTTATGTTATATAAATTATCAAAGGAATCTTTTTCTACGCAACACTTGCTTGACTTGCTTTACACGCAATCGCGACCTTCCTCGATAGCTTGCGTCGTACGCAATACCGAGTTTCACTAAACAACAATATGCTATTAAAACTAGCCGTTATGAATAGTAATAACCACTTTTTGAAATTTTATAAATTTTATTTTTCAAAATGGACTTCATTTTTGGACTCAGAATATCGAAATTAGCCTAGGGTGAAATTTTGGTATTTTTCTGAAAACTTTCAATTTTTGATGAATAGTGAAACCACTAAGTGGTAGGTTAAAAAACTGAATTTTGCATAAAACTTAATTTTACCGCTTCTGTGATTGGAATTTCGAAAATCTGAGAGACACGGTTAATATCAAGGACTAAAATGTGGTTCAATGAGATGAAAATATTTTTTTGGTGAATAGTAACTTTTTACTTTTTTTACCGCGGTTAATAGTAAATAGGGTAACTAAGGGTAAATATGATATTAATATTACCCTAACACATGTCATAATTCTATTGGACAAGTGTAATTCGACCAAAAACAAACTTAGGAATAAAATATGACCATTTAGGCCCACTTGGATTAAATTAGGACATTTATTATTAATTTATTTAAAGAAGGGTTAAAATAGTTAAAATCAAAGTTTAATAAGTAAATCATTTTTAATATAGGGTTATACATAAGATAAATTCAATTGTAAATATTCATTAGAAAGCTAAAAAGATTTCCTACATGATGGTATTTTATTTGTAATTTTTAGACATCAAATAATTTAATTTATTTATGACACAAAGATGATGCAGTAATTATCTTATTAATGAAATATTGAAAAATTGATAATATAAATACCAAAATAAATGTAATTTGAGACTTTTTATGAATTCCACTAATTTTCTAGGTTACTATGATATATTAGTAATGATTTAATTAACTTGGTTCGAACATATAATTCTGTTATGACTTTCACAAAAATCATATATCAAATAGTGTCAAAATTGACACAAAATAGTTTTTAAATCAAATATTATATTATTAATTGTTATTTTATTCCTAAAAATCTAAGGTTAGGCCAAATGACTTAGATAAGGATATATATATTAATAATAAACAATTTGGGGTTCTTTTGGCATGTTATAGTAAGTTTATTAACCATATAGTGAAAGAAAACAAAAAGACATGGTAAAAGTTAAATTATTTAACTTAGAGTTAAATTTAATTGATAAGGTTAAAATAATATCCTAAACTTGTCTAAATTCTATTGGTTGATAGGATTTAGACCCATCCCCACTTTAGCTTCGAAATAAGACCCTTTGGAACCATTATAAACCGATTTTGACTTTAATATAAAATAATATTTTGAGATATTCCTAAGGTGCCCCTCTCCTCCCTTATAAAAGGGCACCTCCTCCCCCTCCTCCTCACACCAATTTGAGCACTCAAGCTCGGCCAACCCCTGCCATTTTCCCTTCTCCACTTCCCTAGAATAATCCTAGAGGTCCTGGTCTTCTCCAAAGACCAATCTTAGTTCCTTAAGTGGAGGATTCAAAAAGGCGTTCCAAAGAAGAGGTAATATCCATTACCGATCTTTTCAATTTCTTTCTTCTTCAACTTCTTCTTCTTTAGTTGTTTCATGATAAAGTAATAACATCAGTATTACTTATATACTGATATGTTATTATAAATATGAAACAACCCTAATTCACCTTCTATCCATCCTACGGAAAAATGAAATCACCGCGCGTGCGTACGTACGGAATACCGTCTCCACGCCGTGGTGTAATCTATTTTCCACCATCACCTTACAAGGATGGGTATAATGGTGTAATCAGTAACTATATATGATTATTATTAAGTAATATTGATACTGAAATAATATATATATATATTCCAATACAATTCCACGATCATAGGAACGATATCATCACTCGTGCGTACGTACGGAATACCGTCTCCACGATGTGATGCGACTCGTTCTACATGATCTTCATTTCATAATGATTATATAAATGAATTGAATGAATGAATATGGTATATACTACACTAATACCATTCTGGAAATGAATTATCTATAACCTAAAGATAAGAATAAGAATTTATTCGACAAAACACGCATAAGAACAAAAAGTTATAAAGACCCGAGTAACAAGTAACAATGAAATATTACTAACAAGAAGATAATAATATGACCATATATGATCTCATATCAATATGTATGATTCTGGAATAAGTCAATAACATTATTTAAACCATTATACAGGAGCTTCGGACACGAACAAAGCAAATCGGACCTAAGGTAAGGGAAATATCACAATCTCATTTTTATTCGAGATTGTTTATTCATAAGTATCTACTGGGGTGTATTTTATCATCCACATCCATGTTCCCTCAATATGTAATATTGTTTCCATCCACTTGCAATAGTTTAAATACAATTTTACCCTTAGGTGAGTTTTTATTAAAGAATATGAAAGGAATCTTTTGTCGTTTTTCGTACGAGGTACTTTTTGACATTTCCGACAAAAGTACGAAGAATGTTTTTTTTAACTTATACGGCATGAATGGATTTTTAAAACATTATTTCCAAGAAGCTTCCTTTACAAGTTCTCAAGTTTATTTTTAATCAACTTCTTTTAGTTTATAATTGTATGACATGTTAAGAAAAGAAAAGAGTTTTTGAAGAAGAAAGGATATTTTCCTCAAGAATGGAGTTCAAGTGTTTTATCAAAATTATTTTCCATCTAAGATAATAAAGGGATCTGTTTTATCCCTGTTATTAAATTGATTTGATCATGTTGTGATGGAATTATTTTTATGAATTCCTTTATCTTATATGAATTGATTTATGATGTCATGAGGTTTCAAGAATCCCATTTTTGTTACATGTGATGTATGATTTATGATTATGTGGCACACATAAGAAAGGATTCATTATAAGATGGGTGGGACCTATATCTCCCTCCAATGCATTGGGTAATGATTTTATATCTCATGAGATAGACATGGCTGGAACGGAAGGTTATTTCGGTTCAGTGATACAGGACTGAAACGAGGAGTGAACTCGGTTCAGAAAGGGACTTTGTCCACTAAGATAGTCTTGGCGATGAGTCATGACTAACAAGAAATGATTTTCCATGATTATGTGTGCATGCCACAAAGTTTCAAGTTTTATGTTATGATTTTGGGGATCTCATTTTCACTTCTATGATTTATTCCATGTTAAGATATTATGATCTCTTTTGCAGGTTTTGATTTTCATAAAGATATGATATGATTTTTATTTCCTTTATTTGCCCTTGCTGAGCATTTGAGCTCACCCTTTTATGTTTTCTTTTCCCCAGGTCAGGAAGATGGATATTAAGTAGAATATGCTAAAAGGGACCCTAGATATGATGAAATAAATGGGAGACACTGTAGAAGATTTATGAACCAGTTGTTTATGTTTCCCAGTTTCTAAAGACACTATACCTATACGGTCCTTTGTGGTTTTGTCATATGTTGTAATAAGTGTGCTTCAATTTTGAAGTACTAACAATGTATGTAAAGTGTGGGTCGTTATAGTTGGTATCAGAGGAAAGGTATAGTCAACCTTTGGAAACTAGGATGTGAAAGCCTTAGTAAGAACCCTAAGGATAAGTCTAAGCATAGAACACAATCTTAGTGTTTTAGAAATGGCCTTGAATAACCTAGGATAAGACCTTAAGCATGAAAATTTTATTCTTGAATTATGTGGTTTCCTATTATAATTAGTGTTGCTCACACTATTCTTCTTGGTTTTAGTCAATGGCTGGAACCCGAAGGAACCGTGTTAATGCGGAATGCGATGGGCAATGCAATGATTGTCCCCCTGAGCAACCAAACGATATGGGAGCTGGAATGCAAAATCTTGTAGCCATGCTCACACAACTTTCTCAAGCTATGAATCATGCAGGATTTCCAAACGAACAAAGAAGGGAGCAACATTCTGTTGAATCCTTCATGAGGCAGCGTCCACCATCTTTCAGCGGGTCTACTGATCCATTAGTTGCTGAACAATGGATTAGTACTACTGAAAAGATATTTTCAGTTCTTCAATGTTCTGAGCATGATAAAGTCATCCTAGCAGTGTATCGTTTGGAAGGAGATGCGGATCAATGGTGGAATCTTGTTAAGAATACGAGGCAAAGGGATGAAATTGAGTCTATGGAATGGGACGAGTTCAAGAACTTATTTTTCAATAAGTACTTCCCTCGTATTCTCCGAACAAAGATGGAGAAAGAGTTTCTTGAACTGAAGCAAAGGGATGATGAATCTGTTGGTACCTATGAAGCAAATTTTACAAGACTTGCAAGGTATGCTTCTGGTATTATTATCCAACCTGAGAGTAAGATCGATCGATTCTTTAGTGGCTTAAAACCAAGTCTTCGAAGGGCGTTAGCCATAAGGGACTTCAATAGCTACGAGGAAATCGTTCGATGTGCTCTCAAAGTCGAGATGGAGATTGGAGTAACCCATCAGTCACATGGGTTTGATAAGAAGAGGAAGATGGAATTCAAAGAAAAATCTAAAGAGCACACGGAAAAGAAGATGAACTTTCCCTTATGCTCAAAGTGTGGAAAGAAACATGGAGGGAGTTGTCTTAAAGGGACAAGTAAATGTTTTAAATGTGGAAAGGAAGGCCATCGGGCATTTGAATGCCGTGATAATGGGAAGAAGATGTCTAATGATGCAAACAAAGGAAGGGATACACAGAATGAACCTGCTACACTTCAATGTTTCAAGTGCAAGGAGATGGGGCATTATGCCAATCAATGCCCAAATCCAAGGGTTGATGATGATGGTCGACGTCAACAAAATCTTAAGGCTAAAGACAAAGGAAAGTCACATGCAATTTCTATCAGCGATGTAGAGTACGATAACGATGTGGTGAAAGGTACACTTACCATCCATTCTAAAGTAGCAAATGTTTTATTTGATTCTGGATCCACCCACTCTTTTATTTCTGAAAAATTTTCTAAGGGTATCACCGTATTACCTCAACAATTAGATGTTGAGTTAGCTGTGACAACACCTAATGGCACATCAATCGCATCAGAAGTTTATAATTCTTCTCCGATCGAAGTTTGTGGGAAAGTGCTTCCTGCAAATCTTGTGATCCTTCCTTTAGTGGAATTTGATGTGATTCTTGGCATGGATTGGCTTTCTCTACATGGAGCTCATATCAATTGCCAAAGAAGGGAAGTCACATTTCATATTCCAGATCAACCTACGATCGTCTATCAATGCAAGGATGAACATAACCTTCCAGTGGAAATTTCTTCCATCTTATGGGTATTGATTCCACTAAATGAAGGTTATTTATCTCAAATGGTTGGTGAGAAACTCACGATTAAGAATATGCCCATTGTACGGGAGTTTGATGATGTCTTTCCGGAGGAATTGCCGGGTCTTCCACCAAATCGTGAAGTTGAGTTTTCAATAGAACTCGTACCGGGTGCTTTGCCTATTTCAAAGACACCTTATAGAATGGCCCCAATTGAGTTGCAGGAATTTAAGAAGCAACTCCAAGAGAATCTTGATAAGGGATTCATACGCCCTAGTGCGTCACCTTGGGGAGCACCTGTTCTATTTGTTAAGAAGAAAGATGGATCAATGAGACTCTGCATTGATTATCGAGAACTTAACAAGATCACTATCAAGAACAAATATCCTCTCCCACGCATTGATGACTTATTTGACCAACTACGCGGAGCTCAATACTTTTCCAAGATTGATCTTCGTTCAGGGTATCATCAATTAAGGGTCAAAAGGGAGGATATACCAAAGACGGCTTTCCGTACAAGGTATGGACACTATGAATTTATAGTGATGCCATTTGGTCTTACTAATGCCCCTGCTATCTTCATGGATCTAATGAATAGAGTCTTTAGAGACTATCTTGATCAATTTGTGGTAGTCTTTATAGACGATATTCTTGTCTATTCAAAGAGCAAGGAAGAGCATGAAGATCACTTGAGAATTATATTGAAGACCCTGAGAAAAGAGAAGCTTTATGCCAAATTTACCAAGTGTGAATTTTGGCTTCAAAAAGTTGCATTTTTGGGTCATATAATCTCAAAAGAGGGGATATCTGTGGATCCAGCAAAAACAGAGGTTATCGAAAGATGGTCGAGACCAACCACAGTAACTGAGATCCGAAGTTTTCTTGGTTTGGCTGGATATTATCGACGTTTTGTAAAAGATTTTTCACGATTATCTAATCCACTCACCAAGTTGACTCGGAAAGGAGTTAAGTTTGTCTGGACAGAGGAATGTGAAGAGAATTTCAAGGAGTTGAAAAGAAGGTTATCCAGTGCACCTGTGCTCACACTGCCTTGTAGTGGAGAAAGGTTTGTGATCTACAGTGATGCATCCAAGAAGGGATTGGGGTGTGTTCTTATGCAAAATGATATGGTGATAGCTTATGCCTCACGACAGTTGAAAATCCATGAGCAAAATTACCCAACACATGATTTGGAGTTGGCTGCGGTAATCTTTGCATTAAAGATTTGGAGGCATTACCTTTATGGTGAAAGGTGTGATATTTATACTGATCATAAAAGTTTAAAGTATATTTTCACACAAAAGGAGTTGAATATGCGTCAAAGAAGATGGTTGGAGCTGATTAAGGATTATGACTGCTCAATCCATTACCACCCTGGGAAAGCAAACAAGGTGGCAGATGCATTAAGTCGACAAGACCATGCTAGTTTATCCATGATGAGGGTCACAAAAGATCCAATATTTATGGATTTACAAAGGATGGATCTTGGAATTATAATGGAAGGGGAAAAATCTTATCTTTCTCAAATGAATGTTCAACCATCTATACATGTGAAGATTAAAGAGGCACAGAAAGAAGATGTCGAGTTACAAAAGAAGGTGAGAAATGTTCCTGAATTCAACCTTGATTGTGATGGGATAATAAAGTTCAGGAATCGTGTTTGCGTTCCTCCCATCCCCGAATTAAAGAAAGAGCTGCTGGATGAGGCTCATAGTTCTTCATTTTCTATTCATCCTGGAAGCATGAAGATGTATAGGGACCTGAAAGAGTACTTCTGGTGGGATGGCATGAAAAGAGATGTTGCTGAATATGTCTCTCGATGCTTGGTTTTTCAACAAGTTAAAGCTGAGAGACAGAAGTCTAAGGGGATGTTACAACCATTACCCATACCCGAATGGAAATGGGAAAACATCACTATGGACTTTGTCACAGGACTTCCTAAAACATCCAAAGGCAATAATGCTATCTGGGTCATAGTTGATCGTCTTACAAAGTCTGCACACTTCATTGCTATTAGAGAGGATTTCTCTCTAGATCAGCTTGCCAGGATATATGTAAAGGAAGTGGTAAGATTGCATGGAGTACCACTTTCTATTATATCTGATCGAGATCCGAGATTTACCTCGAAGTTCTGGCGAAGTCTTCAGCATACTCTGGATACAGAGTTGAGTTTTAGCACTGCTTATCATCCCCAGACAGACGGTCAGTCTGAGAGAACAATTCAAACCCTAGAAGATATGTTGAGAGCTTGCTCTATGGATTTCAAAGGAGGTTGGGATCAACACCTACCTTTGGTGGAATTTTCTTATAATAATAGCTTTCACTCCAGTATTCAGATGGCTCCTTATGAAGCTCTCTATGGAAAGAAATGCAGGACTCCAACTTGCTGGGATGAAGTTGGGGAAAGAAAGCTATTAGGACCTGATCTCGTTGATGAAATGGCAGAGAAGATCAGATCTATTCAACAACATATAAGAGCAGCTCAGAGTCGACAGAAAAGTTATGCCGACAACCGAAGAAAAGACCTAGAGTTTGAAGTGGGTGATAAAGTGTTCTTACGAATATCTCCCTGGAAGAGGGTTATGAGATTTGGAAAGAAGGGGAAGTTGAGCCCTAGATATATCGGTCCTTTCGAAATACTGGATCGTGTTGGGAAGGTAGCTTACCGATTGGCGCTTCCACCGAATCTCTCTCAAGTTCACGATGTGTTCCATGTATCTCTCCTGAGAAAGTACATACCAGATCCTTCACATGTACTCAGCTCAGAAGTTGTACCGCTGGAGCAAGATCTTTCTTATGAAGAACAGCCGATAGAGATTCTGGATCGTAGCGAAAAAGTCCTACGAAACAAGACCACTCGCTTGGTGAAAGTTTTATGGAGGAACCACCAACTTGAAGAAGCTACATGGGAGCTTGAGGATATGATGAGGGAGAAGTATCCTCATTTGTTTGTTGCAAAGTGACGAATTTCGAGGGCGAAATTCTTTTTAAGGGGGGTAGAATGTAACACCCGAGACTTTTATGTTATATAAATTATCAAAGGAATCTTTTTCTACGCAACACTTGCTTGACTTGCTTTACACGCAATCGCGGCCTTCCTCGATAGCTTGCGTCGTACGCAATACCGAGTTTCACTAAACAACAATATGCTATTAAAACTAGCCGTTATGAATAGTAATAACCACTTTTTGAAATTTTATAAATTTTATTTTTCAAAATGGACTTCATTTTTGGACTCAGAATATCGAAATTAGCCTAGGGTGAAATTTTGGTATTTTTCTGAAAACTTTCAATTTTTGATGAATAGTGAAACCACTAAGTGGTAGGTTAAAAAACTGAATTTTGCATAAAACTTAATTTTACCGCTTCTGTGATTGGAATTTCGAAAATCCGAGAGACACGGTTAATATCAAGGACTAAAATGTGGTTCAATGAGATGAAAATATTTTTTTGGTGAATAGTAACTTTTTACTTTTTTTACCGCGGTTAATAGTAAATAGGGTAACTAAGGGTAAATATGATATTAATATTACCCTAACACATGTCATAATTCTATTGGACAAGTGTAATTCGACCAAAAACAAACTTAGGAATAAAATATGACCATTTAGGCCCACTTGGATTAAATTAGGACATTTATTATTAATTTATTTAAAGAAGGGTTAAAATAGTTAAAATCAAAGTTTAATAAGTAAATCATTTTTAATATAGGGTTATACATAAGATAAATTCAATTGTAAATATTCATTAGAAAGCTAAAAAGATTTCCTACATGATGGTATTTTATTTGTAATTTTTAGACATCAAATAATTTAATTTATTTATGACACAAAGATGATGCAGTAATTATCTTATTAATGAAATATTGAAAAATTGATAATATAAATACCAAAATAAATGTAATTTGAGACTTTTTATGAATTCCACTAATTTTCTAGGTTACTATGATATATTAGTAATGATTTAATTAACTTGGTTCGAACATATAATTCTGTTATGACTTTCACAAAAATCATATATCAAATAGTGTCAAAATTGACACAAAATAGTTTTTAAATCAAATATTATATTATTAATTGTTATTTTATTCCTAAAAATCTAAGGTTCGGCCAAATGACTTAGATAAGGATATATATATTAATAATAAACAATTTGGGGTTCGTTTGGCATGTTATAGTAAGTGTATTAACCATATAGTGAAAGAAAACAAAAAGACATGGTAAAAGTTAAATTATTTAACTTAGAGTTAAATTTAATTGATAAGGTTAAAATAATATCCTAAACTTGTCTAAATTCTATTGGTTGATAGGATTTAGACCCATACCCACTTTAGCTTCGAAATAAGACCCTTTGGAACCATTATAAACCGATTTTGACTTTAATATAAAATAATATTTTGAGATATTCCTAAGGTGCCCCTCTCCTCCCTTATAAAAGGGCACCTCCTCCCCCTCCTCCTCACACCAATTTGAGCACTCAAGCTCGGCCAACCCCTGCCATTTTCCCTTCTCCACTTCCCTAGAATAATCCTAGAGGTCCTGGTCTTCTCCAAAGACCAATCTTAGTTCCTTAAGTGGAGGATTCAAAAAGGCGTTCCAAAGAAGAGGTAATATCCATTACCGATCTTTTCAATTTCTTTCTTCTTCAACTTCTTCTTCTTTAGTTGTTTCATGATAAAGTAATAACATCAGTATTACTTATATACTGATATGTTATTATAAATATGAAACAACCCTAATTCACCTTCTATCCATCCTACGGAAAAATGAAATCACCGCGCGTGCGTACGTACGGAATACCGTCTCCACGCCGTGGTGTAATCTATTTTCCACCATCACCTTACAAGGATGGGTATAATGGTGTAATCAGTAACTATATATGATTATTATTAAGTAATATTGATACTGAAATAATATATATATATATTCCAATACAATTCCACGATCATAGGAACGATATCATCACTCGTGCGTACGTACGGAATACCGTCTCCACGATGTGATGCGACTCGTTCTACATGATCTTCATTTCATAATGATTATATAAATGAATTGAATGAATGAATATGGTATATACTACACTAATACCATTCTGGAAATGAATTATCTATAACCTAAAGATAAGAATAAGAATTTATTCGACAAAACACGCATAAGAACAAAAAGTTATAAAGACCCGAGTAACAAGTAACAATGAAATATTACTAACAAGAAGATAATAATATGACCATATATGATCTCATATCAATATGTATGATTCTGGAATAAGTCAATAACATTATTTAAACCATTATACAGGAGCTTCGGACACGAACAAAGCAAATCGGACCTAAGGTAAGGGAAATATCACAATCTCATTTTTATTCGAGATTGTTTATTCATAAGTATCTACTGGGGTGTATTTTATCATCCACATCCATGTTCCCTCAATATGTAATATTGTTTCCATCCACTTGCAATAGTTTAAATACAATTTTACCCTTAGGTGAGTTTTTATTAAAGAATATGAAAGGAATCTTTTGTCGTTTTTCGTACGAGGTACTTTTTGACTTTTCCGACAAAAGTACGAAGAATGTTTTTTTTAACTTATACGGCATGAATGGATTTTTAAAACATTATTTCCAAGAAGCTTCCTTTACAAGTTCTCAAGTTTATTTTTAATCAACTTCTTTTAGTTTATAATTGTATGACATGTTAAGAAAAGAAAAGAGTTTTTGAAGAAGAAAGGATATTTTCCTCAAGAATGGAGTTCAAGTGTTTTATCAAAATTATCATCCATCTAAGATAATAAAGGGATCTGTTTTATCCCTGTTATTAAATTGATTTGATCATGTTGTGATGGAATTATTTTTATGAATTCCTTTATCTTATATGAATTGATTTATGATGTCATGAGGTTTCAAGAATCCCATTTTTGTTACATGTGATGTATGATTTATGATTATGTGGCACACATAAGAAAGGATTCATTATAAGATGGGTGGGACCTATATCTCCCTCCAATGCATTGGGTAATGATTTTATATCTCATGAGATAGACATGGCTGGAACGGAAGGTTATTTCGGTTCAGTGATACAGGACTGAAACGAGGAGTGAACTCGGTTCAGAAAGGGACTTTGTCCACTAAGATAGTCTTGGCGATGAGTCATGACTAACAAGAAATGATTTTCCATGATTATGTGTGCATGCCACAAAGTTTCAAGTTTTATGTTATGATTTTGGGGATCTCATTTTCACTTCTATGATTTATTCCATGTTAAGATATTATGATCTCTTTTGCAGGTTTTGATTTTCATAAAGATATGATATGGTTTTTATTTCCTTTATTTGCCCTTGCTGAGCATTTGAGCTCACCCTTTTATGTTTTCTTTTCCCCAGGTCAGGAAGATGGATATTAAGTAGAATATGCTAAAAGGGACCCTAGATATGATGAAATAAATGGGAGACACTGTAGAAGATTTATGAACCAGTTGTTTATGTTTCCCAGTTTCTAAAGACACTATACCTATACGGTCCTTTGTGGTTTTGTCATATGTTGTAATAAGTGTGCTTCAATTTTGAAGTACTAACAATGTATGTAAAGTGTGGGTCGTTATACATTTCCCTTGGGTTGTGATGGATTTGGGTAATTTCATGTTTTGGGTTGTGATGTATTGACATTATAGAATTAATTTATGAGGTTTTGAGGTGATGATGGGGTGATATGATGGATGTGATCATTATTGGTCCAGGTTGGGAGATGATTTTACAAATATTTCTTGTTTCTGATGGGAATGAGGATGGGATGGATGGTGCACGTTGAGAGATAGGATTTATTTTTTTCTGGATTGATTTGATGGATATGGTGATGAGGTAATTATTATATGATTATGATGGAAATATGATACATAATTTATAATCAAATATGAATGATAAGACATTTATCATTACTGAAAGGAGGAAGTGATTATGATGTAATTGAGGTTATGAATTTATTAATGTTTATAGACCTTAAATTATGATTTATGAATATGAAAACCTATTATTACCCTCATTTAATTAAACTTTTGAATATTAATCAAACAAGGATTTTTACAGGGGTACAACTATAATTGATGGTAAACTATGATATTATATACTTTTAAATTACTTACTTGATTATTCCCTACTCATAATTATATCATTGTCTTTCTAAATTTATTTAAAAAATATCTTCCTCGATGCATTTATATCGCATTGATATGTAATTTTTTAGAAATATGATCTTAATGAGTACTCCTAAGTTCTCACCCCTATATAGTTTTCTAGAGTTATTTTACAGGATATACCGATAGAGATTAAAGATGTCATTGTTAAATTAGTTTAATTAAAGTCCACTAGGTCTGCATTCAATGTCTATAAAGGTTCCCATTGCATCATAGGATTGGGATAAATTTACTTTTACATAGTTATATAGTATATTTTCATATTTTTGTATGTCATTTGGATTATACAATGCATCAGGTATATTCTAATAGTGCATGATAAGTATTTTCTCTAGCAAGATCATGGACTGACTAGAGGTATTTTTAGAAAACTTCACTATTTTAAAACCTAAATTTTTTTACTTTATATATCAATTCTAGAAAACGTTTTTGAAAAAATACATAGAACGGAATTTGGTTTTGAATTTTTGAAAGATGACACTTATTGGTGGAGAAATGGATTATCTTATGTTATAGTATTTTAAAAAAATGATTTAATTGGATTAATTTAAAATTTAAATAATAACTCTTTTCCAAAACCTATTTGTCTACATCATGTGAAATCAGTTTTGGGCTATGTGGGTTTAAATACTAGGTTTATTCAATATTTTAGTAAAATCACTTTTCCTGTTTCTATAATAATTCATAAGGATAAAGAGTTTTTATGAAACATGTACGTTTTCATTTGATGAGATGAAGAGGAGACTAACCACACCACCCATTATTCAACCACCATTTTGGGAGTTTCCATTTGAACTTTTATTTAATGCATAAAATCATGTAGTAGGTGCTATATTTTGATGAAATTCTGAAGAGAGATCACAAGTTATTTCTTATGAACCTAGAAATTTGTATTTGAGTCAAGTGAACTAAAAAAATAGAGAATAATATTATTTTAATTTTTTTCACTCTTGATATGTTCCATTCATATCTTTTAGGAACTAATGTGATTGTGTTTTCATACAATGAAATACTATGTTCCATGCTTAATAAAGTAAATGTGAAACTAATGTTGTTGATATTGATTACCTTTATATAGAGTTAAACAAGTAAATAAATGAAAATAAAGGGTTGAGAGAACCATGTATTAAATCACATTAGTTGAATTACATGTGTATCAAAATTAGAAATATCAGATGACATACCAATACATATTTCCCTTTCAGGTGAGAAACTATGAATAATCTTAATAAATACTCCTTGGTATACTAACATAGTCAATTTCAAAGTTATTTTTAAGGTTCATTCAAATAATATAAACATAAAATTTAAATAATTAAATTAAACTTGAAATATATTTTTTTAGGAGGATCTATGCTTGTGTAATATTTGTAATGACCAAGTGGGTCAGAGATGAATTCTTTAAAGTGATAATTTTTATGTCCTTACCTTCCTTCACACACTCTCATGTAGATGAAATTTTATTTAAAAAAGAATATCTTGAATGATATATGATTCTATACTATATTATCCTATTCTTTTTAAATATTCACATGATTTTTGCAAGAAATGTTAAAAAATGTCAATTTTTTAATGTATTTACAAGACATAAGATTCCTTAACAAATAATTAGTTTTTATGAAATTTTTTACAATTGGAGAATAGATTTTATGGGGACATGTTGGTGTATTTTATTTTATTTTTCATTATTTTGGAATTTTAATATGTTTCCAGGTGGGTTGATGAAAAGAATACTAGAACTGATGAATAATAGGTTGTTTTTTATTTTTTTTTATAGCACATATTTTTTATAGTATCAGTGTACTCAAGGATGTCATAGGTGACCAAGGAATTCAATTTTGTAATATTAATTTGAAGGACTTAATGTGGGATTATGGGGTGTATCATAGATTATTGACACCATATCATCTATAAGAAAATGGATATGTATAAGTTCCAAATCATGAGTGTAAGAACCCGAATATTCATTTCAGGTATAGATCCTTATTTCGGGTAGTTTTTTTGGAAAAAGGATGTTTTGGAAATTTTCTAATTACATGTCATGTACTTTTGAGTACACTTCGTGTACCTGGTTTTTACGTGTACCCAGATACTGTCCATGTAATGACCGATTACATGGCCGTGTAGGTGACCTGGAAGACCACCTAAAGCGGGGGTCAGTTGAGGATAGTACATGGCGTGTACATTAAATGACCATGTTGTGTACTGTTATTTATATTTGATAAGTGAGAGAGGGTTCATTTCTCATCTCCTGAAAGCACTTCTTCTCCCCTGGGTTCATACAGGAGAGCGACGAATGGACAAAGAACTTAGAGCTCCTCCCAGTTCTCCGTCTGAGCTCTGATTGAGATGCCACCAGGTGCATTGGATTCCCACTAGTAAGTTCTCTCTTTCTATAGAGCCTCTCATCCTGATTTCTCCTCTCTCTTGGGTTATTCAAGGATGTTCATTTTTAACCTTTTTGTAGATCAACGTAGTTCTAGGTCAATTCAATGGCCGACGTTCCAGACTGTTCATCGCACAACATCAAGGTAGGTGTTTTATGTCTTTCTTTGATTTTATTTGGATTATATATGCTTGAGGTGACAATTACCCTTGTTTGGGGTATTGCATGTTGTGTAATTTAACCCTATTATTTACCTTCTATGGTTTAATTAATTGTAAGGGGTTGTTTCATATGCGTAGGTTTAGATGCCTTGCTTACGGGACACCCTATGGGTGTGTTTCCCTAGTTTGACTATTTGTGGCCATTTAGCCTAGGTTGCCTATAAGACAAACCTTGTTTCCAAAACATGAATTGTTTAGGATAGAGTTGATTGATTATATGAATTTCATGGGTTATTCTTGTAAATTTTATCCATGTAGTAGTTATAGATTACATGTGATGCTTTGAGATGATATGTGTGATGATCTTCTAATAGACTGGGAGAGCATTGGACCAGGAAAACTATAGGTGTTTCCATGTTTATTATATAGTACTATGAGATCCTTGGTGTATATTTTGACCCAGGGGTATTGATTGTGAGAGATACCCAGTAGTTCATTTATTATTTATTTATACTATGTTGACCTAGGGGTATTGACGGTGAGAGCTACCCGGAGGTTGTGTATAAATTATTGATGCTGTGTAGACCAGGGTTATTGATAGTGAGACCTACCAAAGAGGTTTTTATCATTAATATATGATATATGGGACCATAGGGGTTAGACCGTGAGATATTTCCCAGAGGGTTGGCTGTGGATGATTGAATGATTACGGCAAGTCACCAAGCCAAAGCACAATCTTAGACTCGGACTTACTTGGTTGTTTAGATGGTATTCTAAGACGTCTTTTTTTCTATTACATGGAGGTATAGAGAGATTAGGCTAGATCATGGGATTCATTATTTGACGATTTGAATAATTAATAAATGAAAATAAATGTAATTGAAAACTGTAGGATTTTTACTGTTGAGTACTTCCTTGTTTATTGCATTATTTGTGCATATTTCCTGCTATATATATTCACTGACAGTTAGGCAAAGAACTTTTGGTGGTTTCTTACTAGGATTCATCTCACACCCTATTTGGGTCATGCTTTTGGACCCAAAAAGATTATATGGTTTCAGGTATAGATAAGGGAATGTGCCCTTCTTCCTCAGGTACTTGATTGCTATTGGAGACGGAGAGCATGGGACCAAGCTGAGTTTCGTGATGCTGATGGGGTTTACTTGTTTCATGTTTTACTTTGATTCCTATATTGTTTTCTATCATTTTGAATTGTTTGGTTTTTTCCTAGATACATGTGACATGCATTATTTATATATGCCACAGTTGTTATATTACTATCAGTCTTCTGCTGTTTACTTTTGTTGTATGGTATTACTACTTCCTCTACTATTTCCTATTTGTTTTCTATTGTGTATACTTTTTAAATCAGGGAATAGTTTCCCCATTATGAGACCTTGGCCCTCACATCTAGTCGGCATCCTCTAGCATTTGTGGAAATGATCTTGTAGTCATGTGACCAACCGGGTTTGTGGCACTTTGGGGTGGTACCCGGGTTTGGGACATTACAAAGTGGTGTCAAAGGAGTTATTTTCTACTTTGTTTTACTCTTTAGATCCTATAGATAAGGATATGAAGGAATAATTATATAGTAATAAGACTTTCCCTAGAGTATCTAGTCCGTGTATAGGGAAAATCCAGGTTACCTAAAATATTTCAATTTTCTAGTTTTTCCATTGTTACAGTTGATTTGATTTCACCATAGGGTGGCACACATGTTTTGTGTTATTATTATTGATATCATTGTGGTTCTATTTCGGTTTAAACCTGATGAGATGAGGGTATTCTATCTCATTCATCATATAGAAACATGATAGATATCACATTCCATGCATTCTTGTCATTCTATTTAGGGTGAATTACTGATTGCATGTTTTTGATAGATTTTGTTCTAGATATGGATGTTGTTATGATAGATGCCAGTATAGAATACCTTCTATTTTGATATGGTATTAGAATATGTAAATTTTCATTTGGATAGAGGCCAAGATTTAGTCCCTGAGGTGATATGGGACCTCTTGGATCAGAATTTTTTAGATCATGTTTGAACTTTAATTGGATTATTTTATGATATGAAATGAATAAGGATGCCAAACATTGATTCGTGGGGAGTATGGCCTCCCGAGGGTCAACATTTTTCATTCCTTGGAAAAAATTAATTTTTTAAGGGTTCTGGAGAAGATTCAGAGGCCTAATATTCAGCAAACCATACAACACAATGTGTGATATTATGAACACATGTCATGTGTTCTTCTGTTCTGGAAGAAACAAATTTTCTTATGTATACATTGTGTATCGTATGTACATGTCATGTAGTCTTTAACCATGTGACTGACTGTGTGATAAGAGACATGGGGTTGGGAAACATTGGTAGAACACGTTGTGTCTATATTGTACACGTCGTGATGTAAATAAATGTGTATCCATCCATGTGACCAATGATATGGGTGGATGAAACTTACCAAGAAAATCGGGTCTGGTTGGACTGTCCCCATAAAATATAAATAAAAAGTTGGAGTACAAGTTCAGATTGAGCAAGGGGTTTTACAAATTTGAGAATAAGACACTCCCATCATATCAGCATCTACCATGGGTGCACAAAGGTCAGAAGCTTGAAAGGACCACATGGTAGTCATTTCTGTGACTTCCCTCTTGGACAAGGCATCATCCACTTAATTGGCATCTTGGTAGACATGAGATATCATTAAATGGATATTCATTTTCTGATTAAGACATCCAATCCAGTGAGGAAAAATACTCCATGGAACATCCCGAGTTCTCGTCTTGAGAGCATGTACCACAAGTTCGGAGTCTAATTCAATCCATAAAAGGTTCTAGTTATGAAAGAAAGTGTGCCTCATAGAATAGATAATTTCCCATAGTTCTACTTCATATACAATTACCATCCCAATAAAATGATAAAAATAGCACTTGACAAAACCACGATACATGCGGAAGACACCTCCACAACCCAATCTACCCGGCACTCCAGATGCAGCTCCATCAACATTAACATTAAAACCTGGAAAGATCGATGGTATCCAATGAATAAATTTAATCATCAGTGGATTCTTCAATTTACTTGTAATACCATGAATCCTTAATGCATTTAAATATGAACTGGTATTATCCATGCAGCCATTCTGTATTACATTGGAATCATGTACGTCTCGATGAACCAGTATTTCACTTGCATGGAATGATGGAGCTTTGATATCAAACAGGAGGTTGTTGCGGGATGTCCAGATGGCGTGAAACACCGCTTCTGCAATAACCAGAAACATATTCTGGACCTGCGCACTCCTACCAGACTTGAAGATATATATCATCAAGTAGTCCAACAAGCTATGTGAGCATAAATCCATGTTGAATATGTCTCCAATGTATTTCCATAGCTTCTGAGCAAAAGGCCAGAAAATAAAGATGTATTGTGCAGTTTCCATTTCATTCAGGCACATATGTCAGGCAGACACAATACTTTGACCATCATTTTGTAATTGATCATGTCTTGGCAACCTATTCCACCATATTCTCCATGGAAGAAGAAGCTGGGAGGGCTGGAAAAAATTTTCTTTAAACCTAAGTAACCAAGAAAGAGCTTGTGTGGAGCCAACAAGATGCAGCTTATAGGACTTTTTGAGATTAAAGTGTCTATTACTATAGGTATTCCAAACCAAGACATCACTATCCATGAAAGGGTAGGTCTATATTTCATGTTTTTCTTGGGGAGTGACCATGATTTCAGGATTACCATACTGATCCAGAAAATCTGCTATAGACATATTTAGCAGGTGTGAGGGAATATCACTAGTATACAATGGGTTGTCCCGATAGGGACTGCTAAAACAGTTGATCATAGAATTCCGGGACACAAGCCATTTAGTGTTCTGGATAATGTCATTAAAGGATTTCCGAATGGAGGTCCAAACAGATGATAAAATATAGTGAGGGTAACCATTAATAAGCCTAATTCTGAACCTGTATGATAGAAAATCCATGGATGCGTCATTAGAGGTTAAAAGATTCCATGTGAATTTATTAATGATCCCCTCATTGAATATCTGAAGATCTTGGATTCCAAGAGCACCCAACTCAATGGGTTTAATACAATCCCTCCAAGAAATGGTAATCAATTTCCTTTTAGCAACAGAGCATGTCCAGATGAAATTCCTCATCATACACTAAAGTTCTTTGAGTGGATTTTTTGTCCATTTATAGAGTGAGAATGAATAAAAAAACTTTGAGGTAATCACCGAGTTAACAAGGATCACCCTTCCAGCTTGAGACAGTGCTTTACCCTTCCATTTTTTCATCTGTTTAATGATACTGGAGTAAATTACATCAAGATACTACCTTCTTATCCTACCACAAAAGATTGGAACTCCAAGATAAATAAAAGGGAGGTCCCCTTTCTAGACTCTGAGGGACTTGGAGACCCTGTTCTATTTACTAACAGTAGCCCCATCACCAAAAACAAAAAAGGATTTACTCCAGCTTATATGTTGTCCAGCAGCAGTCTCATAGTGTGAGAAGAAATCTTTGAGCGCAGATATTTGTTTCCTGGAGGTTTCCCCAAAAATCAAGATATCATCAACATATAAAAGATGAGAAGGGACAAGGTTATCCCTATCATATTTTATCTATCTAAAGAAACCCATTTGAGATAACTCATAAAGGCATATACTCATGTATTCTTCAGCAATGTCAAAGAGAATCCCAGAGAGCGGATCACCTTACCGAACACCTCGGGTGCATTGAAAATAACCCCTAGGAGATCCATTAATTAAAATGGAAATCCTTGTAGAGGTAAGTATACTTCTGACAAGATTGATGAATCTGCTTGAGAAACCAAATCTCCTAAGAATATTAGGGAGAAAGTTCCACTTGAGGGTGTCAAAGGCTTTCGAGATGTCAATTTTGAGAGAAAATTCCCATACTTTGCCATCTTTTTCATTAGGTTTATGCCTTCATATGCATTAAAGAGGCAGGTATGAATGTTTTGACTAGGTATGAAGCTATACTAATTCGAAGATATGTGGTCCTTGAAAAATCCCCCTGATCTATTCATCAAGATTTTACGAATTATTTTTGGGGTGGTGTTCCCAATCTCAACTGGCCTAAAGTCTTTGGCATCAATTGCATTGTCCTTCTTAGGAATCAAGGTGCGCTTTCCACGTTAAGAGAGAAAAGGGCCTCCTTGACTTTATCCTTTGAGGGAACCCTTGTAAGAGTAAGATTTTGATCCTCCTCAATATAAGTGGAGATGTTATCAATCATATCATGAATGTTGTCCATGCCATCATCAGAATAAAGACCTTTGAAATAATTCACAATTACATTTGAAATCTCATTTTCAGAGGTATAGAGACAACCATCAACTTTAATGGCCTTTATTCCTACTCTGGTCCTTTTTTCTTTGTGCATCCGGTGAAAAATATTAGAGTTTCTACCACCATATTTCAATTACATTACATTAAACTGATTACGGTCCATCCTTTCTTTAATAGTCAAAAGGTCATCAAGCCTGGAAAGTGATTGAATTTCGTCTTATGAGGGACTCTCACCATTCTGATTTCTTATATGATAGCTAGCTAATTGATCCTTATTAGGCTTGATCTAATTATCAAATATAGAGATGGATGCCTTGACCCATTCAATTATAAGTCCTTTAATAGTCATAAGTTTAGAATAAAGAACATATGGTGGGCTACCTTGACAATCAGACTTCCAAGACTTAATAATGACTTCCCTACATCCAAGAGCTACAAGCCATCCGTTATTAAAGTGAAAGGTCAGAGGACCAGATCTGAATACCTAAGAGGAGATATCAATCACAATGGGATTGTGATCTAATTGATGTTTTGGTAAATTGTGTCCAGATATACCAGAGTCAGCACTCTCATCATCCATATGAACAAAGCATCAGTCAAGTTTACTCAACTGCCTTCCATAAATAGTATATCTGCTCCATGTAAAAGCATCTCCTGCAATTGTAATTTCAGAAAGATGACATTGATCAATGAAAGATAATAAATCCACAGATGTCTACCTATTGAAGATCAAACCAGTTTTTTCTTCAGATCTCAAAAAAGTGTTGAAATCTCTCATTAACACCCATTTATTGATGGTCTGTCCAGAAAAGGCATTAAGCTCACTCCAAATCTCCCTTATTTTTGTATAGTATGGGGAGGCATAAAAAAAAGTGGCCTCAAGGATATACCCTTGATAATTAAATGATACTGAAACCCATTGTGGATTCTTAACATTGGAGTTTAGTTGTACACTCTCATGCATGAATACTCAGAGACGATCTTTGTTGATATCATGCAGATTTTGAGAAATAAACTGGTAGCCAAAAGAACTCTATTTTAAATCTTTCCACTTGTCAAAGAGAATTTTAGGCTTAGAAATTCCAATTAGCATAGGTTTATAGACCAAAATATAGTGTCTAAGGGCCCTGGAGGTTGGGTTGTTCTCAGTCCCTTGACAATTCCAAAAAAAGCTTCATTGTGGAAGGGTTTGGATCCTTGTTAGGGGCCTCTTTTCATTTGTGACAGCCATTGGGCCTCTTCCTTTTCTTCTAGTTTCCATTTTCTTTTTTACATCAGAGATTAAATTCACCCCATCATCACCCTTAGAGTTATCCATCTCACTTTCATTGGGATCAGCACGAGGTGCATCAATCAGAACACTCAGTGGGGGAAGAACCTGCATGTCTTGAGGGCCATCAACATCCTCAGACCAAAAGATACCACTCAGAGGAGCAAACTTGTTGTTGGAAAGTGGATGACAAGGTTCACTTCCCAAGTCAGGTGACCTTCTTGCAACCTTGTTTTGGTTAGCCTGTATGACGAGGTGGTCCAGAGTTCCAGCCATTACAGATTTTTCATCCTCACCTGTTGTTTTTTCCCCTTTCCTAGAGGCAGTAGCAGATCCTTGAAGCCCTTCAATGAGCACAACCTCCTCCACTCCATGGGAAGGACTCATGATCAGAGGGAGTCCCTACCTTTTTAAACATTCATCCATGATGGGAAAGGACTCCTTAGAAGGCATGTGAGAAGACCTAGCCTTATTGGGAGACTACACAGCAAGCATGACCACACCATAACCTGAGTGGAAAGGGTCATGCACGGCCTGTGCAGGTGCAGCATCCTGAACCATGATAGATTTCCCCCCAGCACATGCAAAATCATCAATTGCATTCACACTCAACTCTGCACTGCCATATGCATCTCCCACACCTACAGATGGCGCACCATTAGAGATAGTGATAGAGGAATGCCCACTTCCATACTTCTTCTCTTGGGTAATCACAAGACCTGTCCGAGCTTGGGAAGTATCAATTGAATAATTTTTATCAGGATCACTCAGCTGGACTGAAGTAGGTGTAGGACCCAAGCCACCTTCAATAGGGGGATGATCAGGTAAGGGTCTAATAGTCCTTTTAGATACATTGGGCTTGCCTTTATTTCTTCAACATGAGACGTCATCATGCCCTCTAACTTTACACAGAGTTCATTCCTTCTTCCTATTGCATTCATGAGATAAATGACCAAGAAGTATGCAATTAATACATAATTTTGGCCTTCTCTCATACTGGACTTCAAGCTTCATGTTTACATCCCTCATGGTGAGAAATACTTCTTCGACTAAAGTACTGGAAATATCCACCGCAACCAGTACTCTCGTATAGTGACCAGAACGAGGGTTATCAGTTTGCTTGTCCAGACAGATAGAAGTTCCAACCGAGGAGGCAATGTCTGATAGGATCCTTGGATGCCAGTACAACTAGTTCCAATGACAGATGCAAATCTAGAGCTGCACATGAGAGTTCCTTACATTATTAGGATCAAAACTCTTATCCCATTTCTGAATATGCAAGAAACCAGGCTTTAGAGTGAGAGGCACGAAGCTCCAAGCCTTGTGTTTCAGCTCATCATAGGTGAAAATTATATAATAATATCCCCCCCCCCATTTTCATCATTCTCCAGCCCTCGAAGCCTCGTAGCTCCGCAATCCTTTTGGAGAGATCATAAAAATTCTAAAATTTTCACCTTTGGGGACAAGAACCCGTGCAATTATAGAGTATCTACAGAGCTTCAGTCTTCTTCAACAACATCTTGGTTGGCCGATACATGCGCAACCCTTCCCTTTTTTATGATTCTTCCAGGCGGCAGTGTACCAAAATTTGACAATGAGAAATCAAATTTCACAACCTCCGCAAATTTTTTCTCCGGCTCAATCGTAGTAATTAGAGTTTTCCTTGAAGATCTGGACATTGAAGAAAATTCAAAGATTTATTTGTTCCCAATGAGATCATACAACCTATCTGAGCCTTCCTTTCTCTTCTTCCCAACAATATCATCATCGGGATTGGTTACCTCATTTCTCCCCTCTTGCTTCGCCATCCTCTAAAACAAAAGGAATACTGTGAGAAGTCGTGGATGAAACATAGATTGTACACTTTGTGTCTCATTTCTGCATGTTGTATAGAGTCGACCGTGTATATGACCATGTGATGAATGAAACAGGAGGATATAACTTAACTAGTACACATCATGTTTAGGGTGAACATGTCTTTTAGTGTTACCTAGGAGAAAACCATGTAGTCCTAGACATGTAAACGAACTTGGGAAGGATGGGAAATTCAAGTACATGCCATGTCATTGGAAGAACAAATTGTGTGCATGGGTGTTACATGACCATGTTTGGCAGAGGTACATTCCATTATAAAAGATTAAGGTAAAATGTGGTGTACAGGTTATACACACCATGTAACCCTATTTTGAAAAACTTGAATGCTTTCCTCCTCTTGTTCCGTTATTGAACTTTTAAGTTGTAGTCCTTGATAATTTTGAACTAAGGTGTGTGATTGACCTTGCATATTCATACCACCAAGAATTCATCTGATAGTATACTAGGTATAGGGTGATTATTAGACACCATAAAGGATATATCATGAAATACCAGCTAATCCTCCCATCATGCCCGTCTTGGCGCCAGTTGTTATACCGGACGGAGATGCTGATGCACGGTTTTTTGAAGGCTTTATGAGGATGATGCAGACTTTCTAGGGGGCAGCACATCCTACCCTAACTATGGATGAGTTTATGTGGGTGTTCCAGTAGTAGCATCCTCCCACCTTTTAAGGGGATGGAGGACCACAGGCTACAGAGTCATGGTTGGAGGCCATGCTAGATATCTTTGAGCATCTTGAGACACCTCTAAAGACGAGGTTGAAGCTCCCAACATACATTCTACATTTTTCCACCAAGTGAAGATGGGATGTTATCAAATAGGCTGGATTTCACTAGGATATGGTTTGGGAAGAGTTTTAGAGGACCTTCTATGACTAATTATACCCTGAGACTTGAGGTCTGATCGATCCTGAGTGTTCAAGAATTTGGAGTAGGTCTCTATTTCAGTGATGGATTACTCTCCTAGTTTTACAAAGATTCATCACTTCATACCTATTATGAGAGGTGAAGAGTTATCCTTGGCTCTGATATTTGAATATGGTCTTAGGTATGATATTTGATAGGAGTTAAATGTTTTCAGGAAGACTTCGTTGATGGATTTATTAAACCAAGTACTGATTATCAAGTGTAATCTGAGGAATTTGGGAGCTACGAGCTAGGGTGGTTCAGCATCCGGGGTTGGTACTCCTTAATTTGATAGAAAGGGGTGTCACCGGGAGCCTTCATGTGGTGATTCCAATAGAATGAATGTATCTACAGTTATCCAGGTGAGGTGATACCAATGCGGGAAGAGTGGGAACATGAGACCTCAATGCTCAAGAGACCCATTTGAGTGCTGATCTTGTGAAATGATGGGTCATCTTCAGTGTTTTTTGTTGGTATTTCTCACTAGAATCTAGTTAGTTGGGATCAGTTGTGACTCCTTGTTCAGGAGCAGAACCACCAATTTCTCCTCAGTCAGGTAACTAGAGTTCGTTAGGCTGTTTAGACCGAGGAGGTTGTTGTGGTCATGGTATCCAGATGGCAAGTTTTCAGTGGCAACAGGGTGGATCTGCTTAGGGTAGTCAAGCAAGGTTACAGGGTCTTGGTACATGTCATACTTTTTTAGTGGAGTAGATCTATCAAGAGCAGGATCCTAGACCCTCTATGGTTAGTGGTACGATTCTAGTTTCCTCCGTTTTATATTTTTCTCTTTTTGATATAGGGGGTTCTCATAGTTTTAAATTTGTTTTCATTGTGGAGATACTTGGTCTCTTTATCTTTACTTCTTAGGATGTTGTGACGCTAGACACTCCGTTGGGTTTTTTGATGGCTGGCGTATGTCAGTGCAAGGAGTTCCCTCTTGAGGTTGGTGGGTGTCACATATTATGGGACCTCTATGTCTTAGATATTTTAGGCTTCAATTTCATTCTTAGAATGGACTTCTTAGTCACTTTAGAGGCCTTTGTTGACTGATATCACTGCTAGGTGAGTTTCATATCCCCATAGGGTGGGTATTTTCTACATAAGGGAGAATGGGATGTCAAGGATAGCAGATCTGGACCTGAGCATCAAGGTTGGGAGGAATTACAGACCAGATTGCTATTTTATATCTAGATGACTAGGGGAATTCACATATAAAATTTCCTCCAGTGGTGGATCATTTCAGATATATCTTTCTAGATGAAATTTCAAGTTTATCTTTATTGTGAGAGGTAGATTTATCTATTAATCTCATTCCAAAAGTGGAACCGATGTCCATTCCTCCTTATAGGATGGATACAATAGAGTTACAGGAGCTCAAGAAGCAGTTAGAGGAGTTAAAACCAAAGGGTTTCATCTGACCTAGTAATTCTCCTTGGGGTTCTCCAATACTTTTTTTGAAGAAGGAGGATGGTACCCTCAGACTTTGTGTGGGTTATTATAAGTTGAACTAGTTGAAAATTAAGAACCGATATTCTTTTCTAAGGATTGATTATCTCTTTGATCATATTTGAGGAGCCCAAGTGTTCTTGAAGATTGAAGTGAGATCTAGATATCATCATTTTCATGTTAGACCTTCAGATATACCTCTTACAGTCTTTCGAAGTAGGTATGGTCTATATGAATATTTGGTTATGTCGTTCTGTCTCATGAACGCACCTGAAGTTTTTATGGAACTGATGAATCGAGTGTTCCATCCTTACTTGGACTCTTTTGTGGTAGTCTTCACAGAACATATCTTGGTGTAATATCACACTAAACGCGCCCATACTACCCATCTTGAGATTTTATTTAGTACACTAAGATAGAATCAGTTATATGCGAAGATATCAAAGTGACACTTTTTATGGATCATATTTACTTCTTGGGTCATGTAATCTCAGAGACAAGAGTATCAGTAGACCCATAGAAATTGAGAGAAGTGGTTTCCTAGGAGTATATGAAGAACGTCTTTGAAGTGAAGAGTTTTATAGGGATATTTGGTTACTATAGATGCTTTATATAGGACTTTTCACACTTATCAGTGCCACTAATGGGCCTTTATAAGAAGGGTGAAAAGTACTTGTTGATTGATTCCTGTGATTCATTCTTTCAAGAGATAAAAGGGAGATTAAATTTAGCATTGATACTGATTTTTCTAGATCTAGGAAAGAGTTACACTATTTACTGTGGTGCATCAGGTATCAGTATGGGGCAGTGCTTATACCGGGGGAAGGATTCATTGCGTACAGGTCTCGGTAGTTGAGGCCACATAAGAGGAACTACTTAATTCATGATCTCGAGTAAACTGTATTTTTTCATGCATTACACTATTGGAGAAATTATCTTTTGGGAGACCATTTTGTGGTACACACTGACCACAAAATTCTCAAGTATATATTTAATTAGTGTGATCTGAATCTGAGAAAGTGAAGGTGTGTTGATTACCTTCATTCATTTGACTTTGAGCTTTCCTACACACCTAGGAAAGGCAATGCAGTGGCTGATGTGTTGATCAAGAGAACTCATATACATGCAGTTTAGGAGGCCAGAAGTGAGTAGAATCTTATGGCTCTATTCTATTAGATGCATTTGTAGGTTCATGATAGATAGGGGTATACATTTCTTTCATTTATATTTGATACCTCTACTCTACTGGGTCAATTGAGAATGAGGAAGCTATCAGATTCTGAAGGCCTAGTCTTACGGGAGAGTGTGTCAAGTGAGGACCCACTCCTAGGTAGACCATAGTCAATGGTGAGGTCTTGGGTTTTTATGGATGAGTATGGTTTTCAGAATATGTATGTGAGGAGTTGATGTAAGATTTTCATTCCTCAGTTTTGGAAGTTCATCCTGGTGTCACCAAGATGTATCGAGATCTACACTGTCAGTATTGGTGGCCAGGTAAGAAAAAGGATGTAGTTGGTTTTGTTATGAGATGTTCCACCTGTCAGCAGGTGAAGACGGAGCATCAGTGACTAGCATGGCTTTTACAGCAGTTACCCATTCCCAAGTGGAAATGAAATGATGTCACGATGGATTTTTTTATGGTTTAATTGAGAACGCCTCGAGGGAATGATGTGGTTTGGGTTATTATTGAAAAACTCGTAAAGGTTTCACACTTCTTACCGATTAATGAAACCTTCAGTGTTGATGACCTTGGAAGGTTGTACATCTGAGAGATCATATGTTTACATGGGATTCTACACTCTATCATTTCAAATAGGGAATCTTGTTTTACTTTTAGTGTCTGGCAGGTACTACAGAGGGATTTGGATACACAGGTACTTCTAAGTAAAGCTTACCTCCCCCAGACTAATGGCTAGTCTGAGTTCATGATACAGGTTTTAGAGGAAATTCTACAACCATGAGTCCTAGATTTCAGTGGTTCTTGGGAGAGACACATACCCTTACTAGAATTTTCCTAAAATAATAGTTTTCAGGTGATGATTCAGATGGCACCATATGAGGATATGGATGGTAGGCCATGCCGATCAACACTATGTTGGCTGGAGGTAGGAGAGGTAGCTATATAAGGACCTCATCTTGTCCAAGAGACCACAGAGCAGGTGGAGTTGATTCTGAAGAGTACGTATATTCCACAATCTCACCAAAAAACATATGCAGACTGACGGAGATGACCTCTAGAGTTTGAGGTCGGGGATTAAGTTTTCTTACATGTCACACCAAGGTGGGGACAAAAGAGGATTAGGAGATAGGGAAAACATTCACCAAGATACATCAGGCCATTTGACATTTTGGAGAGAGTTGGGACAGTTGCATATCGGTTGCAGTTACCTCAGAGGTACCAGAAAATGCATGGTGTTTTTCATGATTATCAGCTACGGCCTTACTTTTCAAAATCATCTCATGTTTTTTAATCTAAGGAGGTTGAGTTGGAGGTGGATGCATCTTTCTTGGAGTACCCTATTCGGATTGTGGATCGCAGCACGAATGTTCTCTATGGCCAGACTATTCCTTTGGTATGGGTGTTATAGCAGTATAGGTGAGTACAGGACGAGACTTGGGAGAAGGAGGCCGACGTACGATCCTAGTGGCCCAAGTTTGAATTTTCTTCTTCACCACCCTAGGAAGGTAAATTCGGGGATAAATTGATTTAAGGGGGAAATTTTGTAAGAACATGGATCTTCATTTTAGGTATGGATACTTATTTTGGGTTGTTATTTAAGAAAAAAATGTGTTATAAATTTTCTAAGTACACATCGTGTACATTTGAGTATACATCGTATACCCGGTTGTTATGTGTAGTCATGTAATGTCTGTATAATGGATGAGTACATGGCTTTGTATGTGACCTGGAAGCCCACCTAATGTGGGGGCTTGTTGGGGCTAGTACACAGCTTGTACATTAAATGAACACTCCATGTACTTTTCTTTTTATTTGATAATTCGGAGAGGGGTTGTGTCTCATATCCATAAAACACTTCTCCCCTTGGTTCGTATAGGAGAGCGACGAACGACTGAAGAACTTCGATCTCCTCCCAATTATCAATATGAGCTCTAATTGAGACGTCATTGAGTGTGTTGGATTCCCATCGATGAGTTCTCTCTTTCCCTATAGCCTCTCTTCCTGATTCATCCTCTCTCATGGTTTATTCAAGGATGTTTGTTTTTAACCTTTTGTATATCTACGTCATTCTAGGTCGATTAAAGGGATGAATTTAAAGAGTATTCATCGTACAACATCAAGGTAGGTGGTTTGTGACTTTCTTTGATTGTATTTAAATTATATATTCTTAAAGTGATGAATACCCATTTTTTGGGTATTGTGTGTTGTGTAATTTAACCAAATTATTTACCTTCTGTGGTTTAAATGATTTAAAGGGTGTTGTTTCATATGTGTAATGTTAGACGCCTTGTTTACGGGACACCCCATGGGTGTGTTTCCCTTATTTGACTGTTTATGGTTATTTGGCCTAGGTTTACTATGATACATACCTTGTTTCCATGACTTTAATTGTTTAGGATGGATATGATTGATTATATGAATTTCATGGGTTATACTTTTGAATTTTATCCATGTAGTAGTTATAGATTGCATGTGCTGCTTTGATTTGATATGCACGAAGGTCTTACAGTGGACCATGAGAGCCTTGGACCAGGAAAACTATGGGGGTTTGAATGTATATTGCACAGGACCATGAGACCCTTGGTTTAGACTTTGACCCAAGGGTATTGACTATCCGAGATACCCAAGAGGTCATTTATGAATTATTTTTACTATGTTTGCCCAGGGTTATTGACCGTGGAAGCTACCTAAAGGTCATATATAAATTATTGATGTTATGTAGACCAGGGTTATTGACCATGAGAGCTACCTAGGAGGTCATTATCATTACTCTATGTTATGTGGGACCATATGGGTTAGACCGTAATAGATTTCCTATAAGTTCAGTTGTGGATGATTGAATGATTGTGGTGAGTCACAAAGCCGAAGCACAAGCTTGGACTCGGTCTTTCTTGTTTGTTTAAATCGTCTTATGAGATGTATGTTGTTGTTATTACATAAATGGATACAGATCTTGGGCTAGATCCTAGGATTAATTATCCAAAGGTTTTAATAATTAATAAATTAAAATGTATGTAATTGAAAACTATAGGATTGTTTACTTTTGAGTACTTCCTAGTTTATTTCTTCATTTCTGCATATTGCCTGCTATATATATTCACTCACAGTTATGAAGATCTCTTTTGGTGGTTTCCTAGTGGGATTAGTATCACACCATATTTTTGTCATGCTTTTGGACCCAAATAGATTATATGGTTTTAGGTATAGATAAGGGAAAGCGCCCTTCTTCCTCAGGTACTTGATTGTTATTGGATCCCGAGATCATGGGACCAAGTTGAGGCTTGTGATGCTGCTGTATTTTAGCTATTTTTTGTTATAATTTCGTTCCTTTATTGTTTTCCAGAATTGTGACTTGTTTGGATGCTTTCCTAGATATATTTTACACGCATCATTTATATATTCTTCAGTTTTTATATTATTATATGTCTTCTACTGTTTACTTTTGTTGTCTGGTATTACTACTTCTACTACTATTTCCTATTTGTTTTCCTCCGTGTATTCTTTTCTAATGAGGGAATAGTTTCCCTATTATTAGTATTTGTCCCTTCAGTGGTAGTTGGAAGCCTCTGTGATTTGGGGAAATGAGTTTGAGGTCATGTGACCAACCGAGTTTGGCGCACTATGCGGTGGTACCTGAGTCAGGGACGTTACAATGAGGAAAAAAGGATTTTGGAAAAAATAATTCAACTTAACTTAAAGGACTAGAGTAAAAGAACTAAAGGATGAATTATGGTCATATGGTAGTATATAAAAGATACCTTTAGTTGTATCTCAATATATTATAGTTTTTCATAAAAGATTTTTCTCGTTATTGAACGCTAGTATAAAGATTTCGGGTAAATAAAAAAGTTCACTTAAGTATGGAAAAAAGTGAGGAAATAAATGAAATTTTTTATATAATAATTGGAGAATATGTGGAAATAAGATTATAAAAACTCATAGTTTTATATGTAAAAAATAGGCAAACCAAAATTTCATACTCAAAAGTAACCTCAAATTTGGTGATTGAGTGTTGTTTTTCAACTCAAGGATGAACCTCATGCTAGGTAAGTTTAGTTAAGAGAGAATTAAACCTTATATTGTTACTAAAATATAACCTTGTGGTAAAATGGAGATCATGGGAGAATATGTATAGATCTATTTCATAGTAAATGAATTGATACAAGATTTTTTCATGAGAAATGTCCAAGTAAACTCATGGAAGAGATCACTATCATCTTAGTATCTTATAAATAATTTATTAGGTTATCTTATACATTTTCACTACTTCTTGAAACTTTCATAAATAGATGATCTCATTGGAATATAAATATTTTAAATAACTAAGAATAGTTTCATGGATGAGTGTGGAGGAAGAGATGGATTATTAATAAAAAAAGTCCTTAGTAAAATTATAATTTTAATATGAGGGGAGATAAATTTTGAACTTGACCTTATGTAACCTATCCATTGAGTATGAATAACACCTCAAGGATCCTCTCTAAATAAACTTTTATAGTTTATATAAACCAAAGTAAATCAAGAATATTATAATTGATCTATAAATATTAATAAGTCAAAAAATTACATGTGTTTTTTGACTTATCCACTAAATAAGATTTTGAACAACTTGTGATTCGATTTACCAATAATTTCTTCCATGACCTAACTATTAATCCTAGTATTGGGGTATGCCTATTAAATTATGATGTTAAGTGTAGATTTTATCTTCACTCTATATTAATATATTTTTACAACACATGGTTGTTAAAAATAAAATAAGTGCTAGTTAATAAATTGGATAGAATGGTTTGGGGAATTATAAATTTTGATGAATCAGGGGAAGATGATATATAAAAAATTCATATAGGATGTATCATGGAAGTTTGTAATGGATCAATGGAATAGGGAGCTTAGGGAAGTGGTATTTATAAAGGTTCCACTTGTTAGGGTTATAATTCCATTACTTTTAATTTATTTTACAATCATGAAATTGAAACATTAATTTGATAAAAAGTGAGACATCTATGAAATTTAGGATAATATCTTGTTCAAGTGTGAGGGATTGATCAAGTCATAATTTTTTGAATTTTTATTTTATGATTTTATAAATTTTACCTTTATTTTTATTTAATTCTTCACAAAAGAGCTTAACTTTGGCATCTTTTTTTATTTTTGAATTTATAAAAACCAGCATAACATTTGTGATTTTTATTGATTATAAAATTTTTAAGTTAATATTTATTAAGCCTAAACTACATTTTTTTAACTTTTTTCAAGAAATTTTTGAATGAAATACAATGATATAAATTATTTTTTTAGAATCTATGAATAATTTAGAAGCTAAATGTTCTAAAATATGGTTAAATTTATAAAAATGACTGGTATATGTTAAGTTGATTACCATACAAAAAATTCTAGACGATTATATGTAATAGAAACTCTATTGAATCCATTGTATGAAAATAAAAAATTAATCTAATACATAAAAGCTACCAGTTTGAAACATAAGAGTTATGTACTCATATTTAAGAGTTTCTTTATAGTTATAATTTGAAAAACACAAAAAAATATGTAATAATTCCATTGTCGGTACATAAATGTAATTCACCTAGATTCACTGAATAATTAAAATTACATGCCTTTTTTGCTAGAGTGTTCTCTATATATTAATAAGGGTAGAATATGGGTGATATGAAAAAGTAACCTCAAGTCCAAGTGATATATAAAGACTAGATTATTTTTCATGATGATGATACACCTGATGTATAAGAGCTATGTTTTCAATACATAAGGGTATTTACAATATGTTTTGATACATAATGGTTACTCCTTTTATCAAAACATTCCTTTTCTATAGGGTTAAAACAAGTGATATATAATAGTTTAAGGTAATAATCCATAAATACCTTATATAAGTGTGTGTGTGTGCATGTGTGTGTCATATATAGTCATGTTATCTACGTCATTTTTTAGGATACGTTATATCATATGGTATATAAAAATACCAATACCCATATAAATTGTATAGTATGAATTATAAAATTGTAATAAAGGTATATTTTCATATTTTTTCTCCAATCATATGATATTAATGGTTATATTATAGTGCATGGGTTTTCCTTTAACATGGAGTCCTATTTTAGGACTATGCATCATCGTAATGACTGTAATATGATGACTTGCTTTTGCCTTTGATATTATAGGCATTCAAATGTTAAGAGTTATTTTTATACTAACCCTCCCACTTTTTTATCATTATATCATGTCATACTTGTTATTTTAATTGATGAATATGATTCATGAAGTGGTTAACGCATTTAATCATGTGTTATAACACATGAGTAAATGCATCATCTATTACGGAGCATCCTAGAGGAATTATAAATCATTTTCATGTGATGGAAGTGGATGAGAGGCATGAATGTACACTTGGTTGATACTATAAAATCCTAATATATCTACTTTTTTTTTCTTTTCACCTATGGTAAAATAATTCCATGAAGTAATAACACTCCCACTCAAATGTTGATGGATTTGTAACAACCTTTGGATACCTCCAAAATATGGAGGCTTTCTTCTGCAACTTTAGTGACCATCATCAACTCCATTTGTAGATGATATGAAGATGATACATTAGATATATTAGTGTAAGGTATACGGTTTATAGACTTATATAATATATTTTATGTTATATTTTTTATTTATTTACATGGTTGATCTTGGGATGGGATTTTGATTGCATTTGCATGTTATACTAAATGTTAATATACCCTTAAGGATCCTTGAAATGCTATCAAAATAACCTATAGACATAGATTTATTAAATCAAATTTGGAATAGATATTAATTAAATTGTATAATGCATCAATAAACATTTGTAATATACTATTGAAAGATATGTTCTATGGGTTCATAAAGTAGCATACAATAAGTGATATCGTAAGTCATGAAAATTTTGAAACTTGTCTATTTATTTAATTCATAGTGTATGACATTTGATAATGTAACCAATGATATCACCTACACGTTTTTTGAAAATAATGTGTCAAATTTTTCAAGAGATATCAGTATATGACATTAAATATAATTTTCACACAGCATATCTACTGTATTTTATGGTTTGAATATCATTTGTACTATACAACTGATAGTGCCTACCACTTAATGTTGTCAATCATAGCCAGATATTTGTCCTAGATTGTAGAAAATGATATTTACCATAACATATGATTGTAGCTAAATCAAGAAATATGATTTAGTAATAAAATTTTTATTTTTTATTTATTTTTATTATAAATCAAATTAATTAATTATTAAATGTTTTTAAAAAACAGTAAAAGTTATTTAGAATATATTTAATAAATTATAAATATTTTATAAATTATTAAATTATAAAGAGTTATTAATTAAATAATATATGTCTATGATATACTTGTAAATGAATATTCCATAATATTAAAATTTAATATTATAAATTTATTTTAAAAGATTATATAGAATACCTCATTATTATAATATAATGTTTTTTCTGGTAATCATAAAGACGAATTTATAAAGAATTTTTAAATTAAAAAAATGATATTTTAAAGTGTTTATATTTAATAAAAATATGAAATAATCATAATGATTATGTTGAAGTGTCAAAATTAAGAGTTCCTTATTAGGAAATTATTTAAACCTCACCAAAAAATATTTTATGATTGATATGATCATTTTTTAAATAATGTTAAAATATGTGATAATTATGATTATGTAAATAGTTTAAAAAATTAAATTATAAAATGTTTTTAATTCATATAAATATCATATATTAAAATTCCATATAATGGTTAATGTGAAAATTTCATATTATGAATTGAGTATAAAGAGTTTGTGTTCAAAATTTATAGAAATTATAGAATTAATTGAGATAATATTATAAAGTTTCTATAATCAATATTTGTTTTATGAATTGTTTAGAAATTATTATCTAATTTTTAAATATTTAAAGTGATCATTTATTTATGATAAATTCAAAGGTTTATTTATATTTTTAAATTTTTTATATTAAAATATATGTATTCTTTAGTTTATGTGATAAAATTATTCCTATAAAATCTTATAGACCAACATTACATTCTTGGTACATCAATATAAGATTTAGTTTTCATCTACCTTGACCTAAGTTTTTAATTAATATTATAAGCTTGAATTTCATTGTTTAAAATAGTTTAGACATATTAGTAATTAGAGTTATGGGCCTCAGAGCGGCTTCTCTCCTCTCATCCGCGGCGGCTAGGGTTCTCCTAGGTTCCTCTTCCCTTCCCCCTTAGGTCGGGCTTGATCTCGAAGTCAGCCTCTCTTGGATCGGCTCTACCTTGGCATGTACTGGCGTCAGCATGGCGTGGTGGGTCTTCGGTGTGGTTGGCGCTATCTCATTTCGGTGCGGTGTGGATTGGTTCTACGGCGTGGCTCAGCTCTGCGACATGGATCGACCCTGCGGCATCAATGTGATTCCCATGGATCTTGTCTCGGCTCGGCCTAAGTGACATGGTCTCGCCGTCGTTATCCTTGTGTGGCTTGGTTTGGCTTCCCGGTGCACCCTCTTCCGGTGTGGATTGATGCGGCTTGGTCAAGACGACGTGATTCTGGGGGTTCAGTCTGATGGTGTCTAGGTTACGCCTATGGCTTGCTTCGGGTGTGGCTCGACGATAGATATGGCATGGTTTGGAGGGGGAAGTTCCTGCATTCTGTTTGATTTGTGATTTTTTTGTAGGTTTTTTTGATTTGGTTTCATCCATGATATGTTTGTTTGGCCGTGAAATTGGTACTGCTCTACTTGGATTATTCTTTTGGTGATCTATTTTGGATGGCTCAGTGGTTGGTTTGGGTGAATCTGCATTGTTATTTTGTAATGATTTGTGTGATCGTCTTCGGTAGAAGGATCTATTACTGCTTCAGAGATGCTGGGAAAGGGTTTGCGGAGTGGAGTTTGGTCCGAAGTTGCGCTGCGGTTTCCTACGGAGTAGGGTGCAGCGTCAGGACGGTTTGGTCTTCCTCGCTATGGTCTATTCATTTCCCATTTTTGGATGTGCTCTTTAGTGCTCATCTCACTTCGATGGAGGGTTCGGAAGAATCTGACTAGAGTCCGCCGGTGAGTTTGTGGATTTCGGCCGGTGTTGATGGTCGCACCGGTGGGCAATTGAGAAGATCGGTTCTGAGGTTTGTCCAGCTCTCCTGATGGTTTTTTCCCCAAGTTCGTGGTACCCTGTCCATTTCTTGGTGACTTTGGCTCTAGTTGTGATGGTTTTTCTATTTGAATGCTGGTTTGGGTTCCATTCGTTGTGTTTGTATGATTTTATGTGATGATGTGGTGATGTGGTGAATTGGTGATGTGGTGATGTCATGTAAGGTTTCTAACTTTTCCTTAAAAGTGTTTTTCATAATAATAAAAAACAATTTTCAGTAGTAATTATAGTTATAATGAATTGGATTCTTATTTTATTAAATTATCTCCAAGTAAAGGGAATTTGGATCAGACTTCCCACTAGCATGGAGTCTTATTCCTTATTCATGAAAGTTTTGGATTAGTTATATATTTATCTGGTCTTATTCATGTGAACATTTCAATCTCATATAATTCAAAAACATTACCTAAAGAGTTCATATAGCTTATGCATGAGATGTATTTTGATATATTTAAATATATTTGGCTTTTATTTTTGGGTAAATAACACAAACTTGGGGGTTGTGTAAAGAGTTACATTTTAATGTGGTCTGAACACATTAATTTAGTAGATGGAATAGGTTTCCAAAAGAATCATTAAAATCATGCATACAAAAATAGAATAACATGAGATAAGATGGTGAGATAATAACCCATTCAAATACTATGAGTAACATTCCTTATAAGTGGCACCTTTCAAGACCTCAATCATCCAACTGGGTAGGTCATGCTAACGATGGGTGGCTCTGAATTATCTAATATAATATAAGAAGCTAATGAGATGCCCCTAATAGTTAGGTTCATTTTTCTTGGTATTTTTTTAGGTTAGTCTTAGCTTGGATCCCCTAACGATTAGGATAGAAAATTAAAAGTGTTGGTTTTATCCACTTGATGGATTATACAATATGTTTGTTCACTCAGATATTCAAGAGTCATATATAATATGATTGATAAGTTTTTTTTATTAGATATATTCATGCCTTAATTACATGCACAAACCAGTGTAATACATGAAGAATTCTAAATCTTGGCTTACTAATAGATATGATGTATTCAAAATGGGTCATCATTTTAGTGTGATTATATTTAGAAAAATTCTTATTAATGCTAATAAAACATGATATTATTCTTTTTAAGATTATATTATAGATAAATAGAATCATCCTAATTGAACTTGACTTTGAGATTAATATTTAATAAGTAGAATCATAATGTAAGAAACTCCTTATGCTGGTAACTTATGAAAAGTTCTTAAGTATAAGGAAAATTATATGTTTTAGTGAAACACATTCTTAAGTAACCCGATTTTTAAGTTTTTCAATAGGTGAATCTCGATTCTTATAAACTATACAATGATTCACTAGGAATTTCAAAAATAATTAGATACAAAATAGACTAATGAATTAACTCTCCCCTTATATATTCAATATAATTGGATATATAAATGACATAGTGGGACTAGAGGTTTCTTTAAGTATTATTATAGTTAAATAATTCATCCAACTGTATCCATGGAAATTTTTTGAAATATGTATGAGTTCTAGAAAATTTTACTTGATATTCTCTATAATTTTGTGAGTTCTAGATTCTGTTGTTGTGTAGAAAGTAAAAGTGGGTAAAGGGTTAAAACTAGAAGAAGAAATGTTTTTTATGCATTCCAATGATGTTTATTCAAATAAAAATCCAAGTTCATTGAAACCTAAAGTTGAAATTAGGAAGGAAGGATAAATGATTCCATAGGTTGGAATCATCAGGATACCTAAATGGATTTTTGAGGACTCTATGGATTTCCCAGGCCAGGTATTAGTGGTATAGAATTTTATTCTTCAATTTTGATTGGTATGTGATACTGACTTTATATTTTACATGTATTTTAATATAAAATTATTCAAAATCAACAAAATAATTTATAGAGCTTATATATTTCATTCAAATGATAAATAAAAGATTTTATATATCAAATATTTGAATGTAAAGAAAATTTTCAAGATCAAAAATATCCAATAGAGTATGTGTATCTGTATCTCATTCCTCTTATATGATAAGTGAAGTTTTTTATTAATAAAATGTTTTTATAAAAAATATAGATGATTAATTATATACCCTTTTTTTATTATTAACCAAATTATATAACATGTTTTGAGAAGAAGATAGGGATAAAAAAAATTATCTAGGATAAAGTGTTTATCGAAATATTTTTTAAACTATGAGGGAGTGTCTTTATACCACCCATCAGTGGAGTATTTTGATAAATATTCTTCTTTTCATAGAAGAATTATATAGACACATATAACACCATATATGATATCGAAATAATAGTTTATTTGTTAATTATTCCTTTTAAATGGAAAAAAATTATTTCCTAAACACAACGGATTTGGTGTATCTTGTCATGATAATATGAATATAATATAGTTCCTAAAAGGCTAGTGGGAGTATGTTTGAACATAGATAAGTTCAAAGTTAATAGACAAAATATTTTACTATTCTAAAACTAAAATATATTTCATTTAGTATCCTTTTGTGTTTAGGATATTTTATAATAAGGTAAATGAAAGATTTATGTTTATTTACCATGATAAAGTGAGTATAACTATTTATTAAATGATTCTACTAGTTATAATGTGAATTCTAATTTATCTTAATAAAGTTTAAGATGTGTTAGTGGGTAATAATTTAAATAGTTACATTACTTTTTAAGTAGAAATTTTGATGGAATTGGATTCCAAGGATGATGGTATTAATATTAGAAAGAGTTATAAGTATACAATAAGAAGTTATGATTTTAACATTTCATGTTAGTAATTTTAAGAAGTTTGAATATGTTCAAGGAGTTAAACATTAGGAATATAATTTCTAAATAACACTATTATTCAATATTTCTTTCTTCATAGATGTTACACACTAAAGAGTTTATTTGGATAATTTTATTAGATACTCACCTAGTGATATGAAAAAAAAAATATATATCTAGAAGTAAAGAGATAACAAATCCCTATAAATTGTAGTAAATAGAATATTTTTCTAGTGGTTTTTATATATTATATGTCTTATGTGGGGGTTTTAAAATATTAATAAAATAATTTTTAGAATATAAATATTATCATATAAAAGGAAATTTCTATTTCATCATACATTCATATTGAATTTATAAATGTATATATATATACATTTAGTGAAATATAATGATAATTGACCTTCCAAAGTATGAATTTGAGTTATCCTTAATTGATGTTCACCATAAAATTTTATAGTTTTTGATAAAATGTTAAGGATAGTGTGAGTATGATTCTTTTATGAGATATGAAATATGATTATGTGGTATATAAAGTGTTTTTATTTATTGAATGGATCACTACATATACCACATATAAGTGTTATTGATTATGTATATGGTATATTAGGGGTGTATAGATCATATAAGAGTCTTTATTACTTGGGTTTGGTGAGATTCATAAAATGAGAACCTTCATACTTTGATATCAGTTTTACACAATTCATTATAGACTAACTAGTCAGGGGGTGGTTGGGATTAATTTTAATCAATTCATCAATTGGAACTCAACCAATATGGTATTTTCACTCTCATACGATTAGTATGACATATAGTCCCTCGATTGAGATAGACTAGTAAGTGTGTGGAATCAAAAATATAGTACATAATATGTTCTTATCTATTCGGATGATGGGTGTGTGGTATGATCATCCTAAAAATGAATGACATTTGATGTATTCATCAATCATGTTAGTCTACACTCTTAGAGTAGAGAATGTATGAGTTGGATATATGGGATTGTCATGAACTATATCCCATAGTCACTAAATTTCTTAGATAAAAATGACATATGAAAATGAATACTATCATAATTTATGATCATTACACATATGAATAGAGATAGATGTGTTTTATGGAGGTTACACTGAATCCCTTTATAGATTGAGTAACATTGAATGCTTATTAAAGAACACTCTATGCTTACATTTATGGATCTAGTTATTCATATATTTTTTTCAATTTTATAAAGGCTTGTGGGTCACACTTTTTTTGACTAAATGGGAATTAAGATTGACCTAGAGAGATGTTCAAAAGGTTTTTTATGGGTAATCCAGAATATTTTCGTATAGTTATTAAAATATTTATATATAATGTGATACAGAGCGATATTTTATTATATATTTCTAAAAAATGTTTTGAAATATATCTAAAAGAGTTTATGATATGGTTTTAAAAATTATTGTATACAATGAAATATAGGGTGAAATGGTACAAAGAGTTATAAGATTTGATAAAAGTGTGATATGGAAGGTAATGTTCCCTAAATCAATTTTGTGTGTGTGTGATATATAATAATATGATCTATGTCATTTTTTATGATATAGTAGATCATATAGTATGGAAAATTTTGATATACCAAATCAACTACATGGTATGATATTGAAAATCATAATACTGGTATAAATTCTTAATAATACCATGAAATTTAAAGAAGTATTGATATGGGATAGTGTATGGTATGGGGTATTAATGGTTTAATCATGATTCATAGGTTCTCCTTTCTGATGCAGTTTTATTATATGACTATAAATTATTGTAAAGTCTTGCATATGATGCCCTGATTTTTCATTTGATATTATGGGTTTCCAAACATTAAGTGTTAATATTCAAATAATATTCCCACCTTGTTTATAATTATAATATGAAATGATTGGGATTTATATTCATTCATATGATTAATTAAGTGGCCAATTCATTTACTCATAATTTATAACACTTGTGTAAATTCATTATCTATTGAGGAGTATCCTTGGAGAATTATAAATCACTTCCATTTTATGGAAGTGGATGAGAGGCATGCATAAATTATTTTATGTGACTCTAAAATCCTAATATTTCTTATTCTTTCTTCTATGAACATAATTCAATGCCATTTCATGAAGTAATAAGACCCATGATCAAACGTTGAGCGAATTAGATCAACCCATGGATACCATTTTGGGTGGTAATATTTTTTTCTTCCACTTTATTGATCATCATCAAACCCATTTAAAGATGATATTAAGATGATTCAATGGGTATATCAATGTAATTTATGAGTTTCATATACTTCTATATTTAAATTTTATATAATATTTCATATTTATATACATGGGTGATCTTGGGATGGGATTATGATTGCTTTCACATGTTATATTAAGTGTTAATATACCCTTAAAGATCCCATAAAGAGTCCATTGGACTATAAATAAGGGTTTATAGATCTCATTTAAGGGTATATCCCTTTGTAAAATTTTTATAGTTGAGAGATTCTAAGTGCCTCTATGAGATTATGTTTCATGAAAATAGTATTAAGTTATCGAACCAAGGCTTGAGGTCACTCCAGAAGTCTCAAATGTCATTATTGTAGAATAAATAAGAATCATAGGATCAATTTGGGTACTACATTCTCAATATGGAAGGAATATCCTGACCAATTAGATATTCATATTCCTTCTTTCATCTCCAAATCAGGTAATCATATAATGAAGCTTCCACATGGAATCCATATGTGATCTGAGGAAATGAACGATCATGGGGAGTAATTATAGAAAGTTTGAGAAGAGTCAATAAGGATCATGGGAACTATTTCAGGAGAAGATAATAAGATACTTGAAGCTATAAATTGATGTAAACTATAAATGTGCAATGAATTTGGACCTCTACATGGATTAATCATGTGATTCAAGTGAGAATCAAGAGTTGTAATGAACTTATAAAAATGGAATGAAACTCATAGAATGGGGGTTGGCTATTCGTTTCTTTTCTATTTAATTTTTTTACATATCTCCAATGATAGAACACTAATACATTTTTGGATAATCTAAAGAAACTCCCCCACCCCATGGATTTGAATTCCAATGAATATGTAGAATTATATCTCCCTAGTTTAATCGCATGATTTTTTTTAATACATGAAGTTTTAAGTGGTTATAATTGTTTTTTAGTGTGTTGAAGTTATTCTATCTTAATTTTTTTTTCAAAAATCCCATATATTTTTCTTAAATTATTATTTAGTGAAGTATTTTTATGTCAATTTAATAACGTTCAAGGGTTCTTGATCACTTATTCAAGGTGAAAGTTTTGGATGAAATGGTTTTTTCAGGTTCCATTTTGATCAGAACACACTAAGGGAATGTGAGTGGCTAAGGTTTTACCCATTTAGTTAGGAGATAGTTGAGTGTAATAATATAAGTAATTATGATAAGAATTTATGTTTTGGTTAATAAATGAGGAAAGTATACTATCTCTCTTTAGTATATATTAATGATATTTTAATATTGATTCAAAACACTCCCACGGATTAAATAATAGAAATCATTTCTTCCTTATGATATATCCTAATTCACACACTACAATATATTTAATTAGGTTTATAATTAGTACTTTTGGACTATCCTAAGATAGTTGCTTCATGAATATTATGTGAAAAAGTGTTGTCCAATGTATAAAATTCTTAACCTAAGAGGATTATAAAACTTTTTGACATCTTCTTACATTTTTATTTTTATAGAGAGTCATAAGGCATGTTATGAAATGTATAAATTTTTTTCCATAATTTTAAAATACACAATAGTTCATAAATTTGTGTCAAAATTTATCAAGGCATTATTTTGATTGAAAAGACCTTTCACAATAAACTTTTATCTAATATACCTTAAATATGATACTTTTTAACCCTCAGAAGCCATAAATAAACTTTTTAGTCAGCCACATTACCAACCCAAAATCCCTAACCAACCAAATCTATAATTATATGCATTGTGATAGTTAAACCCACGAATGGGGGTCTGTTTAGTGAAAATATACATCAAATGATGTTTTTTTAGAGTGGATTTGGGAATAAAATGTAACTATAATAATCTATTATGTAATAATTTCTATAGAAAAAAGAAATTTAGAGTGTGGGAAAGATAGAAAGGGGATATATTCTTTAAAATTGGGAAATTAGTTTTGAAGTTAAATTATTTTTATCTTCCATAAAATAAAAAAAAACTTTGAAAATTTGAAAAAATAAAGAGATAAAAACTTCCAAATTAAGAAGAGATAAGAAAAAAATATTATTATTAAATAGATTTACATGTAGAAATTTTATGAGAATCAAAAGGATTTGGAAGGAAATCATTTTAAATGGGAGTGAGTGAGGATACCATTTTTAGAATAAACTATTAATAATGTATTTTAAATTTACCATGTGTAGATTGAATTTTTAATAAATAAGGAAGTATTCCATGATTATAAGAATAAGTCAATATATATTGGAGATAAGTGAAGAAATAAATGAGTTAGCATGACCATATATGGAAATAGAGATAGATAATATTTTCCCTTAAATGGGAAAATAAAATATTTGATGCTTCTTGAATATCATGGTTTTACAGATTCAAGTAGCATAAATTTTAATTTTGATTATTGTTTTATTATTTTTCATGTAAGGGAAAATTTATACTAATTAAGAGTATTTTATACAATAAATTATAATAATTTATAAGTTATTTAGATAGATGGGGTGATTTAATACATTATTATAGAAGGTATAGTTTTAAAGATATCTTGTAATTGATAATGATTCGAGATGATTTCTCATATTGTTTAAAGAAGTATGGAGTTTATAAGGTTATGAAAAATTGGTCACCAGGTTTGGGAAAGTTTCTCATAAGTTTAATAAGATTCATCATAAGGTTCATATAGATAGGACAGGTTGTTCATAAATTTGGGATAACTTATCCATATGGTTGAGATAAAGGATTCATAAGGTTTATAAAAGAACTCTTCAGGTTGGTAAAAAGACCCTGTAAGGATTAAGAGCTTCATAGGGTGCCATATTAAGGTATAACTTCATAAGGTAAAAATAAAACCTATGAACAATTTAATATTTCCCTAATTATTTTTTATGTATAATAAGAAATCATATTATTCTTTACCTGATCTTCATAGATTCAAAAATTACAATTATATTTAAAATAATTTTAACACCCCAACTCTATCATCCCATTTTTCAATGCATAATTATTACAATAGAACAAGATATAGGGGATCACACCGACCATGATCTATTTCTTTATAAGTTTTGTAAAACCAAATACATATATGACATTCATATTATACTAAAAATTAAAAATAATCATGGAAATATTTCTTTAATCCTTGAAAATAATCCAAATATTACTTCTTCATATCCTGTGGAAAGGAAAAAAATAAAGGGTGAGCTCAGATATTCAGTAAGGGTTATGTATAGTGGAATCTATCATGAATAAATAAGGCATAATCAATAAGGTAAAGTAGATAATTAAAACACATACCATTAAATTAGCAACTTTAGTTAAAAACATCCATGTTTAATATCAACATATAAATCACATAGATAATGGAAGCTAAATTCTCCACAAAGGAAATACATAAATCAAAAAATTCATGAACTTTATAGTAAGATATCAACCAATTTATCATGAATCTTACCATCAATACCTCTCAACCAAAATATCATTCTTTATAAATGGGTAGGTGTAAAATTAATACTTATATAATTTGGCTACCTATTTTTTCTCATGAGACATGTCAATGCATCAAAGGGATATTGATAACTGAGGTCTACCCTTCACTTTCACGTACTATGTATTCCTCATAATAAATTCCCAAAATTCCTTATAAATTAACAATTGTGCATATTGAATCAATAATAAATAATAATAATATTTCATTAGTAAATGAAATAAATTACATAATAATCTTACTTCAATTGATATTTTATATATAAGTGGTGTAATATTGAAAAATCATAAAAGTAATAAATATTATTTTGAATTTATCAATGATATTAAAAAAATTTCATGAAGGATAAAAATAATTTCCAATGAATAATGGAGAGTGATAGAGGACATAATGACAAGAAAGTAAATTATCTCAAAATAAGATTTAATACATTATTAGTAAATGATGATATAAAATAATTGATTCATCATAAATGAATTTTTTGTAGTACAACCAAGACTTTATAAAACAAAATAGAAGTAATATATTAAAAATAACTTCCTTGTAACTTTTTGTAATAATGGAGTTATAAATCACTTTTCAAAATTCTTTTCTTTACTTTAATAAAATAATAAAATTTTCTTTTGATATCATTTGAAATAAAAACTCCATAAAAAATCAAAAAAGGTATTTTATTTGAAAATAATGAAGTATAATTTTAAATTAATATTAAAAGAAAATAGTATTCAGAATGATGATAAAATTCATTCATGTGGTGTATGATAAAACAAATATTTTGTTTACACATTTTTTAAAGCATACCTTGTTCAAAAAATTATAAGAATATTTCATTTAAACCTTTTATTATAAATTTAAACATGGTTAAAAATAAAGTAAATAAATATTTTTATAATAGGGAAAAAATTCTTGGAAACAATTTAAATAATATATATACATGGAATAAAAAGAGTTTGAAGGAAAACATCAAAATAATATTTTTAAAAGAATGCCCCTTAATTGTATCTCACTTTATGATTCTTCATCCAACAAGATAAGTAAAAGAATATAAAAATTTAATCCCCAAAAATAACCATATTATAAGATAATATATTTATTTGAAGATATTAATATCATATAATTTCTCTAAATTAGATCTTTAAATAAACAATCCCAAAATAAAATAAAATGCTAAAATAAATCCATTATAACTTTAATAACTTTTTAATCAAATCCCCTTAAAAGTGTAAACATGAATTGAAAAACTAAATACCATAAATAAAATGAAATTAATAATATAATATTTCAATGGGTATTATAAGAAAAGTATAAAATAAATTTTGGCAAATTCCAAAACATGTTTCATTGAAGTGGAAATGAGACAGAATTACCCTTAACTTGGGTCTTCCTTAAGTCATATATGTTTGATCCTAATATATAATGAATTTAAATTTATTAAATATATTATTAAGAAATATTTTAATATAAATTCTATTTTTATGTTCCTGTTATAATCCTTTTAAAAGCATTCATTGGATAGTGATTGCTTACATCGACGACTTAAGTTTATTCGATCAATTTCTCCAAAAATTAATTGGGTATATTATATATGGTTAAAAGAGTTTGAAATGGGTCAATAAGTTCTATAATTTTAATAACTACATGAATATAATTTTATTCATTATAAATGATTTTGGAATCATCCTATCATGGTTTTAATAAAAAATAAATTGTAACACTTCATGGATGTAGTAGTTCACTCATATGCACGAGCAATATCATCATTTTCCAACATATAGAAAGGTTAGAAGTTAAATGATATGTTATATTTCTATAATATTAATTATTTAATAAATATAATATATATTAATTAATTATATATTTATAACCATCAATGTAAAATTGTGATGAAAAAAAATACACTACAATGTGAAGATGGTATGTCGTATATACACACAAGCGATGTTTTTTTGTTTTTTATGGGATGGAAAAAAGATGAATAAGTGTTTTGTATCTATCATAATAAAATTTAAGTATATTTAATATATTTATGTTATTATATTATCATGGTTAAATAATATATTTAATTAGGTAAAAAAGGAAATAAAATGATAACACTCGGCTAAGAGTTATACCTCTTCTAGAGAGAACCACATTTGGCTTACACTTTAAGCATTCTAGGTTTGTAATTTTATTATACCAAATACTATAGGTAATTTTGAATTTTTTTAAAGTTATTTTTGAATTCATTATTTAATATAAGTTTCTCTATAGGTTTGAAGAAGAGATTAAAAGTGATGGCCTTTTATAAGTGAGGGAAATGACATGCTTAGAATTACCTAAAAATTTTAAACAATATATATATATCATAATATTTTAATGTCGAAAAAATGAACATAATTTTTAATTTATGACATGATAAGGTCTAAATTACTTAAATAATTTAAATTTAGACATTTTTAGGTATCATTTTAAATCTTATCTTTCAGTTTAACCCCCTCATTAACTAGGTTTAACCTTAAATGTGGTAACACATTTCTTAGCATTTAAGGGTGTTAAATTTACTTCTATGGTGATAAGTGGATCACAAATGGTCAATGGATGGAATATTAGACCATTTAACATCCTAATTATCCAATTTAAATATTTTATTGATTTTTAAATGATTTAATGAAATATTTTTTTAACATAAAATATCATTAAATTCATTGTTTGGACTATTCATTTAATTTGAATTCAAAGACATAAAAATAGAAATGGAATTAAAATATAAAAAGATTATAAATTATTTATAACTTATAATTTCCTATTAAGTTTTTTGAATCCATGATTTCATCAAAAATATATTAATTCTTTTATTGTTAAGACTATTTACCTTGATTTTCTACTCCTTTCATAAGCACTATATTGGCATGGAGTAAGCATTTAAGGTGATTATATCACCACTAAAAATTAAAAAAAATTACTATCATAAAAATAATGAATTATTATTAAAAATAACAATTTATAATAGATCTTTACTTCATTTTACCCTAATAAACATATATTATAGATATTAAAAGAAATAGAGTAACATTTTGTAATTAGTATTTACTTAAAATAAGTGTCATTATCAAATGAAAATGTAACGAAAATAATTTATATTTGAATTTAGGATGGATATGGTAGAAATAATCTCATACAATGAATTAAAGGTACTATTTTAGATTATTTTGAAACCTTATCTCAGGTTTTTAACATTAATTAACATGTTTTACACATTATCATGGTGATAAAAAATTTTAATGGTTACTATTCATTATCACTAAAAATGAAATTGAAATATTTACCAAATTTTAACATCAATATTAAAAATATGGAATAAACTTTTAATGATTCAATTTATAGTATTTTCATAAATAAATTAATATAAATGCGTAAAATGCAATGAAAAATAGTTTTTAGAAGAAAACAAATAGTATAAAAATATACTTATACAGAAATAAAATATAATTATGATTACCATAGAAATATTTATATTACGTTTCATAAAAGTTATCTTATTTTATTCAAAATTAAATGGTAATTATAAATTTCTCGAATTAAATTAAAGAAATGACAGTTTGTTAAAAATTAGCATTTTTCACTATTTAACCAAAAGAAAATAATTTCAGAAAAATATAAAAACGTAATCCTAATCCTATTATGAGATGATGATTTTAATAATTATTTCCATTTTTATAATAAAATTTATAAAATTGTAAGAAATTAATTATAATATCTATAAAAAACTCAAAAAAAAAAATTATAAAGACAATGTATTTTTTTAATGAAATGAATTTATTGAAAATTAAGTACTTATTTATTATAAATTAATAAATAAATTTAAATTATATAAAACCTTTGTATATTTTTTTCATAATATGGTAACTCCTATTCATACCTACCAACCAAATGGATAGAATATAACAACCATGTTTAAATAATATTATTTCATGGTTTGTTTAAGCTTGGTGTTGCATGTTCTAGATGATATCAGATGTAGAGTTCTTTTTAAAAGAAATTTTAAACTAAAATCATAGTTAATTACATTATCCACTCTTTATAAAAATTTCCTCATTACAATTTTAATTCTTCTTTTCTAAACTAAATATAACACAGTAATAAGATTATATATAGATTTTATTACTAACATTAATTTCTAGGTTATGACCAGTAAATTTATTATGCATGTACATTTATAAGACTCAAACCATAAAAAAAAGTTTTTTAAAATGTGCCTTGGTAGTTTAGTGTTATATTCCTCATAATAATCAATATATTTATCTTTATTGATATTGAATTTGAGAAATTTCTTAAATGTTGGGATAGAAATATGATAAAAAATATTGACATGATTTTTTATATTATATAATCATTATTTCATCCTTCGATGTGAATCATCATGATCATGATGAATTTTTCATGATTTAAGAACTAAAAGAAAGTTTTTATCACCCATAATTTAAAATTTATATCTCCTGTCTAAAATAGAAATGGTTATCACAAGCTCAAATAATAACCAAAATGAATAAACCTTCATAAAAAAATAATCCCCAAACAACCTTTATTACCTATATAGTCACATAATCCAATATTTATATACCTAAATAATATATTTCAGTACATAATTTTTCCTTAATAAACAATTAAAAATGAAGTAAAATTATCTAAGTGTCACTTTATTATATCATATTATAACCTTAAATTTCATATATAAATTATTCAAAAAATATCTCCAAAAATATCACATTTTCATGAAAATCACTTTTTGGGGTGATTGATACCATTCAACACATGTTTCAAAAATTATAATTTTATAAATTTTACATACAAATGAATATTATTATAATAATCCTTATATGTTTTCTCTTAATCCTCATACTAAACTACTATTGATAAATACCACTATGTAATAATCATATATTCTAAAATTTAACTAGAATTATCTTAAATTCAAATCCATAAAGGTTACTCTCATCCATGAGGGCTATTATATTAATTCCTTTTCCTTGTAAAGATCATTACATATTCTATCCATGAAGATAATGTTTCCTAGAAAAGAACCTTCCCAAAATCAAAATTAACTCAAACAATATTTTTTATATAATTCATTTTCCTCTAAAAGTTTTAAGAATTATACTCAATTTATTTTCAAGTTCATCATAATATTTACAGTATTTTCAAGATATCATAAATAAAAAAAATTATTAGGGTCATCCTTGATGATTGTGGAATTGGTTTTTATAATTTCTATCTCCTCAAAATTAAATCACTAGACAATAATATACTCTTTATTTCATTTTAAATTACATGCTTGATGGACTTTTTCTCCACACATGAAACAAACTCTCATTATATTTAAGCATTTACCCAAGTGATTCCTCCCACATTATTGATGTGTGGGATAATAAATATTTTTCATTCCCTGCACTTTATCACTTAAACATTCATGAACTTACTCATTTATGTTATTGTTAAAATAGTAAGTTAGTTTCATAATTTTGTCATAACTCAAGATAGTTGGTGAGGCGTGATCATAAGATCATTCACTCAAGATTCTCTATTATTTAGTTACTCCATACAGGAAATAATATCAATCATAACCTGATTTAGTTTCCTAAATATTTCTATGACCAACTCATATCCAATTCCCATTTTATTGTTATTCTCAACAACACAATCCATATATTGATCATGGGTGTTGATTCCCTTCCTCTAAGTTCCATCTCTAAATAATGGAACTCAATTATTTTGTCCAAATTTATCATAAATATTTATCCATTGAATTAAAATTCCTAAAACAATTATCAAATACTACAAGGTATTATCATAATTCTCATTTATCTATGTTAATCTAAAATCTAGTTCTTAGGGGTCCTACTAAACATACTCTGATACCAATTGTAACACCCGGACTCCAGTAACCCAAAGTTGTTGTATATAGACACATACTTTTCATACATAGATATAATATCTTAATAGATGAATATTCATTAAATAATATAATTATCCATTTCAAAATCATATAGGTTTAGTGCCTTTGTAAACATATACACATAAACAATTAGTTCATAAAAGATCCACATCATCTCCCACTAAGGTCTTAAAAACTATAACCCTTCTTAGACATATCAAACATAGTACCTTTCTTCATAACCTAGGGAAAGGGAACAAAAGAAAGGGTAATATTAGATTCCCAGTAAGTTTAAACATGGGATAAATCAATGATTACTTGAGCATAACACGAAAATGAGGGTATGATGAAATTAGCATAACATTTGAAAAGAACACCCTTCATATTGGCAGTTCATAATTAATGAATCATAAAGGAATCAAATAATATGATCAATTGGATCATAACATTCTCTTGATAAAAAATTTTGTGTCATACACATAAGAATATAAAATCATTTCCTTAGTAGTCAAGTCTCATTAAAAATACTATCATTATGGAATGGGTTTACTCCCCAAACCATCGTAGTTGTCAAGGTTCACTCCCAAGACTATAATAGTGGACAAAGTCCCTTACTGAACTAGGTTCCCTTCCCATTATAGTCCTATTCATCTCATGAGATATCAATATTTACCCAATGTATTGGTGGTAGATATAGGTCTCACCCTTCTTTGGTTATAACATGACCATCGTCCTTAGCTATAAAGTTACCATCATCCCTAGTTAAAACATAACCACCAGAACATAATGAAAACCATACATATTTGTGATCCAATATCAAAAAACATTCATCATATCAAAAATCATTAAAATATATTGGTTTCATAAACATTTTATCATATCATATCTGATGGAAAATAAACATGTTTCAAAAACATTTCATTATAGCATAACCTGTGAAAAGAAAATAGGTTTCATAAAAACTTCATCATAAAATAACTTATGTAAAATAAATGGGTTTCATAAAAAATATCTAGAGAAATAATAATGATTTCATAACTGGATTGTATCCCTAGTAAAGATTAATTAACATCTAGGGATGTCATCTTATATAGAAAATTATTTTGAAAGATCAATAGGAACATTATTGAGGAAAATATCCTTCTCACTTTAAAATAACCTTTCTAAAATATAAAAATTTCTCAAATATTAAGGAAAAATTTTATTTTAAAGGAACATTGAAAATATTTAATTAAATATAAAAAAAATTGATTGCCCATGATGGTGGGAAATTATTTTCATGTCATATAAGTTAAAATAAAAAATTCTTTTCACACTTTTGTAGAAAAGTCAAAAAGTACCTTGTTCGGAAAATGAAAAGAAGATTCCTTTTAAACCATTTTGAAAAAATTAAAAAATTTGTAATAATGGATTTAAAACCTCATATAAGAATATTAAAAACCATATTTGAAACATTTTTATAAAATATGGGTATGGAAGAAAAAGGTTACTGGCTGAATAATAAAATATAGTCGATTTTTCTTAAAAAATTTCATTCAGACTCTTGAGTATTTAAAGAGATTAAAATTAAAGAAAAATAATTATTCATTAGAAATAAATAGAGTATAAGAAAAATTGAAGGTATTAATCTTATAAATATCATATAATTTCCTCTAATGGAAATTAAACCATAAATTATCCTGATTAAAATAGGATTGAATCCTAAATCCATTAATACTTTGGTAACATATGAATCATAAACCCAATGAAAGAAATAACATTATATGGATATGTAAATACTCATGAAATTCATAATAACAATAATAAAATAAATTTATGGTTAATATATAAACCACATATGATAAACAAGTGGTCAATATGGCATGTGTCTCCCAAAAATAAAAGTGAGATGAAAATCCCTTACCTTATATCTGACTTCTTTTGTACGCATTAGAACTACATTCATAATAAATATATATTTGTTATAAACCTATTATATAACCATACTAATATATATCATACCATATATGATTTATTTATAACCTCTTATCACCCATTTGTTGTCACTTTATTAAAATCACTATTCTAGGTTATATCTGCTTCATTTTTCAGGTATGTTCTAATTCGGTAGTTTTGGTCCTTATATTTTTATCATGTTTAAATATAATCCATAATTTTAATAATTATATAAAAAACATAAATATTCATTATATACATGTTTATATACATTCATAAAATATATATATGAAAAAATGAATTATGTCGTTCGTGGAGACGGTAAGTCATACGTATGTATGAAAATTGTTTTCATTTTTTCGGAAGAGAGATCAAAATAAAGGTAAATAATAAATAAAAATTAAAAAATAATTATTATATAATATATTTCATACATATATATATATATATATCCATTAAATCCATACTTATTACCGTCCGAGTAAAATAGAGATGAAAAATGAATCACATCGCTTCATGGCGGTGGTAGTCCACATGTTTGCACGATGGACATTATCCTTATTCAATGGTTTGGAAGGTAAGAAATTAGATATTATATTATCACTCAAAAATTATAATTATTTCATAACTATTATATTTAAATATTAAAACCATCATAACACTTATCCATAAAATATGGTAATGAAAAATAAATTGTATCTCTATGTGGAAATGGTAAGTCGTACATACGTACAAGCGATAAGTTCACTCCCCATTTGATGGAAAAGAGGGTGAATAATGGTTTTTTAATAATAATAATATAATTTAAGTATATTTAGGATACATAATTTATTATTAAATTAATAATATAATATATTTATTGGGGTTAAAAGAATAATTCAAAATAAAGTGATTGGTTAAGGCGATTACTTCTTGTTTCAAATAACTCCTTCATAAATCGACTTAAGGGCTCTAAGGTTGGTATTTTGGGGAAAAAATAACCTATAAAATTTGTATAGGAAAGTTTATAAGATAAATTTTAAGATTTTGGTCTAGATAGAAGGCTCAATGTGGTGTAATGAAGAGAAATGAGGGGTACCCTTTTATAATTGAGGGGAGGGGCACTCTTGGAATTTCATAAAATATTAAATTAATATAAATTAATTTTGATCTCCAAATGAATCATAATTTATAATATTATAATATAATTTCGGTATTATTTTAAATATTATCATAAAATAAAATATGGAAAAGTTTTGATCACATTTTTATTTTAACCCTATGGTAATTGTCTTGATAATTATCATAATATTAAAGTTTTCTACAAATTAAGGGCTAATAACATTACTATAGAATGAAAAAATTCCCAAAAATGTATATTGGATGATGTTTAAAATCATACCCTATTAATTTGGAAAAATATAATATTTTTATAAATTGTATATCATTTAATAAAATATTATATATTATATAATATTATTAATGTCATTTTTAAAACTATTCATTTAAATTGACTTTAAATGCATCAATAAAAAAGATGAATTTGAATATAATGACTTCAAACCACCATAATATTTTATATAGATATATAAAATTCTTTAAAAACATTAAATAACTAAAATTATATTACTTTTAATAATTTTAAAATCATTTTACATATTTTCTTATCAATAGGATAAATACTACATCGACGTTGAATAAGACTTTTAGGTCACTATATAATTATTAAAAATTAAAAATAAATTTATATAATTAAAATAGTATCATTAATATCAATATAGACACCTAGATTCATTCATAACTAACTTTTTTTCCTATGTGGACACATAAGAGATATTTAAAACTAAGAGAGTGACATTTTGTAACAAAGATCGCTTTAAATATTATACAACTCATTTTCAGAGACAAGGGTCCATTAAAATACTAAATTTTGAATATAAAGTGATAATTATTGAATTTAATTCATATAATAAAAATTATGATGAAAAATTATGGAATGATCACTTACTTTTAACCCAGATTAACCCGATTTACTCTTTTTCGAGATGATAGATTTTACCATAGTTACTATTCATATTGACCAGAAATAAAAAGAGAATATTTACAAAATTTTATCCTCATGATTAAAAATTTAGAATAATTTTATAAAATTAAATACCTATAAGTTTCATAAATTAATTTTAAAATAAGCGTGAAACACGTGATGAAAACCGCTTTTTAGACAAATATATTTTTAAGAATAAAACATATTTTATTCTTATTGCATAGAAAGAAAAATTTTAAATAGATGTTAAAACATTTTATTGAATATATAATATCATTATTTTTATTAAAATAATTCACCAATAGTGATAAATTTCATTTATTAATACCAAATCACATTGTGCGCATAAAAATAGTTTTTCATACAAATGTATTTTTACATATAAAAAATGTTTTTATACCAAATTCAATCATAAAATTGATTGAAATGAAGATAATTGGATTATTTAAAATATAATAGAACTAATTCTATTTTTATAACATTTTAAAAGAAAATTCTAACTTTCTACATGCTTGAATGAAAATACAGTTTTCAATAAAAATTAGTATTTTTACTATTCACTAGAAAATAAATCTTTTTAGAAAAATCCAAAAAAAATTAACCCTAAGATAATTTTCATTTGATGATTTAAAAGATTTATTTAGTTTTATGAAATTATATTTTTAAAATTTTCAGAAATTAAATATAAAATGTTTTCACAAAAATAAATAAAAGACCTTTTAAAGGAAATATATTTTTAAGCATAATATAACTTTGATAAAAATTGAATGTTTATTTCCTATGAATTAATAAAAACATTTATATTGAGTATGATGTGTTTGTATATCTCATAATTTATTTAATACTATTAATACTAACAAATTTTACAATTAGGTTATAATGGTCACATTATAATATTATAATTATATATTGGGGTTTATTTGAGCTCAATGTTACTTATAATGCAAGTTATTGAAAAAAATAAATCTATTTGAAAAAATATATATCATAAAATCTCAGGGTGTTTCATTCTATCCCACTTAAAATTAATTTCACCAACAAAATTCATCACTATGATACAAACAAATTATGATATCTTTTTTCCCTTACATCCTTGAGTTCCCATGTAGCTTCTTTGAATTTGTGATTTCTCTAGAGAACTTTCATCATGTGAGTAGTCTAGTTCCATAGAACTTTCTCTCTATAGTCCAAGATTTATAATTTTTTCCTAATAATAAATATCGTGTTTTAATGTTATTACCTCTGATTTTAGTACATTTTATGGATCATGTATGTACTTCCTCGAGAGAGATATATGAACTAGAGATAGGTTTGGTGGAAGTTACAAGCAATAAGATATCATCCCTACTTGTTAATGAATCAAAAAAATGGAAAATATAACTTGGGGTCATCCTTACCTTATTTTTTAATCTCATAACCTTCTTCCATTGAGAAATTTATAAAAACAATATCACCTACTTTAAATTCTAGGTCGCACCGATGATTGCCAGCATAACATTTTTGTCGACTCTGAGATGTCTTGACGTGATGTTGAATTGATATGAATTTTTATATAATTTGATCATCTATATAGGATCCCAATATATTTATTTCTCTAATATCATACTTTGGATGTGATTTTATAAATTTACACTTTATCTCTTACTCCGAAAAATTAATATTCAAGATTAATTTCTTTCATTTCTAAAACACTAAAATTAACTTTTAACGAATCATAAGATCCATAATACATACTCTAAATATTTAATAAAATTAATATTAATATCCCATGTTATCTAATAACATCCAAGTTTCAAATTAATCCATTACATAAATAGTTAAACTTATGGATTCTTCATAATATGACCGACTAAAATTGACTCCCAAATACTGGAATGATTTGATCTCATATCCTTCCATGATCATTATAAAGATCATGTTGAAATAATTTTAATCCCTCATAGTCTTATACCAAAATGTATATTCCCTAATAATTTCCCCAAAATTAAGTTACAATAAAAACATATTTCCTTCCAAAATATAATTCACCTTTTATTACTTAAATAATCTTTTTTCTTAACCAAAAACATTTCCATTGGAAATCTACGTTCATCCTTGCACCAATAGACGATCATCAGTTGATTTATATTATCAAATATGATTTATTTATTCCATAATATATGTAAAGAGAGATATTCAATGCTCAAAATCACATCAAATTTTAATAAAGTATGAATAATAATATTTTCATAGGGTGAATTCATACAAACTTAAACATTAAATCCCCAACCCTGGATAGGGGGATAAATGTTCCCTAATTATCATGATTCAATTAAAATGTTATGACTGAATAATATTTCCCTTTTCCCTTTGACTTAAATTGTTTTTTGTCTTATTATCCTCATTATCCCTTGGATTAGTTCATTAATTCACATAATTCCTAAACTCCTTGCAATTATTTAACTAGTGTGTGAGTGGTTCATTATATATAGCTTTCTCTCAATTCACATCATTAGATAACTGCTTCCCATCACTTTAGCATTAAATTTCCCAATGACCTTCCTTTACACACTAGAAACATTTATTAATCCCATTAAGAAAATTTACACCATGTTTTTTCCACACTTTTATCATAAAGGAAGTATTATATTCTCCTCTCTATGGTTTTTAGAATTCCCTTTGAATCATATATTTCTTTTTCTTACTAAAACTATGAGATTAGTGGGTAAATCCAATATCTATCTCTACCTTAATGTAACATTAAACAATGTATTCATAACTACTAATGTCTCTTATGGATAATTCCATTCATGTAATTGGTTTTAATCCACTGAATAATCGATCAACCATGTTTTAGGTTGTATGATAATACCAAAAGTGTACCTCTAAATTATTAAAAAATTTACCTCATAAGTACCAATAGATTCATAATACTTCTACTTTAACTTTATTAATTCGTTATATATTTTCATATGAATAATTCTAGAAAATTAGTTATTAAAAAATATTCTCTTATACTCATCCCACTCCATAAAGCCAATTTTTTCCTATTTCCTCGTATTCTTGATAAGAGTCTACTATTGATCAGTTTTTCCTTCCAAACAATAAATTATCATAATGTATTTTTCATGTTCTGAACATTAGATAACATAAAATATATTTTTAGTGGTACTGATACATTACTCAGAAACTATTGGATCATCAGAACTAATAAAAAAAGTTGGATTTTTCCTCATGAAAGACTCAAAAGAACTTTGTTCCCTTATTTTCTCATTTGGAAGCACAACATGATCCATATATTGAGAAGGTTGTGTGAGCATAAAAATGATATTTTTCATTCCATATCATATAAAATTTGGTTTCTCATGAGTATAATCATTTCATTGTCTTTTTCATTTATTATTAACATGATTCCTTTGGGTTACATACATTGAAATAAACTAAAAATAACAGCATGAGAAACAATAATCATAGTGGAATACCACATAATCTTGAAATAAGAATTATAGGATGTCAAAATGATGACACCTTCTTCTATTAACCCTTAATCTTAATAAAGATCATTCACCGTTGTTACTAAAACTTTAGGATTTTATCCCATAGTTATATTTATCCCCATAGTTCTTACTAAATTTATCTCATCCTAGTTTCAAAATATTAACTAAACCTGGCACTCGTACCAACTATAGAGACTCATACTTTTCATACATAGATGTCAAATCTTAATATATAAATATTAATTACATAACATAACGATCCATGCCAGAATCGAATATGTCTAGTTCATTTGGAAGCATGACACATAAACAACTAGTTCATAAAATATTAACATTATCTCCCACTAATATATTCATAACAAGAACCCTTATTAAAATATCATAATTATCACCTTTCTTTTTAACTTGTACAATGGGAACATATGAACGGGTGATCTCATATGCTCAGTAAGGGTAAACAAGGGAGATATCAATGATCACTTGAGCATAAAATGAACATAATGGTATAAAAATTTTATAATAACATTTTAAAATCATACCCTATATATTTTTAACATATTTATATTTTAAAAAATAAAGAAAATTTTTGATAGCCTATAAGATACGCAACAACGAGCTTAAACGAACAAAGAAATATAATTATTTAAATGTGACTGTTATAACCTAGTCGTTAAATTGGCAGGATTAAATAGTAGTAAACAAATTTTGAAATATATAATGACACTAATCATTTATAATGTATTAATTAACTCTTTTTTAAATAAGTACTAAATTTTTTGTAAATTCAAATTATTCTTCAAAAAATACATTTTCTTCAAAAACTATTTTTATAGATTTATGTGGGAGATTATTATAATTAATTTTTTGAAATTTTAAAAAATATATTTGAAAAAATAATTTCATTTTTAAATTAATTAGGAAAAAATTATCTTAGGATTAGTTTTTTTGAGAATTTTCAAAAAAATGTTGATTTTCCAAGGAATAGTCAAAAATACTGATTTTATTGAAAACTGTATTTTATTTTAAATTATTTAAAATGTAAAATTATTTTTGGATTACTTTTAAATTTTAAATAGTGAAATTTTATTTAAAATAATCAAATTATTGTTTTTTAAAATGTATTATATACTTTAATTTAGTATAAAAACATTTTTAATTTAAAAAGGACATTTTTTTGAAAAAATAACTATTTTTATTGCATTTTTTCAATTAAATTTTAAATTAAATTCTGAAAATTATATGATTTCAATTTTTTAAAATTAGTTTAATATTTGGAATTAGTGGTTCCAAAATTATTAAATAGTTCCCTTTAATTTTTTTGACAATATGAATAGTAAAATTAATTATTTTATTACCACGATAAAGGGTAAATTAGGTAATTTAGGTTAAAAATAAAATAATAAGAATAATAAAATGACCCCAAAACTAAGATAAATATTATTATATGAGTATATAATGACTATAATCATACAAAATATGAATTTATGACCTTATTTGGATACTTGGATGAGATTATGACCTTTATAGTATTTTATTTAAAAAATTCAAACTTGTAGCACTCTTGTTTTTAATAAGTATAATATTTTTAATATGGTGTTATCCAAATGATATGTTCAAATATAAATATTATTTTTAAATATAATAAATATATATTCATTATGGTGATTTATTTTTTATTTTTATTGAATAAATAATTTCCTTAAATGCGTGCATAATATTGATGTAGTAATTATTCAATTAATGAAACAAATAAAAAAACAATATATTAAAAATATAAAAAATATATATAATTTGAGATAATTTATGTAATGCACGAATTTTATAGAATACATTGACATTTTATAGATATAATAAAATATTGTTTTTCTAATTATAATTGTTATCTTAATATTATTAATGTCAAAGTAATGAATAGTTCTTAAAATTGACATTATGGATATTTTATAGTAAAAAATATTTTATTAAATGATATAAAATTTATAAAAATATAAAACTCAGAAAATTTATTGGGATAAGGTTTAAAATATATAAAATGTTTCATTTATGGACATTTTTTCATTTTATAGTAACTATATTGACCCTAAAATAGTAAAAATCTTTGTTGTCACGGTAAGAGTTATTGGGGTTAAATAGGGGTTAAAACAAAATGATAACAGTATAAATATAGTTAAAATTTTTATAATTTTTATTTTATGATGATATTTCTACCAATAATCATCTTATTTTAAAAATATCTCACTATGGATCCATTTTAAATTGAAAATAAATTTATATAAATTTAATATTTTGATAACTTCAAAGAGTGCCCCTCCCCTCTCCTATAAAAGGGCTCCTATTCTTTTCATTTACTCACGCTAAAAACCCAATTTTGATCAAAAAATACCTACCAAAATTCCTTCCTATAATCCATCCCCTGATTATATAGGTATTTTTAATGTATAAAAACAACCTTAGTGGTCTTAATTTGTAAAGAAAAGGAGATCTTCTGAATAAGAGGTCTAGATATTAATCTAGTGTTACTATTTTTTTATATTTACACATCCCTCAAACCTTATTCAACCAAGATAAAATAATAACTAATGTTTTATACATATACTTACATTTTATTATATTGATTGAATGACCTATATCCATCTCTACTTCCATTTAATAAGAAAATAATTCATTGTTCGTGTGTACGGTGGACACTACTGGAAAATTTCCTTATACCCGCGGTTTGAAACTATGGGTATAAAAAATACCCACAATTTCAAAGAACCATGAGAAACCAAGGCATCAGTATAGCCTCAATCTATACCCATGGTTTTGGAAACCATGGGTATATGTATACTCCACCGTGTTATTAACATATACCCAAAATTAGTAAAACTGTGGGTATGGCTTTGAAAAAATACACGGCCTCGGGATTCAATCCATGGACCTCCCATTTACTCTTCTGGTGCCTTACCACTACCCTATTTATATTATTGGTATATAAATATATATTTACTTATATATATTTATATAAACTATGTTTATAGGTATAAAACCATAAGAATAGGTGTTCCCATAAATAAATTGTGCCCCGTGAAATTTTTTTGCCCCAACATTATACAGGATAGCTACACACACTTTATGGAAAACCGTGGGTATATGTCCTCAAAAAACAACCCTATACACATGGTTTTATAAAAACCATGGGTATAGGTATCTAGAAACAACCCTATACCCATATTTTAGTAAAAACTATGGGTATAGGTCTTGAAAAAGAACATATACCCACAGTTCTCCTAGAACCATTGGTATAGTGGGCCTATACCCATGATTTTACATAACTGTAGGTATAGTCTCTCATACTATACCTATACCCACGATTTTTTCTAAAAATATGGGTATATGGCCATTTTCCAGTAGTGGGACCACCGCCTCACAAATCGATGTAATTCGTTTTCCATCATCATCTCTCAAGACTAGTTATAATGAGAGAATTAATATTTATATATGATATTAATGAAATATTTATCATTCTGAAAATATAATATATCATTTAATTTCTTAACTTTCTATGCTCAAAAACAAGATAACTTCATTTGTGCGTACATGTGGATTATCACCTCCATGAAGTGATGTGATTTGTTTTTTATCACCATGTCATATAGATGATATATATATATATATAGAATTAATATTATTTTTATCATATTATTATTATTCTGGAAATATGTAATAATACTAACTTTATTTTCAGAATTTTCATTCAAAAATTGAAACATTACTCATTCGTTTGTATGGCCTATTGTCTCTATGATTTTAATACATTTCATTTTTCATAACCACATTTAATGGGTTGATTTAAAAGTATGAATGATATATAAAAATGATAATCATTTCATTATTATTATTTTGGATATTTTGGAATAATAACCTTTATTACAATAGTCAAATTATCTAAGATATTTTGGACTTACGTACCAAATATTGTCAAAAACCCCCAATGTAAATTTAAATGATGAATTCATTGTGTATAACATGTTAATAAGTGATAAAAAAGGAATAATAAAATTTGAAAAGGTTATTAAGAAAGTATAAAATTAAAAAAATATTATTATCTAGGAAGATAAAGGACAAACATGATAAATAGGACTCGAGGTAAGGGACTTTCTTTCTAAACCCTCTTTTAAAGTTCCTCTTTAAAATATTTTTACGAAAGTCAAAAGTAATGTATTTTTTTAACATATATATCATGAGTGGATTTTTATACTGTCATTATTCTTAAATTATTTAAATTTTCCTTTATAAGTTTTTATATTTCTTTTCAAATAAAATGGTTTCTTTAATATGTGTACATTTTTTATATTTTAAAAGTTATTTTTACAAAAAAATGAATTTTGATATCCAAGTGTTTTTACCATGAGTTAAAAATATTTTTCAAGGATTTTATTCCTAATATGGTCCTTGTAAATTTTTGAAGAATGTTTGATCCCCATTATATCTCACAATTGATCCCATTATATCTTTTAAAATGAGTGCACTTAGATAGTGCTCTAATGCATTGGGTTCTCTAAAAGTGGAAGATGATCATACGGTTATTACATTTGTAAGAGTGATTGTAAGAGTTATATATCAATGATTTCCTAATGCACCTACATAAATTTTCTATGTTTTCATATCATTTTTCATGGAAAAAAAATATTTCAAAAGGTAAGATAAATATAATTTGTTTCAAGATAATCATTATACCCTTTTAGGCTAAAAATGTGTTTTTTTAAGAAAATGTTTTCATGGGTTTCTATGTCTTTCACTAGGCTAATGGATTTCTTTATTTTATGTCCCTTACTAAGATTTCTTTTTCACATCCAATGTTTTTATAAAAAAATAATAGGTTTTAAGGTTTGTTAAGGAAAATAATAAATCTATTTTGAAAATTGTGAAGATATATCATGAAAAGACACCATGTTTTATTTTAAAAAGTTTTTGTTTGGTGGGAAAATAGATACTGAGTTTATGTTTTCACATTTAATTTATAGGTTTACTATGTAATATTTTTTCCTATTTCTCTAAAACATTAAAACAAAAATATCTTCAAGATTATAAGAAATTGAATTCTAGCTTAATGACACAGTAATATATAATGTTTAAGGCCAGATCCTTATAGTTGGTATCAAATGGAGGGTTTATACAACTTTGTAGATTATGATGTTTTAATTTGAGGTATTGTTAAGAGTTTTGGATATAATCATGAGTTTATAATTTTAATGTTTATCATATGATCAATGTATTATAAACCCATTTTGAGGATTTATGTGATGAAATTTTAAGGTTCCTAATGATATTTTTTAAGACATTTATTTTTGAGGTAATTGTGGTTTATTACATTTTGAGATGAAAAATTGAAATCATGGGATAAATATTAAGGTTAAAAAATTCTTTAATGATTAATATATAAAGGCTATTTTGAATATTTTATCACATTTTTTGGAATATTATAAGTATTATATTAATATATTTTTGGAAAAATGACAACCCATAGGTTGGGTGAGAACTCGTCATGTAACATCTCAGAATTTCTATGTAAATTTTTTATTTATATGGAATTATTTAAAGAGCGTGAAATTTGACGACATGTGATTCTGAGGTCTTAAGATCCCAGAACAGAATTTTGAACATTTTTTAAGATACATTCAGTAAACGTGTAAGTGATATTTTCTATCTTTTTAACTATTGATCGAATAAAAAATTCAAGGACACCGTTGAAATCAGAACCCCGGTATTCTCCTAGAAATGACTTAACTTCGGCCAGAAAGGGCCGACCGGAAAATTTATTTTTTGGACTTTTTAAAGAAAAATAATAAAATAATTTAATAGAATTATTTTATTTTATTTCTCACTTTTTGAGTGGTGGACGTTGACACTGCGGGGTGGCGACAGAGTGGCGAGGATGCGCATCAATGAGGCTCATTAATGGCTCATTAAACTTGCAGTGTAACAATGCTTTAATGACGCGTAACAGCGATGCTGATTCTTAAATAAAAAATTGTAATGATGTGACGTCGCATCCTAATGGTAATGCAGTGATGTGCTTCTATTTATAGTTTGATGCATTGGGGAAAATATTGATTAATAGTTTAGATGATTCTTTGGAGAACCTCTGACGGACTTCCACCCCAGCGAAGAACGAAGAACGCTAACAGAACTACATCTTTTTCATCAGGGCTTTTGAAGATCGGATCCGAGAAGTGACGTCGACATCTTAAACCCTCGAGGAGGAATGTGCGTCAACAAAATTTAAAGAGGTAGGGTTTTTTGAATTGTTTTTATTCTCCATCCTTTTCTAGAAATGACAAACATGGGTCAACCCATGAACAGGTTCACCTGTGATTCATGATTTTATGCAGGAGGGGGTTTCATTCTCGGGGATTCATTTTTTTGGTTCAAATCTTGGCATGTAACAATTGAATGGAGACTCCCCAAACCTCACCTATATTTAAACCTTCTTATGCGGAGGGTGTGGGCCAACATGAACAGGGGCCCAGAACCCTCTGTTTGTGCACACTTGATTAATGATTTGTTTAAAGTGACGGAAAGGTAGCTTTGAAGGATTCGAGGTAAAGAGGATGCTCCCCAGAGGTCATGGGAATATGAGACACAATGAATAGACCACCGGAGCATGTATGGTGGTTTTCTGAAGAATATTTCGGTGCACTAGTGCCAGTAGTGGCAGCACGCATTGGAAGAAGTGCCACGCACCAACCGCATGTCGGATGACCAGAGTAGGACACCGGTCATTCCAGTGGCTAGGTGGAGTGGCATGCTGATGTGGATAAAGCTACATCTGATCAGGTCATGGACTTGGAGACCCAAGGCACCATCATGGCACTGCATTGACAGGGGTCAACCTGTAGACTCAGTCTGTGGGTGACATGGAGGGTGGTCGGTCGTCACCGACCGCGGGAGCGTGAAGAAGCGGACAACTCCTTGAGGGTCATGCTCAGACCAGGAGGGATGCAGTGGTCTGCTGCATCCTCAGATCACCCCATAAGCCATTAACACAGCCGGTCTTCGGACCAGTGGGTCACAACCCCAGAAGGTTACACCCCAATCCCCAGTGGGCTGGACCCTCGACCAAATCGGGTCGGGTCCAGCAAGGCCTATTGGGCCTGGCCCACTGGCCAGGCCGAACCAGACTGACCTCAACCCGTACCAGGTCAGGTTGAGTCCCTCTAAATGAACCTGGGTATGTGGAAACCCCGGGTTAGGTTGGTCGGGTTGGTTCGATCGGGTCGGACTGGGCCCCATCGCAATCGGTCCCCTGGTTACTAAAATGCTCGTATCTTGCAAACTGCACGTCTGATTGACGGGTGGTATTTGGAATTGGGACGCTCTCGAGGAGGTAAAGATTTTGGCATGATTTTTTGTGACTTTCATGAACTTTGAGATGCGACAAATGGATTGAGAGGAGGTTCTCCCAAGAACACTATGTACAGAATCCTACAGTTGGTTGAGACCTAAAGACTACTTGATGACGACCCAGTGGGAAATGGATATGTGTGACCCGGTAGGCCCACGTTGGGGTGAAGATCTGTGTGACCTGGAAGGCCTATGGTACTCGATAGGAGGAGTACCTCAGTTTGGCCAAGGTGGGAAGCAGATCTGTGTGACCCGGCAGGCCCATAGTGGGGAGTATCTCTGTGTGACCCAACAAACCCACAGTACTAATCAGGGATGAGTACCATAGCAGTCCAAGGTTAGTGGGAAGAAGATTTTTGTGACCCTCTAGGCCCACTATACTTGATAGAGGAGGATTTATTTAGTGACTAAGGAGTTCAACATTTGTGGCATACGATGCGACTATTACTACCCTAGAAAATACCTAGTGTGAGATGTATTGTGTTTCGTGCTTTACTTTGAAGAATTGTTATGTGGTTTTTCTTTTTTGTTTTGGGGTCCCAACTAAGTATTGTGTTACTCACCCCTAAAAGGGATTTACCCACACATGTTGTGTCTGGGGAAGATGACGGAAATTTCGACAAGGGTGCTCAGGGAGATGGGACTAACAGACGATTTGACGATGGACTTGATGGCTTAGGACCAGGCGGGGCCCAGTAAGACTGAGCAGACAGGACATACTACTTCATCTTCTAGAAGCTTCACTACTCTTGTGATGAGTTGGGGTTTACTAAATATGGTCATCAGAGTTTCCATTTTATACCTTCTATTTTCAATTCCTTGTTGGGTTTGTATTCTATCCCACTTACTTTCAGTTTTAATTGCACTGGGATTTGTTTTAGTGGTACTTGTTTCCCCTTTTTAGTATGTTGGGATGTGGTTGGGTGTGTGCATGTGCATACAGGTACTTAGGAAAATGCCTCCCACTTACAGTTTGATGCCTTCATCACTAGTCTCTATCCCTTGGACTTCAGGATGTGGGCTGGGGGTAGTCATGGCATGGGCCCCGGGGGATAGGTCGGGACAAAGTGGTATCAGAATGCGGTTGGTTCCCCCTAAAATATTGGGAGTTTGATGTTTGGTTTTGGGGTAATAGTGTTAAGTGTTGCGAGTTTTAATTTTAGATTTGGGGAGTCCAATGTTGGTGTGGCGGCCGACGTATCCATACACTAGGATCTTGAATTCTATTTTCGTCTCAATATATGAAAACACTGGTTGCAAACGTGTCTCCTTATTTTTTAATAAGAGTTAGCTCACTGGGTATAAACTTCTAACCATGGTACATCTTGATCTATCTCAGGATGCCTCCATGTGGACGACCATCTTGGATCCCAATATAAGGTCGTGAGGACATCCCACTTAGCGACGAGGCATCCTTTCAGGGACTGGTTCTATAAATGGCCCCACCAGGTGATGCACTAGTGCTACCACCACCCGATGTGCAGTATCTACTGCCAACGGTTCCTATAGAGGACGTTCTTAGGATTAGTTACCAATATGAGTATCATAGACAGAGACCTCCTAGGTTTAGGAGATATATGGATCCTCAGGTCTTTGAGGACTAGCTGGAGGCTATGATATGGGTCTTCCACTTAGTGAAAACATTACCTGAATAGATGGTGATCTTGGCAGTGAGCCTTCTATAGGGCTTGGCAAGGAGATGGTGAAGCGTGACCATCCAGAATCATGATGAAGCAACCCTCACTTGGTTTGACTTTGAGAGGATTTTATGAGATGAGTTTTTCCCAGGGCGTTGTACTCTATGCACATTCAGGAGCTACATCACGTACATAAGGGCAACATGATAGTGGCTGAGTACTCGACGAGGTTCACAGAGATTTCCCGCTAATCAACAGACATGGTGCGAGACCTTTTCTTTTGGGATTGAGCCTTCAATCAAGGACTCGCGTAGGAGATCAGGGTATCATTGCTGTCTCCCAGCATCCCTACCCAGAACGGAGTGCTGGAGCAATCCCTTCTTGTGGAGATCTTATTGGAGGAGAAAGTTGTTGTACCCCACACTCTTTGATTTTCATGATCACAATCACTTTAATATGTGTTTTACATTGTGTTTAAGTGTTGTGGATGATAGGCACAAGGTTGCCAAGAAGTTGGCCCAAGAATGGACTTCAAGTGGACTGAAATTCAGCCCACCGGCCAGCCGGTGGCTTGACCACCGGCCAGCCGGTGGCACCTGCACTCAAGAGGGAGCCTCTGACTCCCCACCGGCCAGCCGGTGGCCTCAGCACCGGCCAGCCGGTGTCACCCTCTCCAAATAGTGTCAGCTACTGCCTCACCACCGGCCAGCCGGTGGCTCTGGCACCGGTCGACCGGTGGACCCTGGAAAAGAATCCAATGACTTTTTGCAAACACCGGCCAACCGGTGGCCCTGCACCGGCCAGCCGGTGGACACAGTCAAACTAGCCGTTGGGCTGTTGACCAGCCTGTCCACTTGGCTCCCAACGGCTCTTTTAGCCTCTCCAACGGCTCCGAAGCCTCCCCAAGGGTTCCATGCCTATAAATAAAGGCCAAGGAAGCCCCGGACACCTACCGGAACTATACGGAAGCCCACGGACACGTTGTTCATCATTTGGCGTACCTCCGGCGACTTCCTTCAAAGGAACCTCAATAGCTCCAACAACTTCCACATCCAAGGAGCTCCACTCAAGAAGATTGGGAGTGCACGTCTTCAACTCCATTCAACCTTTGGCGCCCAAGTCTTCCCAATCACGGTTTTTCTTGTATATTTTATTTTGAGCTTAAAATTGGGTTTGTGCTTACAAACCCCAAACTTTTCTCATCCCCCCTTTCTCTTGGGTTCTCACACCACCACTAAGGTGTGAAGAGGTTTCTTCAAGCCTTTCCTTTTAAAAGGCTTGAGTTTTCGGTGAGCTAGCCTTCACCCGTTAAAAAGGCTAGTGGGTTCTTGCTATTCCATTGAAAGCAAGTGGGTTCTTGCTTAACCACCAAAAGCAAGCTGTAATAGGTCCTAGTGCTACCTCAAAGCCTAGTGGGTTTCTTGCTAAAACCATTGAAAAGCAAGCGGTAGGAATCTCTCAACGGTTGAGTTGGGAGCGGAGACGTAGGCCGGGTTTTGGCCGAACTCCGTTATCAATTTTGTGTGTCTTGCCTCTTTATTTCCGCTGCATTTATACTTTGATTTTTAATTTGTTAATCTCTTTTTTAAAAGGCAATTCACCCCCCCTCTTGCCATCTTCCTCGTTTTGTTCCGACCCAACAATTGGTATCAAAGGGGTAATTTGAGTAATACCTTAAAAGGTTTCAAATTCAAAGATCCATTAAGATGGCATCAACCTCTTTCGCCCCCGAGGGCCTCTCATTGGGTCGGGCTCCATTTTTTGATGGGTCCGACTATAATTATTGGAAAACCCGCATGACCACCTTTTTACGAAGCATAGGTTATCCCATTTACAAAATTGTCATGCAAGGTTACACTTTGTCTACCCCCGACGAATCCAAATGGACCCCCGCCGATATAAAGAATTTTGAGCTTGATGGCAAAGCCATGAACGCTCTCCATTGCGGCCTAGACCGAAATGAATTCAATCGAGTGCCTACTTGCACCTCCTCACATGAAATCTGGAAACTTTTGGAGGTTACCCATGAGGGTACCAACAAAGTCAAAGACACCCGATTGGATATGTATAGGCAGGATTTTGAGTCTTTTTCTATGCATCCAAATGAATCAATTTCTGAAATGTTTACACGCTTCACTGACGTTTGCAATGGTAGAAAATCTCTTGGTGATGATGTTTCAGCCGAGACGATGGTCAAGAAGATTCTATGGGTCCTTCCGAGCTCATGGGCACCAAAGGTGACGGCGATCCAAGAAGCTAAGGACGTCAAAAATATGCCGGTAGAGGAGCTCATCGGATCCCTAATGACATATGAGATCACAATGAGGAGGCAAGCTCAAAAGGAGGGCACACCAATCAAGACACCAAAGAACATCGCCCTCAAGGTACAAAAAGAAGTAAGCTCCTCCTCATCCTCATCTTCCTCATCTTCATCTTCTTCAAGCGGCGACTCGGAAATGGAGAATCTCGCCCGCCAAATGCAAAAATTCATGAAGAAGCACAAGAAGAAGAAATCTCGCAAGGCGCGAAAGCAAGAACCCACCGCAAGATCCGAGCCCAAGGTAAAATGCTACGGGTGCGGCGAAAAGGGCCATTACAAGCCCGATTGCCCACTCAACAAGAAACGGGCCAAGGAAAAAGGAAAGAAGAAGGTCCTCAAGGCGACATGGAGTGACACCTCCTCATCCTCCTCCTCCTCCTCCTCGAGCGACCAAGGTACAAAATGCCTAATGGCATTCCATGAGGTAACATCTTCCGACTCCTCCTCTTGTTCTTCAAATTCCAATTCTTTAAATCATTTATCTTATGAAGAACTCTCACACGCTAGAGATCAATTAGAAAATGGTTTTCATGAGCTTTCATCAAAATTTGTCGCTTTGAAAAAGTCTTTCAAAAAACTCTCCTCCGAAAAAGAACAACTTCTCAAAGAGAAGGAGGAGATGTCCCTAAAAATCCAAAATTTCCCCAATGTTGATTCTTTGGAATCAACCATCAAGGACCTTAGAGAGACCCTAGCAAAGTTCACCCAAGGGGAACAAAATTTGAACAATATCCTAGGTTCCCAACGAATTTCCCGAACCACCCAAGGGCTAGGCTACACCAATATAGCTTCCTCCTCCCATGCACCCACTGTTTTTGTAAGGGAGAGCTCTAGTTTTAAATTTTGTAATTATTGTAAGAAACCCGGGCACCTTATTTATGAATGTAATTGTAAAAATGCCCGGTACGGCCAACCCAAGTCTATTTTCTTTTCGGACGAATTTTATAGGAGAAGACCCGCCATGAGACAAGTATGGATTGAAAAATCCCTTCTAGCGAGTCTCTCCGGGCCTAAAATTGTCTCTTTTCAAAATCCCACTCCCCGGTGATTTATTGTTTTTATTTAGGGGGAGTTAGGATCATTTTTAGTCTTTTTCTTTCAATTAAAACTTTCAATTCAATTTTCAATTCAAACTTTCAATTTCAACACTTGGTTTCAAATTTCAAAATTCAATTGGTTTTTGATTCAAAACTTTCAATTCAAACTGTTATTCAATTTTTATTTCAAAATTTTCAAAATTTTCAACAATTGGTATTATTGTCAATTGGTTTAAAATCTTGTTTTTCAAATATATCCCTCAATCAAGTTTTATGCCCCGTTCTATTTTGATAATCACAAAGGGGGAGAAATTTCTTGATTGATTGGGGGAGAAACCTTCTTGATCATGCATTGCTTATTTTCAATTTTATCATTTAAAGCATGCCTTTCATTTAAATTTTTACATTGCTTGATAAGTGATTGTGATCATCAAAATAGGGGGAGATTGTTGTACCCCACACTCTTTGATTTTCATGATCACAATCACTTTAATATGTGTTTTACATTTTGTTTAAGTGTTGTGGATGATAGGCACAAGGTTTCCAAGAAGTTGGCCCAAGAATGGACTTCAAGTGGACTGAAATTCAGCCCACCGGCCAGCCGGTGGCTTGACCACCGGCCAGCCGATGGCACCTGCACTCAAGAGGGAGCCTCTGACTCCCCACCGGCCAGCCGGTGGCCTCAGCACCGGCCAGCCGGTGTCACCCTCTCCAAATAGTGTCAGCTACTGCCTCACCACCGGCCAGCCGGTGGCTCTGGCACCGGTCGACCGGTGGACCCTGGAAAAGAATCCAATGACTTTTTGCAAACACCGGCCAACCGGTGGCCTTGCACCGGCCAGCCGGTGGACACAGTCAAACTAGCCGTTGGGCTGTTGACCAGCCTGTCCACTTGGCTCCCAACGGCTCTTTTAGCCTCTCCAACGGCTCCGAAGCCTCCCCAAGGGTTCCATGCCTATAAATAAAGGCCAAGGAAGCCCCGGACACCTACCGGAACTATACGGAAGCCCACGGACACGTTGTTCATCATTTGGCGTACCTCCGGCGACTTCCTTCAAAGGAACCTCAATAGCTCCAACAACTTCCACATCCAAGGAGCTCCACTCAAGAAGCTTGGGAGTGCACGTCTTCAACTCCATTCAACCTTTGGCGCCCAAGTCTTCCCAATCACGGTTTTTCTTGTATATTTTATTTTGAGCTTAAAATTGGGTTTGTGCTTACAAACCCCAAACTTTTCTCATCCCCCCTTTCTCTTGGGTTCTCACACCACCACTAAGGTGTGAAGAGGTTTCTTCAAGCCTTTCCTTTTAAAAGGCTTGAGTTTTCGGTGAGCTAGCCTTCACCCGTTAAAAAGGCTAGTGGGTTCTTGCTATTCCATTGAAAGCAAGTGGGTTCTTGCTTAACCACCAAAAGCAAGCTGTAATAGGTCCTAGTGCTACCTCAAAGCCTAGTGGGTTTCTTGCTAAAACCATTGAAAAGCAAGCGGTAGGAATCTCTCAACGGTTGAGTTGGGAGCGGAGACGTAGGCCGGGTTTTGGCCGAACTCCGTTATCAATTTTGTGTGTCTTGCCTCTTTATTTCCGCTGCATTTATACTTTGATTTTTAATTTGTTAATCTCTTTTTTAAAAGGCAATTCACCCCCCCTCTTGCCATCTTCCTCGTTTTGTTCCGACCCAACAAAAGTGCCAATAGCTAGAGCCGCCAGTGGACCCCATGCGGCGGATTCTTTGGTGGGCAGTAGATAGCAGACATGTGGGCCAAAGAGGGCCAGGTCTTTTTGAGGACAACCCTATGACTCAGGGTCGGTGGTGTGGGGCTCCCAGTCTGGAGGGAGTCGACGGGGAGCCCTGAAGTGCTACGCATGCGGTGGGCAGGGACACGTGGCATGTGACTACCTAACCAGCCATACAGATGACCAAAAAATGGTCAAGGGACCGCCAAGGCAGCAGCAGCGGTTTAAACGAGGAGGTCCACAGGGTGGTGGACATGTAAGTGTAGATGGACTAGTGGTAGGCTATAGGAGATGGTTTGAGATGTTACCGTCACCACCCCCAGGTGGTCCACCCTGACCTCAAGGAGCAGGAGGACAGGGGTGAGCTCAACTCCATGAAGCATAGGCTTATGACCACGGTGCTCCAGAGATGATCTATGGTATGATCTGCATCTTCTCCTCCCAAGATGTAGTACTTATAGACATAAGTTCTAGACACTCCTTCTTTTACATGAATCTCATTCAGAGCATGGAGATTCTGGTGGATCTTTTGGCTTGGTCCTTATGGCTATAGACTCTTACAGAATATGAGTCGATGATTACACACTGGTGCCGATAGTGTGAGCTTACTGTTGGAGGCGATATATTTGGCTGGGATCTCCTCATAGCATTGTCAAGCCCTTATGATTTAATCTTAGGTATGGACTGATTATCCATAGTCCATGCTCAGATTGATTATTTTATGTGTATAGTACAGTGTGTCCGCACAGATGGGACTAGGTTTTCCTTCACCGGGGAAAAGAAAACCCTTGCAGCGTAGGACAGACTCTCTTGGAGGAGGGTGCATCCAATTACTCACCAGTTGGCTAGCCTCACCCTCGGTGCAGTGGAGGGGAGGATTCCATGTTTTCCTATAGTGGTGGATGAGTACGAGGATATTTTTTCTTTATGAGGTTCTAAAACTACCTCCTCATAGAGAGGTAGACTTCTGTATCGACCTATACCTTGGGATGGCACTGATATCTACACCAGCATATCAAATGGCTCCTGCATAGCATCACGAGCTTAGGGTACAGTTGGAGGACTTACAGAATAAGGGTTTATTAAGACCCAATGTTTCACCATGGGTAGCCCTAGTGATTTTTTCGAAGAAGGTAGATGGGAGTTTGAGGTTGTGCATGGATTTCTGGCACCTGAGCCAGGAAATCGTGAAGAACAAGTAATCACTGCTAATAATTGATGTCCTCTTCGACCAACTGAAGGGGGATGGAGTGGTTCTCAAAGATAGACCTCATATCAGGCTACCACCAGCTTTGGGTATGGGATGAGGATGTATCGAAGATGGAAATTAGGTGTCATTACAGCCACTATGAGTTTCTGGTGATGCCTTTCGGCATGAAAAATTCCCCATCAGTGTTCATGGGCTTCCTGAATAGGACCTTCCAGCCCTACCTTGGCTGGTTCATCACGGTCTTTATCAATGAAATATTAGTGTATTAAACGTTAGAGGAGCAGCATGCTACCCACCTTTGGATAGTCCTGGATACACTTAGAGAGCACCAGCATTATGGTAATCTCTCAAAGTGTCAGTTTTGAATACGGGAGGTCCACTTTCTGGGACACGTCATCTTAGAGGCTGGAGTTGTTATAGATCCGGAGAAGATAGAGTCAGTTCTTTCTTAGGAGCCGCCCAGGAGTTTGAATGAGTTTTGGAGCTTCTTGGGGAAGGATAGTTACTACTGGAGGTTCGTACCCAACTTCTCAAAATTAGAAGCACCCTTTTTAGCTTTGAAATGGAAGGTACATCCCTTCATGTGGACCAAGAAATTCCAACAGAGTTTCCTGGAGCTGAAGCGGGGACTGACTAGTGCCCCTATCTTAAGACTACCCGACGAGGGCATGGGGTATATAGTCTACTATGAAGCATCAGGGACATGATTGGGTTGTGTCCCGATGTAAGAGCGGGCAGTGATTGCCTACGGATCCTGAAGGTTATGGAAACATGATAAAAACTATGTGATCCATGACCTGGAGTTAGCGACAATGGTCTTTTCCTTTAATACGTGGAAGCACTACTTGATGGGTGAGTGGTTCACTATTTACTCTAACAACAAGAATATCAAATATATCTTCTCCCAGAAGGACCTGAACCTGAGATAGCAGCGATGTCTAGAGTTCCCTTTAGGACTATGATTTTGAGATAGTTTATACACTTGGAAAGGGGAACGTGGTGGCAGACACGCTCAGTAGGAGGACCGGGTTGTAGATGTTGAGTGAAGTGACAGAGTAGTTATCCATGATGTAGATATCCCTCATGGAGGATGAAGAAGATGGTTACCTCTAGTTGATGGTTGTTACTCCCCCACTCGTATTACGAGTCAGGGAGGCATAGCTGGGGGATGTTTACTATGAGACCCCACATGCTTTGATACCCTTAGGATGGGATCCTCATGTATTTTTGATAGGTGGGGAGCACGCCATTCTTTTCAGAGGACACACCTTAGTACCAGTGGAATTGTAGGAGGAGGTGTTGAGGGATTTCACTACATCCCCTCTGGATGTACATCCTAGAGTGGAAAAGATGTACCAGGACCTCTGGAATCAGTACTGGTGTCCAGGGATGAAGAAATCAGTGGTTGAGTTCACTTCAGGATGCCTCACTTGTCAGCAAGTGATGTCTGAGCACCTGGTTCTGGCAGGATTGACTCATCCACTTGAAGTATCATAGTGTAAATTAGATGATATCTTGATGGAATTAATGACGGGGTTACCATGTATGTCTAGATTTCATGACTCTATTTGGGTGAACATTGACTGAATCACCAAGTCAGCTCACATTCTACCCTTTTGGGGGTAGGGAACGATAAAGGGCTCGGGATGCCTCTACGTCCAGAAGATAGTGCAGCTTAACGGGGTTCCTTCGATGATTTTCACAGATCATGATGCCCACTTTAAATCCTAGTTGTGGAAATAATTATAGGAGGTGTTTTGGAAGTAGCTGTGTTTGAGCATAGATTTTCATCCCCAGTCGGATGATCTGAAAGACCGGACCATAAAGACCTTGGAGGAAATGCTTTGTGCTTGCATCCTTGACTTTGTTCACCGTTGGTAGAACCAACATCCACTGGTGTAGTTTGAATATAACAATATATATCACTCCACCATTGTTATGGCACAATTTGAGGCCTTGTATGGGCAGCCTTACAGATCACCCATATACGAGAAAGACCTAGGGAGTCAGCACTCATGGGTCCAGAGTTCTTATGGGCTACCATTGATAAGGTGAAGATCATCCAAGAGGAGATGAGGAATGCACAGAGTAGGAATAAGTCTTATTCTGACAGGAGAGAGACACCCTTGGAGTTCTAGGAGGGAGATCATGTGTTCCTTTAGGTCTCACTATAATGAGGATTTAGGATATTTTGTCGGGGTGGTAAGAAATCTCTGAGGTTCATGGGTCCTTTTTAGACCTTGAGCAGTGTTGGTGAGGTGGTGTACTCCCTAGCTCTTCCTCCATAACTACACCGGGTGCATGATGTTTTCCATGTGTCGCAGCTGAGGAGGTACATGCATTATCTATCATACGTTAATGACTGGGGCAAGCTGGACATTGATGATGGGGAAATGTTTTCCCAGTTCCCAGTGGAGATAGAGGATTGAAAGGAGTAGCTCCTACACAGAAGGTTTATTCCTATAGTGTTCATCTAATTGAATCACAAGAATCTCCAAGAGAGCACATGGGAGTGTGAGGCTCAGATTTGTGCTTAGTACCCCCCATATTGTTGTTTAGTTGTTGTTTTGGATTTTGGAGATTTAAATCCCTAAGGTGGGGATAATGTAACATCTTTTAATTTTTGTGATATTTTTTTAATTTATATGGAATTATTTTGAGATCGTGAAATTTTATGGCACGTGATTCTGAGGCCCTGAGAGCCCAGAATGGAATTTTGAACATTTTTTAAGGTACATTCAGTAAACTTGCGAGCGGGATTTTCTATCTTTTGAATTTTTGCTCAAATTAAAAATACAAGGGAACCATTGATTTTAGAATGCCAAGATTTGCCTAAAAATGAATTAACTTCAGCTTGCAAGGGAAAAGTGGAAATGTTATTTTTTGGAATTTTTTGAGAAAAATAATAAAATAATAAAATAATTTAATAGAATTATTTTATTTTCCTTCTCAATTTAGAATGGAATACATTGACGCTATGGGGTGGAGATAGGGTGGCGATGATGTGCATCAATGAGGCTCATTAATGGATCGTTAAACTCACAGTGTAATGACACTTTAATGACGCATAACAGCAATGTTGTTTCTTAAATAAAATAGTGTAATGACACAGAATCGCATCATAATGGGAACGTTGTGACGTGTTCCTATTTTTAGTTCGATGTACTGGGGAAAATATGGGCTTAAAATATGGATAATTCTCTGGAGAACCTCTGACGGACTTCCACCCCAGCAACGAATGAAGAACATTGGTGGAACTACATCTTCTTCATCAAGTCTTTTCAATATCGAAGCCAGGAAGCAACTCTGACGTATTAACCCATCGAGGAGGAACATGCGACAACAAACTTCAAAGAGGTAGGGGTTTTTGAATTGTTGTTATACCCCATTCCTTTTATAGAAATGATGAACACATGTCAACCCACGCACGGGTTGACCTATTATTCATGTGTTTATGTGGGACGATGTTTATTCTTGGGGATTTATTTTTGGGGTTCAAATCTTGGTATGTGATGATTGAACAAAAACTCCCCAAACCTCCCCCGTATTTAAACCATCTAACACGAAGGGTGCAGGTTGACCCGAATAAAGCCTTACATCCATCAGTTTTTGCGCACTAAGTGAAATATTTTCCTGAAGTGATGACAATGAGTCTTTGAAGGCTTCGTGGTAAAGAGGATGCTCCCTGGAGGTTATGGGCATAGGCAGCGTGAAGAACGGACCAGCAGAGCACGAACGGTGGTCCATTAAAGGATCTTCTAGTGCACTGGTGATGACAGTGGTAGCACGCGACGGAATAATGCGCTAACCATGTGTCGGACAGTAGGAGCAGGCCATCAGCCATGCCAGTGGCCAGGTGGAGCAGCACACCTGTGCGGTGGCATTCGTGGCTGATCGGGCTGTGGCGCTCGAGACCCACATCGCCATCATGGTGCTGCATTGACCGAGGTCAATCTAAGGACTGAGTCCATGGGTGACGTGGAGAGCGTTCGGTCATCATCATCCATGAGCACACTGAGGAGCGACCCACTCCTTGCGGGCCACGCTCGAATAGGGAGGGACATGGCAGTCTTTCGCATCCCAAGCGCACTCCACCGGTCGCATTAGCGTCCGGTCTTCGTACCAGTGGGTTGCGCCCCCAGCGGGCTGTGCCCCAATATGGTCAGGTCGGTCTCACTGCGCAGCGGGCCAGACCCGCGCCCCTTCGGGTTGGTCTGGACTAGATCGGGTTACCGGGCGACCCAGTGGACTGACCCTCCGCCAAATCGGGCCAGGTCTGGCAAGGCCTATTGGGCTTGGCCCACTAGACAGGTCGAACCAGACTGACCTCGACCCATACTAGGTCAGGTCGAGTTTGACTAAATGAACTGGGGTATGTGGAACCCCCGGGCTGGGTTGGCCGGGTTGGTCCGACCTGGTTAGACCAAGCCTCATCACAACCGGCCCCCTGGTTACTAAAACTCATATATCATGCAAATCATGCATATGATTGAAGGGTCGTTTGTAGTGTTGGTACCCTCTTGACGAGGAGGATATTTTGGATTTCTTTTTAGTGACTTTCATGTACATTGATATGTGACAAATGGCTTGAGGAGTGGTTCTCCCAAGCGCGCTATATACAGAACCCTATGGTTGGTTGAGACCTGAAGACTGCTCGAAGACAGCCTAGTGGGAAGCTTCTCTATGTGACCCGGTAGGCCCCCTGTGGGGAGCATATCTGCGTGACCCAGCCGACCCAAGGTGCTCAACAGGAGTTGTACCTTAGTTCGGTCCAGGTGGGAAGCGGCTCTGTGTGACCTGGTAGTCCCATGGTGGGGAGCGGTTCTGTGTGACCCATCATACCCACTGTACTAATCATAGATGAGTACAAAAACAGCCCAAGGTTAGTGGGAAGCGGCTCTGTGTAACCCAGAAGGCCCACAATACTCGATAGATGAGGAGTTCTCCAGTGACCATGGAGTTTGATGTTTGTGACCGACGATTCTACTATTACTACTCTAGAAAATACCTGGTGTGAGATGTGTTGTTTTTCATGCTTTACTTTTAGTAATTGATCTGCGGTCTTTCCTTTTTATTTTGGGGTCCCTACTGAGTATCGTGTTACTCACCCCTACGCCGGCGTCTCCCACACATGTTTTTTCTGGTTTAGAAAACCAATATTTTGATAGGGGTGCTCAGGGAGATGGGACTAACGGACGATTTGAAGGTGTACTTGGTGACCAAGGACCAAGTGAGGCCCAGTAGGACCAGGCAGATAGGACATACTACTTCAGCTTCCATTAGCTTCACTACTCTCGTGATCAGGTGGGGTTTAATGAATATTTCCATCAGAGTTTCCTTTTTTTACTTTATATTTTTAGTTCTTTGTTGGGTTTGTATTCTATCCCACTTACTTTCAGTTATACTTGCACTCAAATTTATTTTAATGGTACTTGTTTACCCTTTTTAATGTGTTGGGATGTGGTTGGGTGTGTGTGTGTGTGTACAGGTACTTAGGAAAATTCCGCCCACTTACAGGTTGATGCCTTCGATGCTAGTCGTCGGCCCCTAGCCTTCGGGAGGTTGGCTAGGGGTAGTCACGGCATTGGCCCTGGGGGATGGGTCGTGACACGTCACATCCGGCAAGGCTGTGAGGTTTTAACCCACAATGGAAAGGTGAAAAGGGTGCATCTCCTACCACTAGCCTATGTGGATTACCAGTTAGTATGATATTATATTTTTAGTTAAATTATTTGATGGATGAAGAATAATTTCATTTTGAGGACATCTGTTTTATCAAATAGATAACCATGGGATTTTCAAATCATTTTTTGATTAAGTGATTAATGTTATTTCGGAATATGTTCACTATTTTAGAAACCCTATATGATTAAGGTGAATAGAATACTGTGGTATTTTATTTTAGGAATAAAGTTTGGATTGTATATTTGAAGCATATATGATTTTATTGTGGATTTATGGTGGTTCAAGTTATTTATAGAAAAGGTTAGCATATCTTAGAGATTATATGATATAGGTAATTATATTTTTGGTATGATACATTAAGGGTGATTGATGTTATTTTGAGATAATTTTTGAAATTTAACTTCAAATACTAAGGGATCAAATCCTTCTAATTTTTGGGTTTTGATCTTAATCTCTAATATTTTTGATGAATTTTATGTTTTTTTATTTGTGGAATGATCTATATTGAACGTTAGTTATTACTGTTGAATTTTGGACATTAAATTAGTATTTCTTAGTATAAAGGTTTACTAAATTATTGGAATTATCTTATCTTATCCTAACCATTTTGGTTTTCTTTCATGCCTAAATATTGGAGGAATGTATTTTTATTATTTATTGGATTATTTTATTCATTAGAAGTTGATTCTAGTGCTTTAGGCATGAAAAAATAATACTCATCATTTGGATAAAAAGATAACTTTGTGGTGAAATTGATTCAAGGAAGAAATTATAGTAATCAAGTAAGTATAATTACTTATGTTCTTATTATTGATGGAAATTTAATTCACTAAATCTATAAAAAATATATTGAAAAAATGTTATTTGTTTAATTTTTTGATAGAGAAATGAGTGGCCTTTTAACCCAAAACAGATTTATGTTTTTGTGACGGTTAACTTTCTCATGACCATGTTCTCTATCACTCTATATCAGTACTTGGGAGTTATTTTTATCTTCCATATCCATGCTTTCTCTTCCCACTTATGTTATTCCACTTGTAAACCTATTATATTTTTACTCCAGATGACCTTCAAACTTCCCTTTTCTCTCTTATCATGTGGAAGTTTTATTAATCCTTTTTATGATGTGGGATTTTAATAATGGTATTTTGAAAATTCAAACCCCTAGTTTTTTATCCCAAGTTAAAATTGAGAGAATGAAATTTATTAAATGGCATCGAATTTAACATCCTGCTATTTTAAAAAAAGAAATACTATGTTCAATAGTGTACAAGATACAAAACACCGAGTTTAATCAAACAAAGAAATATTATTTTATAAATAAGATTTTTATAACCAAGCTGTTAAATTTTCAGAAATGAATAGTTTTAACCACATTATGAAATATATAATGGTCCTAATTATTTATAATTTATTTATTAATTAATTTTAAATAAGTATTGGATTTTTTTTAAATTCATTTTATTTTAAAACATAAATTTCATTTTAAATTAATCATGTAAACACTATCTTAGGATGAACTTTTCCGAAATTTATGAAAATATTGATTTGTCAAGGAATAGTGAAAATGTATGATTTTATTGAAAACTATATTTTATTTTCAAGTATTTACAAGATAAAATTATATTTTGGATAAGTTTTAAATTTTCATTAGTTCAATTTTATTTAAAATAATACAATTATATTTTTCAAAAACATATTTTTACCTTTAATTTAGTATAAAAACATTTTATATTTAAAAAAAATTTCTGAAAAAAATTGTTTTTTGTCGCGTTTTGTCTCTTTCATTTTAAATTAAATTCAAAAACTTCTATGATTTTAATTTTGAAAAATGGATTCAATATTTTTAATCAGTGGGTCCAAATTTATTAAATATATTCCTTTTATTTTTTTGGTCAATATGAATAGTAACCACAGTATATTTATTACCACGGTAAAGGATAAATCAGGTAATTTAAGTTGAAAATATGATGATAAGAATGATTAAATAACCCAAAAACAAACCTAAATATTATTATATGAGTATATCATGTCCATATTCATCCAATATCCAAATTTATGACCTTTTGTGGTCACTTTTATTAGATTCTGGACTTTATAGTATTTTATTTAAAGAAAATTCAAGCTTTTCCCACACATGTTTTTAATAAGTCTAATATTTTTAATATGGTTTTATATAGAGTATATGTTCAACTATAAATATTTGTTTGAAATATAATATATCTATCTTCATCATGGTATTTTATTTTTCATTTTTAGTTAAGAAATAATTAACTTAAATTCATACACAATAAAAATGCATTAATTATTTTATTAATGGAAAAATAAAATAAATGGAAATAAATTTTTTAAAATAAATATAATTTGGGATAATTTATGTAATACAAAAAATTTAAATATTAACTTGATATGTTAGGGATATAATAAAATATATATTTGTAGAATTATAAGTGTTTTATATATATATATTAAAGTTAAAGTAATCACTAAAAAATATCTCAATTTTTTCAACAAGGCCTTATCTATTGGTAAAAGTACATTTTCTATTGATAAAACATTTTACCAACACATATCAACCAATCACTGAACTATCAGTAACAACTCAATCACTAAATATTTTTTCAAAAGATAAAATAGTTATGTTTCAATTATAATAATACTAATATATAATATATATATGTTGGTTAAACTGTTTATGAATAGATACTTATGAAAAAAAATTCATTGGTAATAATATTACCAATATATAATATTTATTTATAAACTAAATTTGAATAAAAATTATATATTTTTATTTCTAGAAAAATTCGATATTATAATTATTAATTTATCATATGTAATTCACATTTTTTAATTATTAAACTGAAGACGATTTACACGAATTTTCAAAATTAAAAAAAATTAATTATATTAATAAAGAAAATTAATACAAAATTAATCAATACAAAAATGCAGGATTTATCTTCCAAAAGGATTTATCACCCCCCCCCCCCCCCATTAACCCATCCATGCCCAAGAATCATCCATGCCTCAGTACTAGCAAGACCACTCCATCACCAACGATACATACATTCCCTAGGACTAGCAAGCCAGCTCCAACTATACCAAAACCTTCATCACACCAGCACTAATGACCCATACATGCCCCAGGACTAGCGAGTTAGCTCCAGCACCAATGTGAAACCTCAAGTAGCTTTTATACCATAGCCTTCATCTCCAATATCTCCACTATACACAACAAAAGAGCATATCGAAAATGAGCCAACCCTAGTACCAGTGAGAAACAAATCAAGCCAGATCCAATACTAGTGAGAAACCATAAGTCACTACTATGCCACACCTTTCATCTCTAATATCTACATCACAAAAAACCAAAAATAATACCCAAAAAATAGTACAAAATATATGTATGAATTGAAACCAAAAAAGAAATAAATAAAATTATAAAAAATGGTTTGAATAGTGAGAATTATTCATTATCACTATCAACATATCAAGCATTTTAAAAAAGGATAGAACTTCCATAAATTGTTACTCAAATAGTGAATTAGGTAGTTCTAGTGCATGTTGTTCAATGAAATAAGAAACCAAACAAGTTCAAGGTTATAACAACTAATATTTACATAAATAACTATAAATGTTGATTTTTTTCACTATTATTTAGGCTCATAATATACACAAGGGAAAACAGATAACAAATAGCACATCACATAAAAATTACCTCACCAATAATCCAAGATAGTATGGTTAAGTCGGTGCCATTTCACAATGTGGGAGAGAATGGTAAGAACCCAGTGGGCATGTTCCTACATCGCACATGCATGGTGCATTGATTTCAGGTTTAAGAAGCTGCTCATGATGAGGGAGTGGAAATACGGGTAGATGTAGAGAGCCAGGAAGGAGTTACACAGCACATGGAAAGTAGGAGTGTTGAGGGTCATGCACTGGATGATGTTTAGGTTAATGATTCCCTCCTCTTCGCGACACTCAGGCGACTCCCACACCTCATGATTCCTATTTTTGTTTTTCTTGAGGTTGTGGTCTAACACATACATGGTGAGATCAGTTATTTTCTAGATTTAGTACATCCTTAGGGACTACAGGTGTGGGAACCATGTTGATTAAGACACCACAATCACATAGGATATGCAGACACAACCACACAATTCATTCTCTTGAATATCACGACATCTGTAGGGTAAACCAATAACCTTAAATCACCCACACATTCACACCATCCCAAATTAAAAGTCTACATCTTGTTGTAGTTATTCCCAATGGCTTACAATGACCTATCAGTTGCTGCTCTTATGAACCCACAAAATTTTAGGTGATTAAATTTTGTATAGAACTCAGATATATACTTAAGGGAATCATCCCTGAATATTGATCATCCACTGATGTTCATCTTGATGATATTAGGTGAACCATGAGCCAACCCACAGATAGCATGATCAAAGAGCTTGAAGATCTTAATGTGGTCTATCTCATAAGAAATGGTGAAACACCTAATAAGTTTCTCCACAACATTTTCCTCATGCTATGGCTTATCCTGGTGTAAGGTCGAGGATTTAATCTTCTTGAATTTAGAAGAAAGAGATAGGACTAAGCTGTTCATGTTGTTCTTGCACAATGATAGAGAGATATTTGTAAGGCCTATGGACAGAGCATATGTCCACCCACTATAGACACCTAATTCCATGATTGCAGACCAACCATCCATAGGAGAGACAATTCACAACAACAACTCCATGGGAATATCTTTCCTCCCAATAAAGGTCTCGTGCTGCATCTCCCCACCTTATTCTCTGTTCTTAACACTGCTATATATTATTAGCTCCTAGGAGCTATGATCCAAGTCCCCATCATTTTACTCTTTCAACAAAGAATGTAGGGAACAAAATCCCTCTTCCTTTTGGAATGCATGGTCTTTCCACCAATGCCAAAAACCAAAATGAATAATCCATAACAAAGATTAAAAAAACCTTTTTCCCATAATTCAATGCATGATGTAATAATAATGTCCATCTCTTGGAAGACTTTAATAATGACCTTTATGATCAGATCTAGAGGGGTGATGGTGGTGGCCAAACTTCTTAATTTCTCTTTGAACGCATGGTGTTTACGATAAAATAAATTATTGCCCATGCACCTTTGAAGAGTTTGATGGAAGCTACTAAGCAGCATAATGAATGTATGGTTAATATTTTTGATGAAGTGGTAATATTGGAATATGTAAAGATTATATGACTCTAAAACAATCAACATAAACTAATTCCAAAATATATTCCCAAATTCTAGGAATTAAAAATGATTATAACAACAGTGAATAAATCAAAAACCAGTGGAAAAAGTAAGTAATGCCTTTATAATTCTCATAGAAACATAAACAATAATCTGCACAGACTAATTCACCTAAAACTAGACTCAAAAATATGAGAATACAATTCAAAAACATAGGATTTTACCAAGTTCATAAGAAATATAAACTAATAAATGTGAAATAATCCATAAATAGATTCCCAAGTTCCATGAATTTATATTGATTATAATGACACCAATGAATATATCACAAAAAAATGGAAAATACATGTAACAATTTCTTTAATAATTATCATATAAATAGAAATAAGAATCTTTATAGATTTATTTATATAAATATAAGATATAATACAAGAGAATGTGGTTCTAAAATATTATAATTAACCCAAAAGATTTATACATGTCATTTAGAGAACAAATAATAAAGTTCTTGACACAAAGAATCATCTACAACAATAAAGAAATGAGGGATGTAACAAGCATGGATTAAAATAATTCTAAAAGAATTTATTTATAATAGTAAACAGAAAATGTTGTTTAGAATATAGAAAATGGGATACTCAACATGGTTAGAAATAGAAAATAGTTTCCATACAACCAAAGGAAATCAAAGCATAAATAGAAACAAAAAAATCAGTGATTTTCAATGCAAAGTAAACAAAACATGAAAAGTAGTTAATAAACAAGAGTAATTACATTCTTTGTAAAAAAATTATATATGCACATGTTAGGATCATCATAGGATTTACTATATAAGAAGAAATATACAAGAAGTGTAAAGGAAAAATATAATCAAATAAACCACACAAAGTATCCATAGGCCATATTCTCATTGAAAAAAGATCCTATAATAAACCCAATATCTAGGGGATAGTGTATATGAGCACTTCCGTCATTCCACATGAAAAAAATCATGAGAATGAAGTAGGTATAAAAATCAAGAATTGATTATGTAGAATAAATAATGGATCAAGACCCTTTAAATTAAAGACTTTGAGGTTATAACCATTGTTTCTCCCACCAGATTTTAGTGGATGCCCAAAGCATCAGGTCGGAGCCAGCTATAACCCGCCAATTTTAGTCATCCTCCCTACATCCATTTTTCTCTCCTCGACACCCATTAATTCATGATCATGGTTAAAATATATAAAAATAAACATGGAAAACTTATTTGATCATTATATTAAAATTTTATAATAAATAGAGAATAACCCAAAAAATGAACACTTGAACTACATCATAAAAATGTTGATATATTCATGAGTTAAAAATCAACTAATAGAGAATAAATTCATTATTTTTTTTGTGATTTTAAATGAATATATAATGATGAAGTTCTTTTCTCTATTAAAAGAAAATAAAAAACACTGAATATGGACTGATTTTCATCTGTAATAAGAAATATAGTTCTTTCTGGTAATATATTTTAATGAGTGAGAAAAAATATTTTTATCAGAAAGAAAAATAATAAGAATCAATTTTAAATTAAAAGTACAAATTTTAAGTATCCCCATGAGTAATAAAATATTATTAAATTTTGTCCTAGATTTTTAATCCCAATAAAATTATGAATTTTCTATAATAAACCTCATTTCATTCTTATTAATACAAAATAACTTGAGATTACTAACAAGGATTACATGTAGCACTTATATTAAACCAAACAATCATTTAATATGTAAATTATGGACATTAAATGTGTAATTCAAACAACATTTTCCTTACTAAATCAATATTTTCATATACAGGTGCTATAGTGACTAAACCATGGTCCCTCAATCCCATGTAAACCATTTCTATGTATCTAAGATAGATTTTAACTATGATCTATAAAGTTACCCCAAACATTACATTAATGGGAATTGAAAAAAATATGGTAACTCGGTCTAAGGAAATATTATTAACACCTAAATTGCAGATATTCCAAATCGAAGCATCAAAATAAATAAACCTAAGTGAACATTCCCAATGTAGAATACCAAAATGAAGCAAAAAACCTGGAAGGGACGAAAAATACCTTAATAGACATATAATGTATTCCTAACATGAACACGATATAAATTTATAAACATGAATAACAAAAATGAAATTAGATACTAAAAATTACATTAGAGGATGATTGGGGAACTAAAGTAAATAAGTGAGAATCTTGATAGAACCGATGAAAAATCGATGTTGACATGGGGATATTGGGTATCCTACTGGAGGTTGATTTCGAAAAGGGGAATTTAGGAAATTATGTTAGTCGGGAAAAGGGATGGGGTTCAAGTGATGATATATGAGGGTGACACCGGCTGATAATAGGGAGGGGTATTCTTGTGAATATGTCAATGATGAACGCCAGTCAGGAATAGTGAAGGGGTTCCTGTGATGAGTTCCATGAGAAATGCTAACCATGAGGAATGCTGACTGTGAGGAATGCTAGTGGGGAATAGTGAGGTAGGGTTGGGGGGTCACGGGGAATGGTGGTGGGGGTTTTTTTTGGGGCACATTAAAGTTTTTATCTTCTTTTTTTCATATATATATATAATGAAAAAAGTTATGAATTTATATAAAAAATTATATTGTATAAGGATTGTGGATATTTTAATTAATTGAAAAATTATAGATATTTTAATTAATTATATATTTTGATTATCAAAATGATATTCTTTTAATGTGTAATATATATATATATTCAAATTTTTGTAAAATATTTAATATTAACGAATAATTTATTAGTAACAGATTTTTTAATGGTTAAATATTTCTTGGTAACAATAACCAATAACAAAAAAATCATTTATGAATACATCAATTATTTTTATTATTATGATAATACAAAGGATTCAAATGTTAGAAAAAGCTTTGTTTGTATTGAACTACTAATATAAACAAATATGTATGTTGGTAAAAATAACTGTCAGTACCTATAGTTAATATCAACAGAATTTAATATATGTTAGAATCAAAAAAATTTACTAATAGATATATTATTTATTGATAATTTAATATTGGTAAATGTCACTTCTTTATAGTGAATGGATAGTTCTTAAAATTGTCATTATGGTTATTTAATAGTAAACAATATTTTACTAAATGATATAAAATTCATAAAATCTAAAATGCACCCAAGTGATTATAATAAGGTTTAAAATATCTACCATGGTCTATTTATGGGTATTGTTTCATTTTATAGTAACTATATTTCCCCACGGATCGTAAAAAATCTTGTTGTCAATGTTAGAGTTAGAGAGGTTAAATATGGGTTAAAACTAAAAATAAGGTTAGAATTATAGTCAAAACATGTATAATTTTTATTTTATTATGATATTTAGACCATTATTAATATTATCTTATAAATAACTCAATTTGGATCCATTTTTAATTGAAAATAAATTTATATTAATTTAATGCTTTGAGAAATTCCAAGAGTGTCCCTCCCCTCTCTTATAAAAGGGAATCTATTCTTATCATTTATTCACACTTAAAAACCCATTTTTCCCATACATGATAAAATACCTTCCTATTATCTATATATTAATTATATATATATATTAGGTATAACACCAACCTTAGTGGTCTCAATGTGTTATGTAAATGATATTTTCTAATGAAGAGGTATCATTTTTAATTGAGTGTTTCTTTTTTGTTTATTCTTACAAATATATAAAACCTTGTAAAATAAAGATAGAATAATAACTCTAGTATCATAAATATAATTATATTTTATTATGTTAGTGTAATTACATATATCTATCTCGACTTTCATCAAGTGGGAAAATAATTCATCATTCATGTGTATGAAAAACTATTGCCTTGCAAACTGATATAATTTTTTTATGTCACCATCTCTCAAGAATGGTTAAAATGATGTAAGTAATATTTATATATTATATTAATGAAATATATATCATTATATAAATATAATACATCATTTATTGTATTACCTTTCCATTAACATAAAAATGATAATGTTGTTCGTGTGTCTGTGTCGATTACCACTTCCATGAAGTAATGTGATTTTTTTCATCACCTCATCACATGGATGGTATATATAAGTATATATGAATAATAAATATGATATTTATGAAATTATAATAATTATAAAAACATAAAATAATAATTACCTTATTTTAATAATGATCATTTAAAAATAGAAATTTTACTCATGCGTACAAATGGTCTGTCGCCTCCATGATTGTATCATAGTTTATTTTTCATAACCATATTTAATGGGTGGATTTTAATGTATAATTGATATATAAAAATTATAATTATTTAATTATTATTATTATGAATATTTTTGAATAATTTACACTATAATCATAGTCAAATTACTGAATACATTTTGGACTTAAGGAACAAATATTTTCAAAATGCCCGACGTGAATTTAAATGATAAAGTAATTGTATATAACATGGTAATAAGTGATATAAAATGAATAATGAACTTAAAAAGGTTATTAAGAAATTATAAAATTAATAAAATTTTATTATTTAGGATGATAAAGGAAATATTTGATGAATCTAACTCGAGGTAAGAGACTTTATTTTAAAACATTCTTTTAAATTTCCTGTTTAAACTCTATTTAGAAAATTCAAAAGGAATATATTTTTTTAACTTATAGATCATGATTGGATTTTCCTAACTTCATGAATCTAAAAATTTTTAATCTTTCCATTATATTTTTTCATAGTTATTTTAAAATAAAATGGTTTATTTATAATTTTTGTGGTTCTTATATTTTAAAAGTGATTTTTATAAAGAAAATGGGTTTTTATATCCAAAAGTGTTTTTCACATAGGTTCAAAAGAGTATAAAAGGTTTTATTCATGATATTTTACATGGAAATTATTTATGAATGGTTAATCCCCATTATAGATTAGTGTTGAGCCCATTATAGCTTATATAATGGGAGTGCCTAGATAGCTCTCCATGCGTTGGTTTCTCTGGAGGTGGAAGTCAGTCATACGGTTATTCCATTTATAAGTGTGATTGTAAGAGTGATTTAAAGAGTGATATATAAATTAAGTACCAAGGCACCTACATGATTTTTATATACTAGATTATGAGTTTTTGGGGAATAACTTTATTTCAAAAGTTAAGATAAAAATAATCTATTTTAAAACAATGATTATACCCTATTAGGCTAAAAACGTTTGTTTTTTTAAGAAAATGTTTTAAATGGGTTTTTATGTTTTTCCATGGAATAAAATATTTAATTTTTTTATATAACTTACTGGGATTTTTTTTCTCATTCTATGTTTTTAAAAAAATCATAGGTTTTAAGGATGGGTGAGAAAAAAGAAGAATCCATGTCGAAAATTTTAAAGATATAACATGGAAAGAAACCATCTTTTATTTTAAAAAATTTTGTTTGATGGGAAAATGGAATTTGAGTATAAGTTTCCACTTATAATTTATCGGTTTAATATATAAGAGTTTTTCCTACTTCTATAAAACTTTAAATTGAAAATATCCTTTGGATTTTAAGAAATTGAATTCCAACTCAATGATAATAGAATGTGTAATGCTTAATTTTGGGTCCTTACAATATTGGCAGATCATAAGACATGAATCATAAATAAGTAAAATAACATTAGCCATGATATAATTAAATTGTATTGAAATATAAGTTTCTATAATACACATAAGCATATAAAATCATTGCCTTTGTAGTTAAGTCTAATGGATAAGACTATTATAGTGTAATGGGTTCACTCCCAAAACCATCGTAGTAGTCAAGATTCACTCCTAAGACTATCAGAGTGGAAAAATTACCTTAATAAATTGTGTTTACTCTCCATTTAAATCATATTTATATCATGAGATATTTATATTTACCCAATTCATTGGAGTTATGTATAGGTCTCATCCATCTTTGGTTATAATGTGACCACTTTCCTTGGTTATAACGTTACCACCGTCCCTGGTTATAACATAACCACTGTCACATAATGAAAACAATACTTCTATTTTCCACAATATTGTAAAACATTCAACATATTATAACCCATGAAAATAAATGGGTTTAAAAATCATTTCATAAAAGAATAACCCGTGGAAAATAAAAAAAAATTCATAAATATTTCATCATAGCATAACCCCTATAAAATAAATGTGTTTCATAAACATTTCATCATATCATAACTCATAGAAAAGAAGATGGTTTCATAAACAACTATCTATATAAATAATAAGGATGTTATCATTGGATCATATCCCTAGTAATGTTTATATAACATAAAAGGATGCCATATTTGATGGAAAATGGTGTTGAAAGATCACTTGGATCATTCTTGAGGAAAATATCATTATCAATTTGACATAACCATTTTAAAATCTAAAAATTTCCCAAATATTAAGGAAAATTTTTTCTTATAAATGACCCATGAAAAATTATAAATTAATCGTCAAACAATTGATCAATTATTATGGTCATAAATTCTATTCATTCCATATATGTTAAAATAAAACATTCCTTTCACACTTTTAGTGAAAAGGTTAAAAAAGTACCTTGTTTGGAAAATGAAAAGGAGATTCCTTTTAAAACATTTTATAAAAACTAAAACATGGGTATAAATTAATTTAAACCATCATACTATAATATTAAAAATCTTTTTTACAACATTTTTATAAATCATGTATAAGGAAGAAAAATGTTCTGGACCAAATAGTAAAACATAGTCGGTTTTCCTTAAAATTGTTCATTCAGTCTCTTGATTATTTAACAGGAGGGAAATGAAAGAAAAAATTATTCTTTAAGAATCAATATATGAGAATAAAAATTAAAATTATTAATTAGATAATGATGATATAATTTATTATAATATAAATTCAACCATAAATATTTTTGGTTAAAATAAGATTAAATCATTAATACGCTACCACATCGGTAACATATAAATTGTAATCACCATGGAATAAATAAAATTGGATGTATATGTAAATCCACATAAAAATTTTAAGAAATATAATAATACTAATTAATGGTAAATTTATACACCATATAAAAGAAACAACTAATGAATATGGCATGTGTCTCATAGAAATAAAAGTGAGATGAAAATCCCTTAACTTAGGTATGACTTCCTTTATACATATTGTAACCTCCTATATAGTAAATATAAGTTTATTATAAACCTATTATAAAACCATAATCATATATTCCATACCATATATTATTTACTTATTACCTTCTATCACCCATTTTTTAACACTTCTTTATTAAAATCACTATTTCGGGTGATATATGCTTCGTTTTTCAGTTCTAGTTTAGTAATTTTGGTCCTTGTTTTTTTATCATTGTTCCAAAATATAAATAATTTTAATCATAATATAATTATAATATATATTAATTATATACATTTTTATATATTTCCCTAAAATAAATAGATATAAAAGTGAATTACATCATTCAAGGATACGGTAGGTCATACGTACGCATTTACGTTGTTTTCATTTTTTGACAAATTGAATAAAAGAAAGGTATATAATAACACATTTTAAAGAATAATTATTATATCATATATATTAATTAAATCCAAACTTATTAATATCCTTGTTAAACATAAATTAAAAACTAATAACATCAATTCATGGAGATGGTAGTCCATAGGTGTGCATGATCGATATTGTCATTTTCCAACGGTTTAAAATTTAAGAAGGTAGATATGATATTATCATTAAAAAAGTATAATTATTTCATAATTATCATATTTAAACATTAAATCCATCATAATACTCACCCATAAAATATGGTAATGAAAAATTAATTGTATCTCTATGAGGAGACGGTAAGTCATGCGTATGCACGAGTGATACTTTCACTTCTCATTTGATGGAAAATAGGGTGAGTAATGGTGGTTTAATAATCATAATAAAATTTTAGTATATTGAGGATATTGAATTTATTATTTAATTAATAATATAATAGATTTATAATATTTATAAGTATAATTAAAAAGAAAGTGATCGGTTAAGCCCATTTCCTCTTTTTCTAAATAAACCATTTAGATGTCCTCTTAAGGGTTATAATGTTGGTCTTTCTGGATGACCAGAACCTCTAAAATTTGTTTATAGAATTTTATAAGATAACATGGTAGATATTTTTCATTCTATATGGCTCAATGTGGTGTGAATAAGAGAAAGTAAGGGTGCCCTTTTATAATTGAGGGGAGGGGCACTCTTCGTATTTCGTAAAATATTAAATTAATATATATTAATTTTGATGTAAAAATGGCTCCAAATTGATAATATTATAATATAATATCATTAATATTTTAAATACTCTCATCTAATAATATTTGGACAATTTTGAATGTCATGACCCGACCCTACCCGGGCTCGAGCCGCAACTACCCCAAGCCCGCCTCTATAGGCCAAGGGTTGGTGACCAGCGCCGAAGGCACAACAACTCGGGGAGGCCTTTTCCTAAGTACTTGTACACACCCACACGCAGCACACTCAATGAAAAAGTGCATATTAAAAGAAAAGACAAGTAGAGTAAAGTGCAACTGCTATATATAAACCACCAAAAGTGCATCGACCTCTAAACAGTACAAGCAAAGTGCTGAAAAGGAAAAAGGGGCCAAACACGCGCCAAACTAGAAAAGTGACACAAACCGGCAATAGGTAAACAAAAAGAAACAGCTGATGGGTCTCCCACCTGGAACCCGGCCACGACCACCGCACGCGGTCCAAGATCCCAAGCTCCTATGCTCCGCCGAAGTCACGCTCTACCTGTCCGTCATCTGCAAGGGCACACCAAGTACGGGCAAAGCCCGAGCAAGGGTGAGTATAAAAATACTCAGTAGGATACCCCGAAGGCTCTAGGGAGCAATAAAAGAGGTACCGAAGGGTGAGCAGTAGAGAGAATAGGAAAAGAAAAGGGAGTACAACAGAGAGTGCAGTAAAGAGTCCAGCTCAACCCAACAAGAGGAAGGAAGTAGACTCGTCCAGGCACAAGGAGCTGGAAACGGTGAGAAGATGAACTTCCCAGTGAGTCTTCACTACCTATAGTAGGAGAGCAGACTCATCCAACCACGAGAAGCTAGACACGGAAAGCACGCGGCATACCCCGCGCGTCTTCGCCTCTCCTGGAAGGAGAGTAGCCAAAACCCAAGGAGTGGGTACTCGAACAAGGTAAATACATATCCTTATGCTCAGCAAGAAGCCCGAACAACATCGTATGGGGATATCTATCCCGTAGCTCAGCCCAAGGAAAGAGTAGCCAATAGTCCCAGACATAACCCCATCATCGATGCCCAGCATCCCGCATGTCTGCCCTGAACTGAAAGCCAAGGGGCTCAATCACCGCACCTTGACACTATCCGCTTTGGGCAGCACTGACTCGCCTGCACGGTTTTAGATCGTGTCACAAGAACGCATCTCGGTGGGGAAAGTGCCCCTCGAACATGAGAGTTCTAGGGAAATTCAAACCACACCTCATCACTGCCCTGCAGTCAAGAGGTCTCCTCAAAGTCAAGTCGTCACAACACTGACCCGTATAACCAAGTGTCCCACTCCAGTAATCACGGAGGAGAGCCACAGACTAGCCTAGTCGAGAGGACTGAGTCTGGAATGCCAACCGGTGTCCCCACTGCCCAGCCCTACTGGAGGGTAATTCATAACCAGATATCGGGTGACCCACTACCTAGCCCTGCTGGAGGGTAAACCCTAATATATCATCAGGCGACCCATTACCCAGCCCTACTAGAGGGTAACCATAATACATCATCAGGCGACCCACTACCCTGCCCCGCTGGAGGGTAGACCTGGAATAAGTCGACAGGTGACCCACTACCCAGCCCTGCTAGAGGGTAGACCTAGAACTAGACAACGGGCGACCCACTGCCCAGCCCTGATGGAGGGTATGCCCTAAGAGGTCTTCGGGTGACCCACTGCCCAGTCTCTGCTGGAGGGTAGACCCTAAGTGCGTCGGGTGACCCACTACCCAGTCTCTGGTGGAGGGTAGACCCTAAGAGCGTCGGGTGACCCACATCCTAGTCTCTGATAAAGGGTAGACCCTAAAAGTCAGTGAGAAACCCACTGCCCAGCCCCGCTGGAGGGTAAACTTGAAGAAGTCGATGAGTAACCCACTGCCCAGCCCCGCTGGAGGGTAAAACTCAGAACTGCTCTGGCCATCTCTAATGGAGGGTACAACACTGGCCAATCGAACACGGAGTGGGTATCTCACAACCAACCAACTCCAGAACAACTCTCCCAAAAGAGTTTCAGCGCCTATTCCATCACAGGGTCACACTAGCACCGCTACTGGCCGATCCATCGAGGACGAAACCAGGGGAGACCACTCAACCCTGCTGGTCAACAAACGAGCACCGAGCCAGGGGAAAAACTCCACCCTGCTGGTCAAACAAACACATAGAGGGACCCTCTACGTCGCGAGAGGTCAAAGTACGCAAAGCAGAACATGGAATGCACATGGGGCCGACACGTCGTGTGGCCCCACGTTAACCCCAACTGAGCGCACAAACGTCTCAGGTAAAAACCACACGTACCTCCAAGCGCTCTCGTATACTTCAAGAGTATACCTCGTTCCAGCCCATAGTCTATCATGCACACGGCACCCAACGTCAACGCGAAGGCGTGGCGTAACAACTCCAACCTGCCACCTCATCAGCTGAGGCACAGCCAACCACATCTTATGAACCATTTATATCACTCTCCCAAGAGTGCGCGATCACACGCCAAGGGTCCGATACAAACAAAGTAGGGTGAACCACCACTTAAGCACATTCCATGCTTCTGCATTTAACAAGATCATGCAAGAAGATCCGTACAGCCAAACGAATTACACCATTGTAATCCTTGTGTAAAAACACACGAGTTAGACTACTCACTCGCCCGAAATGGTCAACAGGTGAAAAAGGTACTATTCACCACGACCAAACCCGTGTAGGGCCCACCCCAAGATCCCGAAACTGAACCAACAGATCACTCCACTGTGATCCCCTCGGAAAAACACATGGGATTGAGTAATCAATCGCCCAAAATGGACACCCGGTGAAAAAGGTACTATTCACCGTAGCCAGGTCAGGTGGGTCCCACACCACGTCCTCGAAAAAGGTCAGGCGGACTGCGCCATCGTAGAGCTCTCGGAAAAGCACGTCAAATTGACTGCTTACTTTCGTGGAACGGGTACCCAGAGAAAAAGATGCGTTCCGGCGCACCGCACATGAGTGGTGCCACGTGGGACCCGCATCCCAGTCCCGAAACTCAACGAACGGATCACACCGTTGCGATCCTCTCAAAAAAGTACACAAGATGGACTATTCACTCGTCCGAAACAGTCGCCCGGTGATTAAGATGGAAAAATCACCATCGACGCTCAAACGACCCTCGTGGGCCCCGCACCATCGTGCGGAATTACAGTGGGCGGATTGCACCAATTCGATGCCCTCAGAAAAACACCCAACATCGACTGCGTGCACGCCCCGAATGGACGTCCGGTGAAAAAGTCACTAAAAGCTACACAGAGCTCAAAAGACGGGTCGTGGGGCCCACGCCTAAACTCCGGCTTCAACAACCAGAACCACCCTGGAAACCTCCGCTTTGACGCCAGGGTTCCAACACCACTGAAGGTGCTTAAATCGGACGTCGGACGCGTCTGCGCCGCTCAAAACAAGTCCCCCGGAAAATGCCAATTCACATAAAGTAAGCGTCGTTCCATCGAGGCCCCTCATTTCGGGAATTAAAAATTCCCGAAACCATCTCAAAAAGATCGTCTCTGCGTCAGGTCTGCACCGCCACAGACGGCACGCAAAACGAACACCCATGGCGAAAATGATGGGTGTCCGAAGTCGGAGGGGCGAACTCCTCCCCCCTAGACTGGACCGGCCAGGTCCGACCGGTCCGACCGGTCTGGACCGGTCCACACTGGCCGGCCCGCGGCTCACCCGCATGGCCCGGCCGTGGACTCCGAGTCCACACCGCGCCGACCGGCCATGAGGCCGGTCGCGATCCTCCTGGGAGACCCGCCGACCGCGGCTCTCTGTCGTCGTGCGGGGTCACGCGGTGTGACCCCGCCCCGCCGTCGCACCAGCCTGCGCCGACGGCGCCGCGCCTTGCTGCGGCCGGCCGAGGCACCCGGCTGCCTCCTCCGTTGAACACCCACCATCTGCCGCTGCCGAAGCCACCGCCTCCGCCAGGACAGCCTGCCGCTCGCCGGACCGCCGCCCTGGCTCGCCGGAACGCCCCAAAATTTCCGTAAACTTCGCCGGACCGTTGCGGCCTCCTCGTACCTCGGATTTACAAAACGAAACAAGCAATGGAAAGAGGAAAAACTCTACTACGCAATTTATGTGGTTTGGTCAAAGATCCAACAACAATTCGAATGTAAAATTTAGGTTCAAGGGAGGTGCGGGAAAGAAACGCAACAAGATCCTACCTCGTGGGCATTGCCCGGAGCTTCGCCGCCGAACCGCCGCCTTGCCGGAGCCTCCTCACCGGAGACGCCTCGCCGGAGGTGGAGGAGGAGAGGGAGAGGAGGGGCTTCCAGGGGGAAGGGGAAGGAGAAGAGGGATGTGGGTGTGTTAAGCGTTTAAATAGAAAATGCTTAACCACCCGCCCATCGGCCCGAACCCGAACTCCCGACAGGGTCGCGGTTAAGCCTCCCTTGGGGTAAACACCACCTCCCGAGCACAACGGTGGTATCATAATTTTAATCCGAGACCCCATTGAAAAGTTATTACACTTAGCGTCCGAAGCCTCCAAATTACGAAAACGCCCCTGGGGCCATTTTCACAAACGGGTCGCGCCCGCAAAACTTACACCCCTGCTAGGGTAAATGGCACGCTCCAAACTCAATGTTGCCCTCGGTTTTCCAATACGAGCCACCGTTTAAGAGATACTAGCATTTCGCAATTAAACGAATTAATTATTTTATTTAATCCGTTTAACGTTCCATAAGCGGGTGAGGGGTTCAAACATCCCGCGCCGACATGTTTTATGTCGTTCCTAGGGTAAACACCCCATTCCAGACCCATCCGTACACTCAGATCCCTGATCTGGTGCACCGTTTAGGATTTATACCATTTATTTGGCGTTTCCAGTGTGAACGCACTGAAAATTTAATTTCGGCCACTCCGGGGCTCGGAATCGCACGCCGTCTAAAGGCGCTGCTCTGGAATATCATCGAGAATATTCCAAATTCTTTCACAGCAAAAACCGGGTTCTTACATCGAATTAAAATTTTACTCTTACGTTTTTGTTTAAACCTTTGTTAACCCTTTTGACGATTACCATAATATTAATGTTTTACTCTTTAAGGGTTAATAACATTACTATAAATTGAAAAAAACCATAAATGGACCATGTTTGATGTTTAAATCCATATACTATTCATTTTTCTGAATCTAGTATTTTTATTAATTTTATATCATTTAATAAATTATTATTTTTTATAAAATATTATTAATAGAATTTTCAACACTACTTATTTTATTTGACCTTAAATGTATCAAAAAATTGTAGAATTAAAATATAATTATTTAAATCCTCCCTAATATTTCATATATATCTACAAAATTTTTATCACACATTAACTCATTCAAATAATATTACATTTACTATTTTTTTATTAATTGTATAAATACTGCATCGATGTTTCATAATCATTTAAGTCATTATTTAATTACTAAAAACAAAGAAAAAAATTCATAAAAATATAGACACTTAAATTCAATCATAGCTTTCTTTTGTTCCTATGTAGAAACCTAAGAGATATTTAAAAATAAGAGAGTGATATTTTGCATATTTCTTTTCTTTAAATATTATATAATCCATTTTCATGGACAAGTGTCAATTGAACAACTCAATTTCGAGACAAATTTTATTATGATATAATTTATTTCATCCAATAATAATTAGTATAAAATATTATGGACTTATCACTTAATTTTAACCAAGATTTACCTAATTTACCCTTTACTGAGATGATAAATTTTAGCAAGGTTAATTGACCAAAATTTGAACCTATTGATTACAAATATAAAATATATTTAATCAAATCCAATACCTATAAGTGGTGTAAATTAATTTTAAAATAAGTGCACAACTCGTGACAAAGAACACTTTTTAGAAAAAAATTGCATTTTTAAGCATAGAGCTTGGTTTATTCTTATCTCATGCCTAAAAAATATTAAATGAATGTTAAAAAATTTTATTGAATATATAATATATAAATTTCATTAAAATAATTCAAAAATCTTGATCAGTTTAATTAATTAAGATAAAAACATAGTGTGTGTATAAAAAAAGTTTTCAGAAAAATGCCTTTTTACATATAAAATTTTTTTATACTAAATGCAATCATAAAATTGAATCAAATGAATGTAATTGTATTATTTAAAATATAATATAACTAATTTTAGTTATAAACTATTTTAAAATAATATGTAACTTTTTATATTATTAAAACAAAATACAGTTTTCAATAAAAATTAGTATTTTCACTAATCACTGGAAAATCAATCTTTTCAGAAAAGTCCAAGAAATTAAAAATAATATAATTTTGATATGATGATTTTAAAAATGTAGTTAATTTTATAAAATATATTTTTTAAAGGTTTTAAATAATAAATATAATATTTTCTAATAAAAATAATTTTGAACGAAATCTATTTTTTAAGTATAATATAACATTGCTAAAAATTGAATAATTATTTATTAATAATTAGTCAATAAATTTATATTGAGTAGGATAATTTTATACATAAAATAGAGTATTTAATCTTATTAATATATTAAAATTTAATTTCTAATTTATAACGGTCACATAATAATATTGTAATAATATATTATTGTTCATTTAAACTCAGTGTTGCGTGTAATTCATGCTATCAGATAGATTAAATCAATTTCAAACCAAATATTAAAATATTACGGTGTTACATGATGTTTAATTATTACATTAATATAATATACAAAGGATCACAAAAATTAAGATCAATCAGTTTAGTAGTCTTGGAAAACCAAATACATATATGACTTCCATATTACACTGGAAATTAAAAACAATGAATGAAAAACTTTATTAAATCCTTTAAAATAATAAAAATATTATTTATTAATATCAAAAGTAAATGAAAAAAAATTAGTGAGATAAAATGATCTATAAGGGTTATTTATATTGGAATCTATCATGAATAAATAAGGAATAATCAATAAAGAAGAGTGGATAATCAAAACACATGTCATTCAATTAACAACAGTAGTTAAATGAACACCCATGTCTAATATCAATATATAAATCACATGGATAATTAAAACATAATTCTAAATAATGGAAATGTATAAAACCAAACATTCATGAACTTTTCATCAAGTTTGTGGCTAAGTTATTAGGAATATTACATTTAAGTCCTCTCAACCAAGACATCATTCTTAATAAATGGGTTGGTGTAAACCAAATAATAAACTAATGTCTCCACATGTTTTCTATCATGATACATGTCGATGCATTGAGGTGATGTCTCTAACCAAACCCCACCCATCACTTACATTCCATATTCATTCCTCATAATTAATTATAATAATTCATTATAAATCAATAATTATCCATATTAAATCAATAATATTGAACACTGATATTTCCACAATAAATGAAATAAAATACTTAATAAGTTTCCTTTACATGATACTAAATATAGAAATGGTATACGATTGGAACATCGTCAAGGAAATAGAAATTATTTTGAATTTATCCCAGATATTGAAAATATGGACATGAAGGAGAAAATTAATGTCTAATGAATAATAAAGAGTGATAAAGTACATAATTATAATAGAGTGAATGATATAAAAATAAGGTATGATCCATTATTAGTAAAGAATGATATAATACAATCAATTCGTCAAAAATGAGTGTTTTATTGTAAAACCTAGAATTTAGAAAATAAAATATAAGTAATAAATTAAAAATACCAAAAAAGTCAGTCAGAGGTAGACCCCTGACTATTTATTAAAGTAAAAGAAAAGTTGAGCAAGCACGCACTACAAGGCAGAAAACTGATTACATGTCATACACATCATACCCATTATCACCTCCATGATAGACTTCCTCTGCAGTGGATGACTCACATTCTGAGCTTTCATAGTGTTTAAGGATTTTGGCATACTTCCTTCTGAGGTTCAATTTCTCCAACGAGATCAGCTCTTGCGAAGATTTCTTGAAGGACGACCGAGTAGAAAGTGGCTTCAACAAATCATAGTAATCTTTCCTTGGCCTTCGGCTTGTCTTGATGGACACCTCGTTTCCAGACTTCCCCTTCCCATCCTTGAGAAATTTACTATAGGAAGGCCTAACCATCACATTTTCTTTATCACTGCCCGAGACATCCCCCCAATTTTCAAATACCAGGAAATCATGGAAACCATCAAAAACCTCGTTGGAACGTGCATGATGCCTGCTACAGTCAATCACAGCCAAGTATTGTGGTTGTCCCTCAATTTCTTGGCCAACATTCACTTCTTTCATTGCATCAACTGAAATAAGTTGTAAAGAGTTACCTTGTTTCTTTGAGGAACCCACCTCCACATTAGAAACCTCTTCAGGTGCCAATGCTTGAAACTGATTACTTGTCTCAACAACATTTCCAGAAATAGAAGGTTGCATCTGCATCTTAGACCCCTTACCAGAAGGAGATGCAACTTTGGTATGCTTCCAACCATCTGAATTCAACAGCCTCTCATCTTCCTTAGGACCAGCAATGTCTTCAACAACATTAACATCACACCGCCTAATTTCACTATCCTCATGTCCAGTACTGGGAACACACACACCTTCAGGGTGTGACACTATAGCATCATGCCCAGCACCATCTCCACAAGTATTAGCATCCACATTTTCATAACACACACCATACTTGAGGTCCTGCTTTAGCCTCTCAAACACCACCGCAACAGTTGGGTTTCTCAAGTCCAAGCCACCCACACCATTTCCATCCTTAGAAACATAAAAAATCTTCTTCCCCTGGCCAATATCCTTACCACTACACCTTACAAGACCTGAAGAAGCTCCACCGCGACAGTGATCGTCCCAGTGACTCAGGCAATGACACCTCAGACAGTAGTCAACCATAGATTCAAAGACCACATCTTGCTTCCAGCATAATTCTTCACCAACCGAAATCTGAATCCATTCTATTGTTGTATTTGAAGCATCCACCTCCACACAGAGCATCAGGTTGACATGATGACTTACAGACGAAGTGTGAGCATCAGAGCAGAGAAAACGCCCGACCAGATTCCCGATCATACGAATTATAGATGGATTTTGAAATGGAAAAATAAGATGGGGGAGACTTACCCAGGTTTCAATAGAGGGTGAATCCTGATTCATGTAAAGATCAAAACTCCATCGTAGGAGAAAAAATCATCATTCACTACATTGGCGAGGAGCTCCAGACCAAGCGCACACTAAATCTTCCTCCAAGGAGAATCCTATCATCAGATGACACTTGTCAAGAAAACCCACCACCACGCAATCCTTCAGGTCCCATTTACTAAACATGAATCTATAGAAATCATCAACTGAAGGCCTTTGGTTATTGAATCAATCCACCAAGGTCAAGTTCAAGAGACTCAACGCCTTGGAGAACTCCAGAATTGAAATCGAGAGTTTAGGGTCTCTGAGATGCAGATCTGGAACCTTCGAGCTCAAAGAAACTGATTTATAGATATTAAAACATGGTAAAAATGAAATTCGTAAATCAATTAGTAGTATTAAAAAAATTCTTTGAAATATTTTAAATAAAATATAGACATGTAATAAAAAGAGTCGAAAGGAAAACTTCAAAACAAGGTTTTTAAAAAGAAATTTTCTTTCTGGTATATCACTTGATGATTCTTGATCCAAAAAGAGAAGTAATGGAATATAAAAATTGTAACCACAAACATAAACATTGGATAAGAAAATTTATCGGTTTTAAGATATTATGATCAAATAATTTCCCCAATTAAATCCGTATATAAACAATCCTGAAATAAAATGATATTGTAAATGAAATCCCTTACCGCTTTAATAACATTTGAATCAAACCCCCTTAAAAGTGTCAAAATAAATTTAAGTGTTAAACAACATGAATCAATATGAATCAATGATATAATATTTCAAATGGGAAGCATAAATACCATATAAAATAAATTAGTTTCATAATGTAAAAATGTATCGTTGAATCCAAAATGATAATAAATTACCCTTACCATGGGTCTCAACTTTGTTATACTTATTTGATCCTCATGAATAATGAATTTAAATTAATTAAATACTTTATTAAAACATTTTCATATATATTCCATTTTTATGTTACTTTTATAATCATTTTAAATTCATTCATTGGATAGTACTTTCTTACGTCGATTACTTAATGTTGTTCGGTCAATTTCTCCAAAAACAATATTCAGTATATTGTATGTGGTTAAAGGGGTTATGAAATGGTCACATTATATCTATAATTTTAATAATGTTATGAATATAATTTTTATTCATTATATATAATTTTATAATCACCCATGGATGGTGGTATTACAAAAATGAATCACATTGCTCCGTGGTGGTGGCGGTCCACACGTACGCACGAGTGATGTTATAATTTTATAACAGATGGAATGGTAAGAAGGTAGATAATATATTATATTTAAAAAATTAAAATTATTTCACTAATATCATATATATTCATTAACTAAACCATTTAATCATCAAATTAAAATGGTTATGAAAAACAAATTACATCACTATGTGGATATGATAGGTCATATGTATGCATGAGTGATTTTTCCTTTTCCATAAGATGGAAAGGTGGTGAATAAGGGATGATCATATATAATAGTAATATTTAATTGCATATAAGATTATTATTTAATTATATTAACATGGTTATAAAATATATTTAAGGATTTAGAAGAGGAAATAAAATGAAAACACTTAGTTAAGAGTTGTACCTCTTCTTTAGAAAACCACATTGTGTTTAAACATTAAGCCTTCTAGCTTGATCATTTAATGACAAAATATCTTATAGGTCATTTAAAGGAAGTATTTTATTGTATTTTTTTAGTTATTGGTTAAGATAAGTGGATCAAGAGGTGTGAATATTTGATAAGAATTGGTTCCCTTTTAAGTGAGTGAAATGATACACTCAGAATTACTTAAAATATTAAAATATAATATATATCATAATCAAGAAAATTGGAACCAAATGGACATAATTTTGAAGTTAGGAAATTATAATGTATAAATATCTTAAATAAATAAAATTTATACATGTTTAAGTTTCATTTTAAACCATATTATTTTGTTTTACCCCCCCCCCCATTAACTCTTTTTAACCTTAATTGTAATACCACATTTTTTAGCCTTAAAGGGTCATAAATTTACTTCTAACTTGAAAAGTGACTCAAAATAGTCAATGGATGAAATTTTAGAACATTTAAAATCCCAATTTTCATCTTAAAATATTTTTTTAATTTTAAATAATTTAATAAAACATTTTTTATCATAAAAAATGTTAAAGTATTTTTTGGGAATATTCATTTAATTTGACTTCAAATACATCAATAAATAATTGGAATTAAAATATTAATGAATTTAATATTAATTATAATTTAAAATTATCTATGAAATTTTTTTAATTTCATAATTCATTCAAAAAAATATAATTTTATCATTCTTAAAATCATTTACCTTAATTTTTCTACTTCTTACACGAGCAGTGTATCAGCATTTTATAAGAGTTTAATGTAATTATATCAACTCTAAAAATTTAAAAAAAAATAAAATTAAAATAATATATTAATATTACATCAATCCATTTATAATTAATATTAAAATATTTTTATCCTGATTAAAATATATTGTATATTTAAAAAAAAGAGTGACAACTTGTATTTATTCTTCACTTAAAATAATATAAATGTCATTATTAATGTAAAATGGAAAAAAAGCCACATATCTGAAGTTAGTATGGATACGATAGAATTACTCTAATAAAATTAAATAAATTAAAGTTTTTGGTTGATTTTTTAGAACTTATCTCATAGTTTTATCCTTAAATAACCTTTTTTCCCATTATCATTATGATAAATTTTTATCATGGTTACTAATCATTATGACTAAAAATGAAATTGAAATAATTACCAATTTTTAACCTCCTAAATCCAAGTATGCAATCCATTTTTTATGATTCAATTTATAAAAGTGTGATAAACAATTTTAATATAAATTAGTAAAATACAATGAAAAATAGTTTAGAAAATTGTGTTTTTAAGTATAAAAATGAACTTATACCAAAATAAAATATAATGTTGATTACTATGAAATTATTTATATTATTCTTAAAAATGGATCTCATATTACTTTAAAAAAACTCAAAATAAAAATTAGACATTAAAAATACTTTATTTAAAAGAAATAAAAAACATATTTTCAAAATTTGACATTTTTCACTTATCAAACAAAAATAAATATTTCCAATGAAATCCCAAAAAATCATTTTAATACTATTAAAATATAATTATTTCAAAAAAATCTATTTTTTCAAATAAAATTTCTAAAATTAGAAGTAATTAATTATAATATCTTCACAAAATTCAATAAAAATCATTTATGAAGAAAATGTATTTTTTTGTGGCATAAAATGACTTTACTATAAATTGAGTACCTATTTATTATGCCTTTATAACATCCTATCTTTAGAACCACTAAAAAGGTTCCTTGATTTAGTTCTCCACGTGTCCTTAATTGTTCCTCCTCATAGGCTAGAGGCTGCTGACTAGTAGTGAGGGTATAATGATCGTATGATGGGAGACTATACCCTCTGGATCAGTAATAAATACAGTGGATGAAATAATTAATAAAATAAATAGTGAATGGAAATTATATATTTTATAGTTAATAATAATATATAACGTAGTCAATCATAAATAAACATTCATGCATGGACATGCTGATTCATAATACAATCATACATCACACAACATATACATACAAGAGGACTAGACTGACAAGTATGAATAAACAAAAAACCCTAGGTATCTATTGTACATGATCATCCCCTAGATCCATATCAAATACATTTCCATAGTACAGAAAAAATAAGAATCATTAACCAAGTCCTAACTTTTTGTCAGGGGATCTGTTTGGGTACCAATTGGTGGCCCGAACAAGGTGTGAGTAAAAATAAGTAGGCCGCCATCAATGTTATATAATTATATTTAGTCTGTGAGTATAAAATAATGTAGTGTTCACGTATAATAAACAATGAAATAAATAATAAATGTAATAAATTTGGGATTAAGTTCCTCAAAAGACACCTAAACGATCATACATGCTTCAGCCTAAGTTGAAAAATCTATGAACATATGTCGTCATATATATATATTCATGTGTGTAAACTTGTATATTCAAATATATATATGAACTAGTGAGTACCCAAGCCCTTAGAACAAGGAATCCAAAAAATGATAATATGATAAGGATCTCATTTTTTATAATGGGGCATAATCCCAAGCTTCTAAGTAAGAGATATGGAGTTCAATGCTCGATAATACTAATCAGATATGTCAACCACCATGTCCAACAACCTAATCAAGGGTCATGAAATGTTATGTTCAAAAACCTAAAATTATGTGAAATTCCATGTCCAACATCCAAGGCCAAGGGGGTGTGAATAATCATATCCAACAACCCCAACCAGGGTCTCTCAATAATAATCTAGTATAAAGTAACCCCACTTTCCCTATAAGTCTATAACTGAGGAGTTCTGTAAAGAAGAACCGAGGAATCACTAAATACACAGTGTAATTTCATTTTTATATTGAATTTAACATTTAAAAACATTCCATGAGAACAACCATGTCATAATATAATTCATTGAAAAGGAATAAAATACATACCTCTATAAATTCAAACAATTAATTTAAACCCTATGGTTATCTATGATTCCTTGGGATCCCTTTAGACTGAATGTATTTCTTTTATACAAAGTGATTCCCTTGGCCTACATCACTTTCTACCTCCTTTAATCCTTTTTTAGGGCTCTTCTCCCTCTCCTGGTTAATAAAAATTAAGTTTTAGTCAATCAAAACAATTCATCACAATATAATTCATTAAAAAATCAACTTAATTCGGTTTATTTTATTAACCTAATTAATTTTTAAAGACAAGGGTTAAGTATCAGGGGGTGTATCAAACACACCTAACAATTCATTTCATTCTATTTATAAATTTTTTTACAAGTGATAGAGAAAATTGACATGGAAAGCCATTAACATTTAATCTAACCTTTCAATTAATTTAGTTTAGTATCTTTCAACTAAATTTACAATCTAATACCACCATAGGAGGCTGATTCGTTGTATAGGCATTTATAAATGTGCCAATATATTTAAAGAACAAACCCAAGGGGTAGTTTAATCAAAAGGTTGTGATGGTAGACATTAATATGTAATTTGGATACACATTAAGAGGTGGTTTGGGTTGAGGTCATTAACCTCAAACTATGTAAGGGGTCTAAGTAACATCAAGGTTATAATCTAAGGATTTAATTTAATTTATTTAAAATTTTAAAAAAAACACATGGAAATTCTAGTTGTGTGGAATAATGGTTCATTTTATAAACAGAAAAACCTTAATGGAAAGATATGTAGGAAACATAACTTATACCAAAGAAGCTTTACTTATCCAATTTTGATCTCAAATGAGAGAAACTAGAATAGAAAAAAAACCAACAAAATAGGGTAAATGAGATCTCATAGAAATAAAATTCAATATGATGAAATAAAATGAGATAAGAAGAAATATTGATGATAGAATAACTAATGGTGATCCAAAAATACTGATGAAATTTGATTTAGACACTCGATGAAGGAGTTCTCCCAAATATAAGGAGGGAGGAAAATGGAACTCTCGAGAAAGATGTTGTGTGTGGGAATAAAGGGGGAAGAGAAGAGGGGAAAAGATAAATAAGGTAAGGAAAATGGTCATTTCTATCCCCTTTAATGAGCCACACAGTTTGACCGCATTGTTTGAAAAATCGTATGCCAACCATGTGGTGACACTATTTAAGAACCTCCAAACTGCATGGTTTCCTTGCATAGTTTACCAATCATAAAATTCTACAACACAAGAACACATCTACCTCACACGGTTATAGTTAAACATTAATAAAAATGTGTTCCAACCATGAATGGTCCCTATACACACCTTCACTAAGTTTCATGATTTCCCCTATGGTGCCACATAGTTTCGACAACCATATCCTTATATAAACAAGCCACACTATTTGGGCCACATGATTATCACTAATTGTAAGAACCTGGTTCTTATTTTTGGGGTATGGGCTTCTTCTTTTTCCTTTTCCTTAAGTGCTTTGAGAAAATATGGAAAATGGGGGAAAATCCTAAATTTTGGAACTACACGCTGTGTACTTTTCCACACATTGTGTACTTTTGGCCGTGTTGGGATGAGTACACGGGGCATGTAGCCATGTCGGCGATGAGGGGTGTAGGAACTGACTACACACCATGTAGTGGTACCTTACACACCATGTAGTCAATCAGCAGGCTTAAACAGTAAGGCGGTGGAGTCGCCGCCAGCTGGGCGACAGTAAACACCGTGTACTCAGGAGTACATGTCGTGTACTCATGTCGACGGATGAATAGTGTGGCGGTGCCGCCAAATGAACAGTTAAATGAAAGAAGTACACGCCGTGTAATCAAAAGTACATGCCGTGTACTTTGTTTTTTCGGCTTAAAATAGGCAGTAGCCTCCTCATTTGGCAGATGAGACACTTGAGCCGATTTGGAGCCAAAGGAGGAGGCCAGACCTTTGAAGATCTGTTGGGTGTTCGTCTGGAATCCGATTCGGATTTGGAAGATCTTGTTGGAACCGTACGGGTAATCCCTCTCCTCTCCTGGTACCGTTATTACCAATTCTTCTCCTAACGTAAGTTATTTACGTTTGAATGCGTTTTTTTCTTCGTTAGATCTATGCCATTCTTGGGCGTTTCTGGAGTCGACATTCGGGAAGAACGTTCGTTGGCGTATAAGGTAGGTGGCTTGGTGTTTATTTTTCTAACTTCCATGTGTTTTGTGCATTTGTGTGCCACGAACCCATGTTGGGGTGTCGTTTGGCTGAGGTCGTTGCTATATTAAACACCTAGAATTGATTAGGTATTTAATTATGATATTAAAATGATGGTTGGGATCATTGCTTGGATCCAGGACCACCCCGGGGGGTGTGTTCCACTGTTTAGCCATTTGGCCAGGATACCCGAGGCTATGCCTTTAAATTATTAATTGTAGAATTTCCTTTAGAGGAATTGCTTGTTTACTACTTGTTTACCTTTTGGGTATGGCCCGGTTACCTGTTAGCCTGAGGGCGTTGTTGTGATTAGCTTGTGGGAACTGTACTGTTTTTGCCTGAGGGTGTGGCTGTTTTAGCCCGATGGTTGTCGTTACTTCACCTAAGGGCAACCTTTCGTGCCTGAGGGCTTGACTTCTGTGCCAGAGGGAGACACCTCCTATGCCTAAGGGAAATTTATGTTACGCTTGGGGGAAATACCTGTGGGTTGGATTCTGTATAGCTTGAGGGCATAGTTCACTATATAAGCCTGAGGGCAAGATACTGGTTGGCCTGAGGGCTTGGTGATGTTGAGCATAGAATGATACTAAATTAAATGTATTAAAATAATAGTGTCAATTAAATTGTTAAGTTAGTTACTTTCAGTACTTCTTACTTTATTGCATTTTACTATTGCGCACTGTTGTTGCATGCTTACACGCAGTTGGGCACGGGCCTTTGGTGGGTGCCTACTAAGATATATTTCTCACACCCTATTTGGGTCATGCTTTTCGGCCCAAACAGATTACGTTTTTACAGGTTTGGATTGGGGCAAGAGTCCCTATACAGGTACTTGATTGTTACTGAGGAGTAGGAGGGCATGGGACTGGGCCTAGGCTCGCAATGTCGCTACCAGCTGTTTTGTTTTTTTTTCTATTTGTACTTTGTATTGTATTGTACTGCTATGTAACATGTTCTGGTTGTTTTCCTATAACTTAAGACATGTTTCACCATTTTCTATATACTATTGGTTATATACACTATTGTTGTTTATTTTAGTTGTTTGCGATTTACTGCTTTCGCTGTTTGATGTATGTTTTATTTTGTATTCCGATGTGCTACACTTTGACAAATGAGGGCATAGTTTCCCCACTATCAGACCTGAGCCCTCGCTACTAGTCGGCAGCCTCTGGCATTTGGGGAGATGTGCTTGAGGTCACGTGGAAAACCGGGTTCGGGGCACCCGTTGAGTGGCACCCAGGTCCGGGACGTTACAAAGTGGTATCAGAGGCGGGTTCTTTTCTTTGACTTACTATTTGGAGCCGTAGTCAGGGATAGGATGAACGGTGGTTGGTAATAAGTTGTGCCCAGGCGTAGCTAACCCGTGTACAGGTAAAAGCTAGTCTACCTCGTATTTTTCATTCTTTTGATTTTTCAATTTTACGGCTGATATGTTTTCACCGTTGGGTGACGCACTTTGAGATTGTACTGGTTATAATTTATCTATGTGTTCTATTTATTTTCAACCCGATGAGATGAGGTTATGCCGTCTCATGCATCATATAGGCACATTCTAGATATCACATTCCATGAATAGTTTCCATGCCATGTAGGTGCATTAGAAATTCACATGTTGCTATGATAGTTGTTGTGCTAGAAAATCATGCTGTTGTGATAGCTGCTTGATAAATACCTGCCTTGTGATATGGTATTTTTTTGTTTGAGCTTGTTTATAGAATGGATGCCAAACTTCGGTTTTTGGGGAGTATGGGCCCCCATTGACCAGAATTTGGTGGATCATTGACTGTTTATTGGTTATAGCACATATAAGATGTCAAACTTTTATTTTTCGGCAGTATGGGACTTCACGGATCGTAATTTGAAACTTAGGTGTTGTTTTACGGTATTTTCTGGGTTTTGGGGAAGTTTCTGAGGCATAGAGTCTAGAAAACAAGTATACACGCCATGTAGTATTTTTATACACGTCGTGTATGTTCTTCTCTTCAGGAGGAAAAATGAACTTTTTGAGTACACATCGTGTACCCGGAGTACACGCCGTGTAGTCTCTTCCCGTGTCACAAACCATGTGGGCGGAAACACGGGGTAAGGAAGGGCTTGGGTAAAATGCTTCGTGTACCGAATAGACACATTGTGTAGTGTGACCTGGGGACTCGGCCGTGTAACTAAAAACACGGGTCGATATAACCGTTCCTTGAACACATCGTGTGCCTTTGGGGACACGTCGTGTAGTAGTGTCTGAGGACAGACCGTGTGGAGTTAGCTGTGTGGCTGGGAAACAGGGTAGTGTATATGTAGTGTGCGGGTGTAACACGTCGTGTAGTGTCAAGCTGAGTAGTTGGCCGTGTCACAGATGACACGGGCAGTTGGAAAATAACATCGTACACGCCGTGTAGATATTATAAACGCCGTGTAGTTTTGTTTAACGGGAGCCATGTGGCTTGGCCATGCAGAAGGACCCGGGCAGGGGAAGGGTAGTCAAGTACACGACGTGTAGTCAGTGTACACGCCGTGTAGTCTTGTTTTGAAAATTTTGAGATGCTTTCTTCCTCTTGTTCCCTTGTGGTTCCTTCACTTTCAGCCATAATAATCTTGAATATAAGGCATGATTTTGACCCTGTAGTGTCATGCCGCCTAGATGACCGTGAGTTGTTCGCCAAGAGAGCGGTGACGATTATACTCTGGAGATGGTGGGCCATGGGCTACCAGTTGATCCTCCGGTAGAACTAGATGCGGCGCTAGCTGCTATACCGGACATAGGCACGGAGGCGCAGTTCCATGAAGGCTTTATGCAGTTCATGCAGACCTTTCAGGGAACACCACAGGATGCTACATCTATGGCAGAGCTTACTCGTATCTTCCAGCAGCAGCATCCGCCCACGTTTTCAGGGGATGGAAGACCGCAGGCTGCGGAGTCTTAGATAGGATCGATGCAGACTATTTTTGAGCATCTTGAGATGCCTCCAGGACGGAGGGTCAAGCTCGCGACTTACGTGTTGCGTGATTCCACCAAGAGGTTGTGGGATGTTACCACCCAGTCAGAGCATCATAGATACATGGCATGGGTAGATTTTCAAACAGTCTTCTATGACTTCTTCTTTCCCGAGACGCTGAGGGCATATAGAGCTCAAGATTTCATGAATATGTAGCAGGGTGCTATGTCAGTGATGGACTATTCTGCTTGCTTTACGGAGCTTCAGCTTTTTGCACCCATACTAGTGGGTGATGAGACGTTGAGAGCCAGATGTTTTGATGATGGTCTTCGGTATGACACCTGAGCACTGGTAAATGTTTTCAGGTTGCCTACTGTACACGCGATTGTGAATCAGGCACTGATTATATAGAGGAACCTGCGGGAATCTGGTGGTGTGGTCCAGGGCGGTTCAGCACCAGTTACTGGTACTATTTCTACTAGCAAGAGGAAGAGACAGATGGACTTCTCTCAGGGTGGCAGTACCAGCCAGGCAGCTTCTTCAGGTAGTCCGATCATGTGCTACCAGTGTGGCAGAGAGGGACACAAGAGACCGCAGTGTCCACGATACCCAGTGGAGTGCCGAGCTTGCGGCAAGATGGGTCATTTGCAGCGCTTTTGCAGGGCGTATCCACTGATGTCTAGTGAGAGGGGTTCTGTGCAGACTCCGCGAGCGGGGGCAGGACCAGTGGCTTCATACCAGTCGGGGAAATGGAATGCGTTAGGGCATGCAGGAAGAGATGGTGTTCGTGGCCGTGGTAGCCAGACACCAAGATCGCAGAGTTAGCAGGGCGGGACAGCTCAGGGTATCCAGGTTGTGTCACAGGGCCGCAGCACTGGGCAGGCATATGCAGTGCAATAGACCCAGTAGGAGCAGGATCCCGGACCTTCGACAGTCAGAGGTACTATTCTAGTAGCTTTTGTCTTATCTTCAGTACTTTTCGATACGGGTGCTACACATAGTTTCATATCAGTACCCATTGTGAAGATCCTTGGGCACGGTATTTCTTCTTCTTCTGATATCATGAAGGTAGACACTCTTTTGGGGATAAGAACGGCTGGTGTGCGTCAGTGTAAGGAGTGCCCCCTTGAGGTTGGAGTGTGTCACTTCCTTTGGGACCTCTATGTCTTAGAGATGACGAGCTATGAAATCATTCTCAGGATGGACTGGTTGGTTCCCTATCGATCCTTTGTAGACTGCTATCATCGCAGGGTGCGTTTCACGTCACCAGAGGGAGGAGATATTCTATACAAGGGCGAGTGGGATGTTCAGGCGAGTTGAGCTGGACCAGAGCATCGTGGGCGAGGTGGAGTCACAGCCCAAATTGCGAGTTTTTATCTGGATGATCAGGGGACTTGTCAGATGGATTTCCCTCCAGTTTTTGATCATTTCAAGGATGTCTTCACAGACGACTTTTCAGTTCTACCTTCAGTGCGTGAGGTGGATTTCTCTATCGAGCTTGTGCCAAGAGCAGCACCGGTGTCCATTCCTCCTTATAGGATGGCCACGCCCGAGTTTCAGGAGCTTAAGAGGCAGTTATAGGAGCTACAGGTGAAAGTTTTTATCTGACCTAGTACTTCTCCTTGGGGTTCTTCGATCCTTTTTGCGAAGAAGGCGGATGGTACACTCATACTTTGTGTGGATTATCAGAAGCTGAACCAGTTAACGGTTAAGAACCGATATCCGTTGCCGAGGATAGATGATCTGTTTGATCAGCTTCGTGGAGCACGACTATTCTTGAATATTGACTTGAGATCCGAATATCATCAGTTGCATGTTAGACCATCTGATATACCTCTCACAGCTTTCAGGAGTAGGTATGGTCTATATGAGTATACGGTTATGCCGTTTGGACTGACGAATGCGCCAACAGTTTTCATGGATCTGATGAATCGTCTGTTTCATCCGTATCTTGATTCTTTTGTGGTAGTATTCGTGGATGACATCTTGGTGTACTCTCACACTCGACACAACCATGCCACCCATCTTGAGATCGTAATGAGTACACTGAGAGAGCAACAGCTATATGCTAAGCTCTCAAAGTGCCACTTTTGGATGGACCAGATTCACTTCCTAGGTCATATCATCTCAGAGGCCAGAGTTTCAGTAGACCTAGAGAAGGTGAGAGCAGTAGTTTCTTGGGAGCAGCCTAAGAACATGTTTGAGATACTGAGTTTCTTAGGGCTGGCTGGATACTACAAGCATTTTATACAGAACTTCTCCTGCTTAGCAGCGCTGTTGACGGGCTTGACTAAGAAGGGTGTGAAGTTTATTTAGTCAGAATCTTGCGAGATAAATTATCAGGACCTGAAGGGAAGTTTGACATTAGCACGGATCCTAATACTCTCAGAGTAGGGGAAGAGCTATACAGTTTACTGTGATGCATCAGGGATTGGGCTAGGAGCAGTGTTGATGCAGGGTGATCGAGTCGTTGCGTACAGGTCTCGGCAGTTGAGGCCACATGAGAGGAATTACACGATGCATGATCTCGAGTTAGCTGCAGTTGTACATGCATTGCGCTGTTGGAGACATTATATGTTGGGAGAGCATTTTGTGGTTTTCATCGACCACAAAAGCCTCAAGTATATCTTTACTCTGTGTGACCTAAATCTGAGGCAGAGAAGGTTGTTTGAGTACCTACAGTCCTTCGATTTTGAGCTTGCCTATACACCTGGAAAAGATAATGTAGTAGTTGATGCATTGAGCAAAAAGACTCAGATACAGGTAGTGCAAGAGGCCAGTGGTGAGTAGCATCTCATGGATTTGTTCTCTGAGATGCATCTGGAGGTGCATGACAGTCAGGGGAAGGCTTATCTTTCTTCTTTAGCTTTGACTTCTACCCTCCTGGATTGAGTGAGGATGAGACAGCTATCTAATCTAGAAGGCCTAGTTCTATGGGAGTCAGTGGAAAGTGAGGACACTCCTCCCGATTGGACGATAGGCGATGATGAGGTTTTGCGTTTCCATGGACGAGTATGGATTCTAGGGGATATACGCAAGGAGATGATGCGGGAGTTCCATGCTTCATCTTGGGCAATTCATCCTGGGGTTACCAAGATGTACTGAGACTTGAGACGTCAGTACTGGTGGCCGGGTATGAAGGGAGAGATAGCTGGTTTTGTTACGAGGTGTTCCACCTGTCAGCAGGTGAAGGCAGAGCACCAGAGGCCAGCTGGGTTGTTACAGTAGTTTCCCATTCCAGAGTGGAAATGGGATGATGTCACGATGAATTTCGTAATGGGATTGCTGATGTCACCTCGAGGAAATGACATTGTGTGGGTTTTTGTGGACAGACTCACGAAGGTAGCTCACTTCTTGCCGATCAAGGAGACCTTCAGTGTAGATGATCTCGGACGACTGTATATCCGAGAGATCGTACATCTTCATGGGGTCCCTCATTCTATCATTTCGGATAGGGTCGCCCGCTTAACATCTTGTTTCTGGCAGAGTTTTCAGAGGGCGCTGGGTACACAGGTGCTTCTGAGCACAGCATACCACCCTCAGACAGATGGCTAGTCAGAGCGTACGATACAGGTGCTTGAGGACATGTTGCGTCCATGCGTCCTATACTTTGGGGGATCTTGGGAGAAGCATATACCCTTATTCAAGTTTGCCTATAACAATATTTTTTAGGAAACTATTGAGATGGAACCATACGACGCTTTATAGGGTAGGCCATGCCGATCACCTTTGTGCTGGTTAGAGGCAGGTGAGGCAGCTTTACTGGGGCCACAGCTCGTGCAGGAGACATCTGAGCAGGTCCAGTTGATTTAGAAGCAGATGGCTGTTGCACAGTCTCTTCAGAAGTCTTATGCTAATCGTCGCAGATGACCTTTGGAGTTCGTGGCTGGGGATCAGGTTTTCTTGCGTGTTTCACCAAGGCTGGGACACAAGCAGATCAGGAGACAAGGTAAGCTTTTACCAAGGTATGTGGGACCATTCGATATTCTAGAGAGAGTCGGGCTGGTTTCCTATCGGTTACAGTTACCATAGTGGCACCAAGCCATGCACGACGTCTTCCACGTGTCTCAGTTGCATCACTATCATTCAGACATGTCTCACGTCTTTCAGCCTGAGGAGGTTGATCTTCAGCATGATGCGTCCTTTGAGGAGCATCTCATCCATATCGTTGACAGGATCATGAAGGTTCTCCGAGGCTAGTCAGTTCCTCTTGTATGGGTGCTATGGCAGCATGGCCGAGTGCAGGACGAGACCTGGGAGCGGGAGGCCGACGTACGTGCTCAGTTTCCAGAGTTTTTCTGAGCTTTATCTTCACCACCCTTGGAAGGGAATATTGGGGATGAATTTCTATAAGGGGGGAAGTTTGTAAGAACCCGGTTCTTATTTTTGAGGTACGGGCTTCTTCTTTTTCTTTTTCCTTAAGTGTTTTTGAGAAAATATGGAAAATGGGGAAAAAGCCTAAATTTTGGAACTACACGCCATGTACTTTTCCACACTCCATGTACTTTTGGCCGTGTTGGGATGAGTACACGGGGCGTGTAGCCATGTCGGCGACGAGGGGTGTAGGAACTGACTACACGCCGTGTAGTGGTACCTTACACGCCGTGTAGTCAGTCGGCAGGCTTAAACAGTAAGGCAGTGGAGTCGCCACCAGCTGGGCGAAAGTACACGCCGTGTACTCAGGAGTACATGTCGTGTACTCATGTCGACGGATGAACAGTGTGGCGGTGCCGCCAAATGAATAGTTAAATGAAAGAATTACACCCCGTGTACTCAGAGGTACACGCCGTGTACTTTGTTTTTTTAGCTTAAAACAGGTAGTAGCCTCCTCATTTGGCATAGGAGACACTTGAGCTAATTTGGAGCCAAAGGAGGAGGCTGGACCTTTGAAGATATGTCGGGTGTTCATCTATAATCCAATTCGGCTTCGGACGATCTTGTTGGAACCGCACGGGTAAGCCCTCTCCTATCCTGTTACCGTTCTTAACAATTCTTCTCCTAACGTAAATTATTTACATTTGAATGGATTTTGTTCTTCGTCAGATCTATGCCGTTCTTGGGCATTTCTGGAGTCGGTGTTCGGGTATAACGTCCGTTGGCGTATAAGGTAGGTGGCTTGGTGTTTATTTTTCCAATTGTTGTGTGTTTTGTGCATTTTTGTGCCACGAACCCATGTTGGGGTGTCGTGTGGTTGAGGTCGTTGCTATATTAAACACCTAGAATCGATTAGGTATTTAATTATGATATTAAAATGCTGGTTGGGATCGTTTCTTAGATCCGGGACCACCCCAGGGGTGTGTTCCACTGTTTAGCCATTTGGCCAGGATACCCGAGGGTATGCCTTTAAAGTAGTAATTATAGAATTTCCTTGAGATGAATTGCTTGTTTACTGCTTGTTTACCTGTTGGGAATGGCTCGGTTACCTGTTATCCTGAGGGAGTTGTTGTGATTAGCCTGTGGGCACTGTACTGTATTAGCCTGAGGGTGTGGTTGTTTTAGCCCGAGGGTTTTCGTTACTTCACCTGAGGAAAACCTTTCGTGCCTGAGGGCTTGAATTATATGCCTGAGGGCGAAACTTCCTACGCTTGAGGGAAATTTCTATTATGCCTTAGGGAAATAACTACGGGTTGGATTCTGTATAGCCTGAGGGTGTGGTTCACTATATTAGCCTAAGGTCAAGATACTGGTTGGCCTGAGGTCTTGGTGCTATTGAGCACATAATGATACTAAATTAAATGTATTAAAATAATAAAGTGGTAATTTGATTGTTAAGTTAGTTAATTTCAGTACTGCTTACTTTATTGCATTTTACTATTGTGCACTGTTGTTGTATGCTTACACGCAGTTGGGCACGGGCCTTTGGTGGGTGCCTACTGAGATATATTTCTCACACCCTGTTTGGGCCATGATTTTCGGCCCAAATAGATTACGTTTCTGTAGGTGTGGATAGGGGAAAGAGTCCCTATACAGGTACTTGACTGTTGCTGAGGAGTAGGAGGGAATGGGACCGAGCCTAGGCTCGCGATGCCACTGCCAGCTGTTTTTTTTTTTGGATTTGTACTCTGTATTGTATTGAACTACTATGTAACATGTTCTGGCTATTTTCCTAGAACTTAAGACGTGTTGCACCATTTTCTATATACTATTTGTTATATACACTACTGTTGTTTATTTCAGTTGTGTATGATTTACTGCTTCTGCTGTTTGTTGTATGTTTTATTCTGTATTTCGATGTGATACACTTTAACAAATGAGGGTATAGTTTCCCCACTATCAGACCTGGGCCCTCGCTACTAGTCAGCAGCCTCTGGCATTTGGGGAGACGTGCTTGAGGTCACGTGGTTAACTGGGTTCGGGGAACCCGTTGAGTGGCACCCAGAACCAGGATGTTACACTAATCATGTGCCAATCGTGTCCCCCCATCTATTTCTCTTAAAACAAATATTTCAAAGGCCAAAGCTCCAAAAACCTAGTTGAACAACCAATTCACCTCTCAAACCTTAAACTCCATCCAAATATGAAACTTTTAAACCTTCCAACTCTAATAATTATGTTTTAAAAATCAGATTAATATTTGATTGATCCACCAAACAAAAAACTAAAATTTCTTCAAAAAAAATCAACATGTCCAAAACATGGGATCCTATAACCTCCCCACCTTAGAAATTATCATCCCTAATAATCACTTTTGGATTGTGAAAACATCACCTGGCCAACTTGGGTCATAAATTATCTATCAAACAGTCGTGTTTCTTTTCTAAATGTGGAATGCACCTCCAAGAGTCACTTTAACAGTACAACGCTAAACCCTCTAATGAAAGATCCAATGCTCGTAACCACTAATGAAATATTAAGATGGTACTTTCCCAAGCCTATCTAACCCAAGTAATGATCGTGTTTCTGAATATTTTATCCATTTTCCTATAGTGCTCCCCACCATTGATTCCAGATATTAATAGAAAATTCTAAGTCATGATACTTTAACGATTGGAATTTCCTATTAAATCACATCATCAACGTCTTAATGATGCTCACAAATCATGATTATTATCTTGTTAAACTACATAACGCATGAGAAAATATCATTGGTCCACATTTGTATCTCAATGATCAAATTTTGATGGACAAAGGTTACTCTATTTTCACCAAATTTTTCTAAAGAATCCACATCCATCCTTTTCACTACACCCATTTATACCTAGTGGAGTTCTCAATGAAATTCCTCCCTGACTGCCTAAAACCATTCAAGATAACTAAAATCAAACCACCACCTCCAATTATTTTTAATAATGATCGGCTTTAGTAGCTAATGCATCATTAAAACCCAAATCCAAAATTCATTATTCCAAGGTTTATCGAGAATTGTTCCAAGCCTGATCACCAAATATTGTACCCAACTTCCAATGATGTCTCCTGATCAAACCATACCTAGATTATCTATGTTGTCTTGTCTCATCATGAACACTATTTTATTCCCAATTCAGTATCCTTGGATCTCCACAAACCATTCTGGGCCTAACACCCACAAATGGACTTCCCCCAAGTCCATATATGAACTTTTAACTATAATCAACTCAGAAAACTATTCGTACACTTCTCTATTTATCCAACATAATATGAATGCCATAATGATCATCATAAAATTCGTCACAAGGCCCTATGAACCTTCTCACATGACGGTCTCCCTCCAATGATGGACAACCCTCTCCCCACCTTGGGAGAATCCTTGTCCTCGCACCAGTGAAACCATATCCTAAATACCATATCCCATGACCTGGACATAGTAATTGGCATGGTTAATTTCCTTCTCATCCCTTAGAACTAATGAAAACATCATACATCACCCATTCATGCTTGATGATAATGGATCCCAAGGAATTTCCAAAATTAAAAACATAACAAGGGTCACTAAACTTAAATAGACAATGGTATACTACGCACCATCAAGATTATTTTAAAACCACTCCTCAAGAATATATCCCAAGGAGACCTCTCATCTAATTAGAAAAATATAGCTAGGTATCTTGGTGTATAGCTGACACTCTTAGCATACTTAGGACGATGTTAAGATATTGGGCATGATTGTCTCTAAACTAGGAGTACACTATGATTTCCTTGATAGTTGTGTATAAATATTATTGATCCATTATTTGTTAAAATAGGTTATTCATGCCATTAACTATCCACTGACACTGCATCTCCTAAAAATTCATATCAAGGTTCACTCACAGGTCAACCATCTTACAAAATCTTGTTCACTTTCTATGTTAGCCCTCATAACATGGTCACTTTCCATAAATTCTTACCAAAGATATGGGCCATGATTCCCAGAATCATCACATTCGAAACCATCAATCCTCATACCATGACCATCCACTCATCAAAATTACATTTCAACCAATTACCACATGAAAATGATGAGATCTAAACTTGCCATACACAATGGGTGTACATCACGTATAACCTAGTCTAAGACCCGACTCACGATTCTATGAATCATTTACTATAAAGGATAAGTTGATCATGTTATATGGAACATTAGTATCATTAATATAGAAGTCCCATTAGAAATTATCATCAAAATATGTCACCTACCTATGCCATGATTCATCAAACGACTACCCATCTCATTGTGTTATTTTAAAAATTAATGTGTCAACTTCAAAAACACTAGTTAATTGGGCTATGCATCTAAACAGTCATGCCCAACAAAGATACTTTCAAAAAACAACACTCAAGGTGATTACTTAAAAAAATGCATCATTATTCATAAATTTCAAAAATTGATAATCTACCATGAATCATCCATGAAACGAGTGTAAAACCAAGATCAGTTACCTTAAGGAAAACGTAAACATAGTCCAATATCTATGGTGGGTTTCCCTCATTCAAAATAACTTTTATGACTCGCTAAGTTTCGAGTAAAATATAATAGCCTCTAGGAATCCCACCAATACTACTGATCAAAATAAAAATAGGGCCACTAGTTTCTTCAACTGATCCCTAAGGTTATTCAAAGAAGAATCATATCCCAATTAGGGGCCCCTATTATATAGAATCTAAAAAAACTATAAACCCTCTAAATTGTTAAAATTGGAAGTGGGTAATGAAATAATTGACCTAAGAGGGTAAAAATTTATACGCATTGGAATAAAAGTATCACCATTTAATCATTAGCCTATTGGGCCTTGATTCTCTCTGATCATCCTCATACTCTGGAGGGTCGCAACGTCTATATAAAAAGTTAAGGAGTTGATACTCACTGGGTATCTGCATACAGTATTACCCCCTTGAGTTTCATCATACCAGACAACCACCATCCAAACCAGGGGTTTCATTCTATTATCTAAGAGTCATACTTGACTCAACCAATCAAACATATATAACTCAACATGATTAGGAACTTATCTAAAAATTCTACCAATTTCCATCTATAAGGGTGCTACCGTAATGGTAAAACCAATTAATAAATCCTATGACATTGATTTTTTACCAGATTCACACCTAAAAGGACACTAGTAATTACTTACTATCCTTTAGGTCAAACACAACTGAAGGAAAATCCAACTGAGATCCATGGTCAATGTACAAGTACCCATTCAAGGTAACTCTCAAGGAATAATTAGAGTTGAACCTTACATGAGGTTTCTAGATAATAACACCTCTAAAGGTTTAATTCAATCATTTACATTAATTCAAATATATTATAAACATTAAAGAGGCTCAAATATAGGTAATTTAAAGTACCAGTTTTAAGAAATAATATTTTACAACTGTACTTATCACTTCACTTAGAAAATACCATGCAGTATTAGGAAAATTGTCTTATAATTTTCTTTTTAAACCATCATACATCCATAAGTTCTCACATCTAGGATTAGTTAAAGAAAATATCAATTATAATCTATAGAGTAAAAAACTTTTATGTTGTGATTGGAATTTTAATTAACTAACACCTCATGTAAACAAATCTTAAAATCATGCAATAGTCCTTTTATCATTTTTAAGGTATTTTCCAAGTAAAATTTCACCAAACATCTATATTTAAAACCATATAAATTGATACAAAAACATTAAATAACCATCCCATATAAGATGTATATACTCCCATGGGGTTAAGAAAAAATTCATAACAAGATATAAAGGTGACCTATAAGGGTCCAAACAAGCCAATCTGGGTTTAATCATATGGGAAATCATTCCCAATTTATAGATTCAACACTCTTTAAATTACAGTTGGAATAAAATTTAAGTGAAACCCATTCATGGTCATCTTATTAAAAATTTATCACACCCTTAGTGTATTTATCTCATAGAATAAACATACCAAAACTAGCCTACTGAACTATAGTTTTTCATTTAGGTATTCGGTTATATGGGTCATAATTACAAATTTATAAAGGTATAAGCCTTTATAACTTATAATTGACACGCAAATTAACTAAAATCCATTATAAGTATCTTTCATTTATTTAAAAATAACCAATTTCCCTGTAATTTAATGTTATCCCTCATGAATAAAAGTTTAACTACTCTTTTATTTATACAATGACCTAGATAGATGAGTTATCATTGCCAATTTATAAAGGTATTTTCTTTTATAAATTACAATGGGAATTCATATAGCAGTAACCAGGTTTTCCCCTTTGAAAATAAAACATAACAATGCATATATTATGGTTCAATTATATGGGTCAACCTTCCAAATTTATAAAGGTTCATCCACTTTATAAATTTCCAATGGGAACCATATAATCACGACCACTAATATTCATCCCATGCAACCAATGGTTTATGGCTCAAATGTGTCATAATTGGTTAATTAAGTTGTCACCATTAGGATATTCAAAAAGACACCATTTAGGATGATTTAGATACTTTAATTAAAAAATTATTTATCTCATTCATTATCAAGAAATGTTAGTCAAATATCAAATATATCACTCAAGGAACATGAATCAAACATAAAACAACCAAACTATGTAATCTAATTGGCATGGTATATGAATGTAATTTTAATATCTATGTGCTTATTATGATGCATGAACACATATTGTCTCCCACCATGTTGATACAAGAGATAAATATCATAAATCTATAAATAAATAACCAATGGAAATACAAAAATCACTCATGGTGAAATAATAATAAACTATAATAACAAGAAACATGAAAAATGTCCCCATCCCAGGAAACTTGATCTCTCCATCATGTGTGGGTTGTTCAGACTTAGTCATGATCTATTTAAAAAGTGCCAAAACATTCCTAGTATTATTTATACCTTCCCAAAATACTAATATAATGAAAATAATAAAACAATTAATACCACTTTGTAACGTCCTAATCCAGGATCCACTAAAATATTTCCCCATACTAGTTCACCGTATGGCGTCAAGAATGCCTTCCCATATGATAGAGTCTTATGACTAGAAAAGAGGGTATAATTATCGTATATTGGAGAGACTATACCCTCTGGATCAGTAATAAATACAATAAAAAAATAATGAATAAAATAAACAGTAAAAGGAAAGTAAATATATGATAGATAATAATAACTGATAACGTAGCCAAAGTCAAATAAACATCCATGCATGAACATGATGAGTCATTATACAAGTATAAATAAAATATAAGATACATATAAAAGGATTATATTGAAAATGATAAATAAATAAAAGATCCAACTCCAATATGAATCTAGAGTACATGCTTGGCCCCCACCTCCATGCCAAGCCCTGGTCCAATGTATACCAATAGAAAGAAGAGTGAGCCAGGTCCTAAGCAACATTTGGAAGATCTTTCTGAGTACTAGTTAGCAGCCTTAATAGGGTTTCAATAAAAATCAGTAGGCTACCACCAAAGGAAACTAATGAAATCTAGTCCATGAGTAAAAAATAAAGTAGTGTGGAAGTACAATAAATAGAGAAGTAAATAATAAGTGTAATAAATTTGGGATAGGGTTCCTCAAAAGACACTTGGATAACCATGCCTACTTTAGCCTAAGCTGGAATGTATCTAAACATATACCATTATATATATATATACACATTTATGTATGCTTGTTTATAAAAATATACACATGCATCAGTGAGGACCCGTGGCATAAGAACAAGGAATCAACAAAATGATAAAATGATAAGGATCTCATATTTTATCATAGGGCATAAGCACAAGAATCTAAATAGAGGAAGTTCCATTCCTAAAAATCCCAATCAAATATGTGAAGCTAAATTCCCAACATCCTAATCAAGAGGTTTGAAACATCATTTCCAACAACCAAAAATGATGTGAAATTCCATGTCCAACCTCCTAGACCAAGGGGGTGTGAAACATCATATCCAAAAACCCCGACCAAGTTCTCTCAATAATAATATATTATAAAGTAATCCCAATTTCACTCTAAGCCTGTAACTGAGTAATTTCATAAATATGAACCCAAGTATCACTCAAGGCATGGTATAATTTCATTATCATGTTGCATTTAACATTTAAAAAAAGGTCATAATAACATCAATGTCATAATATAAGTCAAGTACAAGGAATAAAATTCATCCCTTTATCAATTAAAACTATTCATTAAACCATTTCATTTATATTAAAACAATAATTCCATGGGAATTACCCATGCCTCAACACAATTCATGATGATAAAATTCATTAAAAAATTTAAAACTTAATTCAACTTATTTTATTAACCTACTTCATATATAAAGACAATGTCCAAGAATCAAGGGGGTGTATCAAAACCAAATAACAATTAATTCCATTATATTTAAAAAATTTATTACAACTAATAAAAGACAAGTGGCATAGCCAAGCCATTCACATTTCATCTAATATTTCAATTAATTCTGTTTATTCTTTTTCATCTCAATTAACAAGACAGTCCCACTGTAGGAGGTGTTTTGTTCACATAGGAATTTATAAATGTACTAAGGAATTTAAAACATTTCCAAGTGGTGGTTTAATCATAAGAATATGATTATATACATTCACATGAAATTAGAGTACACCTTAAGAGGTTGTTCGGGTTGAGTTTTCTGGCCTCTAAACATGTAATGGGTCTAAGTAACATCAAGGTTGTAATATAAGGATTTAATTTAAGGTATTTTAAATTTTATAAGTAATGTGATGAAATTATGGTATGAGACACAATGGTTATTTTTATAAATGATAAAAATTTGATGGAAATACATGTATACCATCTACCTTATACTAAGGATGCTTCACTTGTAACGACCCGAACTTTTTAATTATATTTGTTTCCTAATTTTGTTGGTATAATTAAAATGTAACCGTTGTGTTTTGACTATTATATGACTATTGGTCAATATGACCGTTGGAAACTATAATCTTAATGTTTTGTTTTTATAAATATGGTTATATTGGTTAATTAATATAGAAAGAAGATTGAATGGCCTTATCCAGTAGACTTGAGCCATATGAAGCCCATCTGTCGAAGCTTGGGAAGGCGGTAGCATCACTAGGCTTTGCTCTGGACCAAGCCCAAGCCGAACTTCAACGTATGAATCTTGAAAGGAATCACCTAAGGGAGAAGTTAAAGCTAATAGAAATTACCACTCGGGCAATGTTGTCCGAGCCACCCCAAGATTCTATCACCATAACACACCTAACACTTAGGTCCTATGATGGTGTAATAAGGGGCTATGTAACGAGACCTTAGCTTCTTTGTGTAATCTTTTTATATAAATAAAATTGTTATTTATTCTTATGGAAATGTTTGTGAATTTAAAATATCTGGATAAATATAGGATGTGTATTATTGATGAATTTAGGAAAAAGGGTATTTTAAAATATATTTTTTTCATTAAATAATTAATAATGTTAAATGATTTTCAAAAAATGGTCTTCTATAGTTGTGAGCAGTGAGAAATTTAGAGTCTAATAAGATCAACTTGGTTTTTAGTGAATATTAAAGTAGGAATAGTAACATACCCATATGAATAGTAATGAATAGTTATGAATATTAATTTGACCAAAAAAATATAAACTTCACCCATGAATGTATAAATACATTTTAGACATCTTAAAAGTGAAAAAAAGATCATAGTTTAAGTTTTGGTATTTTTTATGCCATAAATATTTTATTTAAAAATTTATAATTAATTTAATAATTTAAAATGGAAACGCATCTTCATAAAATTTAATCATAAATTGTTACTTTATTTTATTATGATTATACAATAATTTTATGGGACCTTGATTACTTTTTTAAGGTGTTACAAAATGAGTTATGGTTTTAAAGTTGTATTTTTGGAATAAATAATGATTTTATTTAAAAATTAAATTAAAAATATTTAGAAATTTATTTTCATAAAATAGACTTCATTTTTGATTTTAGAGCATTGATATTAGGTTAGGGTGAATGTTTGGGTTTTTTCTGAAACAGTTGAATTTTCAGTGAATAGTAAAAATGTAGTTTTGAGTTTTGGGTGTTTAATGACATCATTAATGATGTAAAAATGATGTAATATTTCTATTAGACTTAGGAATAGTGAGATATTCTATTAGGTTTCACAATTGGACAATACCATGGGAACATACCATGGGCAATCCATTGGTTTTGCGAATACCACCGATGAGGTGTCCCTTGGAAATTAATAATTTATTCACTCACTTTCCCTATAAATACCAAGCCATTTCCCTCATTCATTTCATTCCAAAATAATCCTCAACGAAGTTCTGGTCTCCTTACCTCCCAAGTAGTCCTTTAAAGGTTCCCTCAAGCCTCCCAAGGTCCCGACCTTCAAGCTTTCAAAGTTACTCTTCAAGGTAAGGGATCCTTTCACCCTCCTCTTTTAAGTCATGAATTCCTTTATGTTGTGTCTTCTATTTTCCATCTATTTATGTTGAGGGTATTTTATTATATGTTATAATTAATTTCCATTTCATGTATAATTTTTGAGAGACCCTTTCCACTCTTATCAATTTGTTTTCAGAATTTTTAAGTGACGTCATTAGGTTGTTGAATTTCTCATAAAAGAAATTGCATCTTCTCCTACATTTCAAGTTTACATTAATGTGGTATGTCATTAAAATATACATAACATGTTATTACCTCCATTTTATTCTATATTTATATTTTAATATGAGTTATTTATGAGTGTGTTACCCTTGTACCCTCTATTTTTATTCTTTTCTAAATCCATGTTATATAGTCGTTATACTGCAGAAATTTCACCTCAAAATTTTTATCTCTTTCTCTCAAGAAATTATCTTGTTTATTTATGTGAATATCCAGACCTATTTCGTTTCTATGAGTGTTAATAAATATATAAAAATGATATATTTTATTCTGGAATGGACATACATATAACCCTTACTCCCTTTCCATGGGTTATAAATGATATAATCATCTTTATTTTAAGAACTTTTAAAACGTCGCGATTTTGAAATGAAACCCATTTATTTTATTCTCTATGGGTTATTTATGAAATTTTTTCTTATGATCTATGTGACTAGCATGAAAATAAAGACATATTAAGGGTGATCCCTGATATCTCTCCAATTCATTGGGTAAAGAATTATTCTCTAGAGGTGACAAGTTTTACGATACCTTGGTGAATAACCTTGGTAATTTTTATGACACCTCGGGGATAAACCTTGGAGTTATGTTCAGGAATGTATAAATGAAATGTTGTAGCCCCATATTCAAGTTCTGATTTATGTTCTTTTTATCATGATATTCCTATTCTTCCATTTCTCATGCCTTTATGACATTTATCATGTTCTTATTAATATTGCTCCAGATCCCATGTCAACTGTTTCACTTGTTTTCCTTTCTAAGCCTTCTGCTCACCCTTTTCTTTGATGTATGTCTCCAAGATATGAGATGCAGTAATTTTACATTGGATGAACCTATGATTAATACTTACTAGTGTTTAAGAAGAATTTTTTATGTTGTTTTCATGTATTATGTTCCTGATTTTCAAGACACTAGACTTTAAAGATCCTCTGTTTGTAAAATGTAATGAAAAGTTATGTAATAAAAAGGCGGGATGTTATAGTTGGTATCAAAGTATAGTTTAGTTATTTTTTGAAATTACACTATGAAATCATTAGGAATAACCCTATAGAAAAGTTAAAATATAGGAAAAATTCTGGGTATTTCGGTGAATATTGAGTAAGTGGTTTATCAAAAAAATACATCCATGTCTGGATACGAGCAGGTAGAGGCGGCTCTGGCACATATGTACATAGGGGTAAAACCCGAAAACCCTACTTTGTGCTATACTTGAATGGGATCTGGTGCACGAAAATGGGCCTTAATTCACTCTTGGTTATGACACTCCCAGAGGATATGTTTGGTTAATAATAATCTTTTTATGAATCATTATGAAGGATTTATAGAGAAATGTAATTGTTTAAAAAAGTTTTAAGACATAAATCCTTTATAGTTAAAAGATTAATAAATGAAATAAGTTTCTCATTAACGTTTTATTCTTATAGAAAATGGAAGGCAATAGGAGGAATCGTGCAAATGGTGACTTCAATGGACCATGCACTGATGTCCCTCTAATGGAAGCTGGAATGGAAACATTCACACGAATGATGAACCAACTGACTCAAGTTATGGGAAATAACTTGAATCAAGATGAGAGACCGATCTCACCACAAATGGAACAACATTCTATTGAGTCCTTTATGCATCAACGACCACCAACTTTCAGTGGATCGACTGACCCAATGATTTCTGAGCAGTGGATTAGCTCCATCCAGAAGATCTTTTATGTGCTCCGCTATTTAGAGCAAGAGAAGGTCACCCTGACTGTCTACCGCTTAGAAGAAGAAGCTGATTAGTGGTGGGAGCTGATTAAAAACACAATGCAAAGAGTGGAGGTTGAAGATATGGAGTGGTAAGAGTTTAGAGGGATTTTCTTCTGTAAGTATTTCCCTCGTTCCATGAGAATAATAATGGATAAGGATTTTCTCGAGCTGAAGCAGAAGGAGAATGAATCTGTCAGAAGCTATGAGATTAAATTCACCTAAAATTCACGATATACCTCTAGATTTGTCATGGATCCAAATGGTAAGGTTGATAGATTCTTCAGTGGACTGAGACCTCATCTGTGGAAGAATATAGCCAACCGAGACTATGAAATCTTTGAGGATATCATGTGAAGTGTGATGAAAGTCAAACTGGAGTTTGGTGAGACACAGTGGTCTCATAAATCAAATGACAAAAATAGATCGATGGATCCTAGATTAGGGAGGTGCTTTGATCACAGAATAGGAGGAAAGAAACTGTAACATCCCACGTGTAATAAATGTGGGAAGAAGCATTCGGGGAACTGCCTGCTCAAGAGTGGGATATGCTACAATTGTAGAAGAGATGTCCATATTGCAAGTAATTGTTGAGGTGAGGTGAAACCTCAACTTCCAAAAACTAAAGATAAGGGGAAGATGTTGCAGACCCTATCTGATGTACAGTGCTTTAAGTGTGGACAACATGGGAACTTTTCCAATCACTGTCCAAATATGAGGGTAGTGGAGGGGAACCACCATCATCCTCATAAAAGGACAAGGGAGCATGGTCATTATTTTGTTATCACGACAGCTTAATTTGAAGCTCCAAATGATGTGGTAGAAGGTACTCTTGTTTTTATCTCAAATCTAGCATGTACTTTGTTTGATTCTGGTTTTATGCATTCCTTTATTTCTTCCAAGTTTGCAAAGAATTTAGAATAAACCCTCGACTTTCTAAAAGTAGAGTTATCATTCAAGACTCTTGGTGGGATTATCCAAGCATCATCAGTGTTTATAAACTCTAGTATTTACTTTGGTGAGCACAATATTATCACAAATCTAGTAGTCATTCCCATGCTAGAATTCGACATTATACTAGGGATGGACTAGCACTCAAAGTATAATTCTAAGATCAAATTTAGAAGGAAATATCAATAGTCTTGAATGGAAAACCTACAGTTATCTTCCAAGGAGAGATATCTCAATATGATGTTTATCTAGAAGAACCTCTTATATCCTTATTTATGGAATTGATCAGTGATGAAGAAGAAGGAAATGAGAGTTTGAGGATAGAAAATGTACCCATCGTCTAAGAATACATTGACGTATTTCCTGAGGAGTTGCCTGGACCTCCCCCAGAAAGAGAGGTAGAGTTCTCCATTGAACTCATACCTGGACCACATTCAACATCAAAGACCCCATATATGATGGAAAATGTGGAGCTGGAGGAATTAAAGAAATAACTCCAATATCTTTTGGAGAAGGGGTTTATCTGACCGAGTGTGTCTCCTTGGAGAGCATCTGTTCTCTTTGTGAAGAAGTAGGATGGATCTATATGGCTTTGAATTGATTATAGAGAACTAAATAGAATCACAGTAAAGAACAAATACCCTCTTCCAAGAATTGATTACTTATTTTACCAACTTTGTGGGGATCAATTCTTATCTAAGATTGATCTTCAATCTGGTTATTATAAATTGAGGGTGAAGAAAGAAGATATTCCAAAAACTACCTTCTGATCAAGATATGGGCATTATGAGTTTGTTGTTATGCCTTTTAAACTGACTAATGTACCTGCTATTTTTATGTATTTGATGAATATAGTCTTTAAAGACTTCCTTGATAACTTTGTGGTAGTTTTTATTAATGATATTATGATATATTCCAAAAGTCATGAGGAGAATGAGGATCATCTAAGGGTTATTTTGAAAACTCTAAGGAATGATAGACTTTTTGGAAAGTTCAGTAAATGTGAATTATGGTTACAACAAGTTGTTTTCTTAGGGCACATTGTTACCAATGAAGGAATCACAGTTGACCCTGAAAAGACAAAAGTTGTAGAGGAGTGGCCTCAACCTATAATAATAACTGAGATTTGTAGTTTCCTTGGATTAATAGGATATTATAGGAGGTTTGTGAAAAACTTTTCACTACTTTCTAATCCATTAACCAAGTTAACATGAAAAGGGGTCAAGTTCATCTCGGAAAAGGAGTGTGAGGAAAGTTTCCAAGAGCTGAAGAAGGCATTGGTTACTACACCTGTGTTAACTCTGCCCTCAAGTGGAGAAGGATTCATTATTTTTAGAGATGAATCTCTGAAAGGTCTTGGGTGCGTCCTAATGCAAAATGACAAGGTCATTTCTTATTCATCTCGAAAGTTGAAGACTCATGATCAGAACTATCCTACGCATGATCTGGAGTTGGTGGCGGTCATTTTTTCTTTGAAGATATAGAGGAACTATCTTTATTGGGAGAAATGTGATATATACACAGACCATCAATGGTTGAAGTATATTTTCACACAAAAGGAATTGAACATGAGACAAAGGAGATGGTTGGAACTCCTTAAAGACTGTGATTGTTCAATTAATTATCATCCCGGAAGAGAAAACAAAGTCGTTGATGCATTAAGAAGGAAGGAACCAGTTTTTCTTTCCATGATAAGGATTCAAAAAGATCCTTGGATCAATGACCTAGTAAATCATGACATGGGAATTATAAGGGAAGGGACATCATCAATCCTAACCCAAATGATTTCTCAACTTTCATTACTAGAGAAGATCAAGAAATATCAGAAAGAAGATCCTTTGTTATAGAAGATGTTTGAGGCTGTGAAGGATGGGAAGTTTATTGAGTTCAATACTAATCAAGAAGGTGTACTGAAATTTTGTACAAGATTGTGTGTTCCATCTATTCCAGAAATAAAGAAGGAGATGATGGATGAAGCTCATAGATCTACTTTCTCTATACATCCTGTTAGCACACAAATGTATAGGGTTCTTCGTGATCATTATTGGTGAGATAATATGAAAAGTGAGATTTCCAACTACACTTCAAGGTGCCTGTTATGTCAGCAAGTGAATGCAGAGCAACAACTTCCTAAAGGGGTATTACAACCACTACCCTTACCAGCATAGAAGTGGGACAATATCACTATGGACTTTGTCACTGGTCTCCCAAGAACATCCAAATGAAATAATGTGATATGGGTTATTATGGACCATCTCACCAGGACTACCCAATTTATCTCCATTCGGGAAGATTTCTCCCTTGATCAAATTTCCAGGATTTACGTGAAGGAAGTGGTAAGTCTATATGGAGTTCCACATTCTATCATATCTGATCGTGATCCAAGGTTCACATCAAAATTCTGGAGAAGTCTTCAACAAGCTCTGAGTATTGAATTGAATTTCAGTACGGCCTATCACCCCCAAAACTGATGGCCAATCTAAAATTACTATTCAAACACTTGAGGAAATGCTGAGAACTTTCTCAATGTAATTTAAAGGTGGATGGGATAAACATCTCTCTTTAGTTGATTTCTCTTCCAACAAAATATTCCACTCGAGCATTCAAATGGCACCCTATGAAGCTTTATATGGGAAGCGATGTAGAACTCCTACTTGCTGGGATGAAGTTGGTGAGAGAAAGATTCTTGGGCCTAATCTTGCTCAAGAGATAACAGAAAAGTTCAATGACATCCAACAACACATTAAGGCTACTCAGAGCCAACAAAAGAGCTATGTCGACAACCGTTGAAGGAACTTGGAGTTTGATGTTGGTGATAAATTCTTTCTTCATATTTCACCTTGTAAAAGAGTCATGAGGTTTGGGAAGAAAGGGAAGATCAGCCCTAGATACATTGGCCCCTATAAAATCCTTGATCGCGTGGGAGCAGTGGCCTATCGGCTTTCACTTCCTCCAAATCTAGACCAAGTTCATGATGTCTTCTGCATATCCCTCTTGAGGAAGTACATACCTGACCCTTCACATGTAGTAAATCCAGATGTGGTACAACTAGAACAAGACATCTCTTATGAGGAGTAGCTGGTGGAGATCTTGGATCGTAGAGACAAGGTTCTACACAACAAGACTACCCACCTTGTTAAGGTGTTGTGGAGAAACCACAAATATGAAGAATCCACGTTGGAATCGGAGGAGTCTATGAGACAGAACTACCCACACCTTTTCCCATCAGAGGGTATGAGATAAAATTTAGGGGATGAAATTTCTTAAGGGGGAGGAATATAATGACCCGAACTTTTTAATTATATTTGTTTCCTAATTTTGTGGGTATAATTAAAATGTGATCATTGTGTTTCCACTGTTATATGAACGTTGGTCAAAATGACTATTGGAAACTATAATCTTAATGTTGTTTTTTTATAAATACGGTTATCTTTGTTAATTAATATAGAAAGAATATTGAATGGCCTCATCCAGTAGACTTATGCCATATGAAGCCCATATGTTGGAGCTTGGGAAGGAGGTAGCACCACTGGGCTTTGCTCTGGACCAAGCCCAAGCCGAACTTCAACGTATGAATCTTGAACAGAATCGCCTAAGGGAGAAGTTCAAGTTGATAGAAATCACCACTCGGGAAATGTTGTCCAAGCCACCCCAATATTCTATCACCATATCACACCTAACACTTAGGTCCTATGCTGGTGTAATAAGGGGCTATGTAATGAGACCTTAGCTGCTTTGTGTAATATTTTTATATAAATAAAATTGTTAATTCTTCTTATGGAGACGTTTGTGAATTTAAAATATCCAAATAATTATAGGATGTTTATTATTGATGAATTTAGGAAAAAGGGGGTATTTTAAAATATTTTTGTATTCAATAAATAATTAATAATGTGAAATGATTTTCAAAAAATTGTCTTCTATAGTTGTGAGCAGTGAGAAATTTAGAGTCTAAAAAGATCAACTTGGTTTTTAGTGAAAAGTAAAGTAAGAATAGTAACATACCCATATGAATAGTAATTAATAGTAATCAATAGTAATTTGACCAAAAAAAATACAAACTTTACACATGAATGTATAAATACATTTTAGACATCTTAAAAGTGAAAAAACAATCATAGTTTAAGTTTTGGTATTTTATTATGACATAAATATTTTATTTAAAATTTTATAATTAATTTAATAATTTAAAATGGAAATTTATCTTCATAAAATTTAATCATAAATTTTTACTTTATTTTCTAATCGTTATATGATAATTTTATGGGACATTGATTACTTTTTTAAGGTGTTACAAAATGAGGTGTGGTTTTAAAGTTGTATTTTTGGAATAAAAAATGATTTTATTTAAAAATTATATTAAAAATATTTAGAAAATTATTTTTATAAAATGGAATTCATTTTTGATTTCCTAGCATCGATATTATGTTCGGGTTAATTTTTGGGTTTTTTCTGAAACAGATGAATTTTCAGTGAATAGTAAAAATGTAGTTTTGAGTTTCGGGTGTTTAATGAAATCATTAATGATGTAATAGTGATTTAAGATTTATTGTAAAATTATTAATAGTTATATATTCTATGAGGTGTCACAAGTTTCCAATACCATGGTCAAGCCCATGGTTTTGCGAATACCACCGATGAGGTGTCCCTTGGAAATTAGTAATTTATTCACTCACTTTCCCTATAAATACCAAGCCATTTCCCTCATTCATTTCATTCCAAAAATCGTCATAAACTCATTTCTGATTTTCTTACCTCCCAAGGAGTCCTCCCAAGTTTCCCTCAATCCTCACAAGGTCCCAACCTTCATGCTTTAGAAGTTACTCTTCAAGGTAAGGGATCCTTTCACCCTCCTCTTTTAAGTCATGAATTCTTTTATGTTGTGTCTTCTAGTTTCCATCTCTTTATGTTTAGGGTAGGTTCTTATATGTTCTAATTAATTTCCATTTCATGCCTAATTTTTTATATAACCTTTCCTCTCTCATCAATTTGTTTTCTGAATTTTTATGTGACATCGTTAGGCTGCTGAATTTCGCGTAAAAGAAATCGCATCTTCTCCTACCTTTCAAGTTTCCTTTTCTTGTGGTATGTCATTCAAATATACATACCATGTTATTAACTACATGTTATTATGTATTTATATTGTAATATGAGTTATTTATGAGTGGGTTACCCTTGTACCCTCTCTTTTTATTATTTTCTAAAACCATTTTATATAGTCGTTATGCTGCAGAAATTTTGCCTCAAAATGTTTATCTCTTTCTCTCAAGAAATTATCTTTTTTATTTATGTGAATACCCAAACCTATTTCGTTTATATGGGTGTTTATAAATATATAAAAATTATATATTTTATTTTCTAATGTGCATACATAAAACCCTAACTCTCTTTCCATGGGTTATAAATGATATAATGATCTTATTTTTAAGAACTTTTAAAATGTCACGATTTTGAAATGAAACCCATTTCTTTTATTCTCTATGGGTTATTTATGAAATGTTTACTTATGATATATGTGTATCACATGAAAATAAAGACATATTAAGGGTGTTACTTGATAGTTCTACAATGCATTGGGTAAATAATTAATCTCTAGAGATGACAAGTTCCATGATACCTTGGTGAATAACCTTGGTAATTTTTATGACACCTCAGGGATAAACCTTGGTGACATGTTAATGAATGTCTAAATTAAATGTTGTAGCCACATATTCAAGTTATTATTCATGTTATTTTTTTCATGATATTCATATTATTCCATTTCTCGTGCCTTTATGACTTTTATCATGTTCTTATTAATATTTCTCAACATCACATGTCAACTGTTTCACTTGTTTTCCTTACTGAGCCTTCTGCTCTCCCTTTTGTTTGATGTATGTCTCCAGGTTATGAGATGCAGTAATTGTACATATTATGAACCTATAATGAAGCCTTATTAGTGGTTTAGAAGAATTTTTTATGTTTTTTTCATGTATTATGTTCTTGATTTCCAAGACACTATACATTAAAGATCCTCTGTTTGTAAAATATAATGAAAAGTTATGTAATAAAAAGGAGGGATGCTATATCACTAGTCCAATATTAGTATTCTATTTGATCTAAAATGATAGAAATCAGAAGAATATAAAAAATACCTAAAATAGGGTAAATGAGATCACGTGGAAATATCATCCAATACAGTGAAAGAAAATGAGATTAGAGTCAAGAGGAATGATATAATAACAAATGGTGATGTAATGAGACCAATGTCGTTTGATTCAGATGTCATATAAATTATATCTTCCAAATACTAGGTGAGATGAAGGAGAAGCACCTGGGTGGATTTTTTATGAGGGAATAGAGGTAGAAGATAGGAGGAGATAAAATAAAGGAGGAAGGGGTATATGGTTCTTTCCATCCCCTTTAATGATATGCATGGTTTCTCCATAGGGTTTGGAAAACTTTGTTCCAACTATGTGGTTCCAATTTCTAATCACCTCCAATATACATGGTTTCCTTGCATGGTTTGCCAACTATGTTCCAACCATGTGGTTCTACTTCCCAAGCACACCCCTACCCCACATGATTGTAGTGCATGGTTAGGAAAACCATATGTCAACTGTGTGTAGTCCCACTACAAACTTTCACTCAGTTTCATTGTTTCCCCTTGGGTACCACATGATTTCAAAAACCATATCCCTATATAAATTTTTCACATGGTTTGGGCTATATGGTTATCACTAATTGTGTACCAACTATGTGCCCCTGCCAGTTTCTCCTGAATTTGAAATTTCAAATATTAAAGCTCTTGAAACTAATCTAAAAACCTAAGACACCTCTCATTCCTTAAACTCCCTCCAAATATGACACATTTAAACACTAAAACTCCTAGAATTATATTTCAAATCTCAGTTTAATATATGTCCAATACACTAAATAAAAAAGACAAATTTATTTAGAAAAATTAAACCCATCCAAAACATGGGATCTTATAGCATTAATCAATATGGTTGAATTATATAAAACTTTTATATATATTTTTTATAATGTGGTTATTCCTATTCATATATTCTGACCCAACAGCTAAGTTATAAAACCATATTTAAGTAAAATTATATCATGTTTTATCTAAGCTCTATATTTCATGTGTTTCACACTACTAAATGTAGTGTTCTTTTGGAAAACAAATATTAGGGAGTTACTATAACATTCCCAAATCCACACTCCCATATCTAGTTCTAAAACAAATCTTTACATTTATAGCTTTGATACTGATAATCATGACCCAATTTTAACCCTTCAGGACATTTAACATAAAAATAAAATATTGGATCACTTACATACCCAAAAACCTTTTAGGTTTATAGTTTTAGATAATTAGGGAAATCTTTTACATAAAAAACCGGATGCCTAAACCAATGGTTCCTAAAAATATACATTATCTCCCAATAAGTTCTTCACATATAGTATCCTTCTTAAGTGTAACATACTTAAAAACTTTCTTCACAACCTAGGGAAATGTAAAAACATAAGAAGGGTGAGCTAAAACACTAAATAAGGGTAAACATAAGAATTAAAAATTTAATTTCATCAATGATTATAAGACAGTCATAAATGTATGATGATATAATCAAAGTACATGAGCATAAAATAATAGAATTATTACCCATCAAGCATGTATCATAAATAATGATACATGGAATAAATCATTAACTTAAGATAAGAGTCATAAAAGTAAACAATAATGTTCCATGTGATAACAATACTTGAATAATGGATCGATTAGAATGGGATTCAATCATAAAAAACATGTTGGTAAATTGGAACATCATTTTCATATCAATATTACAGTCACTCTTACAAATGGAATAACCTACGTGGTAAATTCTATTGATCTCTTAGTAGAAAATTATAAATGGTTAAATTCTTCCCTTAACCCAATTAATTGGAGATATATATTAGGCTCAACCATCATCATGAGATATATTGGGATCACATTTCAAAAGAAAGTCCAAGAACCATAATGTAAACATAACACATTAAATATTTTATTTTTAACATAACAATTACAATTGTTATTTCATAACTTTATTTACCCATGTAAAATAAATAGTTTCCATGAAAATCTATTTGAAACAATCATAATCCATCCAGAGAAATAATATGTATGGTATCATTATAACATATCCTTAGTAGAGTATAAGTAAAATCAAGTATCATTATTATTGATGAATATAAATACCATTAAAATATTATTGAAAACATTCTTGAAGAAAATACCATTTCCACTTGAAAATTACTTTTTAAAACTAACAAATTTGAAAATAATATAAAAAATCTTTGAAAATAACCATAGAAAAAAAGTAAAGGAAGCTTCAAAGAATTGAGCGGTCATGACAGAATGAAATTTTTTCATGTCTTAATCATTAAAACAATGATATTGATCATGCCTTTAGTAAAAATACCTTATTTAGAAAATAAGAGGAATATTATTTTAAAAAAATTATAAAAATTAAAACATGGATAAAAAATAATTTAAAAAATCATTGAATAACAGTAAAAAATATTTTAAAAACATTTTAGAAAACAAATATATGGAAGAAGAAGTTTTTCTAACTAAAAGAGGATAAATAAGGTCATATTTTCTTAAAAACATTTTATAAACCATTTTGAGTGCCAAAGAGATAAAGAAGGTACTAAATAATAAAAATTACATGAATATATAGAGGATAATAAAAATAAAATGGTTTTGTCAATTAATTATCATATAATTTCTTCAATGGAAACTCAAGCATAAACAATCTTGATTAAAATTGGACTGAATCATAAACCTTTAACCAATTTGGTAATAGTTTAATAATATGTCCCATAAAATAATAACTTCAAATAAATATTAAAATATCATTAACATAAGTATATTCATGATATAATATATCAAATTTGTATTATTTACACCTCATAATAGAAGATAGATTCATAATAAAAATGTATGTCCTGAAAAAATAAAATTTAAGATGAATAACCCTTACAAAGATCATATCATTGAATTGATAATTAATAAATGGTGTTATTATGTGTAAAAAATTTAAATCCAAGAAAAAATAAATATAACATAAATCAAATAAAATTCATTTCCTATATAATCTTTTCATAATATAGTCAATGAAGAAGTGATATATCCCAATGAAATAATATTTAGTTAAGAAACCCCTTGGATGAGTTAACGTGAATTATAACATAATTTCCATGAAGTACGAAGGATTTTTGACAGATAATATAAAAATGAATTATATACACCATATAAAAAAATTAGGTGTATAACATTAAAACATACCTCAATGAAGTGAAATTAAGTTGAAATCCCTTAAATCTAGTCTAAACATTCTATGTATATACTTTAACACCTGTATAATAAACTTATATAAATTATTTTACTTCTTAATAAAATTTAATGGTATTAATACCTTATCCTTAAACCATTTATTTAAATTATTTTAATTACATGTGTAGTTACTTAATTAGTTAAGTCCACTTGTGTGTATTCAGGGTGTTCAGTTTATAACTTCAAAATGACTTCAGTGCATTGATCGTGGTCAAAGGGATATTTTTTCCATAATCTACAAAATAATAATAATAAAATAATTTCAATTTTTATACATTAATTATTCTTTTAAAACTAATTTTTAAATATTCTTATGAGAAAAAATATTATGTTTCAATCATGGAGACGATAGGTCATACATATGCATGAGTAACGTTTCCATTTTTCAATGAACATGAGAGAGAGAAGGTAAGTATAATTTTATATTTAAAATTATTATTATATAATAAATATAATATTTTATCTTTAATTAAACTTATATATACCATCCATATGATGTAGTGATGAAAAATGAATCACATCACTTTATATAGGTGGTAATCCACACGTGCGCACGAACGACGTTATCATTTTTCAATGGATGTAAATGTAAGAAAATAGATGATATATTATACTTATATAATTATAAATATGTTATGAATATTATATATATAAAATAAATCCATCATTACAACCTAGCTTGAGAGGTGATTATGGAAAATGATTTACATCAATTTGTAAGGTGGTAGTTCATCTTACACATGAATGATGGTTTTATTTCCCATTTAATGAAAGAAGGAGATGAATTAAGTTTAATAAATTAAAATAACAGTATCTTAGTATATTTTAGATACTAATTTTATCATATCAAAAATATTTAGAATATTTTTGTATGGGTATAAGAATGAATAAAACTAAAACATTTGGTTAAAAGCTGTAACTCTTCTTCAAACAACCTTCTTTTCTTTATACCTTAAACCCTATATGGTTAGTATTATAAAAAAAATACCTATAAGACGTGTTTATGTGTATTTTTTTTGGATTTGGGTAGTTATTTTTTGAAATATAGAGCTTAAAATGTGTAATTAAGATAAAAGATAAGGTTCCCTTTTATAAGTGAGGGGATGGACATTATTGGAATTACTTGAATTATTAAATTAATAAAAATAAATTTTCAAGAAAAAGTGAAACCAATTTTATATATTTATAATATAGGATAATTATGAATCTAAATAATATCATCCAATAAAAGTTTTACAAGTTTAGTTTATTTTTTTACCCTTATCTCTTGGATTTAACCTCTTGCTAACCCTTTTAACAATTATAGTGATGTCAATGTTTTTTATTATTTAGGAGATAATAAAGTTACTATAAAAGGATAAGTGACCCATAAATGGAACATTTTTTATATTCAAAACCGTATCCCATTAACTAGGTTGAAAATATGATTTTTATTAATTTTAAATCATTTAATAAAATATTTCTTATTATAAAATATCATTAACGTAATTTTTGGAACTATTCATTTAATTTGACTTTAAATCCATCAATATAAGAGTGGAATTAGAATATAAACTTTTAAAACATCCCTAATATGTTTTATATATATATATATATATATTAAATTCTTGTAACACTATAAATCACCCTAAAATTTTACTTTTAGATATTTTAAAATCATTTACTTGATTTTTTTACTTCTTGAACAAGCACTATATTGGCGTTGTGTATGAATTTAAGGTAATTATTTCATCAATAAAAAATTAAAAAAATCTACCACAATAAAAAAAAATTATTCTCAACATAACCATTAAGATTAATTAAAAATTTATTTTTATCCTTATTTGAACATATAATATAAATTTAAAATAAGTAGTGACATTTTTTATTTTTCTTTACTTAAAATAATATATAAGTTGTTTTCAAAGACAAATGGCACAAAATTAATGTCACTTTTAATATTGTATAAAAAGGTATAAAAACACTCATATAATATATTAAATTAAAATTTTATGGTTTTTTTAGTCCTTGTCATATTACTTTTAACCTTAATTTCATGATTTACCCTTATAGAGGAGACAAATGTTTATTATGGTTACTATTCACAATGAAAAAAAATTATAGGAAATTATTTAACAAATTTAAACCTTATTATTCCAAATATGGAATATATTTTTAAATATTCAATTTCTATAAATGGTAGTATTTAATTTAAAATTAAGCCCACAAAAATCTATGAAAAGTGGTTTTTAGAAAAATGAATTTTTAAAGCATAAGATGATCTTACATTAACATTATAAATAGAAATCATAATTATATTAATTTAAATTTATATAGATAGATATATAATCTATAAATTTAATTTATCATTATTAATTATTTTAATTAATTAAAATTGAAAAACATTATGCACTTAAAACAAATTCTGAAAAATGCGTTTTTAAGCATAAAAATAATCGTGTACCAAAATAAATTATATTGTTGATTAACATGTATCTAATTAAATTATATCTAAATAAATTTTAATTAAATTAATTTCATATAAAATTCAATGCATAATGATACTTTTTAATGAAAGTATATGACATTTTTACAAAAATCAGTATTTTTACTATTCATTGAAAAAATAAATCTTTTCAGAAAAACTCCAAAATTTCACCATAAGATAATTTTGATGTGCTAATTTAAAAAATGATCTACGTTATATCAAATAAAATTTATAAAATTTACAGAAATTAATTATAATAGTCACTCAAGAATTCAATAAAAATATTTTTTTAAGAAAAAATGACTTTACTAAAAATTGAGTGTTTATTTACAAATAATTAATCAATAAATTTTTATTTATTAGAAAATTTATATATATTTCAAAATTTGTTAATTCCTATTCATACCCACCAATTTAATGGCTATTTTATAATTATAATATTTAAATAATAATATTTCATGTTTCATTTATGATTGATTTGTGCATGCTGTATATGCTATCAAACATAGTGTTCTTTTAAAATATTTAGTTTTTATATCCCCTATTAATAAATTGAATCCTCTCAATTTTAACTTGATCTTGGTAATCCAGGATTTTACATTTTAAAATACCTTTGTTGAAAACCCTCATCATAAAAATGGTTAATAAAACTTCCTCTTAAAAAGAGGGAAATGGAAATATGAAGGTCATTTTGAATTACACATAACTAGGTTTAAAATAGGATAATATTAGTGGGAAGTAAAAATATGGAAATGGAGGGAAAAAATAATGTATAGATAGTGATGGAGAGGGACCAAAAACATTGATCAAAATAAATTTAATAGTCATGATAAAGTCAATCACTATAAAACCATAAACTAATGATGTGTGAAAAAGACCATAAATTCATCATAAATGAATATAATATGATAAAATTTTTATTTCAAGATCATTTTTCTAGATTTTTTAATTCCTTTACCTTCTAGAATAAGAATATAATGAAATATTCTTACTTTCTTTTCTTAAAATCCATAAACACAATTTCATCCTTTGTTTTCATATTTCAAAAATATTCCACCTTTATCTCATATTGTACTCCTAATGATGAGTATGAATATTTAATACCTAAATAAATATAATAAACTTCTAATTATACATGAGGTATATAAAAGGATTAAAATCTATTCTTCATGTATTTATTGAACCCAAAATGGTTATCACATGATAAGATAATACTCAAAATGAAAAAACCCTTCATATGAATAAATAATACATTAATCTCTAAAATTTAATAATAACACCCAAGGTTCAACATGGATAATTCCATAAATAAATATCTATATATCCCAAATAACATCAATAACCTCAACAATAAATAAATTTTTTGCCTCAAATTTTATCTCATACCTATTAGATTACATCCCCAAAAATATAATCATATTCTTACAAAATAATCCTTCACATTAAACCAAAGGGTTACATATACCTCAACCCAATAAAATGCCTCCCAAAATATCATTAATCACCTCCAAATTTTATCTCTTAAAACCTTAAAAGGGGTCTATAATATTTTGAACTTATTATTATATTTAAATTTATAACTCATGATAGTATCCATAACTCTTAATTTAACCTCACATGAAAACATTCTAATCTCCAAAGTTATATAAAATCTGCTCACATAAAAACTATAACAACCTCAAACCTGCACTCTTAGATCCTATTCTAAAATATAATATTCAAATTTCTAGATTTGATATCAATAAACATTGACCAATTTTAACCCTTAAAAATATATAATATCAAACTAAAATATTAGATCACTTACATACCCAAGGACCCTTTAGGTTTAGATTTTTATAGAATTATGAAAAACTCTTACATAAAATCTTAATACATAAATAAATAGTTAATAAAAATCTATATCATCGCCCACTTAGTTTTTTTCATTTAGTAACCTTTTTAGGAGTAACATACATAAAACCTTTATAAAAACCTAGGTAAATTTAAAACATTATAAGTTTTAGATTAAATTATCATTAACGGTAAACATAATAATTAATAAATAAATGTCATTAGTGAGCATAAGTTGATAATAATGGTGTTATAACATTATTAAAGTACATTATCATAACATAAGAGAATCCATACCCATAAAACATGGATCATAAATCAAGTGACATAGAATAAATATTTAACACAATATAAGAGTCATATAAGACAACAATCATGAGTCATATGAAAATAATCCTTGAATAATGGATCCATTAGAACTTGATGAAAGAATAAAAAAAACATGATGATTACTTGGAACATAATTTTCATATCACTATTACAGTAACTCTTTTAAATGGAATTAACTACCAAGTAAATTCTAATAATCTCTTGGGAGAAACCTATAACTGATTAACTCCATCCTTTTACCCAATTCATTCGAGATATATATCAATCTCACTTGTTATCATGAGCTATATTAATCTCACCTTTCATCATAAACAATGTCCAAGAAACATAACATAAAAATAACGCATGAACGATTTCATTTTTCAACATAATAATAACCATTGTTCTTTCATAGATTAATATACTCATGTAAAATAAATGGGTCATATTTCATATATTTAAAACAATCATAATCCATATAGGGAAAGAATAATGATGGTATCATTACAACATATCCCCAGTGGATCCTAAGTTAACTCAAGGGTTCTTATCGTTAATGAATAAAAAACCTTTAAAATATTATTAAAAAACATTCATGAGGAAAATACCCTATCCACTTGAAAATTAATTTTAAAAACTAAAAATTTACATAAAATTATAAAAAACAATTTATTTGAAAGGAAACATGGAAGAAAGTAAAGTAATCCTCAAGGTATTTATCATTCATAATGACAAGATATTTTGTTTATTCCATAATTGTTAAAACAAATATTTTGTTCACACATTCGATAAAAAGTACCTTGTTTATAAATTGATAAGAATATTATTTTTAAATTTTTTTGTAAAAAAACAAACATGGGTAAAAATTACATTAAACAATCATTAAAAAATAGTAAAAAACATTCTTGAATATTTTTTAGAAAACATGGATATATAAGAAAAATAATTTTCAGCTAAAATAGGATAAATAAGGCCATATTTTCTTAAAAACATTATCCAAACAATTTTGATTTATAAAGAGATAAAAATGGTACTAAAATATCAAATTTATATAAATATACAAAGGATAATAAAAATGAATTGGTTTTATCAAATAAGGATCATATAATTTCCTCAATAGAAATTCAAGCATAAACAATCCTGTTTAAAATTGGATTGACACATAAACCCCTTAAAACATTGGTAAATTTTGAATCATAATACCCATGAAATAATAAATTCAAATAAATATTTAAATATTTTGAACATAATTTTATTCATGATATAACATGTAAAAGGGGTAGTATTTACACTTCATAAAATAAGATAAGTGCATAACATAAATGTATGTCTCAATGAAAAAAACTTGTGACAAATAACCCTCATAAAGCTCATATCATTAAATTGAGAATTAATAAATGGAGATATTATGTTTAATAATTTTAAATCCAAAAAAAATTAAATACAACATAAATCAAAAAAAAATTAATTTCACACATAATCTTACAATAATATAATCAATAAATAAATGATATAACCCAATGACATGAGATTTAGTTTAGAAACCCCTTAGGTAAATTAACTTGAATTATAAATAAAAATATAATTAATTATGAATTATTCATGATATAACATGAAAAATAGACACATATAAATCATATAAAAAAATTGAATAACATTAAAGCATTCCTCAATGAAGTGAAATTATGATGAAATCTCTTGACTCGAGTCCAGACATTCTATGTATGTCATTAGACACATATAAAATAAATTTATATAAATTATTTTACTTCTTACAAAAATAATAAGATTATTAAAATATCCTTAAATCATTTATTTCATTTATTTAATGACAAGTTTTATTATTTAATCAATTAAGTCCACATCAAGTGTTTTAACGATGTTTGGCTCATAACTTCAAAATGAATTTTGTATGTTGATCATGGTCAAAGGGATATTTGTTACATAATATCTATAATAATTATAATTTCATAATTATAATTTTTATACATTAATTATACTTTTAAAACCAACTCTGATAAATGGTTATTAAAAATGAATTTTGTTATAATCATGGAAATGGTAGGTCGTATGTATGCATGAGTAATGTTTCCCTTTTTTAATGACCATGATGTAAAGAAGGTAAGTATCATTTTATCTTTCTATAATTATTATTATATCATAAATATAATATTATATCTCTAAATACACTTTTATATACTATCCATGTGGTGTGGTGACGAAAACTGAATCACATCACTTTGTGTAAGTGATAGTATATCGTACAAATGAATGATAGTTACATTTCCCATTTGATGGATAAAGGTGATGGATTAAGTTTAATAAATTAACATAATATCATATCTCTATATGTGATATAATGATTTTATTATACCAAATTTTTATAATAGTCTTGAAGGAGGTAGAAGAACAAGTAAAACTAAAACATTCAGTTAAAATTTATACCTCTTCTTTGGACAACATCCTTTTCTTTATACCTTATTCCATACAAGGTTGGTATTATACAAAAAAAATATCTCTATGATTTGGTTAGTGATTTTGGGAAGGTATCTTTTCAGTTATTTACTAAACTATTTGTAACACCCTGAGATTTTACAATTTGTTTCCTTTCAAATAAATTTAATCTTTTTGATAGCTTGTGATACATGCAACCCCAGGTCAAAATGAATCGTATACCATTATGAAATTGCTTTAAAATGTTTCAGTATGAATAGGGTTAAATTAAATTTTAAAATTTTATGTTTTAAACATGTATAAAATAAATTCATTGATTAATCAATTGAAATAAGAATCATTTGAAAGTAAAGGAAGCGTTTTTCTCGAAAACTGTTTCTATACATGCAATTTGTTTTTATCTTAATAAAATAAATTAACAAATATTAGTAAATTATTTAAATAAAATTTATTTATTATATATTCAATAAATGTTTTAAAATTCATCTAACATTTTTACTATTCTTGGGATTAGAATAAATCTATCTTTATATTTAAAAACTATATTTTTTTAATAGTTGTTTTCATCATGTTTTTAGAACTTATTTTAAAATTAATTTATTCCAATTATAGGTATTGAATTTGATATAATTGATTCCATATTTATAATTTTTAGGTTCAAATTTTTTAAATATTCCTCTTCTATCTTTAGGCATAATGAATAGTGACTGTGGTAAAATTTATCACCTCGGTAAAGGGTAAATCGGGTTAACCTAGGCTAAAACTAAGTAATAAGGTCATAATGTTCCATCAAAATTATTATTTGATGAAGGTAATTATAAAATCATCAACTTAGTATTGAACTATATTCGTTTAATGGATACATATCCATGAAAATGGCCAATATAATATTTAAATCAAAGAAAGGTACAAAATGTCACTCTCTTAGTTTTAAATATCTATTATGTACCCACATAGGGAAAAAATCAAGTAATGAGTGAATATAAAAGTCTATTTTTATATTAATTAAATTTTTTTAATTATAAAAATTTATTTTTAATTTTTAATAATTATATAATTACCTTAAATTCTTGCATGACCCTAATATAGTATTTTTTCAATTAATAGAAAAAATAAAATAAATGATTTTAAAAATATTAAAACTGATATAATTTGAATTAGTTAATGTGTACAAATAATTTTATAGATCTATATAAAATTATAGAAAGTTTTGAAAATAGTATATTCAAATTCCCCCTTTGTGTTTATTTATTTAAAGACAAATTCAATGAATAGTGTTAAAATGAAATTAACGATATTTTATCATAAATAATATTTTATTAAATGATTTAAAATTAATAAAAATATTAGATTCATAAATACGAATGGGATATGGTTTTAAACAAAAATCATGGTCTATTTATAGGTCTTTTTTCATTTTATAGTAACATTATTAAACCTTAAAGTGTATAAAACTTTAATATTACAGTAATTTTCAAACGGGTTAACAGGAGTTAAAATTAAAATATAAGTGTGAAATCATACCCAATACATGTACAAATTTTATTGTATGATGGTATTTCTACTTATAATAATATTTGATTCTAATTATATCAATTTTTATCCATTTTTTAATGAAAATGATTTATATTAATTTCAGACTTTAAAAAATTCCAAGAATGCCCCTCCCCTCAATTAAAAATAGACACCTCTTAGTTCTCTTATTTACACGACATTGAGCCATATAGCTAAAAAAGCCTAAAAAATAATCTTCGAAACATACTAATCCAATTTTTAGAGGTTTTTTTCTTTTCAAAAAACCCAACCCTAGGACCCTTAAGAAGAGATTTAAAGGAAGTCTATCGAAGAAGAGGCAATCCTATTTACTAACTATTTCATATTTATTTCTACTTCTAATTAATTTTAATGTGTTTTGACAATACTAAAATAATAAATCAAGTATCATAAATATATTTATATGTTATTTTGATTATGGTATTACCATATTCTATCTCTTTTACATCCTATGAAAAACAAAAACATTGTGTGTGCGTACATACAGATTACCATCTCTACATAGTGGTGTAATTTTTTTTTCATCACCACTTTACTTTGATGGTTTTAAAGATGGAACTAATTATTATACATTATATTTGTGAAATAAATATTATTATATAACTATAATATAATATATATATATATATATATATATTTACCTTCCAATACATTGTAAAATGATAATGTTGTTTGTGCGTACATGTGGACTACATCCACCATGAAGTGATATGATCTGTTTTACATTTATACTTTATGTAGATCATAATAAGGATATATTTAATTAATATATATTATATATTATTATATAATAATTTTTTTAAATGTGAATTATTATTTAGCTTTCTTTCATTCAATTCTTTGAAAAATAAAAACAGTATTCATGCATACATACGACCTACCATCTCCATGAATGATGTAATTTATTTTTCTATATATAAATTTTATGGATGAATATAAATATATATATAATTAATATATATTATTTTTATATCATAATTAGAATTTTTGATATTATGAAACCATAATCAAAGTATAAGGACCACAACTATAGAACCAAAACATATATGAAGAATCAAGGAGTTGTCACCCAAAACTATGATTTTCGAAAAGAATTATTAATAAAAGGGTGGTAAAATATCATAAGTAAATAATATATGGTATGATATATATGAGTGTGATTCAGGAATATATGTATAATAAATTTATATCTATTATACTAGAGGTTCAGGTTTATACAAAGATAGTTGAACCTCAGGTATAAGTTTTTTCATAATCTCATCGTTATTCAGTATTGTTTATGTTTAAGTTTCCCTTGGGGGAATTATTTGAGATTTCTATCTTAAAACATTTTCTTATCCTCGGGTTATTCATTAACTTTTCAAGTAATAGTAAAATTTTCCTCTCTTTGTACTTAAAATTATTGATAATGTTTTTAAAGAAAATATGATTGTATTTCTCTTTTCGGTCAAAAATATGTTTTCTTTTATATCCATGTTTTCTAGAAATATTTTCAAGAATTTATGTAGAATTTCCCAAATTATTTATTAAATAAATTTTTACCTTTTTTAAAATTTTTAAAAATGTTTTTAAGGGAATATTCTTGTCATTTTTTGAATGAGGTGATTTTTATCCTTTTTACAATAGTGTGAAAGGAATTTTCTTTTTTAACATATAAAACATGTACATAACTACCTGCCATCATGACCTATAAATTATTTTAATATTCCTTCGCAATTTTATAAATATAATTTAAAATAAAAATTTTTATTTAATATTTGATAATTTTATAGATTAGTGATTTCAAAGTGAAAAGGGTCTTTACCTCATGAAATTTTCCAATGATATTTTTAGAGTATTTTCATCTATATAAACATAAATTATTGGATATTAAGAAAAGGATGTAATATGATGATACCATCCACCTAATTTATATGGATGGTTTATGATAATTTTTATTTTGATGTATTATTTTGATACCATTTTCTTTATTACTCTGGATGGTTTATGATTATGTTTATTGATTGAAGAAATTATTGAAATTTTGTTTTCTAGTTTTTCAATAAGAATGTTAATGTTGATTCTGTTTCACCCATTTTATATTAGGAATGTATTTTAATTAGTAAGTGGTGATTAGAACCTCATTTATCCCCTTGATTCATCGGTATTTCTCAAGAGACAAATAAGATTGGGTATTTGGCTGAGTCCTTATCAATTTATGTAAGATGTCTTGGAACAATGTCATGAAAATATGTTTATGATGTCTAGAATTATGAATTACCTCATTATGAGATTAGTTATTTATATACATGTGATTATTTTATTATTTATGATATACATGGTTAAGTTTCAATATCACATTATTAATTATATAGAATTATTTGATCATCATTTATTCCTACTATATTATTTTTCATCCTAAAGTTATTGATTAAATGGAATATGTTTTGAGATATTTACCTAGGAATATTTATTATGAATTATTAAATCATATTATCTTCTATTGTATGCATACCTTTACTGAGAATCTGAGCTCAACCTTTTCTTATTTTTCCTTTCCCTATGATTCTAAGGAAAAAAATTGATTGATATGTAGTGATATACTAAAGGTAATAAAAGATTTATCAAATAAAATACTATGTTTTATTTTATGTTTTCAATTTTAATGTGATATTCAATTATGTATCTTGTTTTAACATATGGCTAAACTATTCAGTCCTTTAATATGGAATTCCTTGTATCAATTTCCAATATAAAGTGACCACTAACTCTGGGAAACTTGGGTTGGGGTCATTATATTTTGTATCATAGGAAGTTTAGTATAAAACTTAGGAACTAGATTTTGGAAAACATATATTAGGGAACTTAATCCTATAACTAACATTTAGAACATTCTCAAGGAAACAAATATTATGATTTTGATATTAGTTATACATAAATTTTCAATTTATGTTAATAATTTCACTAGCCCTTATATATGTAAGTTATAATTCATAATATTATGATATAATCTAGCGAATTACATTATTTAGAAATGGTTCCTAGTGTAAATAATGGAAATAGTATCAATAGACATAATACATATAGGTAATTCCATCAATTGAAATATAATGAAGTTGGATCTGGAACTACAGCTGGTGCTGAAAAAATTATAACTATTTTTGGGTAGTTGATATAGGTTATGACCAATAACCTTACTCATATGGATCGGCTAGTATATCCACAATGTATTCTAAAAATTATACACTACTCCATGCATCATCAACCTCCATCATTTAATGAGACTAAAAATATATTTTTAGATGAGAAATGGATAAGTTATTTAGAGAATATATTTCTCTATTTGGTAAGTAATGAAAGAGAGAAGTTTTTCATGGTAGTTTATTGTCTCTCAGGGGATCAGATCAATGGAGGTCATTGATTCAAAACACTAATGATAAAAAAAATATGGAACATAATAATTTTAAGGTACTCTCCTTGGATAAATATTTTCCTCACAAGCAATGAAAAGATATGGAGAGACAATTATTGTGTCTAAGATAAAAGGAAGATAATAGTGTTGCTAAGTATGAATCCAACTTTACATGGTTAGAAAGTCATGTTATAGACTATGTACATAATCTAAAGATTAATATTGACTATTTATTTGATGGTATTAAACCAATAATTTATAGGCCACTAGTCTCCCAAAAAATCTTATCATATGAGTATATAGTATCATATGATATCAAGAAAGTGAAAACAATCTCCAATTATTATGGATTAGAAGGAAATAAAGATATGAAGAGGGATTATGATCACACTATAAAAGTAAATATGATAAAAGTTAAGAAGGGAATGGTATAATTTCCAACCTTTCATAAATGTTGAAAGAAACACCATTGGAAATTCTTGTTGGGAATGGGATTTTGCTAAAATTTTGGAGAGAAAATCCACCAGGTAAATGATTTCAAGGGAATGAAAGAAGATTACAGTGTGTAATGATTCAACTGTAAAGAGATAGTGTAGTATGAAAATTATTTTACCATGTTTTGAGTTTTCCCCAACAAAGGAAAGGGAGAAAGGATAATATTATGTGATCACAACAACTAAGGTTGAAGTTCCAAATGATGTGGTGATGGGTACTTAAATAATATCCTCAAATTTAGTTAATTCTTTATTTGATTATGGATCTTCACACTATTTTATATCTTAAAAGTTTTCCAAGAAAAATTGATACTTTTCTATCACCTTAATAATGTATCTATCAGTAAAGACTCTTATAGGAAGTCTTATCACAACATGTATGTGTCAGTCAGTTCCCATTATGACACAAAAACATGCCCTATTTTCTGAATTCATTATTATACCTATAGTTGATTTTGATATAATAGTTTATCTGGATTGTCTTTCAAAATATGATGAAAAATAATTTCAGATAGTAGTAATTTATGATTTGTGATGAAGATTTGGGATTCCTTGTCTTTATAGGGGAGACTTTATTATTTGATTCATGTGTAGATCCACCCCAGTGGCTCTTCTGAATGAGATTCTTGAGGAAGAATATAATACATAGTCTATGGATTTAAAAGGTAATATTAAAATTTATTATATACATATTGTGAAAGAATACATTGAAATGTTTCCTAAGTAAAAACATAAAATTCCATCAAAGCATGAGGTTGAGTTTTACATCAATTCAATCCCTGATTTAAGACCTATATCAAAGATACCCTATAGAATGGCCACTATGGAGCTAGTGGAATTAAATAAACAACTAGATGATTTGTGTAATAATGGATTTATATTACCTATTGTTTCACCTTGGATAGCCCCTATTAGTTTCATTAATAAAAAATATTGATATATGAGGAGGTTAATTTATTAAAGGTTAATCAATTCTCTTACAATAAAAAAAATATCCACTTCCTCACATTGACGATTTATTTGATCAATTTCATGGATCTCAATATTTCTTAAATAATGGACTTCATTATAGGTTTTATAAATTGTGAGTAAAGAAGGAATATATTTTGAATAAAAAAATTAGAATGAGTAATGGAAATTAAAAATTTGCAGTAATTCTGTTTGGATTAACTTATGTACACTATATTTTTGTGGACCTAATGAATAGATTATTCAAGAAATATCTTGAAAATTTTATTATGGTGTTTATTGATGATATCTTAGTGTATTATAAATTCTTTTAGGACCATGAGAATCATTTTTGAATCATTATTAATACTCTTAAAATAATAAGGTTATATGGTAAATTTAGAAAGTTTGAATTATGGATTTGGAAAGTATCTTTTATTGACCATATTTTCTTCAACAATGGAATCTCATTTGTTTTTATGAAGAAAAATGTAGTCTATAAATGTCCTACACCAATGGACATAAACAAGGTATGTATTATCATTGGATTTTCATTTTATTATTGTTTATTTTAAAAAAATATATAAATTTGATAATCTATTAACCAATATTACTCACAAAAGGGTTATGTTTTTATAGGCAAGTGAATGTGAAGAATATTTTGAATAATTGAAGAGGATATTGGTGAATCCATTTATTTTGACTCTACCATTAAGAAATGGTGGATTAGTGATATATAGTGATGCATCCAAGAAGGGACTTGGTTGTTTCCTTATGTATAATGATAAATATATTGTCTATGAATCAAGGTAGTTAAACATTCATGAATAAAACTATCCAATCCATGATCTTAAGTTAGTAGTTGAAATATTTTCTTTGAAGATATGGAGACATTATCTCTATCTTGAAAAGTGTGATATATAAATAAATCATAAGAGTTTTAAATACATATATTTAGATAAAAAGATCAATATGAGGAAAAGGATATGGCTCAAGGTAATCAAGTATTATGATTTCTCAATACACTACCAGCCAAGGAAGGAAAATAAGGTAGTATATGCATTGAATTGGAATTATCATAGAGTTTTGACCAAAATGATGATCGATAGGGATCCATTGTTTATGGATCTATTAAAGATGCACATGGGAATTATTAATGAAGGGGAGACAAAATTAAATTTTCACATTATTTCCAGGACATATTTATTATAAAAGATAAAATTTTCTTAGCCTAATAAGGAGAATATTAAAAATAAAATTGAATTTTTGAATGATGGAAAATTGGAAGACTTCATTTTTCAGGATATAATTCTAAAATTTTAAAATAAACTATGTGTTCTATAAATACCTAACCTCAGTTTCTTGAATTCAGTGCCTTATTACATTACATTGGAATAATTACAAGAAATTTGTATCCCAAAGGAATGAATAGTTTAGTAGATTTGTAAAAATATATACATACATAATAAAACATTAAAAATTGAAATGAAGTTCAACATATAAGTTTTAATGGGAACATCCACGATTATCAGTTTTTTCCTACAGGTCATTCATAATAAACCTATCCATGTCCTGATAAAATGAACCATAATAAAGGGGTGAGATCAAACACTCATTAAGAGTGATCAATACAACATAACATAACATAAACATTAGGCATGGTGAATAATTGAAAATGCATTCCTTTAAAAGAAAAATGTGGACATAATATGGTAGGAATATAAGCTAAGTAAATATTCCCATAATAAAAAATAATCAAGGGTATTATACTAGTTTAATAAACTCATGAAATTTGAATTTTTAGATTAATAATGAGGTAAATGTATATACCAGAAATTATGAAACATACTGTCAAGGACTCGGCCAAAACATCTAAAAAATGATTACGACCTTGTCCAAAACCATATCTAAAAATGGGAAAGGCCTCAGCCTAGTCCATATCTATTTGTCTCATGAGACCTACCGATGTATCAAGGGGATATAGAGGGCACCACCCATCACATAATAATTCCAATGAATTCCTCATATGAATGGGTATAAACATAAATAACATATACATTCATATTGAAACTAACATATGAAATGTAAATAACTTTCCTCAAACATTAAGCATAAACACTAACCATTCAGAGTAAATTAGTGAATGGTTTTAATGTAGAACATCCAAAATAAAACTAATCATAAACCATTAAATTAAATATGGTAGATTATATCATAAAAAATTAATTCTAATAATATATAATAATCAAAAATAGTGTTGAAATAGATGCAGATACTCTTATAAAATCATCAAGTAATTCTTGAGATAAATACTCTTTTATTTTGAAAAGAAGAGTTCTTTTGAAAAATTAGTTTTATAAAACCATAAGTGAAGTAAGATATTATTTTAATAATATAATGCATTATTTTAGAAAGATAATGGTTTATAAAAATAGATTATATTGTTCCCCTGAAAATAGGTAATAATTGGAAAAATTCCCTTGAATTGGGCTTCTATTACATGAAGAATTTTTGAAAGATCCTTTTAAAACATATAACTCCCCATAAATGAATGTAGTATTCTAGTTGATAAATATATATTGAACATTCTCATAGAATATATTAGTATTCCATATGAATAAATAATAATTTAATTGAGGTAAGTAGGTATTAAGAATAACCCGAATGAAAATGGAGGTTCGGGTAGAAAACTCTTACATTAAGTCTAAAGGTGTTCCTCACTTGATATTTACAAACTGAATAATAAAATTTAGGTTCATAAATAAAGTATTACAGAACCTCCTATACATTTTATTTATTTATTATAACCTTGTTAGGTACATTCAAGGCCTTTTGATGGGTTAAGAGATTATATTTCATGGTTTGGGATCTTTTTATTCCCTAGTTTTCATGACCGGTTTACTTATATTCATGTATAGATAAACATGTAGAATGAGAATTGTTGTCCAGAATATAAGTTGTATTTTATTATTTAACAACCATAAGATTACATGGTTAAAAAAATTGGTTATTAGAAGTGAATATGAATCATTATATAAAACCATAATGGAAATTGTTTGGGTTAATTGGTGGTTCTTGATCACAACAAACTCATTTTGATTTATAAATTAATATCATGTGTAAAAAAGGATTATAGAACCTTAAATAAGTTATAATACATATATTATAGTCTGATTAAACCATAAAAATTGGTTAATGTCCATAATTAAATATGTTAATATAAATTAAAAACCCATCTTCCTTGAATTTGATAAATTAAAACATCTTGGATGGTATTTTCATTTCTAGTATAAAAGAAGGGGAAGGAGAAATGATAAAGAATTATTCCTTTATAATAACAAAAATAATTAAATTTAATTTACTAGATACATTAAAACATTTGGATGAAATGAGGTGAGGAAAGAAAAATAAATGAAATGAACTTGAAATAAAAGAAATGATAAGAGGAATTTACCTCTTGAAGTAATCTTCCTTGAGAGCCTCTTAAGGGAAGAGGTTTTGGTATTTTTATGATACCAAGGGATGATGGAAATGGGGGAGGATCTAGGGAGGATATTTGGTCAGAATTTAGATAAGGAAAAAGGCTTGAGTGGAGTGAAGACAAGAGGGAGTGAGGGGGGTTTATAGTGGAGGAGAGGAGTGATTTTTTAATATCTTAATCATTATTTTATCATTTTTCCAAATACAACCAATATTATTTATTATTATGACCAATAATAGTAATATTTTCATTTTATTTTGAAACAAATGGTCTTAGATAATCCTTATAACACCAATGACTCAATAAATCATGTATTTAGTATTTATCATAAATTATCATATTTTACTATTCATCAAAATTCAAGTATTTTAGAAAAATAGCAAAAATTCACCCTAACAATTTTTCAACTTGTAATATCCAAAAATTAACTTTAGTTTTTGAAAATAATTTTATAAATATTATTAATTTAATTTTTAAATAAAGTCATAATTTATTTGAAAAATAACAATTTAAAAACTATAAATCATTTTATATCACCTTGAAAAAATAATCAATATCTCATTATCTTATAACCATAAGAGAATAAAATAATAATATGATTTAATATTCATAAGGGTCGTATTACTATTCATATTACTATTCATAAGGGTATGTTACTATTCACCAAAAAATAATTCTGTCTTATCAGACTCTAAATATCTTAATGAATGCAACCGTGTATGTCAGTTTTTTGAAATTCAAAACACATATGTGGAAAAATTATGTTTACTGGCTAGGTTATAACAAAGTAGTGTCTTGTAGAGACTTAGTGTTTCATGCATTAAATTTATTTTCAAAATCTTGGGGTGTTACATTATCCCCTCCTTACAAAAATTTCATTCTCAAAAAAAATTCATCACAAAAATATTTGAGTAGTTCTTCATCATAATCTCCTTAGGCTCCCATGTTGACTCTTCATGTTGTCCCACAAGAAATTTTCCTTCGAATATCTATACATTTTAGTGATTTCATGGTGTATAGAGAAATTCGGGCTATGGGCATCATCCAATAACTCTCTTTTCAGATCTGGTATAGAGGGAACACATAGCCTCTTCCCAAATTTCATAATTCCATCTTCCCACATAATGTCATCCAACTTCCCATCTCTCTCAGCACAAATTTTATTTTGAAGATTCTCATCATCAGACTATGAAGCTTTAATTATTTCTAATAAAGATGTTTGGGAAACCATTTGAAAAAGTATTGATGTTTCACCTTCTTCGATAATTCTCATATCCATCTTCACTAGATCCATTTACAAAGGATCCTTGTCAATCCTCATTTTATTGAGAACTCGATGATCTTTCTTGCTCAATGCATCAACTACCTTACTTTCTTTTCCGGGGTCGTAGTGTATGGAACAATTATAATCCTATATTAGTTTGATCCATCACTTTTGCCTCGTGTTGAGTTATTTTTGTGAGAAAAATATGTTTTAGACTCTTATGATACGTATATATCTCACATTTGTTTCCATAGAGATAATGTCTCTATATCTTCAGAGAAAATATTATAGTTTATAAATCAAGATAATGAGTAGGATATTTTTTTCATGAATTTTTAACTACCTTGATGCATAGGCAATAGCTCTATAATTCTGCATAAGGACACAACCATGTCCTTTCTTTAATGCATCACTATAGGTCACAAACCCCTCATTCCCTAATGGTAGAGTTAGGATCGTAGCATTCACTTATATTCTATTCAATTCCTTGAAACATTCCTCGCGTTCTTTTGTCCATACAAACATAACCCCTTTATGTGTAATCTTGGTTATTGGGTTGGCTAAATGGGCAAAGTTCTGAACGAAACGCCTGTAATAACCTGCTAAACCAATAAAACTATGTACCACAGTTATGTTCATTGGAGTAGTTCATTATTGCATAGCCTTTGTGTTTGCTGGATCAACAGATATTCCATCCTAAGAGACAATGTGGCCAAGAAAGGTAATTGACTGAATCCAAAATTCAAAGTTGTTAAACTTCCCATATAATTCATTTCTTCTAAGAGTCTTTAGAATAATGTGAAAATGATTTTCATGATCTTAATATAGTTTGTAGTATACCAATATATCATTAATAAATACCACCACGAAGTCATCAAGATATTTCTTGAAAACTATATTCATTAGACCCATGAAAATAGAGGGTGCATTAGTCAGTCCAAAAGGCATTACTATAAACTCATAATGGCCATACCTGGTTCGAAATGTTGTCTTTGGAATATCTTCATTCCTCACATAAAACTCATGATATACAGATCAAAGATCAATCTTTGGAAAATATTGGGCTCCATGAATTTGATCAAATAATCATCAATGAGATGTAAGGGATACTTTTTCTTTATTATTATAGCATTGATATCCCTATAGTCAATGCACAACCTCATAGATCCATCTTTCTTCTTAAAAAAAAGAACATGGGATCCCCATTGAGAAAAACTAGGGTGAATAAATCCATTATCACTCAATTCCTCTAGTTTTTTATTTATTTCCACTAATTCCATAGTGGCTATTCTATAAGGGGTCATTGATATGGGCCTTGAATCAAGAATTAAGTCAACAAAAAACTCAATTTCCCACTCTGGTGGATGTCCAGGTAAATCCTCTGGAAACACATCAACATATTCTTACACAATAGGTATGTCCTCTATTTGAACATTTCTTTCCTCACCAATAGTTATTACATTCCCTTCCTCCAAAATAATTGAATTTAGTAGAGCTACTGGGGGTGGATCTAGATGAGGATCAGAAAGTGATGTTTCTAATCTAAAGATAAGGGATTCCACGTAGTCCTCAAAAATTGTAACCTCCTTCTTACAATAAATTTTCACATCATGGTTCAAAAGAAAATCCATACCAGGGATTATATAAAATTAAATCATGGCTATGGTAATAAAATCAATAGATAAAGCATGTTTATATGCCATAATGGGGACTATCTGACACAATTTTGTTGCAATGATACTTACCTTGGGAGTTCTTACTGAAAACTCCCTTAATAAATCAAATTCGAAATATATAATTTTCTTAGAAAACTGGGAAGATATGAAAGGATGAAATGATCCAGAATCAAATAAATCATTGGATAAGTTTGAGGAAACAATTAAAGTACAAGCCATCACATCATTAGGAACTTCAATATCAGCAGTTGTGATCGAATAAGCTTGTCCCCTATCCCTTGTCCTTTTCTGAGGCACATTTTCTTAATGCTTTGGAAAATCATTAGCATAGTGTCTCATATCCCTAAAATTATAGCATTGAACATTAATATCTTCTTTCTTCCCCTTTAAAACACTAACATGATAGCCTTTCTTTGCGCACTTATATCACTCCCCTTTTCCTTTTAAGTAGGAACTAGGGTGTTTCCTTCCACAATTATCACAGGGTGGAAAGTAAACTCTTACCTTATTACCCATTTCCTTATTCCATTTTCCAATGTTTTCATCAACCCTATTCTTATCTTGATTTCCTTTAAATTCATAAGACTTATAGAACTCCTTTTTTGTCTTGATAGCACATGATATTATATCTTCGTATGATGAAAACGTTTCGCAGACCAGCGCCCGCTAGAGGAATGGATTTGGGCCATCAAATAATTGATCAATATTTCTCCTTGGATTATGTATATAGTCTATAGCATTCCTTTCTAACTTTTGAAGTTATATTTATACATTTCATCATTCACATCTTCCTTTTTCCTCAAATTCATAAATTGTCTTTCCATATCTTCTCGTTGTTCACGAGGAAAGTATTTCTCTAAAAAGGTTCTTTAAATTCACACCATTACATGTTTTCTATATCTTTATCCTCCTTTTTGTTTTGAATTAGTGACCACCATTAATCAGCATATCCCGAAAATCAATAAACTTCCATGAAAACCTTCTTCCTTTCATTACTTCCCAAGTCAAGAAATATCATCTCTAAGGAACTTATCCACTGCTCTGCTACGAATGGGTTTATAGTCCCATTAAATGATGGAGGTTCTTTTCACATAAAGCTATATAACATAGCTCCTCCACATTGTGGATCCAGATGCTTCATACAGGTAAGGTAATTGTTTATAACTTGAGTAAGTTGTCACATTATAGTTATAAGTTTCTCTACACCAGTCTCAGCTCCAGAGCCAACATCATTATCTTGCGCAGGAGGGAAATCCCTACATGGGATACGTGTGTTCATGTAGTTTCCATTCCTTCTACTAGGAACCATATCTAAATAATGGAAAACACTAGATTAGGTTATGAATCATAATGTATAATCTTAAAGTATAAAATTACTTACCATAAATTGAAATTTTATACATATCTAATCCCAAAATTATAAATATTGTTTCTTTAAGGAAAGATTTATATTTAATTCCTCAATAATGGATTATAAATAAAATATGAATTATCCTAAGAATATACCTTGAGATTGTTAAACCGGGTGCGCAATATGTCATGTTTTTGTGTACCAGGATACCTTGAGTCAACCCTGAAACTCCTTGTTAGAGTTTTCCCTCCTAGGTACATTTGTGCCAGAACCATGTCCATATGTAGTATCCAGATAGGGATATATTTTCTAGAAAGATCCAAATAATATATTACTTACCAAAATACTAGGATGCTATTGTATTTTTGTCCTCAAAGACCATCTTAGGGGTTTGTTCCCTAATCTATGTTTTCTAAATCTAGTTTCCAAGTTTCCTAATAAACTTCCTATGTTACCAACTATAAAGACCCAACCCCAGTTTCCCAGATCTGGTTCCTTATTACATTACACTGGAATAATTACAAGAAATTAATATATTAATGGAAAAAATATTTTAGTAGATTTTGAAAACCATATACATACATAATCCAACATTATAACTTGAAATTAAGTTCAACATATAAGTTTTAATGGGAACATCCACAACTATAAGTTTATCCCTACAGGTCATTCATAATAAACTTCTTTATATCCTGAGAAAATGAAACATAAGAACGGGGTGAGATCAAATGCTCAGTAAGAGTAAGAAATATAGTGGAAGATAACATAAATATTAGGCATGGTTAATAATGGAAAACACAATCCTTTAAAAGAAAACGTGAATATAATATGGCAGTAATATAAGCTGAGTAAATATTTCCATAATAAAACATAATCATTGGTATTCTACTAGTTGAATAACCTCATGAACTTTGAATTTCTAGCTTCATAATGAGGTAAATTAATATTCCAGACATTATGAATCGTACTGTCAAGTCATTATCCAAGACATCTAAAAAATTATAAAGTCCTTGGCCCAAACCATATCTAAAATTGGGCATGGCCTCGGGTAAGCCCATATCTATTTGTCTCATGGGATCTACCGATGCATAAAGGGGATATATAGGGACCCACCCATCACATAATAATTCTAATGAATTCCTCATATTAATGTGGATAGACATAAAAAACATATACATTCATATAGAAAATAACATATGAAACAAAAATAACTTTCCCTGAACATTAATCATAAACACTAACCATTCGAAGTAAATTGGTGAATGGTTTTAAGGTAGCACATCCATAGTTAAACTAATCATAAATAATTAAATTAAATATTGTATATTATATCATAAAATATTAATCCCTATAATACAGTGTTGAACCAGATAAAGATGCTCTTATAAAATCATCGAGTAATTCTTGAGATAAACACTCTTTTATTTTAAAAAGAATCGTTATTTTAAAAAAGTATTTGTATAAAACCATAAGTGAAGTAAGACAATATTTTAATAATTGAATGAGTTATTTTAGAAAGATAATGGTTTATAAAAACATAAAATAGATTTACCTTGAAATATGTAAGAATTTGAGAAATCCCCTTGAATCGGGCTTGTATTACGGGAAGAATTTTTGAAAGATACTTTTAAAACATATAAATCCACATAAATTAAAGTAGTATTATGGTTGGTACATGTATATTTAAAATTATCACATAATATATAAGTATTATATATGAATAAATAATAATTTATTTTAGGTAAGTAGAGAATAAGAATAACCCGAATGAAAATGGATGTTCGGGTAGAAAATTCTTACCTTAAGTCTAAAGGTGTTCTTCACTTGATCATAAAAACATGAATATTAAAATTTAGGTTAATAAATTAATGATTTAATAACCTTATCTACATGTAATTTATTTATTATTACCTTGTTAGGTTCATTCATGTCCTTTTGATAATTTCATTGTTTGGGAGTGTTTTCTTCCTTGGTTTTCATGGCCGGTTTACATGTAATCATGTATGGATAAACATGTATAATGAGAATGGTTTTCCAGAATAGAATTTTTATGTTATCAGTGAAATAAAATAATATTACATGGTTATAAAATTCATTTGGTTATTGGGAGTGAAGATGAATCATTATATAAAACTTTAATGACAATTGTTTGGGTTAATTGGAAGTCCTGGATCATAATGAACTCATTTTCGTTTATAAATTAATATCATGTGTAAAAAAGGATTATAGAACATTAAATAATTTATAATACATATTTTATAGTCTGGTTCAAACATCAAAATTGTTTCATGACCAGAATTGAATATGGTAATAGAAATTGAAAACTTGTCGTCCTTGAATGTGATAAATTAACACATCTAAGATGGTGTTTTCATTTCTAGTATAAAATAAGGTGAAATGAGAAATTATAAAGAATTATTAATTTATCATACAAAAATTATAGTACATTTGGATGAAAGGATGTGAAGAAAGAAAAAAAAGTAAAATGAAATAAAATAAATGAAAAGAGGAATTTACCTCTTGAAGTAATCTTTATTTAGAGCCTCTTTAGGGAAGAGGTTTTGGTATTTTTATGAGACTAAGGGACACTGGAAATGGTAGAGGATCTAGGGAGGTGATTTGGGTAGGATTTATACATGTAAAAGGCTTGAGAGGAGTGAATATAAGAGGGAGTGAGGGGGTTTTATAGTGGAGGTGAGGAGTAATTTTTGAATATCTTAATCATTATTTTATTATTTTTCCAAATACAATCAATAATATTGATTCTTATGACCAAGAATAGTAATATTTTCATGTTAGTTCAAACCAAATGGTCTCACATCATCCTTACATCACCTATGACTCAATAAATCATGTATTTAGTACTTATCATAAATTATCATATTTTACTATTCATCAAAAATTCAAGTATTTTAGAAAAATCCCAAAAATTCACCCTAACCATTTATTGATGTGTAGAATCAAAAAATGAACTCCATTTTTTTAAAATAATTTTCTAAATATTATTATTTTAATTTTTAAATAAAATCATAATTTATTCAAAAAATAACAATTTTAAAACTGTAATTTGTTTTATATCACCTTGAAAAATTAATCAAGATATCATTATCTTATAACCTTAATAACATAAAATGATAATATGATTTACTATTCATAAGATACATATTACTATTCATAAGGCTATGTTACTATTCACAAAAAATTAAGTTTGTCTTATGAGACTATAAATATCATACTGAACGCAACCATGTATGTTAGTTTTTCAAAATTCAAAACGCAGAGGTAGAAAATTTATGTTTACTGGCTAGGTTATAACAAAGTGGTGTTTTTTAGAGACTCATTGTTTCATGAATTAAATTTACTTTTAAAATCTTTAGGTGTTACATGTTCCATCTATACATGAGATGAAAAAGAAATTTTTTTGATTATATTGATAGCTCCAATTTTCCTATACTCCTTGGTAGCACAAAGATGTATAGATATTTTAAGGAACATTTTTGGTGGGATAATATTAAGTGAGAAATTATTGATTATGTGTCAAGATGTTTGGTTTGTCAATAGGTGAAGGCTAAGCGACAGCATCCTAGAGGATTCAAACAACCTCTGCCTGTTCCTATGTAGAAATGGTATGAAATTACTATGGACTTTTTCACTGGATAACCAAATACTCCTAGAAAGAATAATTCAATATGGGTTATTGTTGATCGCCTCACCAAATCAACACATTTACTCACTATAAGAGAAGATTTTCCTCTTGATCTCCTTGCATGGATATATATTAATGATGTTGTAAGACTTCATGGTTCACCTATTTCAATTATGTATGATCATGATCCATAATTAACATTGAAGTTATTTAAATTTCTTTATAATTCTCTTGGTACTGAGCTTCATTTGAGCACCTCTTATCACCCACAAACCAATTTAAAGTCCAAAATGACTATTCAAACGTTATAATACATGTTGTGGTCATTCTCTCTTGACATTCAAGGTATATTGGATAATTATTTTCCCTTAGAAGAGTTATCCAATAATAATATATTCCATTAAAGTATTCAAATGGCATCATATAAAGCACTATATGGAAAGATATGTCATACTCCAACTTGTTGGGATGAAGTAAGTGAAAGAAATTTTATATACCCATAACTTTTAGAGGAGACAACAGAAAATATGACTATTCAAACACATATCAAAGCAACTCAAAGAAGTAAAAATAGATATGCTATTAACCAAAGGAATGATTTGGAATTTAAAGTGGTTGATCATTTTTTCTGGGAAGTATCTCTATGGAAGGGAGTTGTAAGGATTAGTAAGAAAGGTAAACTAAACCCTAGGTACATCAGACCTTTTGAAGTCAAGGAAAGAATTGGATATGTGTCTTATCATTTAGAAATTCCACCAAGCCTCTCTAAACTTCATGATGTGTTCCATATATCAATCTTAATGAAGTGAATTCCTAAACTAATGCATGTTTTCACCTATGAAAAAATATAATTGGAACCTAATCTATCTTACTGTGAAGATACTATACAAATTATAATAATAGATAACAAGTTTTGAGGAATATGAGGACTCAACTGGTAAAGGTACTTTGGAGAAATCATAATATTGAAGAGGTGATGTGGGAACCTGATGAGATTATGATGAAGAACTACCCAAATATTTTCACATGGAATGGCAACATTCATCTTTCCTAGCCTCTTACCACAATTTGGATGAATTTTCTGAACTCGCTCAGTGGGATTGATTACACAGCTACTCATGCCTACCGTGAAGCGAATGTTGTTGTAGATGCTCTTGCTAACAAAGGAGTACATCAGAGCATGACTTGGATGGACACTCTACCAGCAAACTTATTATATCTATTTGATAGATATTGTAAAAAAAATACCATCCTTATGACTTTTGTAATCTTTTTTCTTATCAATAAATTGTGCTTTGGTCTTTGACCAAAGCATTACCTTTTAAAAAAAATGAAACCCTGAGTCTAAATAAATTGTATACCATTATAACCTAAACACTAAATTGGAGGGAATTAATAGGAATAAATAATTTTTTTAAAAGTGTTTTGTTTACAAATGTATAAAATAAATTCATTGGTTAATCAATTTAACTAAAAATCATTTGAAAGTAAAATAAGTGTTTTTCTGGAAAACGGTTTCTATGCGTGTAATGTGTTTTTATCTTAATAAATTAAATTAATAATTTTTAATGATTTATTTAAATGAAATTTATATATTATATATTTAATTAATGTGTTAACATTCATCTAAAATTTTTATTATGCATGGGATAAGAATAAAACTATTTTTATACTTAAAATAGTATTTTTTTTAATAATGGTTCTCATCACATTTTGTGCACTAATTTTACTATTAATTTATTTAACTTATAGGTATTGAATTTGATAAAATAAATTCCATATTTGGAATATTGAAGTTCAAATTTGGTAAATATTCCCATTTTATTTTTATCAATAATGAATAGTAACAGTGGTAAAATTTATCACGATGATAAATAATAAATCGGGTTAACCTAGGTTAAAAGTAAGTGATAAGGCTATAATATTTCATAATAATTATTATTGTATGAAGGTAATTAGACCTTTATCACCTTATGATTTAAATTGATTTTTTTAATGGATAATTTTCCAGGAAAATTATCCATATAATATTTAAACCAAAGAAAGATAAAAAATGTCACTCTTCTAGTTTTAAATACATATTATGTTCGCACATAGAGAAAAAAGAGATTTTGGAATGATTATAAATTCATATTTTGGTCTTAATGAAATTATTTTCATGAAATAAATTTATTTACAATTTTTAATAATTATATAATTACCATAAATGATTATGAAACACTAATACAGTATTTATTCAATTAAAATAAAAATAAAATAAATGATTTTAGATATATTAAAAGTGATATGATTTGAATGATTTAATGTGTACCAAAAAAATTTTAGATCTATATGGAATGTTAGGAAGGTCTTAACAGATGATATTTTAATTCCAACTTTTTATTGATGTATTTAAAGTCAAATTAAATGAATAGTATTATAAAATACATTAATGATATTTTATAATAAATAATATTTTATTAAATGATTTAAAATTCATAAAAATATTAAATATATAAAAATTAATGGGATATGGTTTTAAAATCAATTGTGGTCTATTTATGGGATGTTTTTTAATTTATAGTAACATTATTAATCCTTAATGGTTAGAAACATTCAATATTACGGTAATTTTCAAAAGGGTTAATAGGGGTAAAAATAAGAAGATAAGCGTGAAAACACACTCAAAAATTGACCAAAATTTATTATATAATGGTATTTATACTTATAATAATATCATATTCAAATTATATCAATTTATATCCATTTTAAAATGAAAATATTTTATTTTAATTTAATATTTTAAGATATTCCAAGAATATCCCTCCTCACAATTATAAAAGGACACCTCTCTTTTCTCTTATTTACACCACTTTGAGTAATAAATATAGACCAATCCCTACCCATTACTCTTATAAACATACTTATACAAGTCATATAGGTGTTTTTCATTCAAAAATACCATCCCAAGGTCCCTTAAGAAGAGATTTAAAGAAGTCTACTAAAGAAGATGTAATTGTCTTTACTGAATCTTTTGAGTTTATTTCTTCTTATACTTTATCTTAATGTGTTTTTCTCATCCTAAAATAATAAATATAGTATAATAAAAATAGTTATATGTTATTATTATTATTTTATGACCATATTCCATCTATTTTCTATCCTATGAAAAGATAAAACATCACTCGTGCGTATGTACAGCTTATTGTCTCCATGTAACGGTGTAATTTTTTCATCACCACTTTACATGGATTATTATAAATATGTAAATAATAAGTATATATAATATTTATGAAATAACTATTATTCTATAATTATAATAACATATATAAATTTTTACCTTCCATTCTGTTGTAAAATGATAATTTCATTCATACGTATGTGTTGACTACCACCTCCATGGAGCGATGGGGTATGCTTTTCATTTACGCTTTATGTGGCTAATAATATAGATAAATTTAATGAATATATATTATATATATTATATAATAATTATTATATAAAGTTTAATTATTATTTATCTTTATTTTTTCCATCCATCAAAAAATGAAAACAGTGTTCATGTATATGTATGGCCTACCATCTCCATTAACAGTGTAATTTATTTTTCTATTTATAGATTTTATAGATGAATCTAATTATTTATATAAATAATATATATTATTTTTATATCATGATTAAAATTATAGATATTATGTAAAAATAATCAAATTATAAGGACCACAACTATCGAACACAAACATACATGAAGAAAGAAAGAGTCATCACCTGGAATAGTGATTTTAACAAAGAATTATTAACAAACATGTGATAAAAGTTCATAACTAAATAATATATGGTATATTATATATGATTATGATTATATAATATATTTATAATAATTATATATTTATTATACAGAATATTTAAACACATGCAAAGGAATCCAAACCTGAGGTAAGGGTTTATTTCACAATCTCATCATTATTCAGGATTGTTTATGTTTAAGTCTCTCATATTAAAATTATTTGATATTATTATCTTAAACCATTTTATTATCCTATATTTATTCATGAACCATTAAATTAATAGTACAATTATCCTCTCTTTGGTACTTAAAATTACTGAGAATTTTTTTTAAGAAAATATGCTTTTATTTCTCTTTTTGGTTAAAAATATTTTTTCTTATATATTCATGTTTTCTAAAGATATTTTCAAAAAAATTTATAACATTGTCAAAAAAATTATTAAAGACATTTTTACCAAGGTTTTATTTTTTAAAAATTCTTTTAAATAAATATTCTTGTCATTTTCTAAATAAGTTACTTTTTAACCTTTTTACAATAATGTGTAAGTAATGTTCTTTTTTAACATATATAGAATGTAAGAAACTACCCACCATCATGAACTATAAATTATTTTAAGATTACTTCATAAGTTTATAATTTTATTTTCATTGAAAATTTTTTCCCCAATATTTGGAAAAATTTTATGTAAGTGATTTCAAAGCTAAAATGTATTTTCCCCAAGAAATTTCCCAGTAATATTTTTAAAGTATTTTCATCTATGTAAACATCCTTTGTTGAATATTATATTTAGTGTATACTCTAATTATACCATCTATATTATTTCTATGGATGGTTTATGATTATTTTTACTAGGGATATACTATTTTGATACCATTTCCCGTATTAATCTAGATGTTTTATTATTATGTTTATTAATTGGGGAAGTTATTTACATTTAATATGATAATTTTTTTATATGAATTTTTACATTGATTATGGTTCACCCCTTTTATATAAGAAATTCATTGGACTTGGTAAGTGATGGTAGGATCCTACTATAGCCCCTCAATGTATCATTAGTTCTACTGAAAATAACTATCTTGGGTATTTGTTAGATGCCATATCCATTTATGTAATATGTCTTGGTATAAGTCCTTGATGTTATGTTTATGATATCTATAATTATCAATTACCTCATTATGAGATTCTTTATTTACATCCATGTAATTATTTGACTAGTTATGATATCTATGGATAAGTTTCAATATTATTTGATTATTTATATGTAATTATTTGAACATTATTTATTCCTTCAATAATATTCTTCATACTCAAGTTATTGATTAACTGGAATGTGTTTTTAGATATTTACCTTACCATAATTATTATTCCTTATTTATTCATATTATATTCCACTATACACATACCCTTATTGAGAACATGAGCTTATCCATTTCTTATGTTTCCTTTCCTTAGGATTCCAAGAAGTGTTGTATGATTAATATGAATGGATATTCTAAAGTTAATAATGGATTTCTCAAAGAAAATACTATGTTTTATTTCAAGTTTTCAATTTTAATGTGAGATTCAAGTATATATCTAGTTTTCCAAGACTACTAAACTATTAAGTCCTTTAGGATGTGATTACTTGAATCTAGTTCTAATATAATAAATTAACTACTGAATCTAGAATACTAGGATTTAGGTATTTACACTAGTTCATAGAAGTTGTAAGGAATAGAAAAGATGAGGGGTCATTTCATAAGTGAGGGGAGGGGCTCTTTTGGAATTAGCTAAAGTGTTAAATTAATATAAATAATTTTTTATGGAAAATTAAAACAAAATTTATATATTTAAAATATATGATGATTATGAATCTAAATCATCTAATACAATAAAATTTAGACAAGTTTATTTGATTCTTTCACCCTTGTATCTATGTTTTAACCACTAGTTAACCCTTTTGATGATAAGTGTGATATCAAATATTTTTACTATTTAGGGGTCATGAAAGTTACCATAAAAATAAAATTGATCCATAAATGGACCATGGTTTATATTTTCAACCATATCCCATTAACTTGGAAGAATATTGGATTCAAATTAATTTTAATTCATTTAATAAAATATTTTTATTATAAATATCATTAATGTAATTTTTGGAACTATTCATTTAATTTAACTCTAAATTAATCAAGATAACAATGGAATTAGAATATAGACTTTTAAAACATACCTAATATATTATATATATCTATAAAATTAATGTAACACTATAACTCACCCAAATAAAATTACTTTTATAGTTTTTAAATCATTTTCTTGATTTTTCTACTGCTTACACAAGTGTTATACCAACATTTCATAAGCATTTAAGGTAATTATTTCCTCGCTAAAAATTTTAAAAAAATACCATCATAAAAATAAATTCATTATTTTTAAAATAACCTTTAATATTCATTTAAATCTTATTTTTTTCCTCTTTTAAAATTTAAGTGAGATTTAAAAGTAAGTGGGTGACATTTTTTATTTTTCATTACTTAAAAATATATATAAGTTTTTTTAAAATAAAAATGGAACAAAATTACCATAAAATAAAATATTTTATGAGTATAGACAAACCAAACTCATAAAATATATTAAAGGAAAATATTATGTTTATTTGTAGTCCTTATCATATTATTTTAAACTTCAATTACTCGATTTACCCATACTGAAGTCACAAATATTTACTACAGTTACTATTAATAATGAAAAAAAAAAGATTTATTTAAAAAATATGAACCTAATTATTAAAAAAATTTAACACATTTTTCAAGATTAAAAATCATGAAGTGTAAAAATTTAATTTAAAATTAAACCAACAAAACATGATGAAAATTGTTTTTTAGAAAAATAAATTTTTTAAGAATAAGATGATCTTATAATAACTTTATAATTATTAATCATAATTATATGAATTTAAATTAATATATATATATATATATAATATACATTTCATTCATCATTATGGACTATTATAATTAATTAAAATGGAAAAACATCATGCACTTAAAAATAAATTTTTAATGAATGTGTTTTTAAGAGAAAAAATATACTTATACCAAAATAAAGTATAATTTTTATTCCTATGTATTTAGTTAAATTATATATAATTAAATAATATTTGTGTTAATTTTTTCAAATTAAATTCATAATGGAACTTTTCAGTGAAAATAAATTATATTTTTTCAAAAATATGTATTTTTCATTATTCACTAAAAAACAACATTTTAGAAAAATACTAAAATTTTACCCTAAGTTAATTTTGATATGATAATTTAAAAAATTATATCCTTTTCATCAAATTAAATTTCTAAAATTTACAAAAAACTATTATTATTCTCTCTCACAAAAAAAATAAAAACATTTTTTAAGAAAACATGTTTTTGAATAATAAAATTACTTTACTACAAAATGGGTGCTTATTTCATAAGAATTAACAAATAAATTTGTATTAAGTGGGAACTTTATATATATATATATATATATATTATATAATTTGGTTAATACTATTCATACCTACCAATTCAATAGATAGGTTATAATTGTAACATTTAAATAATACTATTTCATGGTTCTTTTAATCTTGGTATTCTGTGTTGTATACGCTATCAAATATTGTGTTCTTTTAAAATATAGTTTTGTTTCAATTACAATGATTATGATTCATGAAGATATTTAAGGGGGGTCATTTGAGGAAATTTCTAGATTCTGAGATGAGTTCTACACCATAAACTATAACTTTCATTTCAATTTCATGAGTTCATGCACATGTGGGTGGAGATTTTGAAATGTTTAAATGAAGTGAATTATCATGAAGAATTAAAATATGGAAAATCCTAAGTATTTTGGTATAATTTATTAAGATATTAAATGAGATTTTATAAGATTTTAATGATGATTCAGAACTAGAAATATATTCCAGTTATGAAAAAGAAGATCACCCTTGTTGAATTGTGATGAATTTATATATTTTTATATGGAATTAGTATTTAGGATTTTTTAATATAAAAAATCATAAATAGAAGAATAAGGAAAAAATATTTAACATTTTTATTTCTTAAAGAAATACTTCAAGCCAAATTTTTGAGATAACCTAATATTATACCTGCAAGAAGAATGCATTTTTTTCGAAGAAGATAAATAATTAAATAAAAAAGTTTTGTAATACAATTGTATCATAAAGGTTATCATGATAAACTCCAAATAAGTTTTAGAATAAGTTAAATTTCAGTATTCTCTACTCCAAAAATGGGTTTTATTCAAAGTTATTTTTGATCTTTCATAAAGTATTTATTCAAGGATTGTGGGAAGAAGTTTCCAACCAATTGGGAGGACCAAGATATTAGAGATAGTAGGAACTAGTGAGATGTAGGTAAATATTAATTATAATATAAATATCCTCTATTAGGACTCTAAAGCACATTATGGGATGTTTTTTATGAATATTTTTAGACAATATTGAATAACCACTTTATGATAAATAGTGAAATAAATTGTGATTGGGTGAATAAAAATCATAGTTAGGAGTAGGATTTCCAGGAAAAACCTTATAAATCACTATGTATATGACTTTACATAATAATTTATCTGGTATAGGTTGAGAGACATAATAATAAGTTTGATTGAGACTTTAACCAATCGAAAAGGTTGAATTTAAAGGATAAATTCATAAAAATAATAAGGGATCACTAATTCTTCCCTCCCCTGATCAATGATCACTAAACCATGGAACTAAAATTGGTATTAGATCTAACGATGTATCCTTTATATGGATAAATGTTTTAAGTTTTTTTAATAGATCTATATAGATAGTATATTTTTGTAAGATGGCATGATTCCTTATATAGAGAGCTTAGTCTCCATCCTTATTTAATATGAATTAGAGGTTTTAGGAAAAACACCAATGAATAGCGATAAAGGGAGTTGAGGAAATTGAGAAATCTCTCAATTGAAAATAAAGATCTATCACTATTTGAAGTTCCTCAAAGTGAAAATTATTTATCTTTAATGTCTATTGAGGATGATCGTATTGAAGAAGAAATTTCAAGATTTTGATAGTTTGTGAAAGATTGTTGCAATAAGAAAATTAAATAACTCAGCTCTAAAATCAAATATCACTTTAAGAAATTTCCCAAATAAGTGGCCACTTATATATTTGATATTTTGAAAAATCATAGCTAGAAGAAAAGGATAAAGCATTAGAGAATGCACTGAGTAAGAAGTTATGAAATTTAATTTCTCTCATATACATTATTGAATCAATGGATTAATTGATAATTCTATTCAATTGAAAATTCCCCCTATATTATGAATAATTAAAAATATATGTTAGTGATATTTTTTCTTTTGAAATTATATTTGGGAATGTAATTTATACATTGGAAAAAAGGTTGAAAACCACCATCATTGTTAAAGATTATCATATAGAGGATAAATAAAAATTAATAAAATAGATTGATAATTCTTTACAATAATCAAGAAAAATAAATTTAGAACAAATAAAGAAGTTTTTGGAGTATTAGAAATATGTACTAAGTTCAGTTGAGGATGAGAAGAACTCCATCAATATGAAGTGTCTTGAGATTTAAGTGGGATAATGGAATCTATAACTAGCACAAGTTATAACATCTGATATTTTTTAAAATAATTATTTTTTCACATGAACTTTTATTTAGATTTTTGGATCTAATAAAACCCCATAAGTGGTAAGAAGATCTTGAAAACGTCCTCTGATCAAGTTGTAATAAGCTCCAAGAAGAAGGTAACCCATTACCCAGAAGTTTTTTCATGTACTAATGATATATTACCTACTTATATATATTTAAAATAAATATTTGGGAAAATTTCTCTAGATAAAAATGTTGAAAAAATAACCTCTATGTAAATGGTGAATATAAAAACATCTAACAAAAGTATCTCCCCAATAAAAGCCTAAAAAGGTGATGTTTCCACCCTAAAATAGAAAGAAAATAAATCTATATAGATTGCCTCAAAAATAAATCCAAGGTGTCTAATTATTTATTATTATTTCTACTGAAGGTTTGGTAATAATGTATTCATGTGTTGGAATAATTTCCATTTTTTTAAGAATACATAAGTCTTGGAGTAAGTGGAAGTATATCTAAAGAAATAAAAAAACCCATTGAGAAGAATAAAGTTTCAAACAAAGGAAAGTATGTCCACTAATAATAGATTTACAAGTTTTGAAAATATTTGTGAATATTGAAAAATGTGTGACCATGATTATAATGATTTTTATTATGTACCAGCCCAGAAAAAGTTTTATAGTGATGAAAAAAAACAAATCCACAATAGAGAAAGAAACAAGTTATAAAGAAACATGAATCTACCTTGGGAGAAAATCAAGTGAATAAAGGTGTTCAGAAAATAATAATTTTAAGTAAGAAACTCCATAGAAGTCTAAAATTAAGGTTAGAAATGATGTCAAAATAAATTTTAGATTCTTCTTTTGTGGGAAAAGGGGCTACAATATGGACTATTGCAAACAAACCATGGATATTAAAATTAAAGGAAACAAGAATAATCTAAGAAGGGGGTTAATTTAAGAGAGGGATAAGACAATTGAAATTTTTATTGACATCCCAATATGAGAATTAGAATATTTTTCTAAAAATGGAAGTTATAAAAGTGTGAAAAAAAACCATGTAGAAGATTCAATAAAGCATAATTTAATCAGAATGAGTGACTAACTATTTTCCTTGACTAGTTTCAAGATTCTATAAAAATAGAAAAAGATCAAGAGGAATCACAAAAAATTGAAATTTTAAAACTAAATTACTTTATTTCACATGATGAAGGAAAATAGCAATGTGGATGGTGAAATAAAGTGGAAATTTTGTGGTAGACTACATTAAAATTCTGTCATCCCAAGAATAAATATTAAATAAAAATAAATACAAAGGCAGAGAAACATTGGATAGAAGTTCATTATTTTCTAAAGTGAATAAGCATGTTCCATACAATGAAGATGCTAAAAATATAATACTATCCAAGGGAGTTTAGAATTGAAAAAGGAAAACTAGAATCAATTTGAAGAGATCTCCCAATTTCAATGTTAGAAAGAAATAAATATCCTAGTTGTGATACAACTCTCGGCCTAATTTATATTATGGAAGAAAAAGGATAAATCCCTCCTTATTCCCTTTTTTTGAAATAAAATTAAAGGTATTGAAAGAGATAAAATAAATGAGAATATTGATGAATTTATATAAATAATATAAATAAATAAAGAGATAACCATCATATATGTACTACTAAATAAAACTACCATGCTGATGAGAAAAATAAAGTGTACCTTGATAGGGATTTAACATGGAGAAGATATTTCCAAGAAGTGTGTTAAATCTTAAAATAAAAAATTTATAGATAACCTTTTTATTTTGGAATGGAGGTATAAAATCACACTTACATCCATTATTTTTTATTATATCAAACAAATTTTAAATAGGGTGTATTTTTTTATAAAAATATTAAGAAAAATGGAAGTTTGTTACCTTGCACATAAACTATTTAGATTTGTTCAATGAGGTGTGTGAGAGACTAAATATTTATTAATAAATCTATTTGAAATATCCCCAAAATTGTTAATTCAAATTTGTATCACATGCATGTGAATTTATAGACATCTATGACGCCTTGTCTAATCCACTCTTGTTTTCTACATTGGGTCAACCCATATAGACTTAGAGTTGGCTAGCTAAAGGATCATTGCTAAGGAAGCATGTGAATCTATCCCTTTCTAAATATTTTGAAGATGGAAGTAATTTTAAATGAAATTTTGAGATAAAACTATCCTAAAAAAATCATTGTATGTGATGAGATTCCATCCCTTATATTCATTTACATTTATTGTCAATATGGGGGAGAATAAAGGGGTTTAAACACACATATTGGCATTGAATTTGTAAGGTATTTCCATCAAATACAAAGGGGGAGATTGAAGATATCATGTGTGTATTTAATTATTTTTCAATGTGAAAGTCTTCCATGATGATAAAAAATCAATATTTATTGGATATAAGTAAATAAATAAATGAATTTCAAATACTATACATGGAAATGGTGATGAAGAGGCTTTTTTACTCGAATTGGAAAAGTAAATATTTGTTGTTTCTTAAATATCATGGTCAAGAAAAATTAAATTATTATCCCTTTTAATTATGATGATTGTTGAATTGTTGTTTGAGTAAGAGACAACTTCTGATGGTTAGGAGTATTTTCTACAACATCTTATAATAAGGAAGAAGTCAGTTAGACAAATAGGGAGATTAAAGACTTTAATATAAGAGGAGTATATTGAAGGCTAGGTTTGAATTGATAATGATTTAAGATGAACTATGATATGGTTTAAAGTATTATAGAGTTATCAAGTTTGAGACACGATGGTCTTAAAGTTGGGACAAGTAGCTTGTATAGTTGATTTGAGTCATTTTCAGGTTGATATAGATTGGTCAAGTTATTCATAAGCTTGAGACAAGTTTTTCATAATGTTGAGACAGTTTCATACAAGGTTGATATGGTGGATTTGTAATGTTGATATAACCCATCATAAGGTTCTTACAAGGACCTCATAAGGTTGAATAGATTCATGGGGTTCCATCATAAGGTATAAATTTTTTAGGTATAAATGAAACATATAAACTATTTGAGAATTATATAAGTATTTTTTTTTGAAGAATGAGAAATCAAAATATGATTAAACAGATCCTCATGGATTAAAACATCACAATCATATTTAAAATTATTGTGATTCAAGAAAATAATTAAAGAGGACTAGTCAAGGAAGTTGTTGGACTTTGAGATGAGTTCTATAGTGCAAGATACAACTACCACATTGTTTTCATGGGTTCATACACACATGGATAGAGATTTCATAAGATTTAAATGGAATGGGTTATTATGAATAATTCAAATATGGAAACACCTAAGTATTTTGGGGGAATTAATAGTGAGATCAAATGATATTTGGGAATATTTTAATGATGATTTAGAACAAAAAATATCTTCCAATTTTGAAAAAAAATATATCATATATAAAATTATGAGGAGTTTAAATATTTTAATATAGAAATAATATTCATTATTTTTTTAATATAAAAATTATAATGATGTGAATAATGAAAAATATATTATGGATTTATTTCTTTTTGAAATACATCCAATTGAATCTGTAAGAGAACTCATTACTATACCTACTATAAGAACACTTGGTAGTATTAAGGAAGAAGGAAGAAAGAAGAATAAGTCATGGAATACAACTATATCACATATATTGTTCATGAGAAATATTAAATAAGTTTTATAAGAAGATCAAGGTTGGTGTGTTCCACACCAAGAAGAGTGATAAATATAATTCATAGTTAATGGTATATTAAGGAGGTAGTCAAGGGATATGGGAGAAAGTCACCATTCAGTTGGGAGGACCAAGTTGTGTGATATAGTCAGAACAAATGGGAAGTCAGTAACTATGAAATTTAGTATATAGACCCTCCATTGGTAATAGGGAGAACATTATGGGATGACATGTAATCATAGTGTGATACCATGAAATATAATCTCTTTGTATTAAATAATGGAAGAATTTTTTATTGGGGGGACTAACCAAACATGGAAAGGAGTGGGATTTCAAGGATAAACTTTTAAATCATTGTGTTTTTTCTTTACTTACTTCTTTTTATAAGAGATATGGAGGGATACAAAGATCATATTAATTGTTACTTTAATAGGTATAAGAGGTTGAATTAAAAGGATGAATTCATAAAAATAATAAGGGATCACTGATTTACCCCTCCCCCACTCACTGATCACCAAATCTAGGAACTATACATCTTACTTAATTTAGATCAAAAACCATTTCATTCCACCTCATAATTTTTAACATCAAATCCTAAAATACCTTAACCATATAAAAACCCTAAAAATACTTCATAATTGATTAATTTTTATGACTATATAAACTAGAGATACTGGGGTCGTATTAAGTATATGAAAATCATGAATGCACTTGAGAATGAGAAAAATCCTTGTTCAAAACTCTTTTAGTGAAGAGGGATGAATTTTAATAGAAGATTAGAAGAATTTTTATGAATAGTGAGGAATCTAAGAGTTTAAAGTCATTTAAAAGCATGATATTTACAAAGGTATAATAATTGAAATCAAACACCATAGTTGTTTTAAGAATTTTATTTTACCTTGGAATAAAATATTTTCTCAATAGTATAGACATTTAATGGTGGATGAATTGATATATCTCAATTTTCATGACCCCTCCTTACAAAGTGTGCCCCTATTGGGGCAGAAATGAGAGGAGAGAGATAGTGACACCCAAGTACCGCCTCTAGTAGGCCCCGGGTTGGCGACTAGCACCGAGGGTATAGTAAAAACTCAAATGGAAGGCATTTCCCTCTAATAGAACACATGTGAAAGAGAGAGATAAGATAAGCATCAAACAAATCCTGATAAGACTACAATATAAAATAAATCCCAAGTACACATATGTAATTTCATGAAATAACTACTAAAACTGGAAGGAAAAAATGTAAGTACCAAAAGAAAGTAAAATGGCAGCGACCACGAAGCCCGAACAGCTCCTGTAACCCCAAGGTATTAGTAACCAGCCAAATATCCAACATATTCCAAGTGACCTAAAAATAGTTTATATATACATAGGGTGAGTATAACATTATACTCAGTAGGATCCCCCCTGAATCCTCTCATGAAAAATTAAATAAAGCATGCTAAAGCATAGCGAACAAAATTGAAACTAACTCATCACATAAATAGGTATAATATGTTTTTAGCCTCACCATGACTAATATCACCAAGTATTGCATACATAAGTATATAATATAATTAATAATATTGAGGGTGCCCCGCTACCAATTCCCCACTAGTTTTCTGTTTTTCCCCAATGTCACAATTCTTAAGTATCTCTCTCCAAAAAGGCTTGCCCACAGACACCTGGGTGAATCACCACAACATGAACCTTGTGCAACACAAACATCATATCCATGTAACCAAAGTAACCCTATAGTTTCTAGGATCCACCATACCTTGCATAACATGTATCATACATTGATTATTATACCTCAATCCATTACAGCCCATACACCGAGTAAGGATCCTCAATCCATCACTACCAATACATGTTACACCTATAGTAGTCCATAGAAAACTATACCCAGAATATATGTGTGTGAAAAATCACAAGCCATTAGATCCCTCTACACACATATATGGGAAAAACTATCCATTTTTTCTACCATTACAATTAACTTCCAAGAGAAGAGAGTGGGGCCAAAGGGGGTAGTCAATCATCCATCCTCCCACTGAGATGTTGTGGAAAACACCCCCTAGGGATTAGAATCCATGGGGTGTTAGTTTCCCTAACTGATAGGGTGTAGTAGCATATAGAAACCAAAAAATTACAAAATATACCATATCTCACAACCATACTATGGGAATAACCTAGTCTTAGAGTCAACTGCAGCTAACGTCTCTCGGACTCCCGGCTGCCACTACTAAGACTATGTATCCTATAATCACACAACCATTTAAAGAGATACATTATATTAATTTATCCCTTTTTATCAGTTTCACTTTAAGTTAATTAATTATTTAACCATTAATTTACTATTAAAATTTTCATAATATAACCCATTTCCATTCCAACCAAGACCGATGACCTCCAGGAATAATTAACCAAGTCCACATCTTCTCATAAATATTAACTCAATATTGCATTCCACCGAGCTACAACCCCATAGGTTAACATCATTTATTCAATCATTTATTAATACCATTATTACTTTTCCATAATTACTAGGCATTATAAAAAATCATTCTAAGCTACCAAACATAAGGGTCTTAACACAGTGATTAGATAAACTACCCTTAAAGTCTTTCTTACCAATATCAGGAGCATAGACCCATCCTTCTTCAAGAAGATAAACGTGGAAATCAAGTGGCATACCCCGTGAATCTTCTACAATTTTGGAAGGAGGGTAATCAAGACCATCTATCTCAAATATTGGGAAATTTATAGCAGATAAACAAAAACAAACATCCAACAAGAAAAACATTATGTAAGCCCAGCTTCAACCCTTTTCATCATCTATGGTGTCCTCCCCAACACCCATATGCAGAAACTGATTCAACTCACCAATATAGGAATAAAATGTTTCCCCAACAACCATTGGGCCTCCTTGCCCCCACATAAGACAACATCCTTCTATGCTCATCCATCTCATGCTCACACCACAACACAAGCAGCAGGAAACAAACAACATAGAAATTGGACTCTTGTCCATAAACAAGGCATTCATACTTCACACACAACAAGCACTCACAACTCCAGATAATAAGGCATTTGGCCTTTAAAAGAAATAGGGTGACTCAAAACCCTTCGAGGCATTTTATTTATCACACAACTGGTCATTTATTCCATCTTTAATTAACTGATTCATTATTCATGGGTTCTAACTATAGGAAACCTAATCATAAAGTTGTCATATTTATCACAAATTGAGTAAAAATAATAATTTTACATGCCTTTAATCAACAAGAATTAACATGATTTAGGTTTATCAACTAATTCAATTAAACATGATCATCTGCATTAATTTTATTAACATAAAATTATAACAACAACCAGATTTATTTTCATAACTCTTGAGCTTTGGCCAGTTAATTTACAATTAATTCCATCTTTATGACCTTTACTGATTTCCATTAAGAAAAACATACTAAATAGTAAGGAATAGATATCACACTATCTAGAAAATCAAGAGGAAAACTACTATCACAGTATAAAGAAACAATATACGATCGATACCAATTATTTACTCTAGTTCAATTTATAATTATCTAAATTTCATTGTGGTACAGTGGCTAAATCATACTAACTCTATGACTGCACATAAAAAAGAATATATAATCCATGAATATAGTACCTTAAAAGCTTTTTGATGTCCTTTTCATGAGAATGGTCCAACACAATGGATCATGATCACCTCTCCTGCAATGACTGTATCCACCTGAGAACTTTGTGACACAACTGCATCAACTAACACCCAATAAAGGTCCATTAGAAATATGGATAACATGTTCCATAACATGGAAAGAAGAAATGGTATGAAATGGATCAAATAACCTACAAGAACAGAGATAATACATACCTTCTATTGAAGACAGATCGATACTTACTACTTGCACCAAAATAGGGGCACGTAAGAAGGGAAAACTTAGTCCAAGGATATAGAACAATTGCATGTCTCCTCCAGAAAGAAAGTTCTAGGGAGTCCCATACCAAGGGAAAAAATTGGAAGAAAAGGAGGAATGTATCTCGGCCTTTTGAAAATATAAACAGAGTAGTATTTTAGATACAGTTTAGATTTTCTATTAAGGGAGGATCTCATCAAGACCACGCAGTTTGATAAATTAAAGTCACCTAGACCCTTAATAAATTTAAAATATGAGTTGTAGGATTTGAATTGTCCCTAAATAACTTAAAACAAGGATTTGAACATTTTTTACCTAAAATAAAATTTCAAATGGGTGAAACTATAGGAAGCTAGAAACATTGTTCACCGGTTGATCTGGAAACACTATATCACATGTCGATAGATGACTCACCAACAAATGATGATGACTCACTAAGACTGATAGATAAAGATGACTCACCAACATATGAATATGACTCACCGACACTGACAGATGAAGATGACTCACTAACAGATGAAGATGACTCACCAACACCAAAAGATGAAGATGACTCACTGACAGATGAATATGACCCACCGACACAGAAAGATGAAGATGACTCTCCGAAAGATGAATATGACTCACCGAAAGATGAAGATGAATCACCTATGACATTGTTCATAGAATTGGAAACACTATTCATGGAACTATAAATTTGGAAAAGTGTTGGGAATAAGTCACCCTAACCTCCCAAAACACCTCAAACACCAGATTTCCACAAAGGAATGGACTAGATAGGTCTGAACCATTACATCAGATACCTCTCAAAACATTCTCATCCTCAAGAATCTAAAACCAAGCCAGATAGGGAATAGAAAAAGGGTCCAAACAACCACTATTAAAGATACTTCTCGAGGCTCTCGCCACCAAAATAGATCAACCATTTCATCAAAGGAACAACCCAAAACCACACGAAAACTACAACTATCTCCTAAATACTCTCTTGAGGGAGATACTTCTCAAAATAGAGCTAGCCACAACAAGAAACAAGAGAATCCATCTCATAAATATGAAAGGTCTACAACCACAATACAAACATCATTATAAGAAAAGATATCAACATCAAAAAACTTAAGGTACTGAGAACGTATTTGTGACTCATGTTCCCAAGTACTCTCATCCATTCCAATATTCCACAACAATACACGAACCAATGGGATATTACACCTATGAAATACCTTCTCCTTGCGGTCCTAGATCTCTATAAACCGCTCTTCAAAGGTCGAATCATCATCAACATTGATCTCTCACTAATCGATGAAGTGAGAGTCATCATAAAGATAATGACGGAGCTGTGACACATGAAAAAAATCATGTATCCTGCTCATCTTTGTGGGAATTTCTAACCGATATGTCATGGCTCCAACACAAGACAACACCTCAAAAAGAACAAAAAACTGGGGAGAAATATTACTCCCATGACCTAACCTTTACTTCCCATGATGTGAAGTCACCTTCAGAAACACGTCATGACCAAAATCAAACTCCAAAGGTCTCCTCTTATGATTGGAAGAGGATTTATGATGATCTTGCGCTACCTTCATCCTCTCACGAATAATCTGAACCATCTCTGTCGTATATTGTACTAGTTCTAGCCCAAGAATTTATAACTCTCCAACCCCATTCCAGCACAATGGAGAATGAAAATTTCATCCATAAAAGGTTTAAAATGGAATAATACTGATGGTGGAGTGGAAATTATTATTGTATGATAACTCTACCAAGGGAAAGTGCGTCATCCACAAACCTCCAAAATCTAGGACACAAGAGCGCAACATGTCTTCAAGAGTCTAGATGGTCTGCTCTATCTGACCATCTTTCTGCGAATGAAAAGCAGTTCTAAGGCACAGATGAGAACTAAAATCATGATCGAGACCTCTCCACACCCTGTAGGAAAATTAAGATCTCGATCAGAAATGATCATCCTAGGGACCCTGTGGATTCTCACCACCTCCTCTAGATATTGCCTCGATAAAACCTCAACTGAGATTGACTCCTTGGTTGCTATAAAGTGAGCTGATTTTTTCAAACAATCCAAAACTACCCATATAGCATCATATCCTCCCTGATATCAAGGTAAAATGGTCACAAAGTCCATTGATATGTCCTTCCACTTCCACTGAGGAACATCTAACAGATAGAGCAACCCATTGGTAACACGGTGCTCAACCTTCACCTTCTAGAAAACCAAACATCGAGACACAAACTCTGAAACTGCACGCTTCAACCCAGGCCACCAAACTAACTCCTCAAAGCTCAGTACATCCTTTTTATTCCAAGATATACCACTAAGAGAGAATTACGTAACTCTATAAGAACCATCTCATGCATCTCCAAAGGAATGAAAATACCTCCCTGAAACAACACCCAGTGTTGTTCATCCTCAGAACAGCCATCAAGGGCCTCACCACAAACAAATTGGCCTCTCTATACCTCCACCTCAAGATTCCCTAATTGGGAATCTTCCACCTGCTTCACCAAATTTGACTGCACCATCATCGGAAAAATACATCATCTTCCCCTAATTTCTCCCATATTGAGATTTAATAATGAAAGTTATTCCATTACTCTCAAGGAATCACCTGATTCTCCCACTATAAGACTAAGGAAACTTCACACCTCTGTTGCTATATTAGGGGATTACCAAGACACGACTACTTCTATCTTCGATGAATCCATAGCTAATCCCTGCTGGGATACAACATGCCCCAAGAAATGGACTTCTTGAGCCCAAAACTCACACTTCAACAACTTCCCAAATAGCTATTGTCGATGAAGAACTCCCAAAATGGCATGCAGATTCTCTTCATGCTCTTAATCAGACACAGAGTACATAAGGATGTCGTCAATGAAGAACACAATGAACCTATCTAGGAACTCATGGAGCACAACGTTCATCAACCCCCTAAACACCGATAAAGCATTCATCACACTGAACGGCATCATAATGAACTCATAATACCCATGATGATAAAGGAAAGTGGTCTTTGGGATATCTTCATCCTTCACATGCATCTGATGATGTCCTAATCGCAAGTCGATATTCAAAAACCAACTTTCACCCTTGAGTTGATTGAATAAATCATTAATCCATGAAAGAGGATAGCAATTCTTCACTATCACTTTGTTCAAGTGATGATAGTTGATACACAACTGGAAACTGTTGTCATCCTTCTTTAAAAACAAAATGGGTATTCCTTATGGTGACACACTCACCTAAACAAAACTACACTGTAACAAACCATCGATCTGTATACGCATCTCTTGTAACTTAAAAGGGGACATCCTATATGAATACGTAGAGATAGGAGATTTGCCTAGTCGTAGCTCGATCCCAAACTCGATCTCTCATTGAGGGGTTAATGCTATAACCTCTTTTGAAAATACCTCAGGGTACTCTTCTATGACCCTAGGAAATACCAACTGTTGAACCTCTAAAGAAATTGGTATCAACTCATCTATTAAAGATGTCAAGGATGGAACACACCTCTAACCCATCTGAGGATCTTGTTTTCCAACAAACACTGCTGGCTCTCAATCAGCATCGAAGAACACTAGTTTCCTCCTAAATCAATCCATGATATCTTTCACTGAATACAACTAATCCATGTAGAGGATGACATCATATGGTTGTATTTATAAACATAGGAAATATACCCAAGAGTGGTACTTCCCCATCACTAGATCACAATCTCTACATACTTCAAACAAGTCATCTCAACCTCCAACAAGTGTAGTCAACGCCAAGGGAACTAGAAGCCTCTCCACCTCAAGTCCTAAGGCAAGGGAAATGGTAGGGGTTATGAAGGAGTGTGTATCTACTAAATCAAACAAGTTATACATGCAAGTAGAAAACAAGCAAATGGTACCTCAAACAATGTTTAGCTCGCCCAGTGCTGGAAACACTAAAGCATGAAGCTGACCATAACCTGCTCCATGGCCTCTCTAACCCTACTAATGACCACCACTATATTCACGCTCTACTCTCTGAGGATGGGGAGAATCTTGGGGCTATACTATTCATGTCCCATATATACCCTCTACTGATCTAAAGATAGTGAAAACTGCTTCTACTGCCTCAGTTGTAACTACCTCAATGGAGGAACCTAAAGTAGAACACCCGACGCATGTTGACTACTTATAAAGGTAGGTCACTTTCGCTACTTATGACCTTGTCCTCCACAAGAAAAACAAGTTCATAATCCATTTTCATAGGTCTAAGAGCCTCTTCCCCTAGAGAAATAAGATATTGAGGGATGGGACCTACCCTCGGCCGAACAAAAACTCTTCTGCCCTAAAAACTGGGAACCCCCGACCATAGATCTACTTCATGAGGAATCTCGAAGACTACCCTCTCATAATAATTTGGTTCTAGATAATGTCTTGTCAATGACCACTACCCTCACCAGCACCTCAATATATATCTTCAACATAAATGGGGTGACCTAGAGTTGCACATCTGGATGAAAATCCTCCTTGAAATGACTCTCTTTGGAATCCTCAACTGAAAATAGGTCTGAAGCATGTCATAAAAGTTTCCTGAAATAGATTCCAAACTCTCGTACACTGGATCTCCCCTGTCGAAGGTTATGCAACTTCTAGTGATTGGTCTCCTTCGCAGTCGAAGAATGAAACTCAACTGTGAACTTGTCTTGAAACTCCTCGGATGATATGGTTGACTCCTTGAGATCCTTGAGGAACAAGAACCACCACTACCTCACTTCCCCACATAGCATCATCACAACCAATGACACCCAATGCTCCTTCTAAGAACAGATTGAACTGAAAGCTATCTCAACCTTCTCCAACCAGTATTCCATGGATTTATCTAAAATGGATACCTCATACTTCTGTAGAATTTGGTGATGAAACTCTCAAAGTGTCCTCTTCCAAGTGCATTCGTCATCAAACTCTACTCTATGGAGATCGGCTGGCATGGCCTAATGAACATCTTCTTTGTGAACTAGATGAGGATGTCAACCTGGAGGCATACATTCAAAATAACAAACCGTTAGAGTTCATAAACTTATAACATGGAAGACTCAACATTAATTAATTGTTTTCTTTTATTCATTTTAGGTTAAATTATCCCAAGATCTACCCATTAAAACATATTCAAAAAGAATGATGATGCATGATCCTTTCTTAGGTCTCTACCCTACAATAAGCATCAACTTGTTTAGTAACCGTTGTAAACTTAAAGGTTCATGCATTAGATCATAGGGGGTCCTAAATACCTATGTATTAGTCAGTATCTAGTGTTCACAGTGCTTTCTGAACTTGACTGACATGGTTTCCCTACCAACCCATATAACCTCACATGTGTCTAACTCTAAACTCCATCATATTCCTTAACTAGACCTCTGATACCACTCTTTCATGACCCCCTCCCCACAAATTGTACCCCTCCTAGGCCATAAATGAGAGTAGAGAGATAGTGAAAGCCAATTCCTCCCTCCAATAGGCTCCAAGTTGGTGACTAGAACTGATGGTATAGTAAACACACAAATGGGAGTCATTTCCCTCTAAGAGAATAGATGTAAAAGAGAGAGATAATACAGACACCAACCAAATCCTAATCAGACTAAAATATAAAATAAATTCCAAGTACACCTATGTAATTTCATGAAGGAACTACTACAACTGAAAGGAAAAACTATAAGTTCCAAAAGAAAGTAAAACGGTAGTAACCACGAAGCCCAAATAGCTCCTCCAGCCCCAACCTAGTAGTAACCAGTCTGATCTCCAACTTTCTCCAAGTGACCAGAAAATTAGTTTATATATACATAGGTTGAGTTTAAAAATATACTCATTAGGATCCTCTTCATATAATCTCATGTAAAAGTAAAGAAATCAAGCTAAAGTATAGTGAACAATAATTGAAACTAACTCGTCACCTAAACAGGTATATTATGTTCCCAGCCTCACCATGGATACTATCACCAAGTATTGCATGAAAGAGTATATAATATAATAAATAATATCAAGGGTAACCTACTACCACATCCCCATTGGTTTTCTTCTTTTTTCCAATGTTGCATGTCCTAAGCATCTCTCTCTAAAAAGGATTTCCCGTAGACACCTAGGAGAAGCACCACAACATGCACCTCTTACAACAAAAGCACCACATCCATGTAACCAAAGTAACAAGGTAGTTTCTGGGAGCCACCACATCTCGTATAATGTGTATCATATATTGGGTATTATAACCAAATCCATTACATCCCATACACCAAGTAAGGATCCTCAAGCCATCATATCCTATACACATTACACCTATAGTAGTACATATGAAACTATATTTAGAATATGTGTGTGTGAATAACCACAACCCATTACAGCCCTTTACACACATATATGGGGAAAACTAACTATTGTGCCTCCTAGCACAAGTAACTACCAAGAGAAGGGAGTGGGTCCAAAGGGGGTAGTCAACCATCCATCCTCCCATAGAGATGTTGGGGAAAACTCCCCCCTCTCCCCTCCCCCTAGGGCTCAGAATCCTTGGGGTGTCAGTTTCCCTAACCAACAAGGTGGAGTAGCATATAGAAACACAAAAAGTATAGAATATACTATAGCTCACAACCACACTATGGGAATAACCTAGTATTAGACTCAATTGAAGCTAACATTTATTGGACTCCCAACTGCCACTGTTAAGACTAGGTATTCTATAATCACACAACCATTTAAAGTGCTAAATTAGAGTACTTTATCCCTTTTTATTTGTTTCACTTTATGTTAATTAATTATTTAATGATTAATTAACCATTAACATTTCCATATTACATCCCATTACCAATCTAAACAAGATCCATGCCCTCCATTCATAACCAATCGAGTCCATGGATTATCATAAATATTACCTTAGTATTGCATTCCACCAAACTCCAACCCCATGGGTTAACATCATTTATTCAATCATTTATTAATAATATTATCAATTTTCCATAATTACTAGGAATTCTATAAAATCTTTTTATGATACTAAACACCAGGGGCTCAACATGGTGAGTATATGAACTACCCGTCAGGCCTTTTCCACCCATAGTGGGAGTGTAGACCCATCCTTCCTCAAGAAGCTAAACATGGAAATCAAGTGGAATGCCCTAAAATTATTCACTTATTTTATAAATAGGTTAATCAAGACCATATTACTCAAGAAGTGGGGAAATTATAGTAGATAAACAAAAACAAGCATCCAACAAGAAAAACATCAAGTAAGCCCAGCTTCAACCCTTTTCATCATCTCTGATGTCCTCCCTGACACCCATTTGAATAAACTGATGTATCTCTCCAATCTAAGCATCGACTAATACCACTAAAACCACTAGGCCTCCCTACCCCCATATTCCACAACATCCCTCCAAGCTCAGTTATCCCAAGCTCACACCAAAACACAAGCAGTAGGAAACAAACAACATAGAAACTGGGCTCTTGGCCCTAAACAAGGCATTCATCCTTCACACACAACGAGCACTCATAGCTCCAAAGAATAAGTTTCTTGGACTTTAAAATCAATAGGGTGGCTCAAAACCCTTAGAGGCATTATCTTTATTGCACAACCAGTCCTTTATTCTATCTTTAATTAACTGATTCATTATTAGTAGGTTCCAACTATGGGAAACCTAATCAGCAAGATATCATAGCTATCACAAATGAATTAAATAATTAATTTGACATGCCTTTAATCAACAAGCATCAACATGATTCAAGTTTATCAATCAATTAAATTAAACGTGATCTTCTATATTAATTTGATTAAAATCAAATTATAACAAAAACTGGATTCATTTACATGCATCTTTATCTTTGGATAATTAATTTACAACTAATTCTAGATTTACGTCCTTTAATGATTTCCATTAATAAAAAAATTCCAAACATCAAGGCATAAATATCACACTATCTAGAAAATCAAGATCCAAAAATTATCATGGTATAAAGAAACAATATATGATCGATACCAATTCTTTACTCTGGTTCAATAATTAATTATGTCAATTTTATTTTGGTCCAATGGATAAATCATAGTAACTTTATGAATTCATGTAAAATAATATATAATCCAGGAATACCCTACCTCAAAATATTTCTGATGTTATTTGCACGAGAATGGTCCAACACAACAGATCATGATCACCTCTCCCGCAATGACTATATCCACCCGAGGAAATCGTGTCACAATCGTATCGACCAACACCCATGAAAGGTCCATTAGAAATATGGATAACATGTTTCATAAAATGGTATGGGGAAACGGGAGGAAACAGATCGAAGAAACCACAAGAAAAGAGATAGAACATACCTTCTATTGAAGATGTATCGACACTTTCTACTTGCACCAAAATAAGGGCATGTGGGAAGGGAAAACTCATTCCAAGGATATAGTACAATCGCACATCTCCTCGGAAAATAAATATCTGGGGTGTCCCATACCAAGGAAAACAAGATGTAATAAAGGAAGAATTTATCTCAACCTTTTGAAAATCTAAACCGAGCAGTGGTTTAGATACTGTTTAGATTTTCCATTAAAGGCGGATCTTGTCAAGACTATGTGGTTTGACTGATTAAAGTCACGTAGACCCTTAGACTAATTAATATAGGATTTATGGGATTTCAATCAGCCTCAAATTCCCTAAAACAAGGATTTGAATTGTTTTACATCAAATAATATATCAAACAGGAGAAACTGTAGGAAGTTGGAAACATTATTCTCTGGTTAATTAGGAAACACTATAGAACCTACAGACAGATGACTCTCAGAAATATGACTCATAAAAAGATGACTCACTGAAAGATGACTCATCAAAAAATGAAGATGAATCACTAACACTGACAGATGAAGATGACTCACTGATAGAGGAGGATGACTCACCGACAGATAAATATGACTCATCGACACCGAAAGATGAATATGACTCACTGAAAGATGAAGATGATTCACTGATATATGAAGATGAATCACTGATAATGGCGGTTGAATATGAGTCATGGACAAATGAAGATGACTCACTAACACAGACATATGAATATGACTCACTGACAGATGAAGATGACTCACCTACACCAGCAGATTAAGATGACTCACCGACAGATGAAGAAGACTCATTGATACTGATAGATGAAGATGACTCACCGACGGATGAATATGACTCACTGACACCGATAGATGAAGATAACTCACTGACAAATGAATATGAATCACCAACACTGATATATGAAGATGACTCACCGACACTGATAGATGAATATGACTCACCGATGGTACTATTTACAAAATGAGAAACATTATTCATAGAATTGGAAATTTGGAAAAGTGTTGGTAATATGTCACCTTGGCCTCCCAGAACACCTCAAACACTGGATTTCAGCAAATTAATAAACCTAAGAGTTTTGGTCCATTACATCAATTATTAATTATTTTTATAATGTAATTATCAACTTTAATTTCCATGAATTTTACATTTTTAGGCAATTATCGCATATTTTTTATAGGTTTAATTTAAGTTTTAATGTTAAAATGGCCTAAAATGTGATATTTAGTGATTTTACTTCTATTAAGTTATTAATAAAATGGAAAAAATTTAATTGAAGTGTGTTTCTATGTTTAAGAGGTCTTTTCACGAAGTATAAAATTATGGAAGTGGATAGATAAACTTTCAAAAGTCAGTTGAAGAATCTAACAAGGGAAATAATATAAGTTGAAAAATTATATACTGGTTAGTTTATTTATATAAGTATTCCAACCTGATATGCCATAGATTGCACTTTTTTTCTAAGGATGAATTTAGAATAATTGAAAATTTGAAAAACCTTACATATGGACACCGCTGATGTGTAATCAATTTCATGATGATATGTAATATATTTATTTTATGTATAAGAATTTTTAATTTACCACTGAAAGTAATGAAAAAATATCCCCTATAATACATAATACATTTGGTGATATGTAAGGATTCATCCTTTTCCATAGAAGTGAAAAATCCAGACTTCCCTGCTACATAAGGCTTACTCCTTTTCCATTAGGAATGAAACATAGCTAAAAGGTAATATCCATTAGGGATATGTGAGGTTTTATATATAGTGAAATTTAATCTAAATCTCTCATATAAGATATTACTTCAATATGTAAGAAATTTTGAAATCATACATATTATTTCTTTCTTTATCACTAATAATCCAAAACTCAAACCCAACCATGTGCACATGATTCTTGTGATCCTTGACAATTAATATTTTTCCACATCTTTTTTTGACTTCGTACATTAATCTAAGGGAGAATAAGTAAAACATATTTTGAATAATTGATTAATTTTTTAACTAACTTGGTGTTGAGTTGTACTTGTTGTAAATATGTATGATGTCAATAAGTATTATATCAATATGTATTGAGAAAAAAATCTTATAATGAGAATGAATTACCCAAGCATGTTGATGAGAATATGGAATGAAGTATCCAAGAAAGGTATCATTATATTTCAAATTTTGACCATTTTATAAAGATTAAATAAACCCCTCTAAGCTTGGAAGTGAGTTACTAGAATTACTCATATGAAAAATAAATCAAGATATCGTTATTGGATTATTAGAGAACCATTAATAGTGTAAATACCCCAACCCTAGTCACCCAAAGTTAGTGGTTATTGTATTACACTGGCACTAGATACAAGTAATTTCATACTAAATAAATGAATAGTTTATTAGTCTTGGTAAACTAGATACATACTTTAATTTCACATACATTTGCAAATATAAAATACCCAAATTGTTTTCTTTGATAACTCCATTATTCCCCTTATCATATCTCATCATATTAATAAAAAACAACTACCTGGTATACTAGGGAAAACAAAAAATAAGAAATGGGTAAACACAGATTCTTAGTAAGGGTAAGCATAAAGTGGAAGATATCATGAATAATTAAAATAATAAATATGGAAAGGTAAATAATTGAAACAGATTCTATTTAAATAATAACTTGAGTTTAATATGGAAAAGAATAAATGATGATCAAATAAATGAATATAAATAATCACATGATCTTGAAACTTATCCATGGATATTCTAACAAATAGAATAATCACATGGACATCAATAACTAATCTCATAATGAAGGAATTCATAACACCAGACATCTAAAACGTGTTATTAAGACCTTTCACAAGATATTTTAAATATGCGGGTATAAACATGTTTAATTTGGAAAACTAATCTATCTCATGAGACTCATCAATGCATCGAGGGTAAATATATAACCAGAAACCACCCATCACTTATTAATTCCAATGAATTACTCATATTGAAGTTGTGAAATATAATCTAAATAAATATTAATATTGAAAAAGTAATATATGAAATTTTAATACTTATCCAAATCAAATAAACATGATCATAACCCATCCATAGTAATATGGTGAATAGAAATAAAATTGTACATCCTTAGTCAAAATGATCATAAATCTTCCAAATAAATAATAAGTATGATATAAAACATATACCTAGTGAATCATAATTATAATAAATGGTTTATGTCATTGATTAATATAAATATCATAATAATTTTATTAAAAATTGTTTTGAAGAAAATAAACTTTTCCCTTTGAAAATATATTTTTTTAAACTAAAATTTCACAAAATATTTTTAAAATTATTTTATTTCAAAATAACCTATGAAACTTATAATGTAATATTTAAAACATTATGTAGTAATGATGTCAGTAAATTTCATTCATGCTTTACATGTTAAAACAAAAAATTCTTTTACACTTTTAGTAAAAGACAAACAGACCTTTTAAAAATGACATGAAGATTCCTTTTAAAAAAATTATAAAAATTAAAAAATGGGTAAGAATTTAATTAATAAATCATTTTTAAATGGTTAAAAATATTTTTTAATACACTATTAGAAAACATGGATTTTGATGAAAAGGGATTTTTGACCAAGAGAGAAATAAAGTTGTATTTTATTAAAAACATTTTCTTAGTTATTTTAAGTGCCAAAGAGTACAAAATGTTACTATTACTTGAAAAGTTCATTAATAAATATAGTATAAGAAAATATATTGGTTTTATGATATAAATAAAAAATAATTCCCCCAAGGGAGACTTAAACAAAAATAATCTTGAATAATGATGAGATTGTAAAATAAACTCTTATCACTTTGGTAACTGTTTAATCATAAGACCCATGAATTAAATAACATCAAATGAAACTTTAAATACAATTAATGGAAATATATTAATGATATAAAATATCAAAATTTATAGTATATACACCACACAAATTAATAATTGGGGAATATTTCGTATGTCTCATAGAAGTAAAAGTGAGACAAGAAACCCTTACCTCAGGTTTTAATTCCTTAATATGTGTCCAAAAATCATGTATAATAAATATAGTTTTATTATAAATATATTATAGAACTATAATAATATATTTAATACCATATATGATTTACTTATAGTATTTTATCACATGTTTATTAATATTTATTTGTTAAAATCACGATTTCATGTGACAATTGCTTTGTTTTTCATGTATGTTTTGGTTTAATAACTTCAGTCCTTTTACATTGATCATGGTCATATAATATACATAATTCTAAACATGATTTAAATATCATATATATTCATTATATATTTAATTATATTAAACTATAAAAGTTATAAATAGAAAATTGGTTGCACCATTTATGGATATGGTAAGTCGTACATACGCATGAACGTTGTTTCCATATTTATTGAAAATTTGAATGAAAGGATAATAAATGTTAATTAAAATATATATGATCATTATTATATCATATATATCATTTATATTAATCAAATACATCCTTATTTCCATCCAAGTAAAAATAAAATGAAAAATATTTCACATCACTATGTGGAGGCGATAATCCACACATTCACACGGGCGACGTTATTATTTTCCAATGGATTGGAAGGTAAGAAGTTATATATGATATTATATTTATAAAATTATTTTTAGGTATTAAATATCACATATATACATTAATTTTAACCTTAATAACTTCCATGTAAATAATAAGAAAAAAAGGATCGCATCACTTCGCTAGGCGGTAGTCCACTATACACACGAGTGACATTATTATATCCCCTACAAAATTGAAAGTAAGAATTTATATGTAATATATTAAATATATAAGTATAATAATTTCATAAATATAATATAAATATATTAAATTCATAATTATATCTATCCTAGAAAGGTGGTGATGGAAAATGAACTACATCGTTTCGTGAGGTGGTAATTCGTTGTACACACGATTGACGATATAATGAAGTTATATCGTTTAATGAAGTTATATCGTTTAATGAGGTGGAAGAAGAAATAAAATGAAAATGCTCGTTTAAGAACATTGCCTCTTCTTTAGGGAACTTTTTCAGGTTTTCCCCAAAAACCTTACTATGATTAATTTATGATTAAAAAATATAATGTTTTTATAAGATTAAGGAAGTTATTTTTTTATTTATTATCCAAAAAAATAGTCTTGTAAGTGTGAAGAGGAGAGAGGAGTGGGTGGGGTTTTATAAGTGGGGGAGATGACACATATGGAATTTTTGAAAAGATAAAGTGATAACCATGTTTTATCATGAGAAAAGCCAAAAGCATGGGTAATTATAAAACATTAGAGGTTATAAGTTCTAAATATGTCCATAAAATTGTTTTTTACAAGTTTTAGGTCTTTTTTAACCCTTATATTCTTAGTTTAACAACCCGGTAAACATATTTTTACCTTAACCACGGTAATTAATTTTTACTATTTTTACTATTAATAATGGTTAGAAATTAAGTTGAAATTATTAGATATTATAAATTATTATGATTACAATTATTTAATCCATTTTTTCAAATTCAATTCACATAAGTGGTATAATTCAATTTAAAATTAAATACACAGTTGCAATGAAAGAGTGGTTTTCCAAAGAGAATGTTCTCATAAGTATATAATGTTTTAATAATCAAAATTTAATGAGAAATTGATTCCAATGACCTAAATTTTTTAACTTATAATATAATAAAACTAATTTTACCTTTTAAAAAATTTAAAATAATATTTATCGTGGTTAATAATCTAAACGAAAATGAATTTGTAAATAAAATCTGTATTTTTCACTATTTATCAAACAAAATATTCTTTTTAGAAAATTATCAAAAAATTACCCAAAGATAATTTTTAAATGTAGATTTATTAAATGAGGTTTATTTTTTAATATAAATTTTATAAAAGTGGTAAAAATTAATTTTAAATTTTGTGTGAAAAGCGTGACTAAAATTACTTCTTGAATAATACAGTTTTTCAGGAAAAATCATTTTCTTTCAAATGGTTCTTATTTTATTCAAAATCAATATATATCCATTGAATTTATTTTATAAATATATAAACCATATAATTTTAATAATTTATTTATTAATATTCATTCCCTATAACATAACGATTATTTTATATGTTGAGATGGTATATGGAGAATGATATACTCCTTAGATACCAAATGTAGGATCGAAATGATATAGATACTAAATAAAGTATCTAATGATGCTCAAAATACAAGAGGGGTGAATTGAATACTTTAAAAAATTCCTTTGGAACTTTTAAAGATGGTGATGTTAAACAAAGTTAAATAAGGTAAATTCACAAAAACTCTAGTTCTACAAACTTTCTTGATTCCGGAAAAGTGATTCTGAGAAAGTGAATCAGGAAATATGGTTCCGGAAATGAAACTTAACAAAAGTTTAAAGAGATAGAGATTCTATCTTAAAGTGTATAGAATCTCACTAAATCACATTATACAAGTATAAGGAGGTATAAGATAGTTATACTTTCCTCAACAATCAAAATGCAGTGGAAAACTTGAAACAAACAAGTAACAGGTAGTAAATCTTTTAACACAAAGATAAGGGTATCCAACACCCTTAGATAAAGGTCCCTTGATTTATAATTTCAAGAAAGTCTGTCTTACCCACACCAGAGTAAGCCCTCAATACAAAGATTGGAGTCTTTCTTGCTATCCCTGTAAGCCCTCAACTTCAAGGTAGTCGGCACCTCTGTCTTTCTCTGTAACGAAGTACTAGAGCTTTAAGGTAGTCGGCACCTCTGTCTTCCTATCCTCAGAAGCCCTCGAATGTACTCAGCAACATTCAGAGTCTCACGAAGCAATTCTAAACAATAAGTTCAGTACGCACTAAGCATGAAAGTCTCTCTCTAGAAATCACTTCAACAGAATGTAATCTCTAGATTCATAGAATAGTTCATCAAAAGTTGTGAGCTCTTTAAAATGAGATCATATTTATAGGCGCGGCTTCAACGGTCAGCTCCCTCCTCCAATGGTCATATTTTTCCTTGAATTTCGAAGGGACTTGTACTTGTGTCACTCAAACAACGGTTAGTTAGTAACTAAATGCATGACATCATTTTTATAACCAAAACATGTGTAAGAAAAAGTATGGTTACATAACTAAAACCAAATATTCATAGTGTAAGGAAAAAATCAAAGTTCAGAGTCTAACCAAAAACACATTCAGTATCTATAATACAAGGATATTCGGATTCTGTCTTTAGAAGAATTCAGAATCTGAATTATATAGAAATCAGGAAATTCGGAGTCTAAATTCAATAGAATTCAAAGTCATAATTAATAATAATTCGGATTCTGATCTTAGAAAGTTTGAAGTCTGAATTCATAAGAATTCAGAGTCTGAACTTACAAAGTTTGGAGTCTGAATTCAAAGGATTCGTAATCTAAACTCATAAGAGTTCGGAGTCTGAATTCAAATAACTCAAAGTCATAACTCATAAGAGTTCAGAGTCTGAATTCAGAGAACTCGGAGTCAGAACTTATAAGAGTTCAGAGTCTAAATTCAGAGAACTCAGAGTCAGAACTCATAAGTGTTCAGAGTCTAAATTCATAGAATTCGGAATCTGAAAACAGAATTCTTTATATCTAATTATTATAAGATTCCAATGTTTTTAGATATGAAACCGTATTTTATTCTTAGAGATAAATGAACAATGAAAAACATGGTAAGGATAAATTCCCTTGGGGAAGGAAAATTTTCCTTATGAAAGTAAAACATTTTTCCTTAAGATAATATGTTTTTGATTTTCAAAAGATGAGGAATGGTAAAGTCATAAGGAAACCTTATTGACTCAACAATCTTCACAATCATGAAGGAATGGAAAATTCATAAGGAAACATTATTGACTCAAAAATATCCACCTTTTTGGAAATCACAAACATCCTTACGAAAAAGAATATAAGGACTTAGAAAATATTTTTCTAGACTTTGAAAATAAAACTTATCTCCCTTATCACATGGGAAAAGAGGAATATGACTAATATCCCTTAGGCTTTAGAACACTAAGGATCGTATTTTAGATTTCTGGAATGAGACTTAACATTTTATTACATACAGAACTCTTCATGATAAAAACTCCCCCTTAGATAAACTCCCCCTTACTTAGGGATATTTATTCTTTACTTAGTATTATTTTTCCTTTCTCTCCCTTTTTGATTTTCAAAAAGGAATTTCAGGGAATGGAAAAGAAATTATGGTACCTGAAATATAAGTACAAAACATCCAAAACACAAGCGACCAGAAATTTCATTATGATAGGAAAATTTTGTACAAGAAAGGGAATACAAAAAAAATATTAGATTTAAACAAAATATTCCTTCCTTTTCCTTGGGAATCAAATTCTTGACTATGGTCTTCAGCTTTTTGATCTCCTTATGATCTTCCTCTACTCTCTTAAGAAACTGCTCCTAATCCTTTGATTTATTCTCTAAAGCCTTGATTCTTTCTTCCTGAGTCTTAAAAGCCTCTGCCTGATCCTTCAAGACTTCCTCATGCTTTGAAAGCTTTTATTCTATCTCAATCCAAAGATCTATTTCTCTCTTCCAGCTTTGGGCTACTAAATACAATTTCCCATTCAAATCCTTCAATTCTTGAATCAGATAATTTTATTCCAGAGTTATCTTTTCATCAAAACTGCTTGTGAGATCCTTGATCTTACTATATTTAATTTCAAATTACTCCTTAACACTATCTTGGAACTCATCAAGATTTCTCATGTCTTTAATGATTTTCCTTGACCAACTAGTCATCTTCCTGCATGATCTTTTATGGGATTCGTAGTTGATGAAAAAATTCTTGAAATCAGCCTCAAGCTTGACACACTTATCCATCACCATGGATACAGAATTCGACTTCTAATTTAGTGTTTGTTGAAGCATCTGGAATCTAGAGTCTATGCTTGGAAAAATTGGATTGGTGCCAACAAGTTTCTTTAATGACTGGACAACTAAATCATGTCTAAGGTTTGATGATTCCGAATCTGAAACTTTGTTTGGTGAGGTTTCTCTCTCAAGCTTAGCAAGTTTCCTCTTTGAAGATCCACTAGCCTCCTTCTTCTTCACAACAGCTTTACCAGGTGTACCAACAACCACCTGTTTTCCCATATTATTTTTCAGAATGTCTTCCTCATCAAGGGATTCATGTTCACTGTCAGATAGCTGAACAATTTTATCTTCATCTAGCTGCTCCTTATCATCTTGTGCCTCAGCATCCTCATGTTGTATGAAATGATGATTAAAACTTTCTTCTTCAGATAGCTTATTCACTTCTTCATTAGCCTTGTCATCTTCTCCTTTCTCATCTTTCCTAAGGGTAGCCAGCTTTGAAGATTCTGCTTCAGAAGTTAAGATTGAGAGCTTCTTGGATGGGATTTCATTCTCATGAAAATATTAAACTTGATTAATCAACTCTACGGTTTCACCATTGATTTCTACTTCTTCTTCAACTTCTTCTACTTATTTTACTTCTTTAAATTTTTCTGAAGTCACAAATTTATTCCCCAGAGTTTTAGGTAAAGCTTCTACCTGGAAGGATTCTAGTACTAGAATTTTTTCAGAAGCTTTCTCAGTATCCCTCAAAAGAGATTTCCCAATATCTGCTTCAACTATCTTCTTATTTTGTTTCTTTTCTTTATCTTCCTTTTCCAGATACTCAGTTGTCTTCTCCTTCAAAGATTTTGGTTCAGTAGGGTCTAGTCCAAACATGGGCTACCCTTCTTTTATGTTCTTCTTTTCTTCCCTCCACTTAGCTACTACCTCATTCGAATAGGCTCTTTTCTTTTTCAGCTTTTGGGGTGCTGACTGAACTTCCTTGGCCAATGGAGTTTTTCCTTCCTCTTCTACTTCCTTCAACTTAAACTTCCTTCTAGCCTTTTTAGACGGTTCATCCACTTCCAGTTTCTTCAGAATGGCTTCATCATCTTCTTCTGGAAAGTCATAAAATTCTCTGGAATCTTTGTAAAATCCAACATTCATCCTTCTTAATGTATCATCACTAACCAACATGACTTTGAAATTCCTTAGTTTCAAACTGCAAGGAATTTTGAAAGATTCTAAGCACCGAACAATCAGCTTTGAAAGAATGACTGGATACATAATGATCTGAGCCTTCAGATTTCCATTCTTTATATTCTCGATCGTAATCAGAATATGCTTAACCAAATTAATCTTCCTCAGGTTCACCAGAAAATCCAAAATATACATATCACTCTTCTTCAATGTGTCTTGGTCCCCTTTTCTTGTAATTATAAATCCCTGAACCCATAATTCGAGAATCCAAAAATTTGTATTGAGGTGAGAAATTTTTATAGTCTTAACATTTGTAAGACTGATTCACATCATATATTTCATCTTAACAAAGCTTTGTTGAACATCCGGCAACTTATGAGAACAAAATTTAGTTTCTCCTTCATACGGAACTCCAATAAAATTTGTAGCCTTGGTGTACGAGAGTGCATAAGTCTTCCCATAGATTTTGAAAGAGAACTTATCTCTACCTTCTTCCTTGAAAAAACTTATTGTTTCATAAAATTCTATTATCAAATTCGGATACACTATATTTTGAGCTCCTAGTTTTGATATTCAAACAGCCTCCCATCCATTCAGCTTGGTGTTCTTTGTGATTATAGAATCATACTTTACGAAGAAGTTTGGATGAACCGGTCTTTCTTTATAAACCTGCCACTCCGATATTGGATTGACAGTTGTCATTTATTTCTAAGAATATTCTTTGACATACATTCGAATTTTAGCAAGATTTGAGAAGTTCGGAACTGGATTTTGTAGAAGGGTAGAACTTCAGCACGTGAGAGCTTGATATTCGATGTGGGACAACCCTTCTGGGGTCCTTTATATAGGCTTTTGATGTGACGATTCATCTTCAAAACTCAATACAATGGATGAAAATCCTTTTGATCAGATCTAACGGTAGATATGATAGCTGCAAGGAAATCTTGGATCCGATCTTTTGAGGTTTCTTAATAAAAACATTTGGATTTAAGGAAAAGAGGATCCAAAATTTTAAAAACAAAATGAAAATACCAGCAAGTAAAATAAGATTATGAAAACTCAATAAAGGAAACATACCTTTCAGATTGCTAGGAACATTATTCGTATTTGATAAAGATTCTTCTTGAATAACTTTAGATTCCAAAAATTTTGATCACAAAAAAATTTGAAAAACTGACTACAGATTTTTATAAAACCTTCATTACAAAAAATTTATAAAATCTTCATTATGAAAAATTTGGAAATCTCATTACGAAAATTTTTCAAAATATTCATTATGAAAATTTTAAAAATCATCATTACGAAAATTTATAAAATCTTCATTACAAAAATTTTGAAAATCTTTATTATGAAATTTTTGAAAAACAAAAAAAATAAAATTAGGCTCCGAAAAAAAATTAGACTATGAAAAATTTTAGACTTACTAACAAGAAAATGTACTCCCCATATGAAAAATAGTTTATTACTGTAAGGATATAGGTTTCAAAAGAAAGTTAATATGGAAAAATTACCTTACGTTTATCATTCCTAACTTCTTTTTAATGTATTCAAATCTATCAGAGGGTAAAGATTTTATGAAAATATCAACAAGTTGATCTTGTGTTCCGATAAATTAAAGATTGATATCTCCTTTTTATGTGTGATCCCTAAGAAAGTGATGCCTAATATCTTTGTGTTTTGCACGATAGTTATGTGAAAGGTTTTTGCTTAAAACAATGGCACTAGTATTATCACAAAAAATTTGTGTTTTGGTAAAACTCATACCATAGTCTGTGAGTGTGTGTTTCATCCACAACACTTGATCATAATAACTTCCAGCTGCTACATATTCAGCTTCAGTAGTGGAAAGTGCTACTGATAGTTACTTCTTTCATGACCAAGAAACTAATGAATCTTCTAAGAAATTACAAGTTCTGGATGTACTTTTCCTATCCATTCTACATCCACCAAAGTCAAAATTCGAAAAAAAAAATCAAAACAAAATCATTTCCAGAAGTATAAAAGATTCCTTAATCCATGGTTCCCTTTAAGTAGCGAAAAAATCTTTTCACTGCCTTTAAATGAGAATTCTTAGGATTGGAATGATATCTTGCACATAAGCATACTGAAAACATTAAGTCTGGACAACTAGTTGTCAATTAAAGTAGACTTCCTATCATACCTCTAAAATATGTTTGATCTACTAGTTTCCCAGCATCATCTAGATCAAGTGAATTTGAGGTACCAATGGGAGTACTTATACTTTTAGTGTTGTCATATCCATACTTTTTAAGAATATATTTAATATATTTATGTTGTGATATATAGACTCCTTCTGGTTTTTGAGAAATTTGAAAACCAATGAAAAATGTTAACTCACCCATCATACTCATTTCAAATTCATATTTCATTAGATCCGCAAAGGAATTAGTTAAAGATTTCTAAGTCGAACCAAATATAATGTCATCAAAATAAATTTGAACAATCAAAACATTTTTCTTATCTTTATTTATAAAAAGGGTTAGATCTTTATTTCCCTTAACATAATTATTTGGAAGAAAAAATCCTGTAATTCTATCATACCAAGCTCGAGGGTATTTCTTAAGTCCATAAAAATCTTTGGTAAGTTTAAAAAGATGATCAAGATGTTTTGTATCTTTAAAACCAAGAGATTGTTCAAAAAAAACTTCCTACTGAACATAACCATTAAGGAAAACATATTTCACATCCATTTGAAAAATTTTAAAATTTAAGAATGCTTCAAAGGCAAGTATAATATGAATAGATTCAATTATAGCTACTGAAACATAGGTTTCTTCATAGTCTATTCCTTCTTCTTGATTATAGCCTTTAGTCACCATTCTAGATTTATTTATTACAATGATTCCATTTTCATCACACTTATTTATGAAGACCCATTTTACTCCAATAATAGAAGTTTCCTTAGGTCTTTCAACAAAGTTCCAGACTTTATTCCTTTCAAATTCATTTAGCTCATCATGCATAGCTTTTATCCAATCATCATCACCTAAAGCTTTATCAGTTCTTTTTAGTTCAAATTGGAAAAGAAATGCTAGATGTTCTAATTCATTTCTTAAGGAAATTCTAGTCCTTACATATTTATTTACATCACCAATGATACTATCACTGGGATGATTCTTTAGAAACAACTGATTTGGGTTTTGTAAAACTTGTTCATCAACATAGGTTATAAAGTCTTCTGGGGTAAATGATTTAGAAATATCTTCTTGGAAATTTTACATAACAGAAGGATCTTATATCAAGGGTTGATAATCAATTTTTGAAAACACATCCAAAGATTTAGGATGAGGTTGTTTAAAAACAAAGGGACCGGTTTCATTAACTTTGACATGTACTGTCTCTTCAACAATACAAGTGTTTTTATTAAAAACTCTATAATCCTTAGAAGTTGTGGATTAGCCTAAGAAAATTACCTCATCATATTTTGGTGCGAATTTGTGTATATTATCTTTAGTATTCAGAATAAATACCTTGTAGCCAAAAACCTTGAAGTAGGAAAGTCTAGGTTTTCTACCATTCCATAACTCATAAGGAGTTTTATTAAGAAAAGGTCTAATCAAAGATCAAATTATAGTATAATAAGTAGTAATTAAAGCTTCATCCCAAAAATGTTTGGCTACAGAATACTCACTCAACATGGTTCTTTTTATCTTTTGAATAATTATATTTCTTCTTTTAATAACACTATTTTGTTGAGGTATTCTGGGTGTTGAGAAGTTATGAGTAATTCCTTTTATACTACAAAAAGTTTCAAAATAATAATTTTGAAATTCTCCTCCATGATCACTATGAATAGTTATCAAAGGAAGGTTTTTCTCATTTTTAACTTGGGTTATAAAACTTTTAAAATAAGAAAAAGTTTCATATTTATTTTCTAGAAAATAGACCCATGTAAATCTAGTGTAATCATCAACTAAGAAAAATACATAATACTTGCCTCCAATGCTTTTAGTTTGTGTTGGTCCAAAAAGATCCATGTGCACTAACTATAATGCATCAGTAGTTGAGACTTAACCAACTGATTTAAAACTTGATTTATGTTGCTTTCCATATTGACAAGGATCACAAACTTTTTAATAATCAAATCTAAGCTCTAGTAGATCCTTAACTGGTCTTTTATTAGAGAGTTTTCATAGGTTCCTAAGGTTACAGGGACATATCCTTCTATTACATAACCAAGAATGATCTTACATTGCATTAAGGCAAGGTAATTCTTGGATCCTTAGGTCTTCTAAGTTTAGTGTGTATACATTATATTGACTATGGGCAGAAAGAATAAACTCTTCCTTGGAATTGTGTACTAAGAACTTGTCATTCCTAAAATTCACATGGTAACCTTCATCACATAATTGACTTATGCTAATGAGGTTGTGCTTAAGACCCTTAACAAATAAAACAATTTAAATCAAAGTTTTTCCAAGAAGAACAATGTTACCTATACCAATAATTTATCCTTGAGCATTATATCTGAAAGTTACTTTTCATCCTTTCATCTTGATAATCTTCTCAAAAAAGTTTTTGTTACCAGTCATATGCTGGTAATATCCACTATCCATGTACTAGGTATTGTTGTTGGTACTTTCTTTATTTTATTGAAAAAAAGAGTGTTAGACTTTTGGAACCCAAACTTTCTTGGATCTTGAAATTTTGGAAAGCAAAATCTTAGGCACCCACATTTTCTTTGAAAATAGGCTTTATGAAAACCTATAGACTCGGGGTTTTTTTAGGAAAAACTTTTTGCGTAGTGCCCACCACACTGAAACTTCGTACATAAAGGATCTATCTGAGGAACAAAATAATTGTTACTGAAAATGAGTTTAGAACTACTATAACAAAATCCAGAATTATTCCTTAGAGGTCTGATCTGAGAATATATCTTATCAAAATTTCCCTCACCTAAGGTAAAGTTGGACAAACACTTCCTCAAGGAAAAAAATTTGGATTTTAGTCTAACAACTAAGTTATTATCTTCCAAAACATTATATTTAGAACTAGAGTTAGGCTCGAAAACATTTTTCTTAGAAATTACATTTTCTAGATCCTTAGAAAGTTTATCCTTCTCATAATTTACTTTCTCAAGGTTTTTTGAAATACTTTCAAAATCAAGGGTTTTCTTATCAATATCCTTTGAAAGATATTATATTTCCTTAGTAAGTATAGAAATCCTAGAATTTTCCTTATCAATCTTTTTGTTGACTTTAGAATTCTCATTCTTATGAAGTTTAGAAAACCTAGAAACTTTCATAGGTAGGTAAAGTATTATCCTCATTAAAGGAAGATTATTCATCAGAAGATTCATAATATTTATCATTACTATAATTAGAATTTAGAGAAACATTGGTTATAGATTCATCATTGTGTACCTTATCCATTAAGAAATGATTTTCAATAGGTACTCTGGCTATTAGACAAAGATTCTTCTATCCAGAAGATTCATAATCTAAGGATTCATCTGAAGAGTCTCCACCAATAGCACTCCAGGTGTCATTAGCTTTCAAAACTTTCTTTTCTTTGGCTTTATAGTACTTCTTTTTGTTCCTCTTAGAATGATTTTCATTTCTTTCTTTTCTCTTAAGCATAGGACAGTCAGGTCTTATATGTCCAGCTCTCTTGCATTCATAACATGTGACTTCTGAACCTTTCTTATCTTTCCTTTCTTTCTTCTTGTATCTGGATTGAAATTTATTATGTCCAACAATATTGTTCATCCTTCAAGAAAGATTGGATAACTCATTTTCTGAAGATTCAATTCCACTAGATTCGGATTGAATAACAATATTCTTATATTTATATCTTGTAACTCTCTCAGGAGTCTTGGATTTCATATGATTTGAAGTTGTTGTAAAAGCAACATTTCTATTCCCATTCTTATTCTTTACATTATCATCATCTCTCTTAATTCTATCCTCATGTTGAAGAAGAGTTCCAAAGAGTTCATCAAGAGTAATATGAGTAACCTTTCTATTCTCATCTATAGTTGTTCTCTTGGATTCCCACTCATTGGGCATGATGTCTATGATCTTGTCCAAAAGAGGTTCATCATCTAATCCTTTCTCACCCATAGATTTTAAACTATTAACAATAGTCATGAATCTCTGTTGCACCTTATATATGGGTTCTCCATAAGGAAATCAAAAACTGTGATATTCAGCTCTGATCATGGATCTTCTAGTTTCAATAACTTTGGAAGTTCCATAGTGAATAACTTCAAGTTTCTTCCAAATAAAATTTGCTACATCACAAGATTAAATTTGGATATATATATATATATATATATTTCTAGTCATGGAACAAAGCAATTTATTTTTTACCTTATAGTTCAGTTGATATTCATGCTTTTCTTGATTAGTGAAAGTACTAAATTCCTTGTCAAGGATTTTATATCCTCCAGTAAGTATAACAAAATTGTCTACTCCAGTATTGATAATAAATGTATTCATGGGATATCTCTAGTATTAGTAATCATTCTCATCAAAAATAGGTGGTCTAGTAGGATTTAGGTTGTCTATGGAACCAACATTGATTCCTACTATCTTAAAGAAAACTATCTCCACACAAACATGTTAATAGTAATGTTAAGTAATCAAGGAAAAATGTTCCTGAGCAGGGAAAAAGCATAACAATGAAAAACTTGATCAAGGAAAACTTATATGTGAATATAATTATTTCAACGACCTCCTCAGATACCAATTATTGATATGGTATATGGAGAATGATATATTCCTCAGATACCAAATGTAGGATTGAAATGATATAGATACTGAATGAAGTATCTAATGATGCTCAAAATACAATAGGGGGTTGAATTGTATACTTTAAAAAATTCCTTTGGAACTTTTAAAGATAGTGATATTTAACAAAGTTAAATAAGGTAAATTCACAAAACCTCTAGTTCTACAAACTTTCTTGATTCTGAAAAAAGTGATTCTGAGAAAGTGAATCTGGAAATATGGTTCTGGAAATGAAACTTAACAAAAGTTTACAAAGATAGAGATTCTACCTTAAAGCGTATAAGATCTCACTAAATCAGAGTATACAAGTATAAGGAAGTATAATATAGTTATACTTTCCTCAAAAATCAAAATTTTGTGGAAAAATTGAAACAAACAAGTAACAAGTGGTAAATCTTTTAACCCAAAGAGACGGGTATCCAACAACCTTGGATAATGGTCCCTTGATTTATACTTTCAAGAAAGTCTGTCTTACCCACACCAGGGTAAGCTCTTGATATGAAGATCAGAGTCTGTCTTGCTATCCCTGCAAGCCTTAAACTTCAAGGTAGTCGGTACCTTTGTCTTCCTCAGCAAGGAAGTCCTCGAGCTTTAAGGTAGCTGGCACCTCTGTCTTCCTATCCCCAGAAGCCCTCAAATGTACTAAAAAACATTCAGTCACAAAAATTAATTCTAAACAAGAAGTTAAGTATGCACAAATCATGAATTTCTCTCTATAGAAATCACTTCAACATCATGTAATCTCTAGAGTCATAGAACAGTTCATCAAAAGTTGTGAGATCTTTCAAATGAGATCCTATTTATAGGCACGACTTCAATGGTCGGCTCCCTCCTCCAACGGTCATATTTTTCCTTGAATTTTGGAGGGACCTGTATACGTGTCACTCAAACAACAGTTAGTTAGTAACTGAATGCAGGACATAATTTTTATAACTAAAACATGTGTAAGCAAAATTATGGTTACATAACCAAAATCAAATATTTGGAGTGTAAGGAAAAAATGAAAGTTTGGATTCTAAACAAAAACACATTCAGTATCTATAATTCAAGGATATTTAGATTCTGTCTTTAGAAGAATTACAAACCTGAATTTTATAGAAATCAAGAGCGGTGATGATGTCCTTCCTGCACAACTTTCATCTCTTCCCTACCTTCAGATCTGGTTTCAGATCTGAACATCACCGATGAGGATTGGTCTTCACTGGTGGATGTTCCTTTGAGCAGCGTCTTTGACGCTCCTCTGCGTGAAGGTGAAGCGAGCTCATGCTCACTTTGAGCATTGGATCCCATTGGTTTGGGGAGGTGTGTGGATGCCGATGTTGGGGGGATTTGGCCTCTTTCATGCCTTCCATCATGCTTTGGTTGCTTCTTGCTCGGGTTTTTCTATTTGTTATGATTCTTTGGAAAGCCTTGTTGCCTCATCAATTGCAGATTCTTGAAGGATTATATGGATGCTTGGTCTTGTTCCGTGTGTGTGGCCCTCTTGTGTTTTCCAAATTGGTTGCTGGTGGATTTTCTAGCATTGGATTCTTCCTCATTGCATTTAGCAGGCGTTGCTGCATCTTGTAGTTTGATGCCAGGTGGGTGACCTAGAAAGAGGGATGGGTGTGTTGTCATTCATCATCGGCCATTTGTCCACTTGGATGGATGGACACATTGTTGGATATTCCTCTCTGTGTTTCTGTCTGGTTTTTTCTTGCATCAGGTTGATAGTGCTGTGTTTTTTTCGCATGCATTATCGGGTGGGAAGCTCAAAAGAGAGATAGGTGTGCTGGCACCTATCATCTAGTATTCCATCTGCATCTCGGTGTGGATTGGGAGATTGATATGCTGCGTTGTGTTTCCAGCATGACACAACTTCTTCGCAGGGGGGGTGAGACATCACCTTCGACAGATCTCACCTTTCATGGTCTGAAAGAGGGGTGATGTGGTTCTTTCCCATGCTTTTTTTCTATCTTCTTCCATTTTGTCTTCTATGATTTATGTTATCCTTCGAGCTTCGCTTTATGGGCATCTGTGCCCTTGTCATGTAATGGGTTTCCTCTTCTCCCAATCCATTTAAGAGGTTGTTTTTTCTTTCTGGATCAATTTAGAGGGCTTACCCCTCAACCTTTTTAAAAAAAATTATAATGGTAATGTTTAAATAATAATATTTTAGTAGAGTGTCATGTTTTGTTCAAACCCAGTGTTGTGTGAATTGTAATCTATCAAAGAGGTTTAATTTATTTAAAAATAAATATATCATAAAGTATTAGGGTGTTAAAATATCTTATAATCTTAGTTTTTTGTTTCATATACTATATCTAATATTATGTTACTCTTTTAAAATCTCAAGGTGTTACATTCTACCCCCCTTAAATAAATTGCATCCTCACAATTTAATCTTGATTTTAGTAATCAAGAGTTTGAAATTTAAAAATACCCTTATTGAAACACCAAATCATAAAAATGGTTAACAAACCATCCCCTTGATAATAGATTAAATGAATTATGAAGTTCATCTTGGATAACACATACTAGGCTTCCAAATAAGATAACATTAGTGGAAAGTGAAGATGTGTACATGGAAGGAAATACTAACAAAAAAGTATGAGTGGAGAGTGATAGAGATCATTGATCATAAAAAATTGGATGATCTAGAAAATTTAACAGCCATAAATCTTTGATGAGTTAAAATTCCATTTGATCCATTGAAAATGAAGGTACTGGGATAATATTTTTGTTTCAAGTTATTTTTATTAGATTTGATGAAATCCTTTATCATATAGACTGAGATCATAAGAAAATATAGTTACTTTCTATATTTATACTTCATAGGAACAATTTAATTTTTTTATGTCATTTTATTGATTCTTTCTTCATCTCTTACCCCAAGAAATGAATATCCAATAGGAATTTTTATGCCTAAAACACTAAAATTAATATTTAACATATCATTTACTTAGTAAAAGAATGATAAGTCATTCCTCATGTATCTATATATTTTACATGACCAAAATGGTTATTCCAAGTTATCAAATAAAATCAAAGGTTCAAGTTAATCCATTCTTTAAATAGTTAACCTAAGATTCATCCAAAATCTGTATGACCAAACTCAAAGTAAAAAAAAATATAAGTGAGGTCCCTAAATCAAAATTATTTTCCCCAAACAATATAAATTGGATCTTAATGTTACATTCCAAATATATGAATAACTTTATCACTATAAAACCTTAATAAAAATATCCATTCTTATAAAATTAAATCTTAGGTTTCAAAATATATTCCATAAATCTAAAAAAACAATAAACTTCAGTAAAGATAACATAAATCACTAACTGCTTTCAAGGTTACCAACACTAGCCCATAAACATATCTTTATCATTATTATCTCAACATCAGCCACATATTTAGTTTTATTTTCCCCCAATAATTTGTTTTCCAAAAATATCAACATGTCACTAAATCACTTTTCATTGTCATTGGTACCATTCAACATATGCTCTCATATCCTAAATAAAAAGTAATGCAGTAAAATCCTTATACATTTCATAATTATTAAAACCATAATATCTTTGATAAAAATACTCCTATAATATAATTCTTAAATCCAAAAATACTCACATTAACCCTTTCACTTTATTTGTTGAAATATCATAAGATTTACCTTGATTCCTTATCTTTTTTTAGGAATTTTCCCTTGATTATTGGGGAATTCATTTTCATAGTACCCCTTCTACTTATATTTTAAGCTTTGAACATTGATAGATTCTTTCTTTACCTTGTATTCATGATAATGGTGGACTTTATCTCCACACTTTTAGAAAACTATCATTCCCTTCAAGCAAGTACTAGGGTGTTTATTTCCACAACTATCACAATGGGAAAAATGTTCTTTCCCTTATTCCCCATATCTGTCTTTTTCTCTATTTTTCTCTTCTTATCTTGCTTCCCTTAGAATCCATAAGACTTGTAAAATTATTTCTCTGCATTTATAGCACATGATATTATGTCCTCTTATGATGGGAAGGTTTGGGATACTAGTCCCCTTTGAGGTATTGGATTAATACGATCAAATAAATGGTAAATATTTCTCTTTTGATTAAATATGTAGCATATATCATGTATTGATAACCTTTTAAAGTTGTATTCATACTTATCAATATTTTCATCATCCTTTTTTCTCAGACTTAATAATTATCTCTCCATATGCACTCATTTCTCACGAGGAAATTATTTCTCCTGGAAAAGTGTCTCAAAATCTTTACACTCTATATTGACTATTTCTTTCTCATCCTTAGTCAATTGAATTAATGTCCATAATTGATCCACATACCATGAGAGATGATAAACAATCATTAAAACCTTCTCCCTTTCATTACTATCGATAGTGAGAAATATATTCTCTAAGGAACTTATCTATTTCTTAGCTACAAATGGATTTGTAGTATCTTTTAATAATGGGTTTTTTATGCATGAAGTGCTCGAAGGATGATTTATTTTGTGGTGGTGTGTTGATGCACAGACGGTGATGGAACCTAGATGGTGACGTGAGGATGGTACTTCTGGCGGTGGACGATGATGATGGTGAAGGATACTCTGGTGATGACAGCAGTGTCGTTGAAGGTGGTGTTTCTGAGGAGCGGTGATGATGAAGGTGACTGGATGTTGGATTTCTATCGGCTCAAATAGGGGCAGGTAAGTGAATTACATGGCTCGAGGTGGCTCTTGGTTCAACCCAAATGATGCGGTTGGCACGTGGTCTGAAATCAGTTTTATGGCTCTGAATTTTTAATTTGAAGTTCGTGGTGCGGAACTTTGGTTTTGAACAAGTGGGATGTCATGTTTTTCCCTTGATATTTAAATGTGGTGTGTCTTTATATTATGGTGGAGTATTTTGAATCTTGTGATGTATAGTTACCACTTACCCTTAAAGTGGCTATTAGAAAATATCAAAAAATAGATTTGGAGGAAGTTCTCAAACATTGTTACATCATGTGGTGGATTAGAAGGATGCTCCGTAAGAGTAAGGTTATTGCACATAGCCTAAGTCAGCTACCCCAATATGGTTATAATTTGATTAGCTCCACCTGAATCTCTAGCTCCATATTCATTATCTTTCCCAAGATGTAATCCTTACATAGAGTATGTTCCTGATTACCATTAATATTTATTCCTATAGGATCCATTTCTAGACAATGTAATACACTAGATTATATTATAACATTTTGAAATATAAATTATAATACCAAAACTAGTGAAACACTTATCATAAATTAAAAAAAATTATGGCTAATCTTGTAATCCTAAACATGGTTTCATTAGGAAATTTTTCAATTCATAAAAATATTCTCAAATCCTTAAAAATGGTTTGTAAAGAAAATTTGAATTAACCAAAGAATATACCCTAGGAGTGTAAAAAAAGTTGTGCAGTAAGGCCTATTGTTGTGTACCTTATAACACTCAATTCAATACCAATATACCTTTTTCAAAGTTATTACACATAGGTACATCTATGATAGAACCAAATCCACTTATAGTATCCAGACAGGGATGTATCACTAGGAAAAATCACATAATCTCTTCCATGAAAAAACATTAGGATGTTCTTATAAGATTATCCTCATAATCAATATTAGGTTTATGTTATCTAATATATGTTTTCCTATATATATCTCCCAAGTTTTCTACTAAACTTACTCGAATTACAATTGTAAATACTCTTCCCTAGTATCCCAGAGTTAGTGGTTACTTTATTACATTAGCACTAGATACAAGAATTGAATCCTGGAGGAATAAATAATTTAGTAGTATTAGTAAAATAGATACATAATTTAATTTCACATACATTTTTAAACATAAAATACACAAAGTTTTTTCTTTGATAATTTCATTATACTCCTTATCATATCCTTGTATATCAATCACAAAACACTTCCTGGTATCTTGGGAAAAATAAAACATAAGAAAGGGGTGAGATCAGATTCTTTATAAGGGTAATCATATAGCAGAGGATATCATGAATAAATATATATAATCAATATGGTAATGTAAATAACTGAAACACGTGAAATTTGAACAATAACGTGAGCATGATATGTAAAGAATAAATAATGATCAAATAAAGCTATATAAATCATCATATGAGCTTGAAACTTATCCATGTATATTATAAAAAATATAATAATAACATGGTAATAAATAACTAATATCATAATGATTGAATTCATAATTTCATACATATGAAACATACTTTCAACACCTTTCATAAGATAGTTTAAATCTATGGGTAGAAATCCATATAATTTGACCAACTGATTCGTCTCATGAGACCTGTCGATGCATCAAGGGGATATCTATAATCATAACCCAAACATAAATTACTAATTTGAATTCATTCCTCATATTAAATGGTTGAAACATGATCAAAATAAACATTAATATTCAAAAACTAACATACAAAATGTTAATACTTACCCCATTCAAATAAACATAATCATAAAGCATCTAGAGTAATATGGTGAATGGTAATAAAATTTTACATCCTAAGTAAAAATGATCATAAACCCTAAAAATAAATAATAAGGATGATATAAATATAATATATCCCCAGTGTGTAAAGACCCGGAAATTTCAAGGAAAATTTTTTCTTAATTTTCTTTGGAATTTTATAAGAACGCAGTTTCTGACGGTTCCTGATTCCGAGGCCTGGTGTGCCCGGAATCAATTTCCGAAGTTTGTCTCGGGTACGTTCAGTGAACAAATGAGCGGGTTTTCCTATCTTTTGAACTGGTGCCTGGAATCGAATTCCGAGGGCACCGATGAACTCGCAGCGCCGATATTCGCTTAAGGAGACCTTTTCCAAGGTTGCGTTTTATACGGGTTGAGAGTTAGTTTTGGGGGAAATAAAATGAAGTTAAATAAAATGTGGAAACACATTTTTTTTCCCATGTTGGTTATATCCTCCCAAAGGGAGTTAGAGGTGGGACCCACATCCACTTAACCTCCCTTCAGAGGATTATGTGTGGTGGGGCCCACACGAACCCTAAATCCCCAACTCCCCTTTAAACTCCCAATAACTCCACTCAATTTAATTTTGACAACTTGAGTTTTAATTGAGATGAGTTATTGATTTTCAAACTTTTGAAATTCAAGTGGTTTAGTTGTGTAAATAAAATAATCCTTAGACTTATTTTATTTTGGTTAGATTTCTCTTTCCACCTTGAGAGAATTTGGGAGCTTTCTTCTTATTCTTCAACCTTGACGAAGAACACGAAGAACACTTAAGCTCCGACGAAGAATGTCGCATCTCTTCTTAGTAGCCGGTGTGTTTCCAAAGATCGACGATGCCGCTTTCTCCTTGGACTTTGTTCGTCAGCTTACGAAGCTTCTCCAGCGACGCTACCTCTTCGGACGTACCTCGACGTAAACGGAATCAACGTTCGATTCCCGTGACGCCCGACCTCGGTGACGCTTGTCTTCTGCGGCTCGTTGATGTGCTCCGCTCTTGAAACCGAGGTAGGGGTTTGTTTTTAATAATGGCATCTTCTTCCCTTCGTTTTTCCCCCTTTTAAAATAATGAATGCGAATTATCAAGGGAAGATTGTTTCAATTTTAATTGTTATGAAATTGATACTTAGTTGCCATTTTTGAAAACTCCTAATGCGGAGGGTGCGGGCTGTATGAACACGACCCGACAACCCTCCGCTATTTTCTCTTGTTGTACGGTTTTCTCGGCGATGAAGCAACGGGACCGCGGTAAGGATTTGAGATCACTGTAGTGAAGTTCTCGACCCGAGGAGAGCATTGGCGCAGGCGGCGGTCAAATCAGACCACCGATGCGTGACCGGTGGTCCGCAAAGCTCGACGGCGGCGCACCACCACAGCGCGGCGGCGCCGGCGACCGGTGGCGGCGCGCCGCCGGAGAAACCAGTCGCGGCAGTGCCGCGGCGGCCTTCAAGGCGGCCGGAAAAGCCGGCCGTGGTGGTCAGGGCGGGACCCCTTCTGGGTCCCGCGTGTATGAAGAACAGCCGGCCATACGCCGGCCGTTACCCTGAAGACCCGGGGGTTGAACCCCCAGTTGGCTGGAGCGCCCCCCCCCCCCCCCCCCCATGTGGGGGGCCGTTGGTTTCATTAACACAGGGGGGGGGCTGTGCCCCCCGTTTCCCTCGACCCGCCGCTCGGCCAAACGGCCGAGCTGAGCTGGCGCCGGGCCGTCGGGCCGGGTCACGCCGGGCCGGGCCGGGTTGACCCAGACCCGGGTCGGGTTGACCCGGTTCGGACCGACCCAGGGGGGGTCTCGGGCTGGGTCGGCCCGGGCCCAGACCCCCGTTTTCGGACCACTTTCGGTCAAATGCTCGTAACTTGAGCTAAGGGCCTCTAAACAACTCTCCGTCAGCGGCAACATGATCCTTGGATTGAGACGGTAGTTTCGGTATATCGCACTCAAGGTTCCGGAATACTTTGGGTTCGGCCGAGTTGGTTCGGATACGAAACCAACCGGGCCCTCGGAGCGGAAACGCTTATATCTTGAGCTTCGGACGTCCGATTGACGTGCCGTCAACTTTGATGGAATCCTCTAAGTGAGACGGATCTTTTGGCTTACTCCGCTCGAGGTTTGGATGCTGACGAAGTGTGTTCGGGTTGGTTCGCTCACGAAACCAACCGGGCCCCTGGGACAAAAAAGCCAATAACTCACAGACCGGGCGTCCGATTGACGCACCGTCTGTTTTGTTCAATTCCTCTAGATGAGACGGAACTTTTGGCATACTTCGCCTGAGTTTTGGATACAGTTGGTAGTGGCCGGGTTGGATCGCACACGAAATCCAACCGGGCCCCTGGAACAGAAAAGCTGATATCTTTTAGACAGGACGTCCATTTGACGAACCGTCAGCGGCGTTGTTGTTCACGTTGAGAAATGGTCGCTATGAGTATACCCTATGAGAGTTCGGGGTACAGTTGAGATACGGCCGGGTTGGTTCGCTCACGAAACCAACTGGGCCCCTGAGACGAAAGGGCTAAAACTCACAGACCGGGCGTCTGATTGACGCGCCGTCTGTTGCGTTGAGACCCCTATGACGAGGCGGTCCTTTGAGATACTTATTCTTGGGACTTTGAGATACTTGGAGTATCGACCTGTAGCTCGTGGAGAGGACCCTCCCAGTGACGAGCGTGCGGAGTACGGAGACCGTGTAGCTGGCTAAGACCAGACGACTGCTTGACCGACTCGACTTGGAGTGAGTCGACTAGCCCAGTGGACGGAGCACTACTTTCAGAGGTGCAGACCCATGGCGGATGGAGCACTACTTGTGTGACAGTGTAGACCCGCGGTACTCGTCCGGAGAGTACCTCAACAGGCTACTAGGGTGTGTTCACTACTGTGTTTGGGTGACATACCTAGGCGGGAAGCACTACTGTGTCTGGGTGGCTGACCTGCGGTACTCGACAGGAGGAGTACTTCAGTAGTCTTAGGTTAGTGAGCAGTACCTCAGAGTCGTGACAGGACCACTGTACACTCCAGAGACGGAGCTCTTCAGCAGTTGCGGTTTCGATAATGAAATCCTGGTTTGAGCTGAGACTTTTGAACTTGTGTTTACCTCATGATTTAGATGGGTCACTTCCTAACTTAGGTATATGTATGGGCATATACTTGGGTAGTGGTTATCTGTTGATTTCACAATCCTTGTGTTTCCTCATGATTGAGATGGGTTACTTGATAACTTAGGTATATGTATGGGAATATACCTATTGAGATCTTCTTTGTGGTTATCCTTGTTGGTTTAGTGAGACCTTGAGGGTCTCGGGGTCCCTACTGAGTATCGTTATACTCACCCCTTCACGGGTTATGCTTGCACCTCATTGTGTTGGTTGTAGACGACGGACAGTGCTAACGGAGGCCGAGTGTTTGAGGACTGGACGGTACCCGGAGGTGGACTACACGACGAGTCAGTAGCCGGAGGTGGACTACATGACGTGATGACTCACAGAGGAGGTTGACGGACGAGAGCGTGGAGGAAGCTATCTGTACCTACCCTTCAGGTAGGATCCGTGGTGGACGATCAGGAGTTGCGCTATCTGTACCTACTCTTCAGGTAGGATCCGAGGAGGACGACCCAGGAGCTGCTTCCTTCTTCCAGTTGTTTGTCTTTTTAATGTTGTACCTTGTTCAGTTGTAGTTGTACTTTGTTTTGGGTTTGTATTCTGGCCCATTTACTTTTCAGCTTTTCTTTTGTACTTAGTGTTTTGCTTCCGCTTGTACTATGTGGTGCTTGTTTTCTTTTATAAAGGCAAAGCCTTCCCAGTTATCGGGATTTTACGCCTTTGGTGTTAGTCGCCAGCCCCTGGCCTATGGAAGGCGGGCTTAGGGTAGTCACGGCATGGGCCCCGAGGATAGGTCGTGACAATTGGTATCAAAGGAGTCGGTTCTACCGCAGAACTTATAACTCTGATATTTTCTTTCTATGAAGCAATAGTGTTAAGAGTACCAAGTGTGGTTTTCAGTTCAGGGAGTCCAGTGTTGGTGCGGGCGGCCGATGTATCCATACACCAGGACCCTGACAACTGAATTCTGACTTTGTGCACGAAAACACTGATTGCATGTGTGTTTTCCAGAAGTTTTATTTAAATATCAGCTCAAACCAGGTCAGTTCACCAGGTATAATTGTTTGACTGTGTCACGTTATTTCTTTCAGGATGCCTTTTCTCAGACGACCAGCTAGAGCCCAGAGGGATGTGCGTGCTGACAGCCTGTCGAGTGATGAGGCTTCGGTACAGGGCCCTCTTGCAGTTGAGGCACCAGAGGTACTACTACCCGTTGGGCCACCGATGTCACTAGCCCCAGCAGTAGGCGATGCACGACGCTTGAGCGCGCTGCACGAGTTCCAGCGCCAGAGGCCACCCAGGTTCTGGGGAGAGACGGACCCGCAGGCAGCTGAGGTTTGGCTGGAGGCTGTGGTGAGAGTCTTCAGGCAAGTGGGGATGCCGGAAGACTTCATGGTGATCTTTGCTACCATCCTCCTTCAGGCAGCAGTAGGCAGGTGGTGGAGCCACTTGTTTCAGTTTTGTGACGGGATGAACTTCGCATGGGAAGACTTCGAGACCTTCTTCAGGGTGGAGTTTGTGCCAGTAGCTCTACACCCCGAGCATGTATAGGAGCTTCTACCTTTGCCGCATGTTTTTCGATCAGTAGCCAAGTCATCTGTGGGCAGTAGAAAGATGATGTAGAGGTCCAGGAGGACCAGACTAGCAGTTGGACGATCTCGGGTTTTAGGACCGGTGGTGCGGGGCACCCAGGGTGGGAACAGAGCTAGGCGTGCCAGAAGCAGGTTGTGTTACTCATGCGGCGGAAAGGGTCACCTGGAACGTGACTATCAGAATCCTCATACGGTTGATCAGTGGGTGTTGGAGGAGCCACCGAGGCAGAAGCAGCGACGAGTGCTTGAGCAACAGCCGAGCAGTGGACAAGGCAGTAGAGCTCTGAGAGCAGGTGGGCAGGAGAGGAACTAGTGGATACGTCCTTTGTACTTCTAGTTCCATGTTGCTTTTGTATTCGTGTCTTTGTACTATGAGCTGCAATAATAAAAAGACACTTATCTTTGAGATGTTTTCTTTCCTGTCCTTTTGTTTGGTTGATACTGACTAGTCCTGGTTAAGACTGTTGACTTGACCCTCACCTTCGAGATTTCTACTAGAGGAGACCCAGTGACCTCACACTGATGCCGACAGTGTGACTCGACCCTTAGAGGCGAGGGTGACAGTTGGATCTCTTGGTAGTTACGTCGAGGCCTTACGACGTCATCCATGGCATGAATGCATCATTCATGTTGGGATTGACTGTATTAGGCAATGAATGTAGTTCATCCAGGGGATGAGACCGGATTTCTCTTATCGGTAAAGAAGAAATCATAGCATCTCTTGTGAGACTAGAGAAGGTGAAGATCATCCAGGAGTGTATGAAGACTGCACAGTGCAGTAAGAAACAGGAAACCGGTGCCAGTCTTAGAGACTCGGGCGTGTTAAAGAATAGGAAGCTTAAAGGAGAGATGAGTATACGAAGCAGCAGATGTGGAGGCAGAGCTAGGAGAGCAGCATGAGGTGGTGTACATCCTAACATGGTACAACCACCCACCTTAGTTATTCCCACCAGGCTCAGGGAGCTGGAGGGTGGAGGAAGAGTGTGCCTGCATGCAGTCAAGGAGTGTGACCCAATGGTTCTAGAAATGATTCAATGGACAGTATGTGTCCACTACTAGCTGTTGTAGTAACGGATGTCGATATGAATCATTCCTTGCTTTCACAAATCTTGTTCCAGACCTAGAGTTTCCGGTAAGTCGTGGACTTGACCCTCATGTCTAGAGATACCTTGGGAGGAGACTCGATAATCACACTTATGCCGACGGTGTGGTCAGACCCTCAAGGCGAGAGTTCCGGTTGGAATTTCTTGGTGACAGCGTCGAGGCCTTACGATGTTAGTTTGAGTATGGAATGGGAAATAACTGTTCATACTCAAATTGACGGTTTTAGGCAAACGTCGGGATGGGTTTTCCTTTGTCGGCGAAAAGGGAACCCCAGGTAGCACAGGATAAACTCTTTCACAGGAGGGTGCGACCGATCACTCTTGATTCGGTCAACCTTACCCTCGTAGCTGAAGTCATTTCAAGTTCCAGTTCTAACAGAAAATGGAGACCTCTGGAGTTCGAGGATGACGATCACGTCCTTATACGGGTCTCACCTCGATGAGGTTTACGGAGATGTGGCCAAGGCATCAAGTTATCTCTGAGGTTCAATGGACCTTCTTAGGTCCTCAGCTGGGTAGGTGGGGTGGTTTACCGCTTGACCCATTCACCGCAGTTGCACCAGGTGCACGACAACTTCCATGTATCTCCACTTAGGAGATACGTGCTCGACCCTTCGCATATCATCGACCATGAGGAGCTGGACGATGGAGATGGGGTGTCTTTCACGGAGGTTTCAGTGGGGATCGAGGATCGACAGGAGCAGATACTATGAGGACGATCGATTTCTCAGGTGCACTTTCTATGGAAGTACGGGAACCTCCAGGTAAGCACATGGGAGCGGAAGACTCAGATGCGTGCTCTGTACCGCTTTTGTGACCCTAGTATGTGTTGAAGCTTTACGGGGATGTAAAGCCCTGAGGTGGGAGTAATGTAAAGACCCAAAAATTTCAAGGAAAATTTTTTCTTAATTTTCTTTGGAATTTTACAAGAACGCAGTTTCTAACGGCGCCTGATTCCGAGGCCCGGTGTGCCCGGAATCAATTTCCGAAGTTTGGCTCAGGTACGTTCAGTGAACAAACGAGCGGGTTTTCCTATATTTTGAACCGGTGCCTGGAATCGAATTCTGAGGGCACCGATGAACTCGCAGTGCTGATATTCGCTTAAGGAGACCTTTTCCGAGGTTGCGTTTTATGCGGGTTGAGAGTTAGTTTTGGGGGAAATAAAATGAAGTTAAATAAAATGTGGAAACACAATTTTATTTTTTTTATCCATGTTGGTTATATCCTCCCAAAGGGAGTTAGAGGTGGGACCCACATCCACTTAACCTACCTTAAAAGGATTAAGTGTGGTGGGGCCCACACGAACCCTAACTCCTCAACTCCCCTTTAAACTCCCAATAACTCCACTCAATTTAATTTTGACAACTTGAGTTTTAATTGAGATGAGTTATTGATTTTCAAACTTTTGAAATTCAAGTGGTTTAGTTGTGTAAATATAATAAGCCTTAGACTTATTTTATTTTGGTTAGATTTCTCTTGCCACCTTGAGAGAATTTGGGAGCTTTCTTCTTCTTCTTCAACCTTGACGAAGAAAACTAAGAACACTTAAGCTCCGACGAAGAACGTCGCATCTCTTCTTCGTAGCCAATGTGTTTCTGAAGATCGACGACGCCGCTTTCTCCTCGGACTTTCTTTGTCAGCTTACGAAGCTTCTCCAGTGACGCTACCTCTTCGGACGTACCTCGACGTCAATGGAATCAACGTTCGATTCCCGCGACGCCTGACCTCTGCGACGCTTGTCTTCCGCAGCTCGTTGACGTGCTCCGCTCTTGAAACCGAGGTAGGGGTCTGTTTTTGATAATGGAATCTTCTTCCCTTCGTTTTTCCCCCTTTTAAAATAATGAATGCAGATTATCAAGGGAAGATTGTTTCAATTTTAATTGTTATGAAATTGATACTTAGTTGTCGTTTTTGAAAACTCCTAACGCGGAGGGTGCAGGCCGTACGAACACGGCCCGACAACCCTCCACTATTTGCTCTTGTTGTACGGTTTTCTCGGCGATGAAGCAACGGGACCGCGGTAAGGATTTGAGATCACTGCAGTGAAGTTCTCGACCCGAGGAGGGCATTGGCGCAGGCGGCGGTCAAATCGGACCACCGGTGCGTGACCGGTGGTCCGCAGAGATCGACGGCGGCGCACCGCCCCGGCGCGGCGGCGGCGCGCCGCCCGAGAAACCAGCCGCGGCAGTGCCGCAGTGGCCTTCAAGGCGGCCGGCAAAGCTGGCCGCGGTGGTCAGGGCGGGACCCCTTCTGGGTCCCGCGTGTATGAAGAACGGCAGGCCATACATTGGCCGTTACCCTGAGGACTCGGGGGTTGAACCCCCGGTTGGCTGGAGCGCCCCCCCCCCCACCACGTGGGGGCCGTTGGTTTCATTAACACGGGGGGGGGGGGGGGGGGGGGGGGGTTGTGCCCCCCGTTTCCCTCGACCCGCCTCTCGGCCAAACGGCCGAGCTTAGCTGGCGCCGGGCCGGGTCATGCCGGGCCGACTCGGGGGGGGGGGGGTCTCGGGTCGGGTCGGCCCGGGCCCAGTCCCCCGTTTTCGGACCACTTTTGGTCAAATGCCCGTAACTTGAGCTACGGGACTCCAAACGACTCGCTGTCAGCGGCAACACGATCCTTGGATCGAGACGGTTGTTTCGCTATATCGCACTCAAGGTTTCGGAATACTTTGGGTTCGACCGGGTTGGTTCGGATACGAAACCAACCGGGCCCTCGGAGCGGAAACGCTTATATCTTGAGCTCCGGACGTCCGATTGACGTGCCGTCGACTTTGATGGAATCATCTAAGTGAGACGGATCTTTTGGCTTACTCTGCTCTAGTTTTTGATGCCGACGGAGTGTGGTCGGGTTGGTTCGCTCATGAAACCAACCGGGCCCCTGGGACGAAAAGGCCAATAACTCACAGATCGGGCGTCTGATTGACGCGCCGTCTGTTTCATTGAATTCCTCTAGATGAGACGGAACTTTTGGCATACTTCGCCCAAGTTTTGGATACAGTTGGTAGTGGCCGGGTTAGATCGCACCCGAAATCCAATCGGGCCCCTGGAACGGAAAAGCTGATATCTTTCAGACAGGACGTCCGTTTGACGAACCGTCAGCGGCGTTGTTGTTCACGTTGAGAAACGGTCCCTATGAGTATACCCTATGAGAGTTCGGGGTACATTTGAGATACGGCCGGGTTGGTTCGCTCACGAAACCAACCGGGCCCCTGAGACGAAAGGGCTAGTAACTCACAGACCGGGCGTCTGATTGACGCGTCGTCTGTTGCGTTGAGACCCCTATGACGAGGCGGTCCTTTGAGATACTTCTTCGTGGGACTTTGAGATACTTGGAGTATCAACCTGTAGCTCGTGGAGAGGACCCTCCCAGTGACGAGCGTGCGGAGTACGGAGACCGTATAGCTGGCTGAGACCTGACGACTGCTTGACCGACTCGACTTGGAGTGAGTCGACTAGCCCAGTGGACGGAGAACTACTTTCAGAGGTGCAGACCCATGGCAGACAGAGCACTACCTGTGTGACAGTGCAGACCCACGGTACTCGTCCGGAGAGTACCTCAGCAGGCTACTAGGGGGTGTGCACTACTGTGTTTGGGTGACAGACCTCGGCGGGAAGCACTACTGTGTCTGGGTGGCTGACCCGCGGTACTCGACAGGAGGAGTACTTCAGAAGTCTTAGGTTAGTCAGCAGTACCTCGGAGTCGTGACAGGACCACTGTACACTCCAGAGACGGAGCTCTTCAGCAGTTACGGTTTCGATAATGAAATCCTGGTTTGAGCTGAGACTTTTGACCTTGTGTTTACCTCATGATTGAGATGGGTCGCTTCCTAACTTAGGTATATGTACGGGAATATACCTGGGTAGTGGTTATCCGTTGATTTCACAATCCTTGTGTTTCCTCATGATTGAGATGGGTTACTTGATAACTTAGGTATATGTATGGGCATATACCTAAGTAGAGGTTATCTGTTGAGATCTTCTTTGTGGTTATCCTTGTTGGTTTAGTGAGACCTTGAGGGTCTCAGGGTCCCTACTGAGTATTGTTTTACTCACCCCTACACGGGATATGCCCGCACCTCGTTGTGTTGGTTGCAGACGACGGTCAGTGCTAACGGAGGCCGAGTGTTCGAGGACTGGACGGTACCTGGAGGTGGACTACACGATGAGTCAGTACCCGGAGGTGGACTACACGACGTGACTACTCACAGAGGAGGTTGACGAATGAGAGCATGGAGGAAGCTATCTATACCTACCCTTCAGCTAGGATCCGTGGTGGACGACCAGGAGCTGCGCTATCTGTACCTACCCTTCAGGTAGGATCCGAGGAGGACGACCCAGGAGCTGCTTCCTTCTTCCAGCTGTTTGTCTTTTTGCGGTTGTACCTTGTTCAGTTGTAGTTGTACTTTCTTTTGGGTTTGTATTCTGGCCCATTTACTTTTCAGCTTTTCTTTTGTACTTAGTGTTTTGCTTCCGCTTGTACTCTATGGTGCTTGTTTTCTTTTATAAAGTCAAAGCCTTCCCAGTTATCGAGATTTTACGCCTTTGGTGCTAGTCGCCAGCCCCTGGCCTATGGAAGGCGGGCTTGGGGTAGTCACGGCACGGGCCCCAAGGATGGGTCGTGACACAGTGGATCCTATGTATAATAAAGGGTTGATGTCATTGATGAATAGAAATACCATAAGAATGTCATTAAAAATATTTTTAAGGAAAATATCCTTTTCACCATCAAGATATATTTTTTTAAAACTAAAAGCTCACAAAATATTTTTTTATTTACTTTTATTTGAAAATAAAATTTTAAACTTATAAATTAATCTTTAAAACATTGATTTTTCATGATAGCATGAAATTGTATTCATGTTATACATGTTAAAAAAGGATTCCTTTCACATTTTTAGTATAATTCAATCACATATTGTTTTGAAAATGACATGAACATTCAATTCAAAACTATTTTTAAAAGGTCTAAAATGTGTAAAAATTTATTTAATAAATAATTTTTAAAAGTTTAAAAAAATGAAAACACTTTTAGAAAACATGGATGTTTATGAAAAAGGATTTTCAACCAAAGAGAGAAATAAAGTCAGATTTTTCTAAAAACATTTTATAAATCATTTTAAGTATAAAAGAGTGGGAAAATAGTAATAATAATTTAAAATTTCATGAATAAACATATTATAAGTAATTATATTTTTTTATGATATAAATAGAAAATAATTCCCCCAAGGGATACTTAAACAAAAACAATCCTGAATAATGATGAGATTGTAAAATAAACCCTTACCACTTTGGAAACTTTTAAATCATCAAATTCATGAAATAAATAACTTAAAATAAAAATTTAAATACCATTAATAGAAATATATTCATAATATAACATATAAAAATGGGAATTATATACACCACACAAATGAATAAGCTGTGAATATGGAGAATGTCTCACAGAGGTAAAAGTGATACGAGAAACCTTTAACTCAGGTTTGAATTCCATCTAATGTGATCAAATATATTATCTAATAAATATAGTTTTATTATATATCTATTACAAAACCATACTCATATATTTAATCCATATATGATTTACTTATAGTCTTTTATCAACTATTTATTAACATTTCTTTGTTAAAATCACTATTTCATGGGATAATTGCTTCGTTTTTTCATATATGTTTTGGTTTGGTAAATTTAATATTTTTACATTGATAATGGTTCAATAATATAAATAATTTTAACTATGATCTAAATATCATATATATTAATTATATATTTAATTATTTTAATTTATGAATGTTATAGATAGAAAATTTATTACATCATTCATGGAGATGGTAAGCCATGTGTATGCATAAACAATGTTTCCATTTTTCTTGAAGAATGGGAAAAAAAGAATATAAATGTTAATTAACCTTTAATTAATAATTATTATTTTGTATATAGTATTTAAGGCGGTGGAGTTTCCTAGTGTTTGCCAACTTTTTGGGCATCAAAATCGAGAGTTTGTTTTTGAAAAATGAATATTTTCCATGTAAGAGTAAACATTAAGAGGACCGTGAGTCATAGTTCATGGGCTGCTAAGGGAGTACACATAATAGATAAGTAATTTCAACAAATTCATATTTCCACATAGCAGTACTATCCGGACTGCGTAGGAAAAATGGTTTGTGGAAAGTCATGCAGTTCGCGGGAGGCAAGTTGTTTGTGGAAGGCTTGTGGTATGCAAGATGGCTCATTATTTTCAAAAAGGAGTTAGTGATTTGTGGATCCGTGAAGGGTTTATTTTGTGAAATATATTGACTTTCGTGAAGGAAGAGTGGTAGTACATGGACCACTTAGGGGAAACGGTTCACAGGAGGAGTAGTTTGTGTTGAAGGTTGTACCGCATTGAATGTTTGGGTAAAATGGATTAGAAATATTTTTGGATCTATTTTCATATATAAGGACTGATAATACCATAATAACTGAGAGCAATTTTCATTAGAAAACAACTTCACTCTGGGAATAATTCAGTTAAGTCCAAAAGAGTATGCAATGGAGTCTACGAAGGAGAATAGTTCACAAGGGAGGATTCTGTGAAGAGTGAATTGGTTTGCGGGAACAATTCTTGAAAGGAGGTTTACATGGCTCTGAAAATCACAAAGGAAAAGGGTCTGAGGAAGAAGTATAGTCTGTAGAAGAGGTGATAGTCTATAGAAGGAATATTGTCTGTGAAAGTAGAAGAGTTATGTGGAGGAGAAAACAGTCCACAAAAGAAAGGTGGTCCGTGGAATAAGAATTTGTCTTTGAAGTAGGGAAGGTCTACAAAGGATACATGGTCTACAAAGAATATGTGTTATGTGGTGTAGCACAGTTTACGTAGGAATAAATGTAGTCTATAGAGGACTCAAGGAAGTTTTCGAAGAGACTAAAGCAGTCTGCGAAAATAATTTCCGAAAACTAAAAGTATGCGGAAAACTGTATTTCATCTACAGGTTAAAATAAGACTTCAACAGAGTATCTACCAATATTTGAGGATTCATGAATTCATGAAAATAAAGGGACCTACAAATCCATAAACTTTTAATGTATCCCTTCTAAGAGAAATGAGAAAAGGAAGAGGAATATGGTGATCCTTTCCGCAGGAAGTAATCTAGATAAAAAGACATAGGGAGTGACCCTTGGTAATGTAGTGAGAAGACCCTAAATCTTGTAAAGGCAGTGATTCTGGGTATAGAAAAGATCTATCCTAAACCACCATTATTGGTAGTGAGCCTTAGTGTATTTGGTACAATCAGCACATTGTCGTTGTATTCTCCTTGGATATAGCTCAGTGTGGGTGAACCAAGTAAAATTTTTGTGTCTCATGCATGATTTCAATTATGTTCATACATTGCTATGGGAAAGAGATGGAAGAGTGTTTTTATCAACCATGAAAGAAGATCTGAAGTGGTATAATTTTTAATCTATCATACCCAATTTCACCCCCCCCCCCTCTTAGTGTATTTATCCTAATTGGACTAACAATTAGTCTCATATGGAAATGTTGAAAGTCTGTGTTTCTCTCTCAGTATAATAAATGGAGATTGTCAATCAAAAATAGATTCTGATCTTTGATGGGAAAAATTTTCAATTATGGAAGAATCGGATATAACACTACTTCAGATCATTAATAATGGATGTCTTTACAGTGTCTATTCATGGATTATCAGCTAATATCAACAGTGGTTCTTGATCATAAGCTGGACAAAGAGAATTAGATATTGATTCTAATGGAATCAAAGCTTTAGGGGGAGCCCTATCAAATGAAATTTATAAAAAAGTGATTTCATGTAAGTTATCACATTCTATGTATGAGAAGTTATTGAATATTTATGGGGTCAACTCAAAAACTATAGAGGAATAACTGCATGTTCTATGGAACAAATACGAGGATCTCAGAATACACCCTATGAGTCTATTGATACATTCTTTGATTGGGTAAGTGTTTTGTGGCAGACATGCACAGTCATGGAGAAGTTATTGAAGATATAAAGATTGTTAATCACATATTAAGAAAACTTTTACCTCTTTTTAATCCTATGGTTTCAGTATTGGAATATAAAGATCAAAAGGAGTATAAATTGGATAGCTTACACAGTACTCTTGTAGCATATGAAATGGGAAATGATGAAAATAATGATGTGGAAAAAGGAAAGTCCAAGGAAGTGGAATTCAAGGCCATGAAAAATCTCACCATTGAAGATGGAAAAGAATATGAATAGATAGATGAGGTGATGTCATTCCTTTCATCAAATATTCAAAGAGGAAAAGTAAAGTTCAAATGGAAATTACTTCTTGCATTATTTTGATGTGGGAAGGTTGGACATCTTACAGCAAGGTTCTCCCAAAAAGTTTCAAGAAGATAAAGAGGATAAAGTTGAAATTCCCATAAATAATTCTTTATCCTAGGTAAAAGGTAAGAAAAATTTTAAGAAGAAATTCTTCAAAAAGAAGAATTGTCTTTCAAGAGAATATGAAAATTCTAAAGAATATGTGGTAGAATAGTTATAGGACTACAAGGATCATAATGAAGATTCTATAGTGGAAGCTGTCAGAAATTCCCAAACAAGTAAATAGAGTGAAAATGAATAAGAATAAGTCTAAGGAAGATTTGACCTTAAGGTTGAATTAGTAGTTTCTCTTGAAGAGATAGATGTTTGGGGAGCCAAAATGAAGAAATCCAACAAAGTCTTTCATGATGACAAACTTTACATGTAGTAGAAAGAAGAATAGAATTCTGATTTGAATGAAGAAATTGAAGAATTGAAGTTATCAATGCCAGAGATCTCAGAAATAGTTTTTGAGTACAATCTCAAGATTGAAGAACAGAAAAGGGGAATTGATAGTTTTATTAACACTGGAAAAGATCAAATCAAGCGTATCAAAGAACTTGAATAGGAAGTTTTCATCCTACGATAAAGTGTTAAGGATCAGAAAAAAACTCTTAACTATCAGTGTAACATCAGGAAAGAAGATCATTAAGGATATATAGAAGATGAAGGTGGAGCATATAGGTCCAATAGAACAAAATCAACATTAAAATCCAAATGATAAGGATGGTAAGAGTGTTGATAAAAAACAAAGAGGTTTGATGATTAATGTTAGACTCCAAGAATACAATCCAAAATTAAATATTTATTTGGGTATAAATCAGATTCATAATATTCAGATAACCAAATGGAAAACTATTGGTGTAGAAGTGACACACAAAAATTCACCTCGCATCAAGTGTTGTTGTTATGGAAATATGGGACACTTGTAAAATGTGTGTTCCATATCAAAGAGAAATTTAAGGGTATAAGAACAACAATAGAAGCCAAAAAATGAAATACTCTATAACATCATTTAAGTTTCATTGTTTTTTGTGTGGAGAATTTGGTCACATGGCTAGATATTGCACATCAACCATGCAGAGGAATTTTTCAAAGCAGAATCGAACTGGTTGTAAATATAAATTCAATGAATCATCAAGTGAGATGAAAATTAAAAATTAGTTTATAGTATTGAAATATGAAGTCATACTATCATACATTTAGGAAGGTAAAGATAATCAATCCATGTCAGGTATAAATTCAAAAGCATGGATTAAGAAGAAAAAAGATGAGCAGGTAGTGGTTACAGATATTTCTTTTAAAGAATCAGATTACACTGGAATATGGATCATTGATAGTGGATACACCTCACATATGATATTAAATATTTATATGGTGACCGGAATCAGGTATTATAATATTTCGCATAAAGTATTGAAAATTATTTAGTTTTGAACAAAAAATTGGGGGGAAATACATGAGACATATAGATGTCTTAAATGTTCAAGGTCTCAGTCAGAACTTTCATAGTGTTAGTCAACTATGTGTCTCAAAAAAATCCATAATATTTTCCAATAAATTGAGTGTCATCAAGGAAAAATAGGGTGTAGATGTTTTTTAGGGAAATCGTATGAAAGGTAATCTCTACCTTGTGAGTGGAGAAGAAGGTATGTGTTTTTTGTCAAAGGAAGAAGAAAACAAGCTATGGAATATGTGTTTTCTCCATTTGATCCAAACATCCTTGAAAGATCTAGTGAAATATTATGTTGTTCAATACCTCCCTAAATTACCATGTGATCATACTCATATGTGTGATTCTTTTCAATAAGGTAAGATCATTCGAAATACATATAATGTAAAAGATAAAAGTTCAACAAAATTTCTTTAGTTGGTGCATATTGATGTGTGTGGACCAATTTCACTGAGATCTATTTATAAGAGGAGATACTGTGTTCTCTTAATTCATGATTTTAACAAAATGGCTTGGGTATCAATCATTACGCACAAGTTTAAGTTGTTCAGTTGTATACAATATATCAACAGGAATTTGAAATGATGTTAAGTTGGAAAATACAAAAGATTATAAAAGATAATGGAACCGAGTTCAAAAATTTCCATGTGGAATATTATCTCGAGATACATGGGATAAGGAACCAAATTTCAATAGTAATAACTCTACAGCAAAATGGAGTATTTGAGAGAATAAATTGTATTATAAACAACATGGATAGAACAATTTTCATTGAGAAAGACCTTCTAGAAAATATTTGGAAAGAAGCAATGGTAACATTAGTCTATACATGGAATAGACCATTATTATGTATAGATAGAGAGAAGACTCTATTTGAGATATGGTATGGAAAGAATCCATCATTGAATTACTTTTAAGTTTTCATAAGTAAGTGTTTTATTCTTAAAAAGGAAAAATACATAAAGTTTTAACCTCATGGATATGAAGGGATATTTTTTGCTACTCAAATAAAATTAAATCATATAAATTCTTCAATAAGTATCTAGGAAAGGTAGTTGAAATCCATGATGTAACTATAGTGGAAAATGAGAATGATATTCATAAAATACATGATCAGTCTCAGGAGGATAGTGATGAAGAGATAAGAATATCATGGGATGTTCTAGTTCAAGTTATTGATTTAGAAGAAGATTCAGATAATGAAAATCATAAGAATAATTCAGTATCTTCACATAGACATAAGAGAAGAAATAAAATTGATAAATAGAACATAATTGGTGATCAAACAGAACTAGTGAAGAAAAGGAGGATGAATACTCTATAGTAATAATCTTACTTATCACAGTTATAGCCTAAAATTTTTGATGAAATGACTGGATATGAGAATTGGGTATAGGCTATGAATAAAGAGCTTGACCTAATCAAGAAAATACATACCTAAGAGATTTTTTTGAGGCCAACATATAAGAATTACATTGGGACTAAAGGGGTATTTCTCAATAAAATGAATAAATATTATTCATTAATTCAAAAAAAAATCACAACTAGTGTGAAAAAGGTACTCCCAAATAGAGGGTATCGATGTTGATAAAACATTTTCACATATTGTAAGTCTAGAGATAATCTAATTATTCTTGTCCATAGTAGTGCTAAGAAAGTTCAACATTTTCTAAATGGATGTCAAGTCATCATTTCTGAATGGGGTTGTAGAAGAAGAAGTTTATATTGATCATCCAATTGTTTTTCTCAGGCATAAATATGAGAACATAGTTAGTCATCTGAAGAAGGATTTATTTGGTTTTAACCAAGCACCAAGAGCATGGTATTCAAGGCTAGGTCAATTTTTTAAAAAGATCGGTTTTCAATGTGGTGGAGTTGATTAAAATCTATATTTCAACCATGATAGTAATCAAAGGATGATGGTTCTGGTATATGTTGATGACATAATCTTTGGAGGATCATATGAAGCGTAATGTAGATAGTTTTTCAAATTCATGAAAAGTGAGTTTGAAATTTCAATGATTGGTGAACTAACATATTTCCTTGGTTTACAGGTAACACAAGGAAATAATGGCACATTAATTTCTCAATATAAATATTCCAAGGAGGTTTTGAGAAGATTTAGAATGGATAATTTCAAGGAGATGACGACTCTGGTGGCTACCTAGATAAAATTGTCACGTGATAATGAAGGAAAAGTGGTTAATGTCATCGAATATAGGCAGATCATTAGAAACATGTTGTACTTGACAGTGACATGACCAGATATTTTTTTTCAACATGTCAAGCAGCATGGTATCAAAGAAATCTCAAGGAAATGAAAAATCTTTCATTGAAAAGAATATTTTATTATATCAAGGGAATGGTGGATTTTGGTTTGATGTACAATGACAAATCTCTGCTTGATTTATTGGGATATACAGATATATGTTGGGCCGATTCTATAGATGATAGAAAATCAAAATCAGGTGGTGCATTATATCTTGGAAGTTTATGTATTTCTTGGATAAGAAAGAAACAATATTTTATTTCTTTGAGCACCGTAGAAGCTAAATATATTGCAGCTACTCAATAATTCATGTAGTTATTGTGGATGAAGCGATAACTTGATGATATGGGAGTATAAGTAATGTCTCTGATCCGAATCCATTATTATAATTCAAGTTCTATAAATATTATCAAAAATAAAATCTATCACTCAAGGAAAATCACATTGAAATCAATTATCATTTTATCAAGGATAAGGTGGAGCAAGGGATTGTGAAGTTAGAGTATGTGACTACAGAACAACAGGTTGTGGAAATTATTACAAATTCCTTATCCAAAGTAGCATTTGAACTGCATAGATTGGCTCCGAGAGTTTAGTTGACTCCCCGCGCTTAAAAAATTGTGAATGTGGGACCCCCTCTTCCCATGGTATTAGGTGTTTTTCCCTAATATACTAATATGTGTTCTTTACCCTATTGCAGACAACAACAAAGTGATATTTTGGTTCTTTGACAAAGGGGGAGAAATTGTGGATGTCAAAAGGTTTAAAATGTCTTAATAAATATAGGGGAGAAGCTGATAGATGGAACAGTGAGATAGGGGGAGCAGTGATATAGAGGGAGTTTTAAATTTTAAGATGATATAGATGATTGATCAAAGAATATATATCACGACAGATGAAGTACATGATGAAATAAGTTGACTGGTTTTTAAATAAAATGAAGTGATTAATTGATTAATGTTTCATTATAATCTTGTTTATCATGCTGAGCATGGATCATGTGAGCTTAGAGTGTGTGTTTAGTAAATCCTTGATTTCTATATTAATCGCAAGAAGTTAATGTTGGTAGAAGATGGAAGAAGATTTAATGGTGTATAAAAATAATAAGAGTTGTCAACAAACCCGAAGGGGGATATTTTTGGGAAAAAATACCTCAAGGAATCCACTTTGTGTTTTTTGGGTGATTGTGTTTGTTGAAAAATCCAGATGACTACGAATGAGTATGGTAGGTGTTTTATGAAGTAGGTGTTTAATGTGGTGTAGATTCCCAGTGTTTTCTAAATTTTTTCACCTTAAAATCAGGAGTTTATTTTTATCAAAGGAATATTTTCTATATAGAATAAAACAGTACATGGACTGTAAATCATAGTTTTTTGGACCGCTAATGGAGTATGCAGAACGGTGAAGTAATTTTATCATTGGAAGATTTATGTATAACATTTCTATATGGAACACGAAGTGTGGTATGTTGACCGCATATGGAAAATGGTTCTTAGGAAGGTTTGCGGTTCATATGAGGAAATTTTTTCATTAAAGGCTTGAGATACGTGGGATGGATCATTGTTTTCAAAAATTAGGTGGGGATTTGTGGATCTGTGAAGGGTTTTTTTCATGGAAGAGATCAGTCACCATGAAGGAAGAGTGGTGGTATGCATACCACATAAGGAAAATTGATCATGGGAAGAGCAGTCCCCGATGAAGGGTGTACCACATCTAATGTTTGGGTAAAACGGATTAGTGATATTTTAATATCTACTTTCCTATATAACTATTTATAATACCATCATTATTGGGATTATTTTCATTAGAAAACATCTTCATTCTAGAAATAATTCGGCTAATTCCAAAAGAGTTCATGAGGTAGTTTATGAAGGAGAGGAATTCGTGAGGGAGGATTTCACGAAGGGTGAATTAGTTCACAAGAATAGTTCATGAAAGGAGGTTTGTGGGGATCTACAGCTTGTAAAGGAAAATAATCCATAGAAGGAGGACATCCTACAAAAGGGGTGATGGTCTATGAAAGTAAGATGGTCTACAGAAGTAGAAGAGGTCCACGGAAGAAATGTGGTCCATAGAAGAAGAATTATTTCATAAAGAAAGGATGGTACATGGAGGAGAGGTGGTCTATAAAGAATACACACTACTCAGTGAAACACAGTTCATGGAGGAAGCAAGGAAATCCACAAAGGACTCAAGGAAGTTATTTAAGAGACTAAAACAGTTTACAAAACTATTTTCTGAAAACTAACAGTACGTGGAAAAGTGGATTTCACCTATGGGTGAAAATGAGACTTCAATAGAGAATCTATCAACATTTTAGGATGAATGTATTCATTAAAATGAAGTGACCTAGAAGTCCATAAACTATGAGTGAATCCCTTCTAATATTAATGAGAAAAGGAAGAGGAAGACGGTGATCATTTCCACCAGCAGTGAGATAGAGAAAGAGGCATATGGAGTGACCCTTTATAGTGATAAAACCCTAAATCTTGTAAAGTCAGTAAGCCTGGGTATAGATGAGATCTAGCTTGAACCATCATTATTGACAGTGAGCCTTAGTGGATTTGGTATAATTAGCATATTGTCATTGTATGCTCCATGTACATATCCTATTGAGGGTTAACCAAGTAAAATTTTTATGTAGCATGCATGATTTCAATTATATTCATACATTTCTACAAGAAATAGAGAGAAGAGTGTTTTTTAACCATAAAACAAGATCCAAAGCGGTATAAGTTTTAATCTTTCATACCCTAATTCACCCTCCCCCCCCCCCCCAGAGTATTTAACCTAATTTGGCTAACAAAAACCACATAAATTTTATTTATTTTATAATAAAACATTTTTTCATGAAAACCAATCTCATTGGTAATTTTATCCTACATAGAAATTGTAAGCATAAAAATACACATTTTCTAAAATTGGATTTTTTCGAGTTATAGGTGCTAATGTTAAAAGTGAGTTTTATTACACATAGAAATTTTACCTGATAAAATGGATTTCATATTTAGAATTAGTGGGTCCAAATTATTTAATAAGTTCCATTTTATTTTTATCCATTAAAAGTAAATGTCCTAGTTAAAAACTAGTTACCACAGTAAAACAAAAAATGGTAAAAGTGAAAATTCTAAGAGTAAAAAACTTAAAAACATGTTTTAAAATGAATAGTTATGTAATTTTAGATATTATATCATCCCCATATCAATTATTTTATATTTTTTTAGCCACTTGACATGTGAAATATGCTCCCTCTTTATATTAAATAGAAATATTAATAAAAATGTCATTCTAGCCACTTGTAAAAGGAGCCTCTCGCCGCCTCTTAAATACCACTAAAAAAATTGGTTTCATCTTGAAAATTGTCCCTTATTCCATACCATAGAATAATATTTCAACCACTTAATCTTTTTGTTACAATATATTATCCTAATCCATCTATTTTCAAGGATTCCTCTAATGTTGATCCCAAGTCCTCAATGTGAGTACAAATTTTCCCTAATTTATTTTGTTTTCTATATTAATTTTTCAGATATCTTTTTCTAATTACCAAATAATGAAATAAGTATTTTTTTTATAATAAATTTTATTATTAAAATGTAAAAAAACTATTAACCACCTTTCTCCTTTTCCCTTAAGGATAACAAAAAATACATTTGTGCACGTGTGTGGGCTACCATCTCCACGAAGCCTCATGTTTTTTCCTTTAACCACCTTAAATAGATGTTTATAATTTTTAATTTAATAAATAATTATGATATTTATAAATATTTTATATTCTAAAATGATAAAAAAAATTATATATTCTTCTCATTCTATGGAAAACGAAATCATCCATTATTCGTACTTGTGGACTACCGCCTATATGGAACAATTGATTTCAATTTTTTTTCTTTTCATCACCACCTTTCATGGATGGTCATGAGAATGATTTTGATAGATAAATATGGTTTTTATTAAATTATTAAGTTTCTATAAATATAAATTGTACAAGATATTAACAATATAAATAATAAAAAATTGTGGTAAATTCAACCATCCAAAAGAGTGTTCTAAGAGAAAAAAAATGATTTCTCTGTACTATGTGATAACATCATATAGTTTATATTCTTATTATAATTATTTTCAGTCATAATATATCACAATAATAAAAACTAAATAAATTCATCATTCTTATGTTATAATTATATTCAAACTAAATCATTTTATAATCATCCATTAATTATTGTATGTTCTTATTTGGGTCAGTTGAACCACCAAGTTGGAAAATACTATAAATTTTTATCATGGATTAAAATGGGAATTCAATTTCTGGTAGTATATTATATAAATAAATAAATAATTATTTAATTTTAGTATTTTTAATGGAAACATTAATATTAAACTCATTAGTTAAGATACCAATGTTTATTTGTTAAAAATCATTGAAACAAGCACATTGTCAATTTCATATTTAAGGATCATAACCAAGACTCCCATAGAATTAAATATAAAATAATAAATCATTAATTCTAATACCTTTAATGATATAGTAGTTATGAAATTTGGGTGAATAATGAATAACAACACCTCTATTACGAAACTATTTCAAAATAACCAAGATTATTCACGCCTGATATTGAAAATAGATAGTAACTCGCTAATATAAATATAGATAATAGTTATAAATGAAGTTTAAAAAAGGTTATAGTTGTGAATAAGGTTAAAAAATAGGTGTTTAATGTAGTTATTTTTGTTATACAAGAGGTTAAAGAATATTCAGATAAATAGGATTAAAGGTAAGGATTATTTCAGTTAAATTTCAATTTCTTGAGACATGATTTTGTTATACACCATGTTTTCTATTTATGGTGTAATTAATACCCATTAAATATTTTATATCATGATTCTTTGATTATTCATGGTATTTAATTTTGACTTTAAAATTATATCCTTTAATGTATTTTGATTGAAACATTACCTAATGTCTCCATAATGCTTAAAAATTCTAAATTTTGGAAAGTAAAGTGTGTGTCTATGGTTTTACTAGAAATTACATCCTGGTCTAGATACTGGTAAGTGGATACAGCAGCAACATAGATTCACCTAGAGGTAATTAACCTGAAAAAGTTTGGTTGAGTATCAAATCAGTCTTCACTAAATGTATAATGAGTGGGTCTGATACTACACACCTGGCTAAACACTCCTGAGAGATATTTTTTGGATAATTCACCTACTCCTTATGTACCTTAATGTAGGATTTTCCAACCATTTATTTGGTCTTCTACTATAAAAAAACTACTAAACTCAATTGATATCTTTATTGGTAAACTAACACTTTGAAATTACCCTCTCCACCACCTTATCTTTATTTATTTAATATGTATACTCTCTATTACATTGATAAAACCTCATAGTTTCTATGTTGATTATTGGATATTATTCTAGACAGCCACATTATTCCATTTATTGATTTGGGAAATATTATCAATTTGTTTACTTGTTATTTCAGTATGGATTCTTATTAATTACCAAGTCATGTTGGTAATGTATTATATTTTTTATTTATTCCTTTATATAATTAATAAATTGGGATTAATTAGAAATGGGTGGGGGCCAGTACAGATATCCCCTCGATACATTGGTAGGTCTCATGATATAAACTAGCTAGGGTATTGGAATATGTCTTACTTGTTTATCTATGATGTCTTCAAACAAGTCATTGATGACAAGTTTATGATTTATACCATTATATATTCTTTAAATATAATATTAGTTATTATTATCCATATTTTTATTTATTTTAATGGATATATTATTCCCTTAGTTTCATTTGGTTATGGAATTACTTTGATCATTTATTTCTACCATACTAATTATTTCATGCTTATGATATGATAGCATTCATTATTTTCTACTCCTAACTAAGCATCTAAGCTCATTGTTATTTTATTTTCCACTCCCTAGGAAAACTTAAATAGAAATATATGTAATTTTTAATGATATACTAGAATATAGAACAATTTTCTTGTGGATTTTTTATGTTTTATTTTATGTTCTCAAGTGTAATGTGGAAAATATGTATGTATCTAGTCTTCCAAGACTGATAAGATATTAGATCCTTAAGTAACTCTTATTCTATACCAATAATTTAATATAACTACTAGCTCTAGATTTTTTTAGAGTGAATTGTTAAAATTAGTATCATAGGAAGTTTATTAGAAACCCTAGGTACTGTAATTAGAGGAACCTAGAAAGATATCACAAATATTATAGAAAAAACTTAAGATTTTACGAAATTTTTTCATAGAAATCCTAATATGAATTATATTTTACAATTAAATATCATACACTAATTACATGTATGGAACTATTTAGATATTATGACTAATGTAAGGAATGGGAACCATTTTTATACCCATAGTAAATTTATGGATGTTCCTATTGAAAAATTCAATGAGTCTAGAATTAGAGTTGATTAGATCATAACCATATTAGATAATTTGACCCAGGTTATGACATATAACCTTCATTATTGGGGAAACATACTAATCCAAAATGTGATGTAATTATATTAGACCACTTCATGTGATAATAACCTCTACTATTCAATGGAACTACCAGTTATTTAGTAGCTAATAAAAGGGTCAAGTCCCTAGAAAAAAGTTATTTATTGCTTTGGGAAGCTGTAAAAGGGAAAAGGTTTTCATGGTGGTATATCATATTAAGGAAGATGTGGATAAATGGTGGTAACTAATTCATAACACTAAAGAGGAGTTAGAGATAAATAACATTTAATGGATAACTTTTAATGATATATTTTATAAAAAATAATTTCCTCATGAGAAAATGGTTAAAATAGAAAGGCAGTTCCTTAATCTCAAATAGAAGGAGGATAAAAAGAATTTGAATATGAGGATAAATTTATAGGTTTGGATAGACATGCTACGGACTATGTAATTATATTAGAAATAAAGATTTTTCATATCTTTTATGGGATAATACTGAGCCTTTGAATGGGGTTAGTCTTTAAAATTTTCATCATATGAGGATATAGTCTCAAGTTTTATTAATACAAAAAAAAAAAGAGTTCTCCAAGGCTTATTTATTTAAAGGAAATATGGAGAAGAAGAGGTATAATGATCACTATAGAAATAAAATTATATCAAATGGAGAAAATTAAGGGAGGAATTTCCCACATGTAATAACTATAAAAATAAACACATTGGGAATTTCATAAAAGAAATGGGAGTTTATTTTAAGTGTATAGAAAAAGGCCATTAAGATCATGAATGCAAATGAAAAGAAAAAATATTTTTAGTTTCACTTATTTAACTATAAGGATATGTATAACTATAAAAACCAATATCCCAAATGTCATAAGAATTTACCTCAAAAAAGGCCTAGAGAGAAAGGTTGGGCATATATGATCACTACAACTGAGGATGATGTACCAAATAGCATGATAGTAGGTACATTGATACTAAACTCAAATTTAGAGTTTATTTTATTTTATTCTTGATCTATGCACTCCTTTATATCATACTTGTTTGTTGAGAACATTGAATTATACCCTAATACTTTGATAAATGAGTTGTCAGTTAATACACCTAATGAGATTGTTATTATTACAATGAAGATTTACTGATCAGGAATAGTTAATATGAATATATATTCTCTTGTGGAAAACTAAATTTTTATAAATATGGTGGATTTTAACTTAATCCTTAGTATATATTGGATTAAAATTTATACTATAATAATTTATTTATGAGAAAATGAGATTACTATTTGTTAAGGGGATATATAATCCCTTATTTTTAAGGGAGATACTTCACCTCCTAAGACTTTTCTAGACCTGCCTCTAGTAGCTCAACTTAATGAAATTATGGTAGAAGAGAAAGATAAAACACTACCTATGGATAAGAACATCATAAGGATATAGGATGTACCCCTTTTACATAAATACATTGATGTATTTTCAGAGTAATTACTTGGTCATCCACCTAGTCATGAAGTTGTGCTTTCCATTAAACTTTTTACTATTACAAGAATCATATCCAAACCTCCCCAAATAATGTAACTTGTAGATTTGGTAGAGTTTAATAAACAAATATAGAAGTTTTATGATAATAGATTTATATTTCCTAGTGTTTCACTATGGGGATCCCCTATTTTATTCATGAAAAATAAGTATGGTTGAATGATATTATTCATTGATTATAGGGATTCAAATGTCATTACTATAAAGAATAAGTATCCTTTAACAAACATAGATTAGTTATTTGATTAAATTCAAGAAGCTCAATATTTTTCAGAAATCTATATTATCTCTAGTTATCATCAGTTATGCGTAAAGGAGTATATATCGAAGATAACATTTCATATTATTTATAGACATTATGAGTTTATAATGATGCCCTTAGAATTTACTATTTCACCTTCTATTTTTATCAATTTGATGAATAGAGTATTAAAGGATTATCTTGATAAATTAATGGTGGTATTCATTAATTATAACATGATATAATCTAAAATATATGAAGAGAGTGAGAACCATCTATTAATAATTCTTGATACTCTCAGAGAAAAATAATTATATGGTAAATTCAGTAACTATGAATTTGGGCACCATAAAGTTTCTTTTATTGTCCATATTGTCTCCATAGATAGAATATTTATTGATTATTATAAGATAAAGGTAGTCAAATAATATCCTATAATGAAAAATATAACCAAGATACATAGTTTTCTTGGTTTATAAGGTTACTATTAGCAATTTGTTCAAAATTTTACCCAATTTTCTAACCTTTTAATCAAGTGGATGTGTAAAGAGGTAAAATTTACATGGTATAGAGAATATTAATAAATTTTTGTAGAGTTAATGAGTAAATTGATTAATTCATCGGTATTAGATTTACCATTGGGAAAGGACTGATTTTTTATATTTAGTGATGAATCGAAGAAACGATTGGGTTGTATCCTTATAAAGAATGATAGAGTGGGTGTTTATACATCAAAGAAATTGAAGATTCGTGAATAGAACAATCAAACTCATGACCTTGAGTTGGTACCAGTAATAATTTCATTTAGTATATAAAGGATCTATCTCTATGGAGAAATATGCAACATAAATAAATATCAAAATAGTTTAAAATATATTTTATCTCATAAAGATATCAACATGAGGCAAAGAAGATGGTTGAAGTTTCTCAAGGACTATGATTGACCAATACACTTGTACCCTGGGAAGGAAAACAAGGTGGTTGATTAATGTAGTAAGAGGGGACATGGTGTCCTTTCCAAGATATATATTAATAAGGATTATATATTTGAGGGTATAGTAAAGATGGATATGGTAATTTTTAGTCAATGGGGATCCATCATTCCTTTTATAATAAATTATTAAACCATATTTAATAGAAAATATAGACATGTCCCAACATGATGATAAGGATTTACAAAGGATTATTAAATAATAGAAAGATGGGAAACTAACAGAATTTATCTATAAAGATAGATTGTTGGAGTTTGGAAAGAGGTTATGTGTTTCATACATACCTGAACTGAAGAGGGGGTTTCTAGATGAAGTGCATAGCTCAAATTTTTCTATAAACCCTAGTAGAAAAAATATGTATAGGTATTCAAGAGAAAAATTATGGTGGGATGGTATGAATCATGAAATTAAATATTATGTTTCTAGATACTTATTATTCCAGTAATTAAAGGAAAAAAGAAAACATCTTAAGGGAATTACGCAACCTCATCCTATACCTATATGAAAGTGGGATAATATTACAATGGAATTTTTCATTATAATTCCAAAAACATTAAGTAATGAAAATTTTATATGGGTAATTATCAATCACCTTACCAAGTATTCACATTTTCTAGTAGTACCCCTTTATCACTTTTTCCAAATCTATATCAATGGCATTGTGAGACTTCATGAGGAACATATATCAATTATATCTAATCATGACCCTTAGTTCATATAAAAAATAAATAAGATTATTCAAAAGTATCTTGACACTGTAGTATATTTAAGCATCATCTATCATCCCCAAATAGATAGGATGTTTGAAATGAATATTTAGACACTAAAAGACATGTCAATATTATATTTTCTTGACTTCCAAGGATCATGGTTTTAGTATCTACCTCAGGTGAAATTTTAATACAATAATAGTTTCCATTCGATAATATAAATGGAACTATATAGGGCCATGTATGGGAATAGATTTAATACTACAACTTGTTGGTTAGAAGTGGGAGAAAAAAATTTAGTAGGCTCGGAACTTAATGAGGAGACAATTATAGAAGTATGGACTATCTAGGATCATATCAAAGCAGACAAAAGAGTTATGTTGATAATCAAAGGAAATAATTATAATTTCAAGTGGGGGATCATGTATTCTTGAATGTTTCATATTGAAAATTATTTGTGGGTTTTTTAAGGGATGTTAATACTTAATTAAATTGGGTCTTTTAAAATTATAGAGATAATTAGATATATAGCTTACCAATTTAATTTTCCACCCAACCTTTCTAAAGTACATGAAATATTACATGATTCATTATTGAGGAAATACATGCTATATCTAATGAATATACTCAAATTTAAGGAATATTGTAATAACCTAACATCCATTAAATTGAAGATCCTATCTAGATTCTTGACACTAGAGAGAAAGTATTTCAGATTTGGAAAATTTAGCTAGTGAAAGTTCTTTAGAGAAATCATAAAATAGAGGAGGAAATATGGTATCCTAAAGAATATATGAGGAAGTAATCCCATAAATTTTTAGTATTTAATATGTATCCAATTTTTTGGAAGATATTATTTAGGGGGGAATGTAATTTATGATACCCTACTATAGTGGGTAAACACTACATCCCAAAACTTTTATATAATGTGCACCATAAAGAGACTCTATTAATGAAATTATTTGAAAGTTAAATTTTGAATTTAATTTAACCAAATGAATTTCATTTTTGGATTTATAATTTCAATATTATCTTAGTATGAATTTTTAGGATTTTTTTGAAATAGTGGATATTTAGGTGAATAGTGAAAAAATAGTTTGTATCAAAACTATAAGATTTATGACTCTATTATTACATGATCAAGACCTATAAATTTATAAAGAAATTTAATTAATAAAATATGTGTTTAAGGAGTAAAACTAAATGTTTTGAAATACTATTACTTTTTTATAAATCCTATGTTTAAAATTTTATGAACTTAAGTAATATTTTCTAATAAAAGAAATTGTTTTTGGCCTTTTTTAAAATTAAATATTAATGTGGGAAAATTAGGTTTTAGATTTATTTGAAATCAAAATAATTTTTTTATGATAAACCAATTTATATCATTAAAATAAAATAAATTGGTAATCTTCTCCTACACATAAATTTTAAGATTAAAAATACACTTTTTCTAGAAACGGATTTTTACGTAATACATGCACTAATGTTAAAATTGAGTTTTATTAAATAGTGAAATTTAATATTATAAAATTGATTTATTTTTTCAAATAATTAGGACTAAATTATTTATTAAGCTATATTTTATTTTTATTTATCAAAATTAAATTACCTAGGTAAAAACCAGTTACCATAGTAAAACCAAAAATAATAAAAGTGAATATTATAAGAGTAAAGGACTTAAGAAGATGTTTAAATCTTGTTTTAAAATGAAAGGTTGAGGAATTATTGACCTTATATCATACCTAAATAAATTATTGTCCTTTTTTAGAGCCACTTTACATTTGAAACATGTTCCATATTTATATTAAGTTTAAATATTTAAAAAAATGTCATTCTCACCACTTATAATAAGGGTATCTCACCAACCATTAAATACCACTAAAAATCAGTTTTATCCTGAAAATAAACCATTTTTACTTATACTATAATTATATTTTACCCTATTGAGCTTATAGTCATAGTATATTATCATAATCCCTCCCTTTTCAAGGATTCCTCTAAGGGAAAGCCCAAGTCCTTAATATGAGTATTAATTTTCACTAATTTTATTTTCTATATTACTTTACAAAATATTTTTTTCTCATTAATATATAATTAAAAAAGTATTTTTTATACTAAATTTTATTTTTCTAAAGTAATAACTATTAACCACCTTTCCCTTTTTCCCTTAAGGAAAACAATAACGACATTCATGTGTGTGTGTGCGGATAATCACCTCCACAAAGCGTCATGCTTTGTTTTCCTTAAACACCTTACATGGATGGTCATAATGTTGTATTTAATAAATAATTATGACATTTATAACATATTTTAGATTTTGAAATGGTAAAAACATATTAAAATTTTCTACTATTCTATGGAATATGAAATCATCAACTATGCGTACGTGTGGACTACCACCGTCGTGGAATGATTGATTTCCATTATTTTTTCATTTTCATAGCTACTATTAATGGATGTTAATGGATAAATAAGATTTTATGAAATTATTAAAGTTTTTTAAATACAAATTGGACAACCTATTACTAATATGATCATTAAAAAATCATGGTAAATTCAACCACTTAAAGAGCATACTAAGAGAAAAAAGTTATTTCATTTTATTATGTAATAACTTAATATAGGTTATATTATTATTTTAATTTATTAAATTTATAATATATAACACTAATAAACACTAAATATGTTCATTATATGTCACAAACCATCCCCCAGGGCCCGTGCCGTGACTACCCCAAGCCTTCCTTCCATAGGCCAGGGGCTGGTGACTAGCATCGAAAGGCATATCCCCTAAAAACGGGAAGGCATTTCTTTTATAACCTGTAAACATACTCAACCAAGCACACAGTAAGATACGAACATAAGAAAACTATATAGAAAAAAGAGTTCTGAAAGTAAGAGGGGCCGGAATACAAGCCCAACAGTAAAGGTACAAGTACAACTGAAATAAAATACAATTAAAGAAAGAGTAAGACAGCTATTGGGTCGTCCTCTAAGGTTCCTACCTGAAGGGTAGGTACAGATTGCCTTTTCATCACTCCATGTCTTCCTGTATCCTCTACATACTAACACGTCGTATGTTCCACCTCTAGCACCTTCCAGTCCTGGTACCCTCAGCCTCAATCAGCGTTGTCTGTCATCTACATAAAACACAACAAGGTGCAGGCATAGCCCATTAAGGGTTGAGTATAATGATACTCAATAGGGACCCTGAGACCCTTAAGGTCTCACAAAAATCCACAAATAATAAACCACAAGCACAAAATCAACTGACAACCCTACTTAGGTATATGCCCATACATATACCTAAGTTATCAATTATACCCATCTCAATCATGGGGAAACACAGGGTCCAACCAAAAATCCCAAAGCTCAACTATTCCACAAAGGAAGGAATACCAAAAAGATAAGTACCACATAGGTATGCCACACAGAAGAATACCACCAAGGTATTACCATGAAGGATAGTACCACACAGGTACGAACTCATCTCACAATAAGTATAACTTAGGTACAGTACTAGAGATGATTAGATGTAACTACTGAATAATCTTACTCCATTAAGAGGTAGACCCATGAAGGATCCAAAATTGCATACCCACATAGGATCCTAGTACACTGTCAGACCCACACAGGATCCAAGTTCAAAGTTAGTTCATCTTCAGACCCACATAGGATCCTAGTATACCGTTAGTACATCATGAGACCCACACGGGATCCTAGTACACCGTCAGTACATCGTCATACCCACAAAAGATCCTAGTACATCATTAGTACATCGTCATACCCACACAAGATCATAGTACATCATCAGTACATCATCAGACCCACACAGGATCCTAGGACATCATCAGAGTCAGTTATAGGGTACCCATACTAATATTTCTCGTCTTTGGGAGAGTCCGCTCCTCAAAATAATGGTCGATACTCCAACTACCACAAAGTCCCATGAAGAAGTATCTCAAAGGACCGCCATGTAATAGGGGTCTCAATGCAACAGACAGTGCGTCAATCGAACGCTCGGTCTGTAAGTTATTAGCCTTTTAGTCCCAAGGGCCCGGTTGGATTCGTTCTCGATCCAACCTGATTGTACCCCAACTTTATCAAAATCTCAAGTGGGGTATACCAAAAGGTCTATCTCACTCCAAGGTTTCTGTCACCACTGACGATTCATCAAACGGATGTCTGGTGCCAAAGTTATGGCCAAAAGAGCGAATAGGGTCAAAACTGGTCCGGGTCCAGTCTGACCCGGTCCGGTTCGGGTCAGCCCGGTCTGTTTCGGGTCGGCCTGGCCCATACTAATCGGCCCACAATGTGGCAGGGTGGCCAAGGTGTGGCGTGGTGACTGCGGTGCGGTGGGGCAGACGCGGTGCGGCAGGGCGGCTGCAGTGCGGCGGGGCGGTCGTGGTGCGGTAGGGTGGCCGCGGTCTGGCAGGGCGGCCATGGTGGGTCGGGGCGACTGCAATTGTGGTGCGGAGGTCCATCGTCGTTGGCTGAATGGCCATCCTTCCTCTCTGTGCGGCGCGGTCCCCCACTGTGCCTTCGCCGGTGGCTGGCTTAGCCGGCCGTCCTCCTTTCGTCGTCACGGCACAAGTCGCGGCCCCTTGTTCACCGGGTGGCGCGAACACGCACCGCCACCCCCGTCATGCGGCCAGCCTCCAGTTTCCATCTTCCTCTGTCAAAAATATTTCATCAAAAACCACAAAGGGATTTCAAAGAGGTTGGGTCATGTTTTTTTAGCCCGCACCCTCCACGTTAGAGCGTTTGCAAGTGATTCACAACTTTTGAATCACGAAGAACATAAAGAACGGGAACGAGAGGTATTTAAAACATCAAACCCTACCTTGAAGGTTTGTTGTTGTGTTACAAAATGAAAATGGTGAAGGAGAAGAAGGTGCAAACATTATTTTCTTCAGCAATCACGCTTCTGAAGTGGACTTGTGCGTCTTCCTCTTTCTTGATTCTGAAGAACATTCTTCGATGGCGTTCCTCATTTGGAGGAAAAGTTCTTCGATGGGGAGGTAGGATTTCTCCACAGGTTTCTCCCAATTCTCCACACTTCACCAACCAATCCTCAAAAGAAAATAGGTTCCAATATAAATAAAATTAAATATATTAATTTATGTTGGAATAATTAAATGTTGACACATTTAATTAATTTAAGTTGGCTCCAACAAATAAATGAGGAATTTAAAGGGGTTTCTCCCATTTAAGAGGGTCCAGGTGGTCCCCGCCTTTAATTTCAAAATGTGGGTTTTAGTTTAGGTGGTCCCCACCTCTTTAACATTCATGTGGGAGATTTTATTAGAAATAAAATAAAATTTTACTTTATTTTATTTTTCATTTCCACAAAAAACACAAAATATATCATTCACCCTCGACCTACTGCGGTCAAGGTGAAGGTCCCCTTAAGCGAATATTGGTGCTGCGAGTTCAATGGTGTCCTTAGATTTCAATTCCGAGCACCGGTTTAAAAGTTAGAAAAACTTGCTCGCACGTTTACTGAACGTACCCAAAAAAAAGTTGAGAAATTCATTCCGGAAACTCCAGGCCTCGGAATCACGCACCATCGATTTTCGCAGACTCTTAAAATTCTGATATAATTAAAAAAATTACATGGAAATTCTGGGACTTTACATTATACTTCTATTATAATTATATTACAACTAAATCACTTTATAACCATCCATTACTTATGGTATGCTCTTGTTTGGGTCGATTTAATCACCTACATGAACAATGCTATAAATTTATATCATGGATGAATATGAGAATTAAATTTATGGTAATATATGATATAAATAATTAAACAAATATTTTCTTATAGTTTTATAATTTAATATTTAACATTAAACTCTTTAGTTAAGATACCAATGTTCATTTGTTAAAAATCACTAAAACATGCTCATTATTGGTTTCATCTTTAAGGATTAAAAACAAAATTCCCATAAAATAAAATTAAAACATTATAAATAATTATAAATAATAAATTTTATTTCCTTGTATGATTTTAGAATGATAAAAAAATTTAGGATAACAAATTACAACATTGTTATTAAAAAACTAGTTTAAAACCATCAAGATTACTCAAACCTGATATTTAAAATGGATAGTAATTAGCTAATATAAATGTAGAGAATAATTAAAAATGAAGCTGAAAAAATTTATAGGTATGAATAAGGTTATGAAATGTTTTATTTTGATAGTTATTTTTTTATACTTGATTTTAGAGCACATTTATGCATGTGGGATTAAAGGTGAAGGTTCTTTGTCTCAAATTTAAATCTCTTGAGACATGATTGTGTTATACACCTTGTTTTATATTGTATGGTGTACTTACTACCCATTAAATATTTTATATCATGATTATATCATTATTCATGATATTTAATGTTCTATTTGAAATTCTATCCTTTAATGTATTTTTATTGAAATGTTACTTAAATCCATCATAATGCCAAAAAATCCTAAATTTTGGAAAGTTGTGTGTGTGTGAGGGATTCTTAGAAATTGTATCCCAATATGGATAATGGAAAGTGGATATAGTTATGGCACAAATTCACCTAGGTTTAATAAACATGAAAATCCTAGTTAAGTATCAACTCAATCTTCACTTGATGCATGATGAGTATTCCTAACACTCCACACCTTTCTAGAAACTCTTAGGAGATAATATTTGGATAATTCACATGATCCTTAAAAATATTAATGAAATATTTTCCTACCATTTATTTGGTCTCAAACTATTGAAAACTACTAAAGTCAATTATTACCCTCTATTAATAATCCAACACATTGAAAGTACCATCTCCAAAACCTTATACTTATTTCATTGATAAGGGTACTTTATATTACACTGATAATACCTCATATTTTCTGTTTTGATTACAGATATTATCCTAGATAGCCACATTATTTCATTTATTCATTAGGTAAATATTGAAAATATATATACTTTTTATTTAAATATGGGTTTTTATTGATTATTAAATTATGTTGGTTATGTATTTTATAGTTTATTTATTCCTTCATATAATGAATGAATTAGAATTAATTAGCGATAGATGTGGCCCAGTATAGATAGTCCCTCGATGCATCAGTAAGTATCATGAGACAAACTAGCTAGGGTATCGGAATATGCCTTACTTTTTTATTATGATATCTTGGCATAAGGCCTTGATGACATGTTTATGATGTCTAATATTATGAATTCCATCAATATGAAATCAATAATTATTATCCATGTTTTTATTTATTAGCATAGATATAGTATTCCCTCTGTTTCATTTGATTATGGAATTATTTTGATCATTTATTTATTTCATAATATTTATTTCATGCTTATGATATAATAACTTCTATTGTACACTACTCCTTACAGAGTATATTATCTGACTCTTATTTTTTTTCTTTTCCCTAGGAAACCTATAAGAAAACTATGAGTAGTATTCAAGGATATTATAGAAGAGATAATAATATTATCATGGATTTTTTAGGCTATATTTTATGTTCTCAAGTGTAATGTGATAAATGTGTATATCTCTAATCTTAAAATACTATTAATTTTTGGGATCCTTTGTGAACTATTGTGTTATATACCAATAATGAAATATAACTACCATCTCTGGGGTTTTGGAGACTGGGTTATTACAACCCAGCCCTACCCAAATACCTTCCCAACATCCCTCCCCACATCCTTAAGGTTCTAATTTCACCAAAATAACAATACATAAGGATTAAATTGGAAGAAAAATGAGGTTTTAAAAAAGAAAAGTAATTAAAGTATGTACATGTTGAGTTGGACTTGAGGTTAGGGATTTTTCTTTAAAATCATATTTTAAAAGTTTTAAAGTTTTATCTTCTATTTTTCCTCTATATCCATGTTCTTTAAAATGAATCAATAATGTTATTAACATACTAAAATGTATGCTCAAATTCATTTTAAACCATGTTTCACTTTATTTATGAAGTTTTTAAAAGAATAATGTTTAAAATTTTCCAAATGGTGTATTTTTTACATTTTTATGTGTGAAAGGAATGTTTTTTTAACATATATGGCATGAGTGGAATTTACCATCACCATGAGCATTATTGTTTAATAATTTAACCCAATAATTTTTCATGTTTTTTAAAAATAATATCCTATTTATGTTTCTTCTAGGAATTTTCATTTTTAGAGTTTTCAAAGAAAAAATATTTTTATCATTATTTTTACGTGAAGCCCAAAAGTGTTCCTATATATATATTAAACAGAATATTTTATGATATTTTATGATGAAAATAAAATTTAATATTTGTTTTATGTATATTATAGTCCTTTTAAATTTTTAATAATGAAGGGTTATCCTAATATATCCCTCCAATTCATTGGGTAATGATTTTTTTTCTTAGGGGAATATATGTTCAAATTAACTAAGTAGGTTATTCCTTTTGTAAGAGTGCTTGTAAGAGTGGTTGTAAGAGTGATATAAAGATGATTTCCCAAGGTACCTACGTGAATATTCTATTCTGGAAAATGGGTTTTCATAGAAGTATTCTGATTTCATAAGGTAATCAAATAATATTATATTTAAAGAAAATTTTATTCTACTTTTAAGGGTAAAAAGTATGTCTTTCAAGAAAATATTTTCATAAGCACCCATTTTTTTACAAGAAACCCTCATGATTATGATTTTTCCTTTAATATTTATTATGATATGTTTTATGAAAATATTTATTCAATGAATATTATTACATGAGTAAGAAATTGAATATTTGAGCTCAAATTTTATCATGTAAAAACGGGAAAAAGGTATTTTAGTGTTTTTAAAATAGACTAATGGGTTTATTTATTTTTGCATTCATTACTGAGATTTTTGTTCTCATCCCATGTTTTCAAATGTTTTTCACAGGGCCTAAGGATGAGTAAGAACTATAGAAAGATATATATTTATGCTATGGTTATTTATCTTTAAAGAAGTGAATGTGTTTTGAATGAAATAAGAGTTTAAAATTTAATAATCCTATTTTTATAGAAAAAAAGGATATTGATTGGAGTTGTACACTTTTTTTCTAAGGGTTTGATATATAATATTTTTTATAATTATTAAAAACTATAATCCTGAAATATCATGGGAATTTAATAAAATACAATCCTTTATATTAAACTCATAATTATGGGTTGATTAAGGCATGAGTCATTACAATTGCTATCAGAGGAAGAGTTTAAATAACTTTAGAGAATAGGATTTAATTTTAGGAGAAAAATTTTAAGATCCTAGGTTTTCCTATTAGGTATAGATATTTTTGTTTCTGGTCAAACTCTTGTTAAGTTTTCTTTTTATCTTACACCCAAATAGCTGAGTCATGGGGTGGTTGGGTAGTTTTTGGAAAGGAAGATCCTAGAGGGTTGTAGGGTGGATATAGGCCAATTACACACCATGTAGTTAGAATACATGATGTGTATTCTATACATGACATGTAATGACCTAGGTTGACCAGTTCACATTGTGTAAAGGGTTTTTCCAGGGAGGAAGACCTCTGTATTTACATGATGTGTAAATAATTTACACATCATTTAAATTTCTAAGATAAGTTTTTTAAATAGGAGGCATGGCCTCTATTGTTTAACAGAAACTCTCACCTACTCCATTCTCTCATGTAGGAGAACCCACAGAAGCATCACCATCGGTCTCGTTGAATCCAGGTCGGTGAGTTCTCTATTCCTCTTATATCGTTATTCGTTTGCCTCAGTATCGATTACACTATTTTGGTGTGATCTAATATGCCCTATTTTAAATCTTTCCATTCATTCTTCATTTTACTCCCAATATAGATCGAATCAAAGCCCAATACTAGAAAAGTTATATACTACATACCTACATTAGGTGGTTTATACCATTTCCCATATATTTTGGATATTTTATAGAATTATATGGTTGTTTTACATGCTGAAATTTTCAGTGGCACCTCTTTAATTAATTAAATTATTTAATTGAATGGTTTGGAACCTTTTACAAATTCCCACTAGTTCCTTGAGTTTGTTGGAGGTTGTTACCCCAACCTAGGCCACCCATGGGGTGTACCTTAGTATATTCCCTTTATTATACCACCCATGGGATGCATCTGAGATTTCCTAATTAGAGTAATCCATTATAAATTGAATAAAAATAGAATTGAGATATTAGGAGAAGGTTTTCCTCCTTTTCCATGTGATAACATGTTGTTGTTTAATTTAATTGTTTAAATTGATTTTGTAGAAATTGTGGAAATGATTGGGTAAACTCATGATATGTGAATGATTTTAAATTTATAAAGTAAATGGGATGATGAATTGAAATGGTAGTAGATTCCTTGGTTGGTATACCTTGGATCCTAATTCCCTTAGATTCCATGGACGTTTCTCCCATGGATCTTGATTTTGGTAGTGGATGTCTTGGACTTGTTTTCTCCTTAGGTCTTGATTCTATAGGATGAATTTGGCCTTGCTATCCCTTGGATCTATATTTCTTGGGATTAAAGTGGAAATAATGTTTTGACAAGATCCTTAGACCCCACCCAAGTATTTACCAGATTTCCATCGAGATGCTCTTGGGAATTTTCGTGGATGCCTTGGTCTTCTATACCTTAAATCTAGCCCTTTTTGTTCTAACACTTGTGATTATAAGGCATGTCCATTATAAATGAATTAAAATTGGTTATAGGATGTGGCCATGATGGATATTGTATTCTTGGTTATACGATGTGGCCATGGTGGATTCTTTATATGACTTTAGATAGCCCATGTTTGGGTATTTGACTCCAGTGGGTAGACTGGATAGAATCACACTTGTTTATTTATGCCTTTATCAATTCCCTTGTCTATAGGAGCTTAAGCATTTTTTGTAGGGATCCTTGTTTGGTTGGAAAGGATTACATGTTTCATGGGAACTTTTCTTTTAGTACCTTTTTACCTATGATATATTGCACACTGATTTTGTTTATATCACTAAAACTTTATTTGTTATAGACACCATTGGTGGTGGTCTACGGAGTGTTATCTCACACCCTATCAAGGAAGTATTTGGGAACTCATATAGGCTTCATGGGTGTGGGTAGGGACTGGGGAAAGCACTCATTGTATGATGCTTGACTTGTTTCCTGGTTAGGACTAGGTGACCACAAGACTGAGATATGCTTGTAATGCTAGTCAGAGATATTTATTTTTGGGTCCTTTTCATATTTTGATACATGTATTATAATGGATTTATATACACCTATTTTCCTACTTTTTAGAGACATGACATGACTCATATTATTGTATATGATATTACTTTTATCCATGTTTATATATTCTTTTCTTGGATGTTTTTCTTATATATAGTAGTTATTCTGCTTCCTCTATTGATCAGGTATGATATTATATTATATTACACTCTGAAAATAGTACATAGTCTCCCCAAAGACACACCCTAGCCCCTCACTTCTAGTCTTCAGCCTATGGAATTTGAGTAGATGTGTGTGAGGCCATGTAACCAACCAGATCAGGGCACTATTTAGTGGAATCTTGGTCGGGACATTACAAAGTAGTATTAGAGAATTTTATTTTCCATTTGTATTACTATTATGAGAAAATAGATAAGGATTATAAAGGTATTGTAATTTTTTAATGATCTGTGCCTAGAAGTAGCAAACCTAGGTATAAAAAAAAGAAAAATTTCCTATAATGAAACATGTTTTTCTAGATTTTTCCTATTATAGTTGGTTTGATTCCACTGTTGGGTTATGCACACAATGTTTGATGTTCTTTTTTATTATGGATTTCATTTTTTCTGGATGATATGAGGTTATGAATATCATTTATCATTTTAGGAACTTTACAGGATTCACATGCCATGCATTATGTCATTCTATATAGGATGCATTGCTCATTTTCATGATATTGTGATATGTGCCTTTTGTGATAGATCTGTGGTTTGATAAATGTTTTTGTAGTGGATTTAGAAACAAGATTAGAATTTAGAGTGTCTTTAATAACCTAGATAGTGTTTTACTGATTAGGCTATAGCATACACCCTAAGCAGTTAACTATGGAACATTGGGTCATAGACCATTGGTCCCATGGATTGGAACATGTTATGGTGTGGATTAGGTGCATTTAAAATTTCTATTTATGAGGTGTATGAGTCGTTATAGATCAGAAGTGGTGTGTAATCGGTTCAACCATTTAAAGGTATGTCATGATTTTTCCCAATGGGGACTCTGCCGCAACTCTCTAATCCCTCCTCCAATAGGCCAGGGGTTGGTGACTAGCACCAAGTAAGAATATCACTAACATGGGAGGTATTTCCTATAAACCTATATGCACGCACACATCTCCAATCCCAAAAAAATGTAAAAATGTAAAAACTACAAAGAAACAAATTCATGCATGCCACTATATCCCAACCAACAGAGTACGAAAAGTGCAGTAAAGTAAACTGGGCCAGAATACAAGCCCACAAAAAAGAAGTCTGTAACCACAAGTCCAACCTATAAGAAGAGGTACTGGGAGTGTTTTATGTATCTTTAGGAACACACCTCAGCCTGTCTGATCTCATAAAGCTCTATTCGGTCCTAGTCCGCCTAGGACTATGTCAAAAGGTTACTCTTCTATACAAGACACGACATGTGTGGGCAAAGACCATGCAAGGGTGAGTATAAAAATACTCAGTAGGACACACTGAAAACACAAATAAATACACAAAGGAATGATACAATCATCTCTTCATAGTATATGTCTACAACATATATAACAAGAACATCCAGATATACTCAAACCAAGACACACAGTCAAGAGGTAAGTCACAACCACTTTATACCAGCACATGGAATTCAGTCCGTAGATTCCACGAAGCACTCATCTAGGGGAACATACTCCTAAGTATGATAGCACTGATGAAATACATCAGAGAATTATTTTTCATTAGGAAAATTCATAAGAGAGATAAACTGATTGATCTAAAGAGAATATGATACCACATATGAGGATCATAGCCAAGGCCATGAGGTGATACCAACAACTCTATCTGGATCAACCTACTAAGTAGAGGATCGAAGCACTATAAAGTTGGTCATTTCAACACCTAAGACTCTACCTGTGAAACAAATAATGAATAGAGGATCCTACTCTGGGCCTCTCGGGGGATTCCAACAACTCTATCCTGGAATTCCTGTGGAATGGATCATTGTCCTATGAGTAGGAAATGATTCGTACCTACCTTCAAGGAAGCGATAGTGGAATGTAACCTAATGAAACTTGTCCAAGATGTGAAGGATAGGAAAATCAAGCCATGTATAAAGGTATACATGGTGTTTAGTAAGGTCACACGTTGTGTATCTTGACCTTGGGTACTGTCTGTGTACAACGGATCGTGTCATTAGAACATGTCATGTAGAATATCGATACACACCGTGTAGAAGGGTCACACGCTGTGTCCTTCCATCTGGGGTCCACCTATGTACTATGGTCCTATTCTAGTACACAGTGTCAACCCGTGTGTCTCTACCCATGTGACAGTACATGGGGTAGTTTGTGTACTCGGTCTAGGAAAAACTGTGTAGTGAGGTATACACCGTGTAGGCAACCTGTGCACTCTACCCTATGTCCGTGTATCTCCCAAGATACACTCTAAGTCTTTGGCAAGGGACTAAATTCAATGTGATAGGGGCACACACTATGTGACATTTAACTATCTCTTGAAATTCTTTCCACCGCTTAGTGGGGTCCACACACTGTGTAACCCTAAGTTATATTATTTTCACCTCTAATGTGGATAGGCTGGTGTTCACAGTTTCTCAGTCTAGTTCCTTCTCAGCGAAGGCTTTCCGAGAGGTCTTGCATGGCGCTGAGGTTTCTGTTTCTTGGGGAAGGTTCCTTTTTTTCTATGACATCCCGGCCAAATTTAATTTTCCTATTTGGAGGCTCCGCAACTGAACGCTTCCCACAGATGAAGAGGTATGTCGCAGGGGTATTTCTCTTGCATCCAAATGCTTTTGCTGTAGTGGCCCTAAGTAGGAGATGTCTGATCACTTATTTTTTATGAGTGACTGGGCGTGTTGTATTTGGGCTCTTTTTCGTGAATTCTCTGGGAATGATCTCCCGGGTCTCTCCTGGGATGCCTTTCTCCAGGAATGGTTTTACAGCTCATCGGACTATGTTCAGGAACAGAGGGTTCACTTCGTGGTCTTCGTGGTGGGATGTTGGGTCGTATGGTCATCTCGTAATAGCACCAAACATGAGGGTCTCTCCAACTCCATTATGGCTTTGTGATCTAGGGTGAGTTCCCTGGCACTGGATTTGTTTATGCTTATCAAACGTGGTGATCAGGCTCCTTCATTACGGCGTTTCATGGCCAATAGCTGGATCTCTTTTTCTCCAAGGGCGTCTTCTCAAGGTCATTGAGTTTGTTGGAATCCTCCCATTTTAGGCCTCAAGATGAACGTTGATGTATCTTATCTGAACGATTTCATGAGGGGTTGGGGCGTTGTTCGCAATCAGCATGGCTTGGTGGTCCTGGTCTTCAGTTGGTGGTTTGGTCAGGGTGATTGCCTCAGGGCTGAGGCTACCTCTCTGCTCAAGGGGTTGGAATTGTTCCGCACCCACAGTTTCTCTATCCATAATTTGGAAACTGAATCCATGAATCTTCTTAATTCAATACAAGGTACCTCTAGCATCCCTTGGATTGTCTCCTATTTAATTCGCAACTGCAAGAAGTTTCTTCAAGGTGACACTTGTCTGAATCATTCATGGAGAGAAGGAAATAAAGTCTCAGACTTCCTGGCAGCATGGTTGTCACACCCTCCATTTCAAAATTTATTTATTTCATTAACTTTCTCTGTGTCGGGTAGTCTGGTTTTAAGCCTGACTTAAAATTTTGGTGTTCTTATAAAAAAAATGTGTGTATTGGCTTTTATTGCATCTAGTGCACTACGACCGAAGATGCGCAACGGCCTCGGATGGGTCGCCATGTGACTTCCCAATGCGTGATTAATTAATTAATCAATTAAGTGTAATGATCAATAACATTTTGGAATTAAAAGTGGTGTTAAGGAAGATAATTTTATTATGTTTATTATTATCATTATCACCTTTCTTTTAAAAAATTTTATGTGCCATGCAGGGTGACCTTGTGGTTGACCGACTCAAAAAAAATACATATAATAATAGAAATTAAACGATGTTTAAAGAATTATTTTAATGATAAAAAAGGGTATCTTCTATTATTAATTATTACAATTATTATTATTATTATTATTATTATTATTATTATTATTATTATGCTCACCGTGTTTATTAATATAAAGTCGATTATTGTTAGCTATTATTATCAACTTTTTATTAAATTTTGGTTATGTTATTATGTTTATCAATATCATGTAAAGTTATTACAATTAATAACATGATTATTATTATTATTATTATTGGTTCTGATTTTGTTTTAGTTTTTATTTTGTTTTATTTTTATTCTTTTTTTCCTCTCTTTTTTCTCCCCTCTTGCGTCGAGACCTAATCTCCCTTTCCCTCTCTTTTGTTTTTCTTCCCCGTCGAAGCCCCCCCCCCTCCTTCCATGGTTCTACTCACGCCGCCCCATCCATGGACGACACCTCCTGTGCCGCTCCCTTCCAGCACCGCATACCCCTCCGGTGACCTGGATCCATCGCCCTGACTCCACTTGCACCGCTTCGCACTACCTCCTTCACTGACCCTCCCTCTCTTCCCTACCGACGGATCCCTTGCCGACGCACACTGAGCCCGTCGCGACCCCCTGCCCCGGCCAGCTCAGAACCGCACCACACCCCCCTGCGCGCTACACCTCACCGCCAAATCTCCCCCTCTTCACCCGGCTAATGCCCTGCCACCCCAGCTGGTCTGCCCTCCATGGCCGAAACCCCCATTGGTTAATCCCCCTTCCTCATTCTTTTTCCTTTTTTTGAGGTTATATTTTTTGTCCAGTGGGTTTGTGGTCCAATTTAAGGGTTTTTTTTTATTTATTTTGGTTCGAATTCTTTTTTTAGGGATCAATTGATCTTTGTGTGGTGCGTTCGTGGTGCGATTGAAGATTCGCACTCGTTTGTGGGAAATTCAGCGTCAAAGGTAGGTGGTTCCCCATCTAATTATTATCTGACGAATTAATTTGCAATGTTTATTTTTTTTGCATATTTTTGATTAATTTTTATTGTGAGAATTATGTTTTATTTGAAGTTTGATTCGCATTGAAATTTTTTAGTATATTGTTCATATTATTGGGTGTTTTCTACTGAGAAATCTATTAGTGACTTTTGAATTGTGCAGTTATCTTATTAAGTCGTGTAAGTGGTGCGAACTATTTTTTTACATGGCGTCGGGTGCGTTTGGTCATAAAAGAATTTTTTATGTGAGCTTAGTGGTTAACGTTAAGAAATTTCTTCTAAATTTTTTTATAAGCTTTTATTTTTGGCATGTTAAACTATGTGGCTTAGATAATGGTGTTTTTCATATGGTGTAAGGGTTTTCCATCAAACCTTTTGGTGGTGCAGGTCACACTTTTTATTGTATTTTAGTGCGTGCGATGTTGGAATGTGTTTTTCATTTCTAATTGGTTACCTTTGTATGTGTAAAACCATGTGACACTCCTTTTTTGTTGTTTTATAAACTTTTTAAGTGGTTTATTAGATTATGTCAATAGTGTGAAGCGTGTTTTGAACACTTTTTTAGTGAGTGTATTATTTCAAATGGCTTTTGTGTGTACAAATGGTTGTTTTGGCGTGTTTAGTATCTTATTGGGTTTGAGTGTATTATTATGACATGTGGCATGAACTTTGAATTACTAGAGCACAAATAGGAAGCCTGGGTACTATGTGGGTGGACTAGACTAGCGTGTTAGTGATATGGGAGTGGCATCGGCCCAGTTTTACCTAGTGGGATTGACGCTTACAACACTAAAAAACATTGGATGATGACTGGAGACCACTATGGTAGGAGGTGTTTCCCTACCAGTGGCTCATGCACGAGAATGTGTGATACGGTTCACCGTGACGTGAGGTTCTAGAGGCCCACTTCTCGCTAGTATATTTAGGGTCTCCCATGTATTGTGCTCTTCCTCTGCTTTCTGCTCACCGTCGTCACATGGTGTGACGTTGGGGTTACCAAGAAAAGTGTGTGTGTGTGTGTGTGTGTGTGTGTGTGTGCTTCTGTGTGGGGGGGGTGTGTGGGTGTGTGTGTGTGTGTGCAAGTTAATTTGAGTTGTTTTCCTTTTAGAGAAGTTTCCCCTTAAAAACCATTTTCATTAAAAATTCTTTAAACACTTATTTATTTTTATTCTATTAAATTGAAAATGTATTTGTCTTTTAATAATTATGCGTGGAACCTTTCTCTCGGTGGAATCCTAATTGTATTTTAGCTCACACCCTACATACACCCTTGGGTGTATGTAGATTTTATTTCTTCTATATTCCAGGTTGTGACTTCATGCTCAGCGATGGTGGTTCAAGTTGCAGTTGGTCTTTTCATGCAGAGTGGTGCTGATGTGGCCTCTCTTTTTCCGGGAGGTTTGAGTATGAGTTTTATTTTCCGCTATCATCTTTTATTTTTATTTCTTGGTTCTAGTTGTAGACTTAAAAAAATGTTCATAGTTTAAAGATGTGTTTGGTTGTCTTTTTCTAGTTTGAGTTTATTTACCTGGCTAGTTCTTTTTCTGTCTTTTATTTCAGGTAAAATTGTTCCCACTTGTTACTTATGATACCTGGGAACTTGTGCCAGCCCGTGGGGATCGGGAATGCCCTTCAGGCCTTACCGCGGACCGGGTCGGGCACTGGTTCGGATGGAGACTCGGCCTGGTTCGTGACAAAATGGTATCAGAGGGAAAGGTTTTCTCTCTTGGGTCGTGTTTTTTTGAGATAGAGTCAGTGTAGAGAAAAGTTAAGGGTGTCGGGACTCGACGTCCTGTCTACGAGTAAGGTGTTTGGCCAGCACACCTCGTGGCAGGACTCAAGTTACCAAAGTATGTTGAGGTTTGTCTGTGTTTTTGGTCCTTGCAGTTAATCTTGTCTAAGGGAAATGAAAAAGGGGTGAGGTCAGTGGTCTTAGTGAGCTCTCAGGGTCTGGAAAGCCATGTGGAGCCGGGGAAGCTATCCTAGAACACCCTCTATTATTGTGGTGTGACTGGCGTATGGCCACCAACCATACTTTCCAGCCACCCGCTAACACAAGTTTTATCTTGCATCGTTTTTCGTCTCTTTGTTTTGGATTCGTGGAGATTTGGTTTTTAAGTAAAAAAATGATTTGGTCTTAGAAAATGCTTTGAAATAAAGCGCTTTAGAAATAAAATGATATGAAAGGTTTGGAAAGTGTGGGTTGGATGTTTTGGTTTTGAAAAAAAATGGAAAACTTTGGTTTTTATCATTGGTGTTCTCATGGGAAACCACATGCATGAGTGTATATGGAAAGAGAAAGGGTTAATGTCATGAGTGGATGAGTGCCTGGATGGACATGAGGTGGGTGCTAGTGTGGCATGTAAACATACATGTGCGAGGCCCATGGTACACCATTGGTGTTTTTGCAACCCACTGACTTTTCTTATTTTCAAACTGTTTTGTTAAAGGAAAATTTGGTGTTTTTAAATAACCGGTGATTGTGTGGTGTGTCCCTGTATTTTTTGAATGGTTGGATGTGAGGTGTTTTGAGCCGAGGATCCCTTCTGGATGGTTTGTTTCATGAGTTTGAATTCTTATTTGTAAGTTGGTATGCAAGCGTGTAGCTAGTTAATTCTTTTGAAAAGTGATTCGGGAAGCCCTTGTAGTGGTTCCCCCTACACGTTTGGTGTTCGCCAGCAGTATGTCTTGACCATTAGACTAGTTAGATTTGGGTCCATGTTTTTCTTTCTTGATTAGTGTACTCCCCCCTATAAAGTGTTGACATGTGATTGAAGTGTGGCCACAGGCAATTCGCCGTTGGCCGACCCTCCAGTTGATCAGAGGAATCTATCCTTGAATTCTAGGATTGGACCCACCTCTTCTTTTTACAAGTAATCGGATCCTCTCGTAGCGGGATGACAGATGCGATGGGAGATGAAGGGAGTTTCTGTCTCTTTGAGTTGTTTGAGTCGTCGGGTATGAAGTTTGACGTCGTTGTGTCTGAAGGTTCCCCATTGAAATGGTTAAAGGAATTCCATCAGGGAAAGTTGAAGGCAATTCAGAGTTATCAGTTCTTACCGATTTCTTGAATGGTTTGTAGTGTTTTCATCGGCTACAAGGGTCATGTTTGGTGACCTTTTTCAGTGTGAGTTCTCTTAAAGGTGAAAAGGTGGAAGCAACCTGGAGTGTTCGGTGCTGACCACTATTCTAAATGACCTTTGGTCCTTCGTTGTTTTCGTTTAAGAAGAAAGGGTCTACGTTAGGCCACTAGTGTGGCAGACCCAGTCACATGGGGATTCTATGGTCGATTGCAAGAATCACATGTCGTTTAAGACTCAGTTTGAAGTCACTCTCCATATAATGTTCCTCTCTACAACAGTGGTCATGTTCAGGTGACGATTTGTGGTGTCGTGTTCTCATTCAGTGTGTCAAAGGGTGATGTGCATGCACCATTTCAGCTCTTGTGTTGGTGAATGTTTCATGTATGATTAGTTGGATGTTGTAATGTGTTGTGTTTTCTGGTGTTGCCTCAGTTGTAGTGTGGTTGCGTGTGACACTAAAAAGAAAATCTTCGCACGGGAGTCCTCAATACCTGACTGCGAGGTAGGAGATGATTCAAATATCAAGGCTCCAGCCATAGGCCTCGAAGTGAAGCTGGTGCATGGTCAGGAACCCCAGGAGTGTATGGGACCCCAACTTTATTTCTGTCATCAGTGTTAAAAGTAGAGGTAGTTTAAATTGTGTCTATGGTTGTTCCGCTCCGAATGAGTCGTCTGGTTGCATAAGGTTATCGTGTCCATGCGGAGGTGTGTTCATCTCATGCCTTAAAGTCTTGGGGGATGTTTTCCACTGGATTCAATCGCTTTAGTGGTCTTTATGAGAGTCTGTTGGGTAACTCAGTCTCAAATTTTAATGGTGTTCATCTTGGAAATTTTGAGATGTTGGTTTGTGGTTGGTCGTGGTTTTGACGCCTGGTGGTCGCCCCCCCCCCCCTTATGGTGGGGTGGTTGGTCACCATCGAAAAATTTTCAAAGTTTTGTAATCCTCTGTTAATTCTAATGGCGGCAAGACCCACGATGGGTCTCATACAAAGGTCTCTAGAATAAATCGGTGTTGGCTTTTCTTTATTGGTAGGGAGTCCACTCGAACCTCCCAGTATCGGTTTTCCAGTCTCGTCTTGGGATTTAGTAGGTTCTTAATGGTGGGGAGCCCCTTGGGATTCCCCACGTTAACCTTTTGGTTCTGTTTCTAAAGATGGGTTGGTGTTAAGTGATAAGAGTGTTTTTTGGACGTGGTATGACCTTGTTGTTCTTTCTAGCGAAATGGTGTGGTTTTCATTCAATAATGTTTGAGATGTTTCGACTTGTGAAGTTGGTTTCTGTGGGTGCGAGAGTCCCCATTCCTTGATCAGTCAACTGGAGGCGTTCTAGCTCTTTGGGGCCGACGACACATATCAAAAAGGTTTTATATGAGTTTCTCGAAGTTTTCTTTGAGTCACTTTCTCTGAGCATGATAATTTTTCCTCTCTTTGCTTGGTGTTTGTGGGAATCCCCTTTTAACCTTAAGAGAGTGTGGTTTTCTACTTTGGGGTTCGGTCCTAGTTGTGGCTTTCCGGGGACGGAAAGCTTTATGGTGGAGAGAATTGTCACACCCTCCATTTCAAAATTTATTTATTTCATTAACTTTCTCTGTGTCGTGTAGTCTGGGTTTAAGCCTGACTTAAAATTTTGGTGTTCTTATAAAAAAAATGTGTGTATTGGCTTTTATTGCATCTAGTGCACCGCGACCGAAGATGTGCAACAACCTTGGATGGGTCGCCATGCGACTTCCCGATGCGTGATTAATTAATTAATCAATTAAGTGTAATGATCAATAAAAGTTTGGAATTAAAAGTGTTGTTAAGGAAGAGAATTTTATTATGTTTATTATTATCATCATCACCTTTCTTTTTAAAAATTTTATGCACCATGAAGGGTGACCTTGTGGTTTCCCGACTCAAAAAATACATATAATAATAGAAATCAAACGATGTTTAAAGAATTATTTTAATGATAAAAAAAGGGTATCTTCTATTATTAATTATTACAATTATTATTATTATTATTATTATTATGCTCACCATGTTTATTAATATAAAGTTGATTATTATTAGCTATTATTATCAAATTTTTATTAAATTTTGGTTATGTTATTATGTTTATCAATATCATGTAAAGTTATTACAATTAATAACATGATTATTATTATTATTATTATTGGTTCTAATTTTGTTTTAGTTTTTATTTTGTTTTATTTTTATTCTTTTTTTTTCTCTCTTTTTTCTCCCCTCTTATATCGAGACCTAATCTCCCTTTCCCTCGCTTTTGTTTTCCTTCCCCGTCAAAGCCCCCCCTCCTTCCATGGTTCTGCTTGCGCCACCCCATCCACAGACAACAACTCCAGCGCCACTCCCTTCCATCACCGCATACCCCTCCGGCGACCTGGAGTCATCACCCTAACTCCACTTGCACCGCTTCGCATTGCCTCCTTCGCCGACCCTCCCTCTCTTCACTCTTGGTGGAGCCCTTGCCGGCGCACACTCAGCCCGTCGCGACCCCCCTGCCCCGGCCAGCTCAGAACCGCACCGCACCCCCCTACGCGCTGCACCTCGCCACCAAATCTCCCCCTCTTCATGTGGCCAATTCCCTACCTCCCCAGCCGGTCTGCCCTCCATGGCCAAAACCCCCATTGGTTAATCCCCCTTCCTCATTCTTTTTCCTTTTCTTTTTTTTGAGGTTATATTTTTTGTCCAGCAGGTTTGTGGTCCAATTTAGGGGTTGTTTTTTATTTATTTTGGTTCAAATTATTGTTTTAGGGCTCAATTGATCTTTGTGTGGTGCGTTCATGGGGCGATTGAAGTTTCGCACCCGTTTGTGGGAAATTCAGCATCAAAGGTAGGTGGTTCCCCGTCTAATTATTATCCGACGAATTAATTTTCAATTTTTATTTTGTTTTTCATATTTTTGATTAATTTTTATTGTGCAAATTAAGTTTTATTTGAAGTTTTATTTGCATTGAAATTTTTTAGTATACTGTTCATATTATTGGGTGTTTTCTGCTGAGAACTCTATTAGTGAATTTTGAATTGTGCGGTTATCTTATTAAGTCATGTAAGTGGTGCGAACTGTTTTTTTACATGGCGTCGGGTGCGTTTGGTCATAAAAGAAGTTTTTGCGTGAGGTTAGTGGTTAACGTTAAGCAATTTATTTTAAATTTGTTTTATAATCTTTTATTTTTGGCATGATAAACTATGTGGTTTAGACAATGGTGTTTTTTATATGGTGTAAGGGTTTTCCATCAAACCTTTTGGTGATGCAGGTCAAACTTTTTATTGTATTTGAGTGCGTGTGATATTGGAATGTGTTTTGGAATTCTAAGTGGTAACCTTTGTGTGTGTAAAACCATGTGACACTCCTTTTCTGTTGTTTTATAAAAATTTTAAGTGGTTTATTATATTATTTCAATTGTGTGAAGCGTGTTTTGAAAACGTTTTTAGCGAGTGTATTATTTCAAATGGATTTTGTGTGTGAAAATGGTTGTTTTGGCATGTGTAGTATCTTATTGGGTTGAGTGTATGATTATGACATGTGGCATGAACTTTGAATTACTTGAGCACAAATGGGAAGCCTGGGTACTAGGTGGGAAGACTAGACTAGCGTGTTAGTGATACGGGAGTGGCATCGGCCCAGTTTCACCTAGCGGGATTGACGCTTACAACACTAACAAAACATTGGATGATGACTGGAGACCACTATGGTAGGAGGTGTTTCCCTACCAGTGGCTCGTGCATGGGAATGTGTGATACGGTTCACCGAGACGTGAGGTTCTAGGGTCCCACTTCTCGCTAGTATCTTTAGGGTCTCCCATGTATTGTGCTCTTCCTCTGCTTGCTGCTCACTGTCAGCACACGGTGTGACTTTGGGGTTACCAAGAAAAGTGTGTGTGCGTGTGTACGTGTGTGTGTGTGCGTCTGTGTGTGTGTGTGGGTGTGTGTGTGTGGGTGTGTGTGTGTGTGTGCAAGTTAATTTGATTTGTTTTACTTTTAGAGAAGTTTCCCCTTAAAAACTGTTTTCATTAAAAATTCTTTAAACACTTATTTATTTTTATTCTATTAAATTGAAAATGTATTTGTCTTTTAATAATTATGTGTGGAAACTTTCTCTCGGTGGCATCCTACTGGGATTTTAGCTCACACCCTACATACACCCTTGGGTGTATGTAGATTTTGTTTATTCTGCATTCCAGGTTGTGACTTCATGCCCAGCGATGGTGGTTCAAGTTGCAGTTGGTCTTTTCATGCCGAGTGGTGCTGATGTGTCCTCTCTTTTTCCGGGAGGTTTGAGTATGAGTTTTAGTTTCCACTGTCGTCTTTTCTTTTTAGTTCTTGGTTCGAGTTGTAGACTTAAAAAAAAGTTCATAGTTTAAAGAAGTGTTTGGTTGTCTTTTTCTAGTTTCAGTTTATTTACCTAGCTAGTTGTTTTTATGTCTTTTATTTTGGGTAAAATCATTACCACTTGTTACTTATGATACTCGGGCACTTGTGCCAGCCCGTGGGGATTGGGAATGCCCTTCGGGCCTTGCCGCGGACCGGGTCGGGCCCTGGGTCGGATTGCGACCCGGCCTAGTTCGTGACAATGGTCCTCCCCTGACAACCCTCATCTTATTTTTAGTAGTATTGGATCTCTTCCCCCTGAATGTGTTAGTTTGGTTCGCGATGATGCCTTAGGTCTGCATTTTTTTAGACCTCCTTGATCTTTTTCAATCTACGGCCCTCTTTTTTATTTAATAAAATAAAATCCCAATGTTGGATGGATGTAACCCTAAGTTATACATTGTGTTCATTGGGATTTTCTAGAATCTCATGTTATTCCTCCACGAGCCTCATCCAATGGTCCTAATATCATTATGGTGATACTTTCACCTCGAAACTTCATATCCAAGGTTGTTTCATCACCCTAACACCGAATTTATTTGTTTTGGGCCTTTAATTGTCTCAGAAAACAACTTTAAATCCATCTAAAAAAACCTCCCGAAGAAAGATATCTCCTGAATCGCTTTGATTCATCCGTTGATTTCATCGTCACACCTTTGTTAGGTCATCCTGGTGTTGGATCTTCAATTTCATATCAATTCTCCAAGAAATTAAGGTGCAACGATCAGTCATTCATAAACCAACGAAGAATGTAGAACATGCGCGGAAAATAACAGGGGAGAAAAGAAGATGGAACAAATTCTAGGAACAAACCTCGATCATTGTTTTTTTTATCTTGATCCATTCTCGTAAGAATGATCAATGATCAAAAAAATCTCAAATAATCAAACCCCGATAAATTCCACAACGTATAACCCATCATGTAAGGAACAATCAAATAGTGGATCAAATTGTTTGTTAGTTAGTCCATGTTCATCATTGAATTTAAGAATGGGGAAATAAATATAAAAATAACACATACTTCCTAGGAATTGGATCATTCTATGTTGAATATCGATTGATACTGGCAGGATCTATCAAGAACTGCACTCGTTGATCTTCGATCGGTAATTTCGCCATTTCCCGCTGAGAGAAATCTCCAAAGACTCTAGGGAATTTCTATGGTTATGATACTAACCATGGATCCTTTTATAAAGGATTACTTAAAATAAGAATCATTATTTCATTGTTTTATTGATGAAATGGTAAAATAAAATAAATATTTATTTTATTTTATTCATTAAAAACACTAAAAACTACTTTTCACAACCGACACGCATCGGCCGATGTAAGGTCACACCTAGGGTAAAGTCACTACTCTGAATGCAACATTGCCCTTGGATTTTTTATCTTAGCACCCATTTAGAAGTTATTTCACTTTTTCAGGAAAACTGTGAATGCATGCTATTTAATATTTTAATATTATTCAAAAAAATCTGGGTACATTGGGCCTAGAAATTTCACATCGTCTCAACATATGGTCTCAAAATTAATCCATATAACTTTTTAAAATAATACACACACAAAAATTGGGAAATTATAAGGGAATTTTGGTAAAACTATAGATTAAAATGAAATGGAAATTAGTGAAGTGGATATCTTTACCTAGTCCAGGCATTAGAGTGGGAAGTAGGTAGTGTCTCTAATGATGTTTGTGGCAATTCATTTTTAGCCAATCCTGAATTTAGGAGTAGGAAGAGGGGTGTGGTTTATTTATATGAATGTTTTGACCAGTCCTGCATTTTTATCTGAGGTTATCGATATTTTATAAGGTGTGTGTTTGGATTTATAGAGACATTACACCACGAAGACCTCTAGTCATATTCCAAGATGGTGGAGAAAACCATGCTATAGATGTGGTGGGCCATGGTCTACAAGTAGACCCTCTTGTAGTTCCTACTTTAGAACTAGTAGTTTTACCGAACACAGGTGATAAGGAACAGTTTTTCGAGTGTTTATTATTCTATATGAATACATTTTAGGGAGCCCTGCAACCAGCCTCATCTATAGAAGTGATTATGAGGGTGTTCCAGTAGTAGAATCTACCCATGTTTTTGGGGATGGATGTCCATAGGCTACTGAGTTGTGGCTTGAGACTACACTATTGATATTTGATAATTTGGAGACACCTCCTAAGAGGTGAGTGAATCTCATGAATTTATATGATTCAAGGATAAAAAAAAGAGCAGATGGGATGTTTTGAACCTGGATGATACATTGTGTGATATGGTTGGGAGGGATTTCCAAACCTGGTTTTATGACTACATTTTTCTTGAGACCATGAGGTATGAAAGGGCCAGTTATTTTATACTTCTAGAGTAGGGAGCGATGACAGTTATGGAATATTTTGAATGCTTTATAGAGCTTCATAATTTTTACTGATATACCTTGTTGATGAGGCACCGAGGGTGAGGTTCTTTGAGAAAGTTCTCAGACATATCTCTTAATCTCATGTCAATGTTTTTAGGTTGGAAAAATATTATAGAGATAGTGAAACAGGTGATGATTATAGAGAAGAACTTGAGGGAATATTGGAGGCATAGAGTAGAGAAGTTTAGCCTCTCGATTGAGTATTTTTTTATCTTCAGAAAATAATTTTCATTCTTGAGGATTCTATGAGGGGAATACTAGTCATGCATTGAGTACTGGTAGTGCTATTTTCTATACCCATTATGGTAGATTAGGACATATGAGGAATCATTACAAACAAGACCCAGTCGAGTGATGATTTTGTTGAAGGATGGGACATGTACAACATTTTTCTAGGACCTTAACTCTAACATTTAGTAGAAGGGCTCAGAACTGACTCTGGGTTTGGAGCGGGTTTCATAGCTCCACATCAGGCTGGGAGATGGAATCGTACTAGTTTTTTAAGATGGGGTGGTGTTTGTGGATAAGTAATCTAGGAACCAGTTGTTCCTAAATAGAAGAGTGTACTTACTTTGGTTAGTGAGGTTGCTTCATAGGTCCATGGTTCTGGACAGATATATTTTTTATATCCTACACCTGTGGAGAAAATTATTAGACCGTCTACAGTGATAGGTACGATCTTAGTATCCTATAATCTTGTATTTTCTCTTTTTTGATATAGGTGCATCACATTCCTCTATATCAATTCCTGTTGTAAATTCCTTGGGATTTTTTTTGAGTTTTCTAAGGGTGTTATGACACTCGATACTCTATTAGGGATCAAAGCATAGGGTGTACTACAGTTAAGGGAGTTCCCTATTGATATTGGTGGGTATCACTTAATTTTGGATTTTTTTCCCTCAAAATGATTGGGTTTGACGTCATACTCAATATGGAATGGATAGTTTCTTATAGTTTCTATATTTATTTCTATTTCTAGAGGGTGACTTTCACATCATTAGAGGGTGGAGTTTTTATTCACAAGGGTGAATAGGATGTCCAGGAAAGCTGAACTGAACCAGATCATCGAGGGATGGATGAGAATACAACCCAGGTTTCTAGTTTGTATCTGGATGATCAAGGATCATATTAGGTGTATTTTCCCCCAGTGGTTGATCATTCCTAGGATGTTTTCCTAGATTAATTTTCTAGTTTACCTCATGAGAGAGAAGTGGAGTTCACTATAGATCTAGTGATAGGATATTATATGGTATCCATTATTCCTTATATTATGGCTACTATGGAGTTGTAGAAGCTCAAGAGGTATCTATAGGAATTAGAGGTGAAGGGTTTTATACAACCTAGTACTTATCTGTGATATTCTCTAGTTTTTTGTGAAAAATGTGGAATGTATACTTAGGTTATGTGTGAATTAAAAAAATTGAACCAGTTGACAGTTAAGAACTGGTATCCCTTACCGAGGATAGATGGCCTTTTTTATTAGCTCCAAGAAGTTTAGGTTTCCTAAATGATTGATTTGAGATTGGGTTATCATCAGGTGCATGTTCGACCTAGAGACATCCCTTGTACATATTTTTGTATCATGTATGGTCTATACAAGTATTTGATTATGTTGTTAGGTCTCATGAATGTGCCAATAATTTTTATGGTGCTGATGAACTAATTTTTCCATCCTTATCGGGTTTCTTTCATTGTGGTATTCATGGACAATATCTTATTGTATTCTTATAATAAAAAAACATTCCGAAAATCCTGATATCAATTTGGATACACTAATAGAGCATCATTTATTTTATAATCTCATAAAGTGCCACTTCAATATGGATAATATTCATTTCATGGGTCATATTATCTCAGAGATAGGAGTATTAGTTAACTCAGAGAAGGTGAGAGATTTAGTTTCTTAGGATAATTCCAAGAATGTATTTTACATATGGAGTTTCTTGGTTCTAGCTTGATATTACAAGAATTTTTTATAAGACTTATCATTCTTAGTAGCACCTATGATGGGTTTGACTAAGAAGGGTATGAAGTTTTTTATGGTCAGATACTTCTGAGACATACCTTCAGAAGATAAAAGGGAGATTGGATTTAGTACCAGTCCTAATTCTTCTATAGCTGAGAAGAAGCTACACTATGTATTGTGATGCATCAGGTTTTGTGATAAGAGTAGTTCTGATGTAGGGGGCAGATTCATGGCATATAGGTCTTGTCAGTTGAGGCCACATGAGAGGAACTACCCAAAACATGATCTTGAGTTGGCTATAGTTTTTCATGCTTTTCATTATTGGGGAAATTATTTACTGGTAGAGAATTTTTTGGTATACACATACCACAAAATCCTCAAGTATATATTTACACATCAGGAATTGAATTTGAGGTAGCGAAGGTGGATTTAGTATCTATAGACTTTTGACTTCAAGCTTACCTATATACCTATAAAGGAAAATGAAGTGGCCAATGCACTAAGTATAAGGAATCATATACATGAAGTTAAGGAGGCTAGTAGTGAGTGGAATCTTATGAATTTATTATCATAGATTCACTTGGAGGTACAGAACATTTTTGTTCAGACTTTTATTTTTTAATTAGTTGTGACCTTTACCCTTCTAGATAGAGTAAGGATGAGGTAGTTATCGGATTATAAGGGCTTATTCCTATAGGATAATGTGGAAGGTGAGGACCCACCTCCTATTTAAACCATAGGTGAGGATGAGATATAGCGTATTCATGGTCGTGTATGGATTCTAAAAAACATACACAAGGATCTGATATAGGAGTTTCATGCATCATTTTGGAAAATGCATCCCAGAATTATCAAGATTTATCATTATTTACATTACCAATATTGGTGGTTGGGAATGAAACATGAGGTAACAGGTTTTTTTATAGTATGTTCCACCTGTCAGTAGGTGAAGGCAGAACATCAGCAATCGGTTGGGCTTTTACAGTAGTTACTCATTTCTGAGTGGTAATGGGAGGATGTGGTGATGGATTTCATGACAAGTTTACCAAGGTCACCATGAGGCAGTGATGTTTTTTGGGTTATTATGGATAGTATTATGAAGGTTTATTATTTTCTACTGATTAGTGAAACCTTCAGTGTAGATGAGCTTTGGAAGTTTTATATATATAAGATAGTATGACTTCATGGGGTTCCTCATACCAATGTATCAGATAGGGAAAGATGGTTTACATATCGTTTCCGAAATAGTTTTTAGAGGTCATTGGTTAGATAAGTGACTTTGAGCATAGCATACTACCCTCAGACTGGTTTCCAATCAGAGTGTATGATTCAGGTGATTTAGGACATGTTGTAGGAATGCATCCTAGATTTTGGGGGCTCTTAGGAGAGGAATGTTCCCCTTGTTTAGTTATCCTATAATAATAGTTACCAAGTGACTATACATATGAAACTTTATGAGGATTTATATGGTAGGTCATGTCAATTTCCCCTGTTCTGGTTAAAGGCAGGTGAGGTGTCTTTACTAGAATTGTTTCATGTATAGGAGACTTCTAAATAGGTCTAGTTGATCAGAAAGAAGATAGATACTGCACAATCTTGATATAAATTTTATGTCGATCATCGTCAATGATATCTAGAGTTTGAGGTTGGGTATCGGGTCTTTTTACATATCTCACCGAGGCTGGGATATAGACATATAGGATACAGGGTAAGATTTCACAATAATATGTCGGCTTATTTGAGATTCTAGAGAGATTCAGAATGGTAGACTATCAGTTATAGTAACCTCATAGTTATTGATCCATGAATGACGTGTTCCATGTGTCTCGGTTGTGCCATTATCACTCAAACCCATCTCACACTCTGAAGTCAAACGAGGTGGAGTTATAGGTTGATGTATCCTTTGAGGGGCATCCTATTCGTGTTTTTGATAGGATTAAAAAGGTTCTATGAGGCCTATAAATTCCTCTAGTATGAGTGATATGGAAGAATGGCCCTTTACAAAACAAGACATGGGTGTGGGAGGCCAACATACATGCTTAATGGTTGGAGTTATTCTCAGACAATTCTTGGCCACCCTTTGAAGGTAAATTCAAGGAAAAATTTCTATATGGGGGAATATTGTAAGATACTAAGTTTTCCTATGAGGTATGGATATTTTTTTAGTTAAAATCCTATTAAGTTTTATTTTGGGATTCAAACCGCAAAATTTGGGTCAGGTTTGGTTGGATAGTTTTTGGGAAGGAAGAGGCTAAAGGTTTGTAGACTGGATACAAGACAATTACTTATCGTATAATTGTAATACATGATGTGTATTCAATACATGATGTGTAATGAACTAGGTTTCCCAGTTCACATCGTGTAAAGGATTTTTCTAGGGATGAAGACCTTGATATTTAAATGATGTGTAAGTCACTTACACACTATGTAAATTCTTGAGTTCATTTCTTAAAATAGGAGGTAGGGCCTCTATTTTATACAGAAACCCTCACCTCCTTCTTTCTATCATGTAGGAACACCCAAGGAATCCTAAATCAATAATTTTCTCCTAATTTGTGATATGAACTCCATTTATACAATCATTGGTATCATTGGATCTATGTCGGTGAGTTTTCTATTCCTATTATGTCATTATTCATTTTCATTGGTATCAGTTGTGCTATTTTAGTGAAAGATAATATGCTTTATTTTCATGATTTTCATTCGTTATTCATTTTTTCCCAATCTAGACCAAATCAGATCTTGATATTGGATGAGTTCTCTACTACGAACCTACAGTAGGTGGTCTATACCTTGTCCCATATGGTTTGGTTGTTTTATAGCATTACACAGTTGTACTATGATCCAAACTTTCCTAAGGTGACTCTTTAATTGATTAAATGATTGAATTGAATGTTTTGGTACCTTTTAGGGATGCCCACTAGTGTCTTGAGTTCATTGGAGGTTGTTTCACCAACTTGTCCACCCATGGAGTGTGAATTTGTATCTTACCTTTTTTATACCACCCATGGGGTGTTTGTGTGCTTTCCTAGTTAGAGTAATACTTTATAAATTCAATTATAATTGAATTGAGATATTATGAGAAGGTTTGGCTTCATTTCCATGTGATAACATGTTGCTATTTAATTTAATTGTATAAATGTATTTTATATCAATTGTGGAAATGAGTGGTTAAAATCATGATATGTGAATCATTTTGAATTGATAAGTGAAATAAGATAATGAATTAAAATGGTAGTGGATTCCTTGGTTGCTATACCTTGGATTCTGATTCCATTAGATCCCATGGATGTTCCTCCCATGGATCTTGATTGTGGTAGTTTTGGACTTACTGGGTCTTGATTTTGTAGAATGTCTTGGGCCTTCCTACCCCTTAGATTTGGATTTCTTTGGTCCATAGTGGACATGGTCTATTGACATTCTCCTTGGACCCCACCTAGGTATTTACTAATTTTCCATCGAGATACTCTTGGGACTCAATGTAGATTCTTTGGCCTTCTATACCTTAGATACATACCTTCATGGTATGACATTTTTGATTATATGGCATGGCCATGATTAATGACTTGAACTTGGTTATATGTCATGGTTGTGATGGATATTGTATGATTGGTTATACAGTGTGGTCATGGTGGATTCTTGTTATGACTTTAGATTTCCCTGGTTTAGGAATTTGACTCAAGTGGGTAGACCAGATAGAATCACACTTGTTTATTTATTCCTTTATCACTGCCCTTATTTATGGGAGCTTGAACATTGTTTGAAAGGATCCTTGTTTCTCTAGAAATAATTACATGTACCATGGTAACTTTTCTTTCAGTCCCTTTTTACCTGTGATATATTACACACTACTTTTTTTATATCACAAAAATTGGATTTGTTATAGACACCATTGGTGTTGGCCTAATGAGTGTTATCTCACACCATATCTGGGACATCGTTGGGTACCCGAACAGACTTAATGAATATAGGTATGGATAGGGACAAGAACCCAATGTATGATTCTTGTCTTGTTTGATTCTTAGGAGTAGGGGAGCACATGATCGATCTATACTAGCAATGCTAGTTGTAGATAGTTCTATTTTGGTATTTTTTTATTTTGATACATGTATTGCATTGGATGTTTGTAAATATTTTTTACTTATTTATAGATACATTACAAGACAAATCATATTTTATATGATATTGTTTCTGGAATTATTTATATATTCATATCTTGGATGTTTATCTTCTATCTGGTTGTTATTATGCTTCCTATATTAATCAGGTATGATATTAAGATGTGTTACACAATAAAAATAGGGCATAGTCTCCCCAAAGACACACCCTATAACCTCTCTACTAGTTTAAATCCTATAGTTTTCGAAAAGATGCACTTGATGCCATGTAACCTGCCAACTCGGGGAACCATTCAGTGGAATCTGGGTCAGGATGTTACAAAACTTCAACAATTAATATATTTATTTGGGATCATAAGTTATAAGTATTATATAACATTAAAGGTTAGTATGTTAAGCTGAATTATGGTTATCTTTGGATTAGGTTAAAATATATAATAGAACCAAACTTAAGGTGACCTAGTTTAAACCTATGGGGAATCAAAAGTCTCCTAGACTTAGGGAAGGGTGTCTTAGAGTAATACATTCACAAGATAGTATAATAAAATTTATTTATTTTCTCACGCTAATTTATTTAGTAAATTTTTGTTTTTTAACTCACAAATCCATTTATTCAAGGTCAAAGTTATTCTTCAAGATGGATGGTAAGAATTTGAACACAAACCTACTTTCTCTTCAAAATGATTAACTTTAAATAATTGAAAAATCTTGATCATGTGATTTAGAAACCATATCCAATACTCAAATTAACTTCCAAATACTTTATAATGTATCCTAATTTTCTTTTATACTTAGATATCATGAATGAAATTGGAATAAATTTTTCTATGTTTTAAAAAAAACTATCACATAATTTTCATTTTGGAAAATACCATAATGGACTTCATTAGTTTTTAAAATGTATGACTCGGAAAAAGGGATTCCAACCCACTAATAAACTACAAGGGATTGTAACCTTTGATCATCCTATGTCATTATGTTATTATCATAATTTTTTATTATTATAAACACTAACCCTTATTTGAAAAAATCAAGTCAAACCATATCCTAAATTATTTTGGGAAACAATTTCAATATGATAACTTAAAGTTATATATTCAAAAAATGATATTTTTTAAAACAAATAGATATCTATCAACATCTATTTCAATCAAGATGTAATAATTTCACATAAAAAAAAGGAAGCATAGGAATTTGGTAAGGTTTTGAGGCATCCTGAAAATATATGGACTTGACCTAGTAGATCATAGGGCATCAATATTTGAAATTGATATTGGAATGAATATTAATCTATATTTAAAAGGTATGAGTTATTAATGTTTAAAATAGAAAACATGAATATATTGATGTTGAAAATTTTTAGTACATAATTCATATTTTTAATATAGGAGGTAAGTATTAGGTAATAAGATGGAAAATATTGGCTTAAAGTTTTTGAATAAAGTTAAGGGATTAAAGTGTTTATATATAGGGTCTCAAGAGTTATGATGTAGTGGTATATTATATAAGGGATGATTAATTTAATGATTATCTTAAGTTTAAATTTATAGATACCCTTTTTCAGATTTTATGTGATTTTAATTTTAATGTGATTGATTATATATTGAAGGATGTTTATTGAATTTTAATATATGATTGAGGTACACATAACCATAAGGTTTAACATGTGATTTAGTGTGATGGTTATTTTAGGAAGAATTATATTATATTTTGGGGACATAAATTTAAGTGTATGTATATAATATTCAATATGTGACTTGAAGAGTAACAAATGGTGTTTGAAGATAGATGTTAAGTTAATGTTATAAGAATTCGTGATTAAATATTTCTAATTTTTGGGTTTCAAAATTGGTAAGATGTATTTTCAAGAGGTTTAAGGTTATTTTTTATGGGATTTTTTAAGATTAAAATTTGGGTTTCATTATTAAGGATTTAAGTATTAATTTATTATTTATTTATATAATGGTTTATTCATATTGAATATTATCTTATCTTCTACTAATTTTTTTTATGTTGGTTAATGGATAGAAATAGGAGAAATAAAATTTCATCCTTTTACTAATATTTTGATCTATTAAAAGTTAATTTTACTACTTCATACATAAAAAATTCATCATTTATAATTTAGAATATGGTATGAAGCATAGGTGGAAAACTTCTCAAAACACAACCAAAGGATGAAATTGAATTTATGGATTTGAAAAAATCAAGTAAGTATATTTTCCTAGGTTATCTATATTAACGGTAAATGAATCCCTCAAACTCTATGAAAAGAATATTGAAATGAAATTTTTTTCCTTTTACAATCATTTCTAACGAATTGGTGGTCTTTTCTATCTTTGGGGAAAATGACATTTTAATTCAAAGATTCTTCCTTGATAAATTTATTTTTCTTAAAAGTATAACATTGTTGAAATAATTTCTAACCACTTTATCGATTATTTCTCTTCCATATACATATTCCACTTCCTTCCAATGTTCTCCTTATTTGGGAACGCAATTATGTGTTATTCCTAGTGACCTTCATATTTATCTTTTCCTCTTTTCAAAAGGATGTTTTATTATCCATTTTTAGGTTGTAGGTTTTCAAAAAATGTAATAATTTTTTTTCCATTCATGATTGGGGGTTTTATCTTTCACTCTATGGAATTGATTCTAAAAATTTTTTAAACATGAGATTAACTTACGAGGACATAATTTATTTAAGGGGAAGAATATAAAACCCCAATATTTTATTTTATATACCTTTAAAATAAATAATATGTTTGATTTTTTGCACCACATACAATACTGAGCTTAAAAATAACTATGATAGCCCGAATGGCCTGAAGGCCTTTTTTAATTAAGGATAATCCCCTTTTTAAGGGTTGAAGGGGAACCCTTACATGACCCGTAGACCTAAGGAACAAGGCTAGACATAACCCTAATTCCAATACATGAACAGAATAAATATATATCTAATAAGAAATATAATGCATTTTAAAATAAAATTTTGAGATTATAAATATATGTTTAACATTTTGTAATGTTTTTATTCAAATAAAAATTATGTTGGTTCCTTTATTTTAATAAAGTATTTACAATAATTTTGTCTATTTTGGATTGGTTTAAAAGTAAAATAATTAGAATTTTATTTAACTTAATTTAATTAATTCCATGGTAATTATTATTATATTTTATTTTGGTATAAAATCATTTTTATGCTTAAAAATGGCATTTTTCTAAAAACTATTTTTTTTTGCGGTTTGTGTATTTATATTAAAATTAATTTCTACCACTTATAAAAATTGAATATTATAAAATGGATTTCATATTTTTAATTAGTTGGTTAAAATTTTGTAATGTGTTCAATTCCATTTTCTTCTCATAATGAATAGTTACCACAGTAAAAATTAGTTATAATGGTAAAGGGTAAAATAGGTTAATTAAGGTAAAAAGTAAGCGATAAGGCCAGAAAATATTATCTTAATTATTATTGGTTGATGGGATTTTAACCCTTATCATCTTATCTTGGATTAAGATAGATTATTTTCACTTTCCAAAGAATAATAATTATTATTATTTAAAAACTTCGAAAAATTACAAGAGTGTTACTCCATTCACTTATAAAAGGTAATCCCCTATCCTAACTTATTCACATTCTTTGAGCCATTTATATTAACAAAGACCTACCCAAATACCTTCCTAACATCCCCCCCCACCACATATTTGATGTAACAACCCAAAATTTTATCAAAGGAAATCCCTTTCTTATAGTTATGTCATATAGTATAAATAACATTAAATCACATAAATAACATAATATAAACATTATAAATTAATAATGAATGAAATAAGAAGTATTTATAGAATTTAAGAAACTTATACTGATGAAATAGTAACTTGACCTTTGGAATAGTAATGTGACCCTTATGAATAGTAAATTAGCCAATATAATAGCAACCTTACCAATGAAATTATAAACAAAATTTGGGTATCTTATAAATGAAAATATAATATAATTATATCACAGTATAAGTAGATTAATGTATTAAAAATTATTATTTAAGTGTTGGTATTTTATAAGTCATAAATATTTAATTACAATTTTATAAAAAAATATAATTTAAAAGAAATTTTAATTTCATAAAATGTATTAATAAATTAATATTTTATTATCTTGTGATTTTAGGATAATTTTTTCAAACCTTATTAAATTTTTTAAAGTATTATAAAATTGTTTATAATTTTAAAATCTGTATTTTTCGAGTAAATGATGATTTTAATTAAAAATTTAATGTCACATATGTAGAAATTATTTTCAAAAAATGGGGTTCAATTTTAAATTCTACATGTAAAAAAAATTAGGGTGAATTTTTTTTATTTTTCTGGAATACATTAATTTTGTGAATAGTAAAATACAGTAATTTACAGTGTTTATACATTATAAGTTAAATACACTATTCCTTGATTCACAGATGATGTAAGAACCATTGTTTCAAACTCACATGGTCTAATTAATATATTTAGATACAATAATTCTCATTATTTCTTATCTTGAGAAAAATAATAAACTAATGAATAAAATAATGAAAAACACCCCTCTCCTCCACTATAAATACCACACCTCACCACCTCTTCTCCTCACGCATTCCAAGATTTTATCCTTGTACAAATTCTACTAAATAATCTTCCCAAACCTATCCCCCTTATTTAGGATCTCTTTTTATAATCAAAAGACCAAAACTTTTTCCCTAACGAGGCTCCCAAGGAGGATAAATTCAAGAGGTAAATTCCTCTTTTCTTTTCTTTTCTTTTCTTTTCAAGTTATTTCTTTTCATATTATTTCATAACCTCCCATAATCCAAATGTAATAATAAATCTAGTACCTTACATGTTCTATAATTTTATTTTGTTTATGGAATAATCAATCATCAATTCTTTCTGCTCTCCTTTTGTTTTAAAAAAGAAAACATTGTCTGTGATGTGTTAATTTAACACATTCAAGGATGAAGAGTTTTCAATTTATATTACCATACTCAAGGATGATCATGAAACCATTTTTATGGTTGAACCAGATTATAATATATTTATTATACCTTATTTAATGTTTTGTAACCATTATATTTACATGATATTATATAATAGAACAAAATGAGTTCATTCTGAGCGAAAACCGCCCAAAATAATCTAAACGATTATCACTAACATATTATCTAATGATTCATCCTCATATCTAGAAAAAACAATATATAATACTAATTAAACTTTTTTTCATTAATAACATATAATTATGGATAATTATACCCATTCTACATGAACTTCTATACTCATATACAAGAAAATCGATCATGAAAATTAGGAAAATGAACACTTCTAGATGATGAAATTGAACACTATAACTCGACAAAAAGGAAATAAATGAAATTGATAAATTTATAATAAAAAGATACAGCTTTAAAGGGTTATATAATTATTAATTAATTAATCTAATTTTATTATTCAGTATATTAAGATCAATTGCAGAACTGTTTCGGGCATAAGGTAAGGGATCCTTTCAGAACCTCCGTATTTCTTTCATGTTACATTTTCTCTATATTTACCCAATATAACTCTTATTTATTTTTATGTAATTATTATAAATTATGTTTATATTTTAAAAACTAATTTATCCATTTCATATCATCCTTCTTTGACATAGAAATACATTCTTTAAAAAGGTTCCCTTCTTAATTCTTCTCGATAAGCAAGCCTGATTCAAGGGAACTTCCCAATTTCTTACCCATTTTCAAGTGCACTTAATAATATATTTTAATCCACAATTATTTTTATAAAATCACACATTTTATCAAGAAAAAATATATTATATCATTTCTAGTTTTATAAAAACAATTATTCATTTTTCTATTTTAAAGAATCTTGAAAGTTTCCCTTAAACCATACTAAAATGTTTTATTTCTAAAGTTTCTTAAACACTCTTTTTACATGTTTTAACTTAATTTTGACATAAAATATCATTATATATACATATATTTCCTTATTAATGTCTATTTATGAATTAAATCCATATTTTCATGGACACCATTATGATATTACCTTTTGATATTCCTTTTGACATGATTATGTTACTTAATTATTTCCATGGGTAACCCATATGTTTATGTATGATTGCTTATATATGATTATTTATGTGGAAAAAATATTCATGAACATGTTATTATGGGTGCTCCCAAATAGATCTATAATTCATTGGTTAATATTTAGTCTCATGAGACGTCATGTACAATGGTCTTGGTGGTTATCTTTAACTTGTGCTCCATGTGCAACGGTCTTGGTGGTTAGCCTTGACTCATGATCATCCATGTGAAATGATCCTTGACTCATTTTAAAGTATTGTTTTATGTTTCTTAAAAATTACAATTATTCCATCATTATATTATTCCATGTTCTATATATTATGATTCTATATATTTAATCATGTTCCATGCCTTTTTATATCATTATGTTGTGTCTTCTAACCCATGTACTAAGCTTTATTTTAATGTTTATTTACTTAATAGGATTTTTAGGTCATCCATTTATTCATGTATTCCCATAGTTTTTCTTATTAAAATTTAATAGATCAATGTAATTTAGGATCTTTTAATTAAGATTAAATAAAATATGTTCTTATTTAAGAATCATGATCTTTAATTATGTACCTAATTTCCAAGTCACCAGAATTTACAATCCTTGGCCTATAACTTGATGTTTAAGTACACTTAAATCATGTATTGATATATTTAAAAGGATAGGGTCACTATAGTTGGTATCAGAGTAAGTTTTAGTTATTTTGGGAGACTAGGAATAGAGAACTTTATTAATAACCCTATGGATAAGACTATGTATCAGAAAACACCCCTAAATTTTGGTTAGTATAGAGTAAGGAGTTTATCAAGAAAATTAATCCTTGTATGAATACTACAAGTGGAATTGGTTCTAGAATATATTTACCTAGGATTAAAAAATCTGAAAAGGTATTTCGGTCCTGACTTAGGGTAACCTGGTACACAAAAATGGGCCTTACTATGCACCTGGTTTGACACTCTCATGGGATATGCTTTGGTAAATTCATAAGGTCATTAAAAACCATTATTAAGGGAACAAAAAAATCCCATAAGATTGTATGTTATTAAATAGATTATGGATAACCTATATTGAAACCTAGGGATCACAAATTAGGATATACTTTTCCTTTACAAGTTTATCCTTTTATATTCAAAGTTTTATTTTTTTATGTTTATTAGTAAAGTATTCAAGCCCCATAATTGTTCTTTATTTTTATTAGTTAATGGATGGGAATATAAGAACTCGTTCCAATAATCACTATGATAGGAAATGTGATTATTTATATAATGATATTCCAAATATGATGGGAATGGGTTATCAAAACTTCATAACAGTACTTGCTCAGTTGGACTAATTTATTAATAATAACTTTAATTGTATAAAATACTATAATTCTCCTAATAGAGATAAAGTTGTCATCAAATCCTTCATGCAAAAAATGCCTCCCATGTTTAGTGGATCTTCTGATCCCCTCCTCATGGAACAGTAGATTAACTCCTTTGAAAATATATTCTTTATCCTTTAGTGCTCAGAATAATATAAATTTGTTCTAGTGGTTTATCATTTTAATGGGTAAGATGATCATTGGTGTACACTGATCAAAAACATGAAGTCCAAGGAGAAAATTGATTCCATATAGTGGGAAGATTTCGAGAAATATTTTTAAAAAATATTTTCCCTGAACCCTCAATCTAAATATGGGAATGGAATTCCTTGGACTGAAGAAGAAGGACGATGAGTCTATCAATGCATATGAGGAAAACTTCACAAGGCTTTCAAGATATGCCTCAAGTGTTGTCATAAACACTAAAATCAAGGAGGATCACTTATTTAGAAGACTAAATTAAATTATAAAAAATATGTTGGTGATTTGAGACTTTGATAGTTGTGAACAGATATTCCTTTGTGCCCTTAAGTTTGAAATAGAGATCGAATTATCTTAGTGTTCTAATGGTCCCAATAAAAAAAAGAGGAAAATAGAGTTTAATATGGGTGGATCAGAAAAAAAATCCCATGATAGAGAGAAAAATAAATATCCCACATGTCAAAATTATGGGAAGAAGCATCTTGGGAACTATCTAAAGGGAACTAAGAAATTATTTAAATGTAGAAGAATGGGGAATTTGGATAGTAACTTCCAAAGGTATGTGAAGATTCCCACTAATTTGGAAGAAGAAGGGAAGATTCATATCAACACTTAGCCTATAGTGAAGTGTTACAACTACAAGAAACATGGGAGTTATGAGAACCATTTTCCTAATCCAAGGGTTGTTGGAGAAAATCAATAACAACAACCTCCAAGGAAGAAAGTAAGGGAATATGTTATCACTACTTCTAAATTGGATCCCAATAATGATGTGGGGATAGGTACACTAATTATTCATTCAATAATACTAAACATACTATTTTATTCTGGTTCTACACATTCTTTCATATCTTTCAATTTTAGTATAACTATTCAAACACCACCTAAAATTTTGAATTTTGAGTTATCTATGAGAACAGAAAATGGGGAAATTATTGAATCCAAAGTTTATAAGTCCTCCCCGGTTAATGTTTGTGGACTAAACCTCATAGTAAATCTTTTAATACTCCCTTTGGTGGAGTTTGATTCTATTTTTGGCATGGATTGTCTATATTTATATAAATACAATATCAACTATTGGGAAAGATATATTACACTACACATCCTGAAGCATACTCTGATTCTATACAACTGTAAGAAGGAGGATTAATCTTCTTTAGAATCATTGTCCCAAGTGTGGATATTACTACCTTATGAGCAAGTATATCTAGCTAAAATGATTGTGTCAAAGGAGAGAATCATGCTACAAGACATGCCTATTATGAAGGACTACACTGATGTGTTCCTTAAAGAGTTTCATGGTCTTCCTCCTGGTCGATAGGTTGAGTTCTCAATTGAATTGATTCATGGATATTTATCTATATCAAAGATATCTTATATAATGGTCATTATTGAGCTAGAATAACTGAATAAGTAGTTATAGGAGAATATGGACAAGGGTTTTATAGGCCCGAGTGCTTCACCATGGGGTGAACCAGTCCTATTTGTTAAGAAAAAGTATGGATCAATGTGACTCTACATTGATTATCATGAACTCAATTAAATCATGATAAAGAAAGTATCCCCTTCCATGGATAGATGACTTATTCAATCATATGTGTGGGGCCAATTATTTCTCTAAGGTGGACCTTTGGTCAGGATATCACCAATTAAAGGTGAGGAAGGAGGATATTCCCAAGACTATATTTCAAATAAGTTATGGACACTATAAGTTCATAGTGATTCCATTTGGACTCACTAATGCTCTAGAAATTTTCCTAGACTTAATGAATGGCGTCTTTAGATATTACCTTGATAGATTTGTGGTAGTCTTTATTAATGATATTCTAATATACTCCAAGAGCAATGAGGAGCATGCGGATAATTTGAATACTATGTTGAAGACTTTGTGAAGGGATAAACTTGATGCAAAGTATAGTAAATGTGAGTTCTAGATGGAGTAATTGTCATTATTTTGGCATGTTATCTATAAAAAAGAAATATTTGTTGACCCTTACTAGACAAAGGCAATTGAAGAGTGGCTCAGGCCAATATCTATAATAGAGATCCATAGTTTTCTTGGTCTAGCAGGGTATTACCGACAATTTTTTAAGAGCTTATCGTGATTTTTAAACCGAATAACAAAGCTGACTTGGAAGGGAGTAAAGATTTTTCAGACTTTTAAATTTAAAGATAGCTTCAAAGTGTTGAAGAAGAAGCTTATCGTTGCACTATTACTCACACTTCCAAAAAGTGGGGAACTCTTTGTGGTGTATAGTGATGCTTCAAAGTAGAGATTAGGTTGTGTACTGATGAAAAATGATAAAGTGATAGCCTAAGACTCAAGGAAGTTGAAAATATATAAGAAAAACTATCCTAAGCATGATCTGAAGTTAGTATTTGTGATCTTTACTTGGAAAATATAGTGGCATTATCTCTATGGGGAGAAGTGTGAGATATATACTAATCACAAGAGTCTAAAATATATATTCACATAGATGGAGTTTAATATGATCTAGAGAAGATAGTTAGATATCATCAAGGATTATGATTTCTCAACCCATTGTTATCCTGGTAAGGAAAATAAGGTGGCAGAAGCACTAAGTAGAATGGATCCTACATATTTATCAATTATGAGAATTGAGAAGGATCCAATCTTATTAGATTTTCAAAGGATGGACATAGGAATCATTAAGTGAGGAAAATCATCAATCCTTTATAAAATTATTTCCCAATCATCCCTTATGGAGAAAATAAATGATGCTCAAAAAATGATGTGGAAATCCAGAAGAAGGTGGAAGCTATGAGAAAGGGGAAATCCTCAAAGTTTAAAATTGATGAGGAATGAGTTGTAAGATTTGGGTCAAAACTATTTTTATTATCATATCTAGAGATAAATAAGTATATTTTGAATCAAACATAGAGCTCAACCTTATCTATTCACCTAGGGATCACAAAGATGTATCGAGATCTCTGAAAGAACTATTGTTGGGGCAATATGAAAAAATAGATCACTGAATATACATCAAAGTTCCTGGTATTTCACTAAGTGAAGGATAAAAGGAAAAAGGTCTAAAGGGTTTATGCAACCATTTCCGATACCAACAAGGAAAGTGGGAGAACATTACCATGTAATTTTTTACTAGATATCCAAATACATATGGAGGAAACAATTCAATATGGGTTGTAGTGGATCTTCTTACAAAGACAGCTCAATTTATCAAAATTCAAGAGGACCTCTCACTAGATCAACTTGTGAGAATATAAATTAAATAAGTGATAAGGTTTCATGGAGTACCACTATCAATTATATCTGATCAAGGTCTAACATTCACCTCCATGTTTTGGAAAAGTCTCTAATATACTCTAATCACTGAGATGAACTTCAGTACGGCCTATCATCCTCAAACTGATGGCCAATCTAAGCATACTATTCAGAAATTAGAAGACATGTTGAGATCATGTTCTATGGACTTCAAAGGATTATGGGACAAACATCTTCCATTGTTTGAATTATCCTACAACAATATTTTCCACTCAATCATCCAAATGGATCCATATGAATCCCTTTATGGTAAAACATGTAGAACACCAACATGTTGGAATGAGTTCAGTGAACGTAAGCTACTATAATCTGAAATGGTCAAAGAAATGGTGGAAAAGCTGAAAACCATTTAGTATCACATCAAGATAGCCCAAATTAGACAAAAGATATATGTATACAATCATTGGCAAGACCTTGAGTTTAAAGTTGGAAACATGGTATTCCTTTGAATATCTCCATGGAAGAGGATCATGATAGTTTTTTATGAAAGGAAAGCTAAGTCCTAGGTACATCGGCCCCTTAGAGATCTTTGATCGTGTCAGAGTTGTGGCCTATTGACTAGCACTTAAACCTACCATGTCTCAAGTACATGATTTATTTCATGTATCCCTCTTGAGAAAGTACATAATGTATCCTTCACATGTAAGGAATTCATAGGTGGTACGGTTGGAAAGTCATCTCTCATACATGGAGAAGCCAGTGAAGATATTGGATCATAGAGATAAAGTTCGATGAAACAAGACTACTCACCTAGTCAAAGTATCATGGTGGAACCATAAGTATGAGGAGACGACATGTGAACCTGATGAATTGGTGAAGGAGAAGTAACCACACCTGTTTTTAACTTAAAATGTAAAATTAAATTTTGAGGGAGAAATTTCATAAGGGGGAAGAATGTAACAACCTAAAATTTTATCAAAGGAAATCCTTTTCTTATTGTTATTTCATATATTATAAATCACATTAAATCACATAAATAACACCATATAAACTTTATAAATTAATAATGAATGAAATAAGAATTATTTCTAGAAGTTAAGGAACCTATATCGATTAAATGATAACTTGACCTTTAGAATAATAATGTAACCCTTATGAATAGTAAAGAAACTAATAGAATAGTAACCTTTCCTATGAAATTATAAATAAAATTTGGGTATATTCTAAATTAAAATATTATTTAATTATATCATAGTATAAGTAAATGAATATTTTAAAAAACTATTAATTAAGTGTTGGTATTTTATAAGTAATAAATATTTAATTACTATTTTAGGATTAATTTTATAATTTTAAAAAAATTGATAAAATTTATTCATAAATTAATATTATACTATCTTATGATTATAATATAATTTTATGAGAACTTATTTAATTTTTCAAAGTTTTATAAAATTAGTTATAATTTTAAAATCTGTATTTTTTTGAGTAAAGGATAATTTTAATTAAAAATTAAATTTCTCATATTTAGAAAAGATATTTTCATAAAATGGGGATCATTTTTTAATTCTACACATCAAAAAATGGTTATGGTTAATTTTTGGGATTTTTCTAAAATACTTGAATTTTTTGTGAATAGTAAAATACTATAATTTACGGTGTATAACATTATAAGTTAAATACATTATTCCTTGAGTCATGTCTGATTTAATAAACATTGGTTTGAACTCACATGATCTAATTAATTTATTTAGTCACAATAATCCTCATTATTTCTTATCTTGAGAAAAACAATAAAATAATGAATAAAATAATGAGAAAACACTCCTCTCCTCTACTATAAATACCACCCCGCACCACCTCTTCTCCTCACACCTTACAAGATTTTATCCTTGTCCAAATTATACTCAATACTCTTCCCAAACCTCTCCCCCACATCAAGGAACACTCTAGTCACATAAAAATACCAAAACCTTTTCCCTAAGGAGGCTCATAAGGATGAGAAATTCAAGTGGTAAATCCATCTTTTCATTTATTTTATTTTATTTTCAAGTTATTTATTTTATTATTCTCTCCTCACCCCCCTCATAAAAATGTAATGAAAAATAAATTAAATTAAATATACTTTAAAGTTATTATGTTTATGGAATAATCCTTCATCAATTCTTTCCCCTATCCTTTTGTTTAAAAAATGAAAACATCGTCTGTGATGTATTAATTTATCACATACAAGGATGATGAGTTTTCAATTTATATTACCGTATTAAAAGTATGATCATTAAACCACTTATATGGTGAAAAATATTATAATATATGTATTATATCTAATGTAAATTTCTATAACCATTATATTAACATGATATTAGATAATATAACAAAATGAGTTTTTTGTGAGTGAAAACACCCAAAATAATTCAAACGATTATCACTAGCATCTTATCTATTGATTATTCCTCATATCTAGAAAAAAATATATAATACCAATTAAAATTATTTTTTTCAATAATAAAATATAAATTTGGATAATTATACCCATTTTACATGAACTTCCATACTCATATACAAGAGAACCGATCATGAAAATTATAAAAATGAACACTCCCGAACAATGAAATTGAACACTATAACTCATAAAAAAGGACATAAATGAACTTAATAAATTTATACTAAATAAATTAAATGTATAAAAGTTAATAGAATTATTAATTAATTAATCAAATTTTATTATTCAGGGCATTAAGACCAACTGCAGAACCGTTTCACACATAAGGTAAGGGATCCTTTCCATACCTCCATATTTCTTTCGGGTTATGTTTTCTCTCTATTTACCCAATGAAACTATTATTTATTTTTATTTAATTATTATAAATTATGTTTATATGTTCTAAAATAATTTATCCATTTCATATCAATTTTATTTTATTGGGAAATACAAGTTTTAAAAAGGTTCCATTCTTAATTCTTCACGATAAGCAAGCCCTATTCAAGGGAACTTCCCGATTTCCTACCCATTTTCAAGTGTAATTAATAATATATTTTAATAAAAAAAATTATAAAATCACACATTTTATAATGTAAAAATATATTGATTCAATTCTGTTTTTATACAAACAATTATTCCTTTTACATTTTAAAGAATCTTGAAAGTTTCCCTTAAACCGTACTAAAATGTTTTATTTCAAAAGTTTATTAAACACTCTTTTTACATGATTTCACTTATGTTTGACATCAATTATCATGATTTATGCCTATATTACCATATTAATTTCCATGTATTATTTAAATCCATCCTTTCATGGAAACCATTATGATATTATCTTTTGATATGCCTTTTGACATGATTATGATACCTAATTATTTTCATGGGTAACCCTTATGTTTTTGTATGATTGTTTATGTATGATTATTTATGTGAAAAACATATTCATGAACACGTTATGGTGGTTTTTCCCAGATATTTTTCCAATTAATTGGGTAATTTTTAGTCTCATGAGATGTCATGTGCAATAGTATTGGTGGTTAGCCTTGACATGTGCTCTGTGTGCAATGGTCTTGGTGGTTAGCTTTGACTCATGCTCCTCCATGTGTAATGATCCTTGAATCATGCTAAATTCATTTTTTATGCTTATACCAAATTACTATAATTCCATGATTATATTATTTCATGTTATATATGTTATGATTCCACATGTTTAATCATGTTCTATACCTTTTTATATCATTATGTTATGCCTTCTAACTCTTGTGCTAAGATTATTTTTAATGTTTATGTCCTTACTAGGATTTTTAGATCACCCCTTAGTTCATGTATTCTCCCAGGTAATCCTATGAAAATTTAAGGGATCAAATTAATTTAGGATATATTTATTAATATTAAATAAAATATGTTCTTATTTTGTAATCGTGATGTTTAATTATATACCAAATCTCCAAGACACTAGACTTTAGGATCCTTAGATTGTAACTTGATGTTTAAGTACAATTAAAATCATGTATTAATATGTTTAAAAGGATAGGCTATCTATATTAAATGTTATAGTTTCAAAAAAATACCAACCTAGAAGGCTTATGTTTCCAAATAAGGGGAATTAAATTATGTACATAGCGATTCTAACTGAGGTAAGGAATTTTTCTTTAAAATGTTATTTTAAAAGTTTTAAATTTTTATTCTAATTTTAATCTATATACATGTTCTTTAAAATGTTTCAAGTATGATATTAATATAATAAAATTTATTATTAAATTTATTTTAAAATCATTTTTTAATTTCTTTATTATGGTTTTAAAAAGATGACTTTTTAACATTTTCCTAACAGGCTATTTTTTGACATTTTTATAAAATTTTGAAAGGAATATTTTCGAACATATATGTCAAGAGAGTAATTTCCCACAATAATGACCATTATGATTTAACAATATTCCTCTAAAAATTTTCATGGTTTTTCAAAAGAATATCCTATTTATCATTCTTATTTGGATTTTCATTTTTATATTTTCAAAGAAAAATGATTTTTATTCTTATTTTTATGTAAAGAATGAAAGTGTTTCTGAATATCTATTAAAAAAATTAATGATATTTTATGATGTAAATACAAGATTCTATGTGTTTAATGCATGTTATGGTTCTTTTACAATTCTCATGATGATGGGTGAGACCAATATAGCACTCCAATGCATTAGGTAATGATTGTTTTCTCAAGAGAATATATGTTGGAATTAAGTGAGTAGGTTATTCCATTTATAAGAGTTATTTTAAGAATGATTGTAAGAGTGATATGAAGATGATATCCTAAGGTACCTACAAGACTATTATATGCTTGAAAAAAAATCATGAAAATATATTGATTTTATAAATGAAGATAATGAGATTATGTTTAAAGGAAAGTGTATGCCCCTTATAAGGTTGAATAGTATGTTTTTCAAGAAAATGTTTTCATAAGTACCCATGTTTTACAATAAACTCTCATGATTATGATTTTTTATTTAGTATTTATTATTAAAATTTTTATAAAAATATTTAGGAAATGAATAATATTTCATGAGTAATAAAATAAATATTTTTTGTCAAAGTTTATTATGTAAAAAGGGAAAAAATTCTTATGGTATTATAAGTTTTTCAAACTTAACTAAAAGGTTTATTTATTTTCATATCCCTTGATAATATTTTTTTTATTTATCCCACAATTTTAAATGTTTTTCACAAGGCCTAAGGATGAGTAGAAACTATATAAAGGTATATCTTTCTATTATGGTGATTCAAATTTAAAGAAGTGAAAAAATTTTGAATTAAACATGATTTTAAAATTTAAGAATCCCATTTTTATGGAAAATGGATATTGAGTGTAAGTGTCCATTTTGTTTTATAATGGTTTAATTTGTAATATTTTTTTTATAATTCTCTAAAACTCTAAACCTAAATGATTATGGGAATGTAAAAAAAATAAATCCTTGATATTAAACTCATTATTATGGGTTGATTAAAGAAGAATTTGTTACATTTGACTTCAAAAAAAATACTTCACCATAAATAATATTGGCCTGATCACACACATGTTATTCAATTCACATAGGTGATATATAGTTGCTTATGTCTATGTAAAATTCCTTCCAATGGTTCAAAATATTTTCAAAACTTCATACAAACCTAAAAACATTATATAAACAAATCCTCTCACCCAAAACTCTCAACAAAATCTAGATTAAATAAAAATTTAATTTTCCATACCCAAAAATTTGCAGAATATTGGAAAACTATGCACTTTTCAAACATCTTCATGGCATAAATCTCCTGCAAAAAAACTCCCCTAGCTTTAAAACTCCTTTTTTAACCCAGTAATGAATTGAAAATAAACACAGCACACAATCATATCCATATTAGATCACCTTGGTTCCAACATTCTCCCCCTTTCAATTTTTTGAAAATACAAATTCAAATTCAATTCCACCCACATTATCTAATTCTTCCAAAAAATAGTAGAAAAATCATCCATCATCCTAAGTATATATGAGAATTTTTCAATGTATAAAACAAGAAATCAAAAAAGAATTCCAGGCCTCATGAAATTTTTCATTCCTTAACTCCCCCAATATTCATGATCGATCAACCTCCATTCCTCCCACAAACTGAAACATATACAATTTACAAAATTCAATTCCACACATATTCTCCCTAGAATAGAGAGTTATTTAATCACTAAAACCACTAAATTTTCACCCAATTTTCACCCAATTTTCTACCCCTTTTACAAAAAACCAAATATATAGAGAAAATACCAACCAAAAAAGGAATGTGAAGAAATAAATACAATGAGTATAAGGGGACTTTTGAACCTCCTAAAGCATATTGAGGTGGTTAAACACTGAGGTTCAACCAATGTTTCTAAAAAACCAGAGTATCCAAAAACTATGTTATGATGTAAAATGCTTATTTATTTATTGCAACATATTCCACTATGACCATTACTTCTTCCATATTTTATTTAATTAATTGATACCTAATCTCAATATATTTGGTATGAGAGTGTTGTACATAATTTTTCATGAGATCCATCACAATATGATTATCATAGAAAATTATCATTAGTCGGTTCACCTCTTCATCAATATCTTCCATTAGTTTCTTTATCCAAAAAATCTAACTATATGCCTTAGTTACTGATATATATTATACTCATGGAATACTTTGTGAGGTGATTTCCAAATTATTTCTCAACCATATCACATATCTATCATCAGTAAAGAATGCACGACCACTCATGGATTTTTAATCTACCACATCACTATCCATGTTATCATTAGAAAATACTGACAACTAATGATCCTTTTCTATATTAAAGTTCAAGAAAAAATTGATAGAATATTGGATGTACCTCATTACTCATTTAACCACTATGAGATTCTCTTCTTTTATATTACTCTACAAATGGTCCACTAAACATATTTCAATGACAATATCTAGTCGTATTATAGTCTGATATATAAAGATTCAAATTACTCTCTTGTATAATTTGGGATCCATAGATTTTCCATTCTCATGATTCCTGGGTTTACTTCCAACTACAATCAGAGTTTACAATGGTTTGGAATCATGTATGTAAAACTTATTAACCATGTCCTGCACATACTTATCCTGAGATACAAAAGTGTATCTTTCCTTTTGAATCAATTTCTATCCTAAAAATAATATGATCTCACTGATCATGGATATTTCAAATTATAAAATCATCATATTATAAAATTCTTCCACAAAATTCTATTTTCTTCCACTAAAGATGATATCATCAACATACACAAGTACAATTAATTGTTTTTATTTGTATGTTTTCACATATAGATTGTGGTTTACACCACCCATTTTAAATTCCATATTATTTAAGTATGAATCAAGATGATCATACTATGCTTGTGTGTAACACCTTGACCATAGTTACCCAGAGTTGGTGCATTATTACATAACATTTGCATGATCATAAGAGATCAAGTCTTGAAAGACTGATTAGTTTAGTAGCCTTAGAAGTACTAGATACATACATAAGTTTTACATTAAATTATGAAATAAAAAACATCATTGTATATCATTTTAACACACTCAATATCATTTAGCCTATCCCTAAATGTTAATCATAATATACTTCTTCACATCCTGGGAAAAATAAAATATAGAAAGGGGTGAGCTCAGATGCTCAGTAAGGATAACAATATAGCGTAAACTATCATAAATAATCATAAATATTTAAGGCAATGTATAAGACTAAAACACAATCCTTTTAAACATAAACTTCAGTATAATATGGAAAATATAAATCAAATAATTCCATTTACTTATTCACATGGATATTCTACTAGTCGAATAATCACATATAATATCAATAGCCAATTTCATAATGATTGAATGTATAATGCCTGGCATTATAACCACATAGCCAAGGCCTCGTTCCAAGACTAAAAATAATATTTTTTCAAGGCCTTATGCCAAGACACTAGTTTGTCTCATGAGACCTACCGATGCATCGAGGATCTATAGAGGGCTCTACTAATCACTTACTAAGTCCAATTCATTCCTCATATGAAAAATTTGAAACATAACATAAACATTCATATTAAAACTAAAATACAAAATGTTAATACTTTAACCATAAACCATGAATGGTATAAAAATAAAAAATCCACAATCAAACATATCACAAAACCTTGAATACAATATAAAAGATTATATCATAATAAATCAACTTCAAACAAGTGTAAAATCTATCAAAGTATGTTGACATAGATAAAATCAAAACTATTTGAGAGAAATATCTCTTTCTATTTTGAAATCATTTAAAAGTCACATAATTATAAAAGAAAACATTTATTTTTAAAACATTCTTATAATCTTGTAAGGTAAGCTTTGAAGGTGTCATAATAGCATAAAATAGCCACACCCGCCGTGTAAGTTAAAAAAAACATTCTTACCTTAACTTGTCGAAAAGGTCATAAAGTACCTTGTTTGGAAAATGAAAAAAAGATTCCTTTCAAAAAAAATTATAAAAATTAAAACAAGGGTATAAATTAATTTAACCCATATTCTAGGAAATAGTAAAAATGTTTTGAAATACATTTTTAATAAACACGGATGTGGATGATAAAGAGTCCCAATAGATACTTACGTATAAACAACCTCAGATAATTAAGAGATTGTAAAATTAACCATTACCTTGTAATTTTTCTTGTACGAGGGTATATTAACCTCATTTATAATAGTTAAATAATTGTTATTAAAATATAAAAGAACCATATACATAAATATGATATTATATATGATCTTATAATATTGTTTTGTTAATAATATTTTAGTAGTATCATTCTTTCGGGTGTTAACTGATTCATTTTCTATTATATGTTTTACTATGTAAGTAGTGTTTTTTATGGATAGGATGTATTTGATTCATATACATAATGATATTAAGTTCTTAAACATTATCTTTATTCATAAAGTTAAAATTATTCTTGAATGGTTATTATGGGGAATGAATCTCATCGCATTCATGGAGACAGTAATCCGTATATACGCACGAGCGACAATACCAATATATTGATGGTGAAATTGTATGTAATTGGATGGTATATCATATATAAAGAATCATTAATATGTTTTATTTATTATTTAAATCAGTTATACTCATTATTATACCCATCCAAATAATGAAGTGTTGAATAACAAACTACACCATGGCGTGGAGACGGTAAGTTGTACGTAGGCACGTATGGTGACTTTGTCATTCATAGGATGGATAGAATAATGAATATGGCTGTAAAATATTTATAATAACATCATAGTATGTATAAGGTACTGGATTTATTATTTTGGAATGAAAACAACAAAGAAAGAGGAAGTGGAAGAATAAAAGAACTTTGAAAGTGGTGATGAAATTATTACCTCTTCTTCAGGTGCTTCCTTTTGATTTGATCAAAAGGGATCCTTAGGTTGGATTTATGATCAAATTAAGGAATATAGGTTGAGTTTAGGTATTTTTTAGGATATTTGATCATGTTTTGGCCCATCCAAATGGATTTTGAGGTGTGATTTTGAGATAATGGGAACTACCCTTTTATAAGAGAGGTGAGGGTCACTTTAGGAAAAACTTGAAATATTAATTTATTATACAATCAATTTCTATTTATAATGGCTAAAAATAGATTTATTTTGAGTATAATGTGGGGATGGCTCGAAAACCTCTCAACTAATAGGTTTTAGACAAGTTTTGGTCACCATATTAACCTTATCTTTTAGATTTAACTCTTAGTTAAATAGTTTAACTTTTACCATATATTCTTGTATTATTATAATAAATGGTTAATAAACTTACAATAAAAATCCTAGAGAACCCCAAGTGGTTCCTTAATGACACATATATCATTACATAAGTTTTTTGGGCAAACCTTAGACTTTTATGAATATTATATCATTTAATAAAATAGTATTTGTTTTAAATACTCATTTATGTCAATTTTGACACTATTTAGTATTTGGTTTTTCTGAAAGTCATAAAAACTTAATCACTTTGAAAAAAAATTATTTAATTAATTATAACCTTTCATATTAACCTAGAAATTTTTTTTAATGCATCATAAGTCTCAATTTACATTTATTTTTATATTTATAATATCAATTATTTTAATCTTTCATTAATAAGGTAATTACTGCATCATAATTGTGTCATGAATAAATTTAATTATTTAATGTCTAAGAATTATAAATAAAATACAATTATGTAGGAAATTTTTTTATCTTTCTAATGAATATTTATAGTCGAATTTATCTTATGTATAACCCTCTATTAAAAATGTTTTCATTATTAAAATTTGAATTTAACACTTTTAACTCTTCTTTAAATAAAATATAATAAATGTCCTAATCTAATCCAAGTGGATCAAAATGATCATATTTTATTCCCAAGGTTTATTTTTTTCAAAAAAACTTATCCAATAGAATTAGTACATGTGTTAGGGTAATTATAATATCATTTTTACCTTTAATTACCCTATTTACTTTTAACCGTGATAAATAAAATTCAAAAGTTACTATTCACTAAAATTTATTTTCATCCTATTGAACCACATTTTACTTACTGATGTCAACGGTGTCTCTTTTATTTTTTAAACTCAATTCACATAAGTGGTAAAATTACATTTTATGCAAATTTTCAAATGTTCCTAAAATGTGGGCAAAAGACGTTAAAATGTTCAATAAAATTTTATACATCTAATTTTATTATAAAATGACTCCAATGAATTACATTGAACTTATATAGGTATTATGTATCTATTTTTACCTAAAATAAATTTAAATAAAATAAATAATTATTTAAATAAAAATTAGATTTTAAACAATAACGCAGTGTTTTTCACTATTCATCAAAAATTTAAAGTTTTCAGAAACAATACCAAAAATTCACCCTAAGAAAATTTTGATATTCTGAATCCAAAAATGAAGTCCATTTTGAAAAATAAAATTTATAAAATTTCAAAAATTGTGTATTACTAGTGATAACTGCTAGTTTGGTCGTGGTGTGCGGGAACTCAAAGTTGCGTATAGCGCAAGCTATTGTATTATTCAAAGAGAAGCATACCGTTGAAGCTTGGGGTGTTACATTATTACCTCCTTCAAATAATTTCATCCTCAAAATTTCTAGAATGCTACTACATAAAAATATTCATGTGGTTCTTTATCATAAGTTCCTCAGGTTCACACATTGCCTCTTCCATCTTATGGTTTCTCCATAGAACTTTTACCAAACGAGTCGTCTGGTTTCTCAACACTTGTTCCCTAGTATCAAGAATCCTGATAGGATCCTCACAATAAGATATATCGGGTTCCAATTCTATTTCTTTATAGGTGAGTACATTCTTTGGGTCAGGCATGTATTTTCTCAACATTAATACGTGGAACACATCATGAACTTTAGAGAGACTTTGAGGCATTGCTAAACGGTAAGCTACAACTCCAATTAGTTCTAGAATTTCGAAATTTTTGATGTACCTAAGACTTAATTTACCCTTATTACCAAATTGTATAACACCCTTCCATAGGTAAACCTTCAAGAAAACATGATCTCCTACTTGAAATTCCAAATCCTTCCTTCAATTATCGGCATAGATATTTTTCCTACTTTGAGCTGCTTTGATGTGGGTTTGGATAATATTCACCTTTTCCATTATTTCCTCAACAATTTCTGGGCCTACGAGTTTTCTTTCACCAACATCATCCTAATAAGTTGTTGTGTGACATTTATTTCCATATAACGCTTCATATGGTGCCATATGAATACTTTAATGGAAGCTATTGTTATAGGAAAATTCTAACAAAGGTGAATATTGATCCCACATACCTTGAAAGTCATGTGAGAAAGTTCTAAAAATGGATTTTATGGTTTGAATAGTCTGTTCTGATTGTCCATCAGTTTAAGGGTGGTAAGCAGTGCTCAAATGAAGTTCATTATCTAGGGTCTTCTGAAGACTTTTCCAGAATATTGATGTAAAACAGGGATCACTATTAGAAACAATTGATAGGGGTACTCCATGAAGTCTTACAACTTCATTAATATATAGTCTTTCTAAATGTTCAAGTGTTAAATCTTCTCTTATAGAAAGAAAATGTGTTGAATTGGTAAGACGATCAACAATGACCCATATTGCATCATTCCTTCTTGGAGTCTTTGGTAGCCCCATGACAAAGTCCATTGTAATATCATCCTTTTTTCACTCAGGCATGGGAAGAGGTTGCTTGAATCCTCTAGGATGTTGTCTTCTAGCCTTCACCTATTGACAAACCATACATCTTGATACATAATCAGCAATCTCCCTCTTCATGTTATCCCACTAAAAATTTTCCTTCAAACATCTATACATCTTAGTTCTACCAGGGTGTATAGAGAAATTTTAGCTATGAGCATCATCAAACAATTCCCTTTTTAGATCAAGTATATCGGGAACACAAAGTCACTTCCCAAATTTCAAAATTCCATCTTCATATATGAATTATATCAATCTCCCATCATTTACAGCTTTAATTTTTTTTTTGAAACTCCTCATCATCAGTTTGAGAACTTTCTATCCTTTTTTAGTAAAGATGGTTTGTAAACTATTTGAAAAAGTATTGATGTTTCACCTTCCATGATTATTCCCATATCCATCTTTACTAGATCCATGAACATAGGATCCCTTTCAACTCTCATCTTGTTCAAAACTCCATGATCCTTTCTGGTCAAAGAATCTTCCACCTTATTTGCCTTCCCTAGGTGGTAGTGTATAGTGAAATCATAATCTTTGAGTAGTTAAATCCATCACCTTAGCCTCATGTTGAGTTATTTATGTGAGAAAATATAATTCAAACTCTTGTTATTGGTATATATCTCACATTTTTCACCATAGAGATAGTGTCTCCATATCTTCAAAGCAAATATTACAGCTTCTAACTCAAGATCATGAGTGGGATAGTTTTTTTCATGAATTTTTAGTCGTCATGATACATAGGAAATAAATCTATCATTCTGCATAAGGACACAACCAAGTCCTTTCTTTGAAGCATCATTATAAATAACAAACCCATAATTCCCTAATGGTAGAGTCAAGAAAGTAACATCGACTAATCTTTTCTTTAGTTCTTCAAAAAATTCTTCACACTCTTTTGTCCAAACAAATTTAACCCCTTTACGTGTGAGATTTGTTAATGGGTTAGCCAATCTGGCAAAATTCTGGATGAAATACCAATAATAACCTGCTAAACCAATAAAACTGTGTACCTTAGTTATACTCTTCGGTGCTGGTCATTATTGTATTTCCCTTGTCTTATAGGGATCAACAGAGATTCTATCCTTAGAGGCAATATGGCCAAGAAAATAAATCCCCTAAATCCATAATTCACACTTTATAAACTTATCATATAATTCATTTCTTCTAAGAGTCTTTAGAATAGTGCATAATTGATTTTCAAGATCTTCATAGATTTTGGAGTAAACCAAGATATTATCAATAAATACCACTACAAAGTCATCAAGATATTTCTTGAAAACTCTATTCATTATATTCATTAAGATAAAGGGTGAATTATTCAGTCCAAAAGGCATTAATATAAACTCGTAATGCCCATACCTGGTACGAAATGTTGTCTTTGGAATGTCTTCATTCTTCACACACAACTGATGATATCCAGATCGAAGGTCAATCTTTGAAAAATATTAGGCTACATGAATTTGATCAAATAAATCATAAATGAAATGTAGGTGATACTTTTTCTTTATTTTTATAGCATTGATCTCCCTATAGTCAATGAAAAACCTCATAAATCCATATTTCTTCTAAACAAAAAGAACAGGGGCTCCCCATGGAGAAACACTATGGTGAATAAATCCTTTATTACTCATTTCCTCTAGTTGTTTCTTTAGTTCCACTAATTCCACAGTGGGCATTCTATAAGGGGTATTCGATATAGGCCATGAACCTGGAATTAAATCAATAGAAAACTTAATTTCTCATTCTGGAGGATGTCTATGTAAATCCTCTAGAAACACATCAACATATTCTTGAATAATAGGTACATACTATATTTGAACATTCCTTTACTCACCCATAGTTATTTCACTATCTTCCTCCATAATAATTGAATTTAGTAGAGCTACTAGGAGTGAATCTAGATGATAATCATATGGTGATGTTTCTTCTCTAAAGATAAGGTATTCCTTATCATCATCAAAAATTGTAACCTCCTTATTACAATAAATTTCCACATCATGGTCTGAAAGTCAATCCATACCAAGGATTATATCAAATTCAGTCATGGTTATGATGATGAGATCAGTATATAAATCACATTAATATTCCCTAGTGGGAACTGATTCACAAAACTTTGTTGCAATGATACTTCCTTTGGGAGTTTTGACTGAAAACTCCCTTGTTAAATCAAATTGGAAATATCTAATTTTCTTAGCAAACTGGGAAGATATGAAACAATTATATGATCCAGAATCAAATAAAACATTAGATAAATTTGAGTAAACCATTAAATTACATGCCACTATGTCATTCGAAGCTTCAACCTCAGCAGTAGTGATCTCATAATCTTGTTCTTTCTCCCTTGTCCTTTTCTAAGGTAAGTTTCCTTGGTGCTTAGAAAATTCATTTTCCTAATTCCCCATTTATCTACCATTGTAGAATTCAACATTGATAGCCTCTTTATTTCCCTTGTAATCACAATCTTGGTGGCCTTTTCTCCACACTTCTAACAGAATTCCATTCCCTTCAGTCAAGTACTGGGGTGTTTCTTCCCACATTTACTAAAGGATGGAAATTCAAAATTTCCCTTCTTCCTCTTATTTCCATTTTTAGAGTGTTCAACAGATCTCTTCTTTTCTTACTTTTCCTTAAAGTTGTAAGACTTATAGAATTTCTTTTTTTTCTTAATATCACATGATACAATATCTTTGTATGATGAAAAGGATTGTGAGACTAATGATCGATGGATAAATGGTTTTAACCCATCAAAGAATCGATCAATATTAATACTTGGGTTATGTATATAATCTTTTGCATGCCTTGCTAACCTTGTAAAGTTAGACTCATACTTTGTGACATTCTCATCCTCCTTTTACCTCAGACTCAGAAGTTGTCTTTCCATATCCACTCGATGGTCACAAGGAAAGTATTTTTCTAATAAAATCTCTTTACACTTAATCCATTCCATATTTGATACTTTTTCATCCTCCTTTGTGTTTTTAATTAATGACCACCATTGATCTGTATCTCCTATGAGGTGATAAACTTCCATGAAAACTTTTTCCCTTTCGCTACTCCCCAAAGCATGAAATATTTTCTCTAAGGAACTTATCCATTACTCAAATACAAATGGATTTGTAGTCCCATTGAATTTTTGTGGTTGTTTAATCATGAAACAGTCAAACATTGATCCTCCACATTATGGATCAGTGTGCTCCATATAGGTAAGGTTATTATTCATAACCTCAGTGAGTTGTCCCAGTATGGTTATAAGCTATTCATCACTAATTTCATCACCATCTCCACTATAATTATTTTGAATAGGAGGTAAATCCCTACATGGATTATGTGTGTTGATACGGTTTCCATTCTTTCCACTAGGTTCCATTTCTAAACAATGGAATACACTAGATTAGTTTATGAATGACAATACATAATTCCAAACTAGTAAAATACCTAACATAAATTGAACAGTTTATGCATATAATCCATAATTATAAAAAAAAATGTTTTCTTTGAGAAATTATTTACTTATAAATCTTTCATAATGGTTTATAAAGAAAATTTGAATTATCCTAAGCATATCTCCCGAGAGTTTCATAACTAAGAGTGCAGTAAGGACCATTGTCGTGTACCAAGATACCGAAGGTCAAGCCCGAAACTCCTTGTCGGAGTTTTCACTCCTATGTACATATGTGCCAGAGATGCCTCTAATTTCTCATATCCATACAGGTATGTATTTCTTGTAAAATACACAACATCTCTATATTACCAAAATTCTAGGAATTTCTTATATACTAATCCTCAAAGTCTATCTTAGGGTAATGTTCTCTAATAATAGTTTTTCTAAACATAGTTTCTAATGTTTGTACTAAACTTCCTCTGATACCAATTATAACGCCCTGACCCTAGTTACCCAGAGTTGGTGAATTATTATATAACATTGGCATGATCACAAGAGATCAAGTCTCAAAAGACCGATTAGTTTAGTAGCCTTGGAAGTATTGGATACATACATAAGTTTTACATTACAATATGAAATAAAAAACATAATTGTATATCCTTTGAACACACTCAATATCCTTTAGACTATCCCTAAAGGTTAATCATAATATACTTCTTCACATCCTGGGAAAAACAAAACATATAAAGGGGTGAGCTCAGATGATCAGTAAGGATAACAATATAGCTAAAACTATCATAAATAAGCATAAAAATTTAAGGTGATGTATAAGACTAAAAAACAATCCTTTTAAACATAAACTTCAGCATAATATGGAAAATATAAATCAAATAATTCCATTTACTTATTCACATGGATATTCTACTAGTCGAATAATCACATATAATATCAATAGCCAATTTCATAATGATGGAATGCATAATTCCAGACATCATAATCACATAGTCAAGGCCTCGTTCCAAGACTACAAATAAGATTTTGTCAAGGTCTTGTGCTAAGACACAAGTTTGTCTCATGAGACCTACTGATGCATTGAGGAGCTATAGTGGGCTCCACCCATCACTTTCTAAGTCCAATGCATTCCTCATATGAAAAATTTGAAACATAACATAAACATTCGTATTAAAACTAGAATACAAAATGTTAATACTTTAACCATAAAACATGAATTTTATAAAAATAACAAATCCATAGTCAAACATATCGCAAAACCTTCAATTCAATATGAAATATTATATCATAATAAATCAACTTCAAACAAGTGTAAAATCTATCAAAGTATGTTTACATAGATAAAATCAAAACTATTTGAGAGAAATATCTCTTTCTATTTTGAAATAATTTAAAAGTCACATAATTATAAAAGAAAACATTTATTTTGAAAATATTCTTATAATATTGTAAGGGAATATTTTAAGGTGTTATAATGGTGGAAAATAGTTGCGTCCTCCGTATAAGTTAAAAAAACATTCTTACCTTAATTTGTCGAAAAGGTCATAAAGTACCTTGTTTGGAAAATGACGGAAAGATTAATTTCAAAACATTTTATAAAAAGTAAAACAAGGGTATAAATTAATTTAACCCATATTCTAGTAAATAGTAAAAATGTTTTGAAATACATTTTTAAGAAACATGGATGTGGATGATAAAGAGTCCAACTAGATACTTACGTATAAACAACCTCGGATAATAAAGAGATCGTAAAATTAACCCTTACCTTGTACTTTTTATTGGTCGAGGGTAATTTATCCAACTTTATAATAGTTAAATCATTGTTATTAAATTATAAAATAACCGTATATATAAATATGATATTATATATGATCCTATAATATTGTTTTGTTAATAATATTTTAGTAGTATCATTGTTTCGGGTGTTAACTGATTTGTTTTCCTTTATATGTTTTGCTATGTAAGTCATGTTTATTATGGATAGGATGTATTTGATTCATATCCAGAATTATACTAAGTTCTTAAATCTTATTTTTATTCATAAAATGAAAATTATTCTTGAATGGTTACGATGGGGAATGAATCTCATCGTGTTCATGGAGACGTACGTACGCAAGAGCGACAATACCATTCTATTGATGGTGAAATTGTATTTAATTGGATGGTATATCATATATACAGAATAATTAACATATTATATTTATTATTTACATCAATTATACTCATTATTATACCCATAAAAATAATTAAGTGTTCAATAACAAACTACACCACGATGTGGAGACGGTAAGTCGTACGTACGCACGTATGGTGAATTTTTCATTCATAGGATGGATAGAATAATGAATATGGTTGTACCATATTTATAATAACATCATAGTATTTATAATTTAATTGATTTATTATTTTGGTATGGAAACAATAAATAAATAGTAAGTGGAAGAAGAAAAGAACTTTGAAAGAAGTGATGAAGTTATTACCTCTTCTTCAGGTGCTTCCTTTTGATTTGATCAAAATGGATCCTTAGATTGGATTTATGATCAAAGTAAGGCCTATAGGTTTAATTTATGGTAGTTGTAAGGATATTTAAGCAGGTTTTGGCCAAGAAAAATGGCTTTGGAGGTGTGATTTTGAGAGAATGGGAAGTGCCCTTTTATAAGAGAGGTGAGGGTCACTTTAGGAAATGCTTGAAATATTAATTTATTATACAATCATTTTCGGTTTATAATGGATCCAAATGGATTTATTTATAGTATAAGGTGATTTTTGGTCGAACACCTCTCAAAAAATATTTTTTATACAAGTTTAGGTCACCATATTAACCTTATCTTTTAGATTTAACTCTTAGTTAAATAGTTTAACTTTTACCGTGTATTCTTGTATTATTATAATAAATGGTTACTAAAATTACTATAAAAAGCCAATATAACCACAATTGGTTTATTAATGACATATATATCATTATATAAGTCCTTTTTTGGAACCTTATATTTTTATTAATATTATTTCATTTAATAAAATAGTATTTATTTTAAAAACTAATTTATGTCAATTTTGAAACTATTTAGTATTTGGTTTTTTTGAAAGTAATAAAAACTTAATCACTTCAAAAAAAATTATTTAATAAACCCTAAAATGTAATATTAACCTATAAAATTTGTGTAATGCATCACAAGTCTCAATTTACATTTATTTCTATATTTATAATATCAATTATTCTAATCTTTCATTAATAAGGTAATTACTACATCATCATTGTGTCATAAATAAATTTAATTATTTAATATATAAAAATTATAAATAAAATACCATTATGTAGGAAATCATTTTATCTTTCTAATGAATATTTATAGTTGAATTTATCTTATGTATAACCCTATATTAAAAATATTTTCGTTATTAAAATATGAATTTAACACTTTTAACTCTTCTTTAAATAAAATATAATCAATGTCATAATCTAATCCAAGTGGATCAAAAGGATCATATTTTATTCCTAAGTATGATTTTGGTCAAAAAACACTTACCCAATAGAATTAGGATATGTTTTATGGTAATTATAATATTATTTTTACCTTTAATTTCCCTATTTACTTTTAACCATGGTAAATAAAATTCAAAAGTTACTATTCACCAAAAATTATTTTTATCCTATTGAACCAAATTTTACTTACCAATTTAAAACATTTATCTAAGATCTTTTAAATTCAATTCACAGAAGCGGTAAAATTATGTTTTATGCAAATTTGAAAATGTGCCTAGAAGGTGGGTAAAAGACGTTAAAATGTTCGATAAAATTTTATACATCTAATTTTATTATAAAATGAATCCAATGAATTGAATTTAACTTATATAGGTATTATTTATCTATTTTCACCTAAAATAGATTTAAATAAAATAAATAATTATTTTAATAAAAAGTAGGTTTTAAACAATAACGCAGTGTTTTTCAATATTCATCAAAAATTGAAAGTTTTCAGAAACATACCAAAAATTCACCCTAAGATAATTTAAATATTTAAAATCCAAAAATGAAGTTCATTTTTTAAAATATAATTTATAAAATTTCAAAAATTGGGTATTACTATTCATAACGACTAGTGTGATTGGTTGTGGTGTGCTAGAACTCGAAGTTGCGTACAGCGCAAGCTATTGTATTATTCAAAGAGAAGAGTACTGTGGAAGCTTGGGGTGTTACATTGTGGTTCTTATTTCAAATTATATAAGTAATTATTTAATCTACACACTTTGGTTTCATTATTTCTAATCAAGTGACCCACTGGTTATTCAATATAAACCTCCTCTTGAATCGCACTATTAAAGAATAATTTCTTTACATCCATTTAATGTATCTTGAAACCAATTCAAATTTTAATTTCCAAAAAGAGCTCTATTGACCCAAGTTTAGCTATTGGTGAAATTTTTCCTTCAACTTCAACCCATTCAATCTATGCATAGCCTTTACAAACTATGCATTCCTTATTTCAGATCACATCTCCATGCTTATCCAATTTATTTTTGAAGATCCACTTCATTCTGATTACATTGTGATGTTTGGGATTACTTACCAATTCCCAATATTATTTTTTATAAATTTGATAAAAATATTAATTCATGTATCAAACCTAAGATTCAAACTTTTCTACTTCTTAAAATGATTATGGTTCCACCATCGATAGAAGAGTGGCATGATTGACATTCCTTATTCTCTATGACTGTGTAAGAGTAGTTCAGTCCCTGATAATATTAAATGGGTAAACTTTTGTTCACCTATTTTTCCTTTTGGGTGTATAATGAATTTTATAATCAATTCCATCCTCTTCCGATTCAACCTCAGGTTCTTTATCATTTTGGGAGATTTTTTGAGACTCTAGGATTTGTGTCAACTTCATTCTCTTTATAATCTATGTCATCAAAATTGATCTCCTTGGATCCTTCATTATATTCATCAATGAATTTGATATCATTAACCTCCATGATTTTATTTATCCTCTTATTGAATAATTTTTAGGCCTTACTCTTTTTTGAGTATCCTAGAAACACTCTATCATGATTTGTATCACCATACATTCCCCAATTTCCTTCTTTATTTCAAATGCACCACTTTCTTTTGAAGACCTGAAAATGTTTTAGTGTGTTATTCATTTCATTTTATATTGTATACATTGTCATTTATTCCCATGGAATATGAACTACTTTTTTTTATATGAAAACTTTCACCATGTCCTTTCGATAGTGATGAGAGACTCCACTTTCAATGAGAATTTTCTTGGCCATATTATTCACTTTTTGATTCCTATTTTCAATAACTCCATTATATTGTAGGGTTATTATAGAGGAAACCTCATGTTCTATTCCATATCATTCAAGAAAGTTTTTGAATTCAATATATGTGTATTTTTTCCTATTATATGATCATAATATCTTGATGGTGTGGTTGGTTTCATTTTCCACTCTTCTTAGATATCTCTTCTTGCACCCCATTAATTCTCTCTTGCTTTTCATAAACATGGAACATTCTATTCTATTGTATGAATCAATGAAAATAATGAAATATCTCTCTCCATGTGTTCTAGATATATTCATTGTGTAATAAACATATATTTTCACTAGATCAAGCTAATTTTATGCCCTCTTATTCTTCAGTCAATAAGGATTTTGGACTATCTTTCCATGAACACATGCATCACATGTATTTTCACAATTTCTATTCAAGATTGGGATGTTAATTCTAGATTTAATTTTTGATAATTTATCTATTATCTGTTAGTAGATATATCCAATCCTCTAATGCCATGGATTATTAAATTCATCCACTATAAGGATAAATGTTTTTTCACGACTATCTACTTAGTACAGATTACCATTCATTCTTCTCCCTTTCATAATAGAGTTCATGGTTTTTCCTTTGATCAAGAAACCCTTTTTTTAATGTAAATCCAAATACATAATCACAAATTTGGTTTATTCTCAATAAGTTTTTCCACAATATACCCACAAAAAAACTTCATACTTATTTATCTCATCACTTTAAAATAAATTATTTTCACTTCCTTGAATTTTTAAAGCACTGTCATTGCCAAAATTCATTGTCATGTCCCTTTAAACTTTTCATTAGAATCAAATTTTTAGTTCTGTGGGATGATAAACCACTACCAAGTATCTATATTTTTTTATTATTTATATATTTAAGAGTGATTTCAATGACATTTTACACCTCACTTTTCTTATTTTCCTTCCATGATATACCTAGTTGATTTGAGACATAAAAATCCACTCTTTATTCTCATCAACACAAGTATTATAATTATAATCATCTTATTATTCTGATAGGTATAATCTTAAAGAAATATCTTTTAAATATATAACATTTTTATTCCTCTAATTCCTATGGTGGTAACCACCACTTATTCTATGCTTAAAATCATCAGCTTTATGCCTAAAATTTGAATAGTGAAAACACTATAAATAGAAATAATTTATTCTATATAATGAATTATATGGCCTACTTCTTATTTTATAACCTCCAATTGTTTCCATATTCAGATAGCTCCTTTCCTCTTCACAGTAGGACATGGTATAGGAAAGAAATCCACATAATTGACATTTAATATGAGGAAATTCCTTCTCTCCTTCATTCCTCCACATGTTCACAACCTTTATAAAACTTCATGGATGTATTTGGTTAACCCTCAAGGATTTATGATTATTTTAATCTCTGTTATTTCCTATGATAAGAGATGTCTTTGTCTAATAAACTGGTTTTTTTAATTTGTCAATAGTAGTGTCAACCTTCTTCTTCCCTTTGATTTGATTTTTTGTTATTATTGTTTTTTATTTTTTAGTATCACAAATGATTCCTCTTTTACTCAAAAACATGGTTCTTGTTCATTAAGAATTTTATTGACATATTTTGAGCCTCTATTGACTCTTTATATTAGTTATCCATATATGAACCACACAAAGGGTAGATCATTATTTGGACCACTTGATTTAATTTTTTATTCAAATTTTTTTCTTAGGGGAAAAACCACATTGTACAATGATTCTACATTTTTTTTTATCTTTTACACATACATTAAGTTCAGTGATCACCTTAATTTTTTATTTAATATTTAGATTGAAATTCACAACTTCTAAATTCTCCTGATTAAAAAATTGATTATATAAATATTTTTCTATCTGTTCAAACTCTACTTCGATTTGATCTACATATTAATAGGATTTATTCAACATACTATTAATCTTTGAATTATTATTTCTTTGGAGATTGAGTTATTTGAGAGATCCCTTAAGTTCTGCATTAAGATCAACTACACCTTTTGGTTGATTGTAATCATCCTTTTTAGGTACTTCCTTTTCAAATATAGTTATCATGAAGTATTTAATATCAGACTAAAACTCTATTTCCACTTCCTCTAGGTAGTATCCTACATAATCTTCCTATTTTCTAGTACAGATCTTCCTCTAAAATTTCTTTCTTGAAGAGTTTCCTAGTTTTTAGTCACCTTTAAAAGGGAACCACCTACGAGGCTTCAGTATGATATCCGCTTCACATTATTCATCATAAATTTTTCTTGGAAACTTAACTATAATGTGTCTAACTTTACCTTATAAAAAGAAAGTGAAGGGTATCTTTCCTTGAATCCTTCCTTTTACACTCTTGAATTTTATGGCCACAAGAGACAAAAATTCATTATCTACATATTCTTCATCTTCACCACCTTTAGAATTGTCAATTATTTTCATTAATTTAAAATTCATATCTATATTTTAATGACTATATGTTCCTTTCATATTTACTAAAATTTCATAAAACATCATATTACTTAGAATATAATTAAGATATAACTTAGAAAAAACCTTTTCTTTGAGAGTTAACACTTTTGGATTATATAGAGGTGGTATCCCCCACAAAATTTTCTTAGAAATATTGATATCCTTAATTTATTCACCAAGCTTTAAAATTTCTCTAACAACTTCAGTGATTAGATTAAAGAAACTATCAACATTTTAATCATGATACATTTTTAAATCATCAAACTTATTGTGAAGAACTTATAGCCTAACTTCCTTAACTTTTCTATAATATTCATAAATGGTGGAACATTTGTCCCACGTTGCCTTGGCACTAGTGTATCTCATCACCTTCATGTATATCTAATCTGGCATGGCTCTAGTTATAGAATTTTTTCTTTTTCATCGTCATAAATTATTTTCATATCATATTTTATTATAGACTACCTTGTCACAAAAATGACATTAATCTTATGAATGGTGGAATATATAAATTCCATTATAAGGGATCGAGTATATGAAATCATATTATTCTTCCAAATCTGATAGGTGTTCCCATAAAAGAGTATAACTCCATTAACATCCCCTAAATTATCCATACCAAGCATCAAATAACAGATTAAGTGCATGTAGCCTCAGTTTTGATACCACATATTATACCCCAAGTGTAAAGACCCGTAAATTTCAAGAAAAATTTTTTTTTTCTTAATTTTATTTGGAATTTTACAAGAACGCAGTTTCTAACGGCACCTGATTCCGAGGCCCGGTGTGCCCGGAATCAATTTCTGAAGTTTGGCTCAGGTACGTTCAATGAACGAACGAGTGGGTTTTTTTAACTTTTGAACTGGTGCTCGGAATCGAATTCCAAGGGCACCGATGGAATCGCAGCGCCAGTATTTTCTTAGAAACGGCTCTTCCGGAGTTGCGTTTGCTCGGGTGTGATTTTTAATTTTTTTGGGCTTTAAGTTAAGAAATAAAATAATGGGGTACGACAAACTTTATTTTATTTAACTTAAAGCTGCTTAAGCTGAGTTAAAGTGGATAGGGTGAAATTCAAAATATCCTACCCTCTTGGTAGGATATTTGTGAGGTGGGGTCGGCACGAGCCCCACCGTTTCTTTTCCGCTAAGTAACGCACCCGCGAAAACCCTTTTTAAATGAAAGTCAACTGACATGTTTTCTAAATTCTTAACGCCCCTATTAATTGGGTGGTTTATTCATTGAAATTAATTCTATGAATTAATTTTGTTCGTTTCTTAACACGTTTTAAATTTTTTGGCATGTTAATAAAATAAGACCAACACACCTTCTTCTTGGATGTTGTGTTAAACCTTTGGAGAATCTCTAAAGATCTTCATCCTCCTTCGCAAAGAATGCGAAGAACGTCGGCCTTCGACGAAAGGTAACGAAGAACGTCAAACCCTTGGGGATCAATGATGCGACATCGTGTACCGCGATGCTGACGATTCTTCTCCCGCGACGTTCTTCTACGACGTTCCTTCTTCCGCGACAAATCTTCGATCATCCGTTGAGGTAAGATATTGAGGATCTTTTTTAATTTACTTTGTGGATTTTTATCCTTAACATGGATTTAATTCTTGAAATTAAATCCATGTGTTTTCTTTAACCTTCGGAGATCGTCGACGCGACGCCCTTCCGCGATGACGCGACGCCCTTTCACGACGGTCAATTCCGCGAAGAACGCACATTCGACGACTATGACGAGGTAGGGGTTTTATTTGAGGATAACTTTTATTCCCATGGTTGTTTCTTCTAAAACAAAGAACCGGATCAAAGTTCAATTTTAATTCATTAAAATTGTGCCTTGTTGTGTTCTTCATGTGTTGATTGTCATTCCCGATTGTTATCACCTAACGCGGAGGGTGCGGGCCAATCAAACACGACCCGACAACCCTCCGCAGTTTTTCGTTGTTGCAAGGATTGGCGGAAGACGACAAAACGAGCCGTAGAGATGATTTGTTGATTTCGCAGTGAAGAACGGAACCCGGGATGAGCTACGGCGCCGAAGGAAATGAAATCGGACCACCGGAGCAACTCTGGTGGCCCACGGACTCCACCGGCAGCGCGGGTCGCCGGCGCGGCGGTGCCCCGGCTTGCCGCCGAATGGAGCTGTCGCGGCTAAAGTCGCGGCGGCGTGGTGCGGTTCCGCGGCCGCGCGGAACCGAAGACAGGACGCGGCCTTTCCGCGTCCGTTGGCGAGAGGCGTCCCCAGCCGGGGCCGCGGATCCATCACGCGGGGGCAGCGCGCCCCCGCCCCCGGATTTCCCTCACTCGGCCAAGCCGAGTCGAGCCGAGCCGGCCCGCCGGTCCGGGTCGCGCCCAACCGGGTCGGACCTGGACCCGGTTCGGGCCGACCCAGGGGGGTTGTGTCGGGTCGGCCCGGGCCCAGACCCCCCGTTTCCGGACCTTTTCAGTCTTTTTCTCATAACTTGAGCTACGCGCCGTCAGCGGTGATGCGATCCTTGGATCGAGAGGGTCGTTCCAGTATATTGCACTCAAGGTTTTAGAATACTTTGGGTTTGGCCAGGTTGGTTCGTACACGAAACCAACCGGGCCCTCGGATCAGAAACGCTTATATCTTGCGCTTTAGACGTACGATTGACGTGTCGTCGACTTTGTTGAATTCATCTAAGTGAGATGGATCTTTTGGCATACTCTGCCCGAGGTTTGGACGCTGGTGGAGTACGGTCGGGTTGGTTTTGCCTTAAAAACCAACCGGGCCCCTGGGACGAAAAAGCCAATAACTCTTAGACCGGGCGTCCGATTGACCCGTCGTCTGCGACGTTGAGTTCCCGTTGACGATACGGAACTTTTGGATACATCAACTCTGGACTATGTGTCAGTTGATGTATCAAACTCTCGGCTCGTGGAGCGGACCCTCCCGAACGAGCTTGCTGTGTGCGGGAACCCTAGAGCTGGTTGTGACTGCTACTGTGATGACGACGACTGTGCAGAGATCCTCAGTGGATTCGACGGCGACGACTACAGCACTCAGCGATCCTTTGTGGGTCAGTGCTACAGATCCTGTGTGGGTCCGATCATGTGTGGGTCAGCGCTCAGCGGTCCTGTGTGGGCCAGCGCCTACAGATCCTGTGTGGGTCTGATCCTGTGTGGGTCTTTGCGGGGGTTAGTTACCTATCGATCATGTGTGGGTTAGATCCTTTGTGGGTCATTGCGGGGGTTAGTTACCTATTGATCCTTTGTGGGTCAGATCCTTTGTGGGTCATTGCGGGGGTTAGTACCTATCGATCCTTTGTGGGTCCGACGGCTTAGATGAATCAGTGGAAATACCTGATCATCTCTATCGTCATACAAAAAGTATACATGTGTGAGCTGAATCTTGTTTTACTTTCCTTTGTGGATTGTGTTATGATATCCTGTGTGGATTTATGTTTTTCTTTCCTGTGTGGACTGGGTTGTACTTGAGCTCGGATGTTGGAGCCGAGCGAGAATTTATGACTTAGGTATATGTATGGGCATATACCTAAGTCGTGTCGGATGTTACTTCGTGATTGTATCTTTCCTTTGTGGTTTATCCTTTGTGGATTCTAGGAGACCTTCGAGGGTCTCAGGGTCCCTACTGAGTAGCTTATACTCACCCCTACACGGGCTATGACCGCACTACGTTGTGTTGGTTGCAGACGACGGACAGCGCTGATCGTGGTGGAGGCTTGCGGAGCAGGATGGTACCTGGAGGTGGACCACTGGGTGGGACGTACTCGGAGCGGTCGGCTGGACCCGAGGAGCAGTGGAGGCTATCTGTACCCACCCTTCAGGTGGGACTTCCAGTGGATGGCTCGACGTTGCGGCTTTACTTTTTAGTTTTTTTTTTCCCTTTCGAGTTGTACTTTACTTTCAGTTTGGGTTTGTATTCTGGCCCACTTACTTTCCGCACTTACTGTTGTATCAGTTTTTACTTAGTGTTTACTTCTTCCTGCTTACTCTGTGGTGTTTCTTGGTTACTTTACAAAGGAAATGCCTTCCCTTTTTCTGGGATTTACGCCTTGGTGCTAGTCACCAGCCCCTGGCCTATGGAAGGCGGGCTTGGGGTAGTCACGGCACTGGCCCCGAGGACGGGTCGTGACAAATTGGTAACAGAGGAGTTCGGTTCTACCGCAGACTCTGATCTTTCTTCTATGTGAAGCAATAATGTTTAGCGTATTGGATGTGGTTATCAGTCCAAGGAGTCAAGTGTTGGTGCGGCGCCCGACGTATCCGTACACCAGGACCCTGACTTCTGATTTCCGACTTAATGCACGAAAACATTGATTGCATGTGTGTTCCAAGTTTTCTTTGTGATTAATTTGTATCAGCTCACCAGGTATACTGTTCTGACCTTGGCGCACCTATTTCTTTTTCAGGATGGCCCCATGATGGAAGACAGCTAGGGTTCCGAGAGTTGAGCGTGACGACAGCCCGTCGAGCGACGAGGTCTCGGTATAGGGCCCTTTGACAGCTGAGGCACCGGTGGTACCTTTACCCGTCGAGCAACCGATGCTTCCAGCCCCATCTGCTGACGATGCATGTCACCTTAGTGCACTGCATGAGTTTCAACGCCAGTGATCGCTCAGGTTCCGTGGGGAGATGGACCCCCAGGCAGCCGAGGACTGGCTGGAGGCAGTTGTACGAGTTTTCAGGCTAGTGAGGACACTAGTAGACCTCATGGTGATCCTCGCAGCGAGCCTACTGCACGCAGTAGCGGGCCGATGGTGGAGCTTGATGCCCCAGGTGCACGATGAGGCATCTATCCTCTGAACATAATTTGAGGGCATCTTCCGCTTAGAGTTCGTCCCGGACACCCTCCGTGTGGTGCGCATCCAGGAGCTTCTTCAGCTTCAACAGGGCAGCTTGACGGTCGCCCAGTACTCGGCGAGATTTACCGATCTCTTGCGCTACTCGACCGACATGGTACAGGACCCATTCTTCCGGGCCCGGACCTTTGAGCATGGATTGAGACATGAGATCAGGGCATCACTGATCTCCCTCAGCATTCTGACTCAAGCAGGAGTACTGGAGCGAGCCCTTTTGATCAAGAGCTTTCTTGCTGAGACTTCTCCAGTGGCGAGACCTACCGCGGGGCGGCACGTAGCAGAGTCTTCCGCAGCAGGCAGTCGATGGATGACTCAGGGGTCCAGACAGACCAGACCCTCACGTAGACGGCCTCAAGACACTAGCTCAGCAGTGCAGGGCACACAGCGCGGAGCCAGTCTTTCGAGAGGCAGGCAGTGCTACACATGCGGCGGACAAGGTCACATGGCTCGTGACTACCCGACCCACCGTGTCGAGGAGCAGCAGATGGTTGAGGGGCCACCCAGGCAGAGGCAGAGGGTTGACTGTGGTGGTCCGCATGGAGGAGGCGGACGAGGCAGAGGAGCTGGCTGAGTAGAAGGTGGTGGGCGACGCTTTGAGGCTCTACCACCACCACCACCAGGAGATCCACCCCGACCATAGGGATCCGGTGGGCAGAGACAGGCACAGCTCCAGGCAGTGGAGGCCTATGACCACGGTGCTCCCGTGATGATTCGAGGTACGATCTGTGTCTATTCCACCCTTGCTGCAGTTCTTATAGACACAGGAGCGAGTCACTCTTTCATAGCCCCTGCCCTTGTTCGGATCTAGGAGATTCCGACAGAGCCGTTGGCTCGATCCTTACGACTAGAGACTTCTACGGGAGCAGACTCGACAATTAAGCACTGGTGCCGGCAGTGTGAGCTTACTCTAGGAGGCGAGAGATTTGGCTGGGATCTTCTTGTAGCAGCGTCGAGGCCTTACGATGTCATCTTGGGCATGGATTGGTTATCTGTAGTCCATGCACAGATTGACTGTATTAGGCACAAGGTGCGATCTGTACGCACCGACGGGAGCAGATTCACCTTCACCGGCGAGAAGGGATCCTTTGCAGCACAGGATGGACTTCTGCAGAGGAGAGGACAGCCCATCACTCATCAGTTGGATAGCCTCATCCTAGGAGCAGTTGACATGCGGAGTCCTAGTTTTCCTACAGTGGTGGATCAGTATGCAGACGTTTTTTCCGACGACATTCCAGGGCTACCTCCTCGTAGAGAGGTAGAATTTTATATTAACCTGTACCCCAGAACAGCCCCGATATCGACTCCAGCATATCGGATGGCCCCCGCTGAGCTTCGAGAGCTACGGGTATAGTTGGAGGACTTGCAGGGCAAGGGATTCATCCGACCCAGTGTTTCACCCTGGGCTTCCCCGATATTGTTCTCCAAGAAGGCAGATGGGAGCTTGAGACTATGTGTCGACTATCATCGCCTAAACCAGGTAATAGTGAGGAACAAGTATCCGCTACCGAGGATTGATGACCTCTTCGATCAGCTCAAGGGAGCACGATGGTTCTCGAAGATAGACCTCAGGTGAGGCTATCATCAGCTCAGAGTTCGAGACGAGGACGTGCAGAAGATGGCCTTCAGGTGTTGGTATGGCCACTATGAGTTCTTGGTTATGCCATTCGGTGTAACCAATGCTCTAGCAGTGTTCATGGGCCTCATGAACAGGATCTTTCAGCCATACCTCGATCGATTTGTCGTAGTCTTCATCGACGATATTTTGATATACTCGACGACTGAGGAGGAGCACGCCTACCACTTACGGGTTGTACTAGACACACTTCGAGAGCACCAGATTTATGGAAAGCTGTCGAAGTGTCAGTTCTAGATACGTGAGGTCCACTTCTTGGGACACATCATCTCTGAGGTGGGAGTTGTAGTGGATCCTGCGAAGATCGAGGCAGTGCTATCTTGGGATCCACCCAAGAGCGTGACAGAGGTGCGGAGTTTCTTGGGACTAGCTGAATACTATCGGAGATTTGTGCCAGACTTCTCCAGAGTTGTGGCACCACTCTCAGCTTTGACAAAGAAGGGGAAACCCTTTGTGTGGTCAGACAGATGTTAGTAGAGCTTCCAGGAGCTGAGACAGAGATTGATCAGCGCACCTATGTTGAGGTTGCCTGAGGAGGGAGTAGGGTACGTAGTCTACTACAATGCATCAGGGACCAGACTCTGATGTGTCCTGATGCAGGAGTGGGCCGTGATCGCCTATGGATCATGTCATTTGAGGCCACATGAGCAGAACTACGCTACCCATGACATGGAGTTAGTAGCGGTGGTCTTTGCTCTGAAGACATGGCGACACTATTTGATGGGAGAGCGCTTTACAGTCTTTTCTGACCATCAGAGTCTCGGGTACATCTTCTCTCAAAAGGAACTAAACCTGAGACAGTGACGATGGCTCGAGTTCCTCCAGGATTATGACTTTGAGATATTCTATACTCCTGGGAAGGGGAACGTGGTAGCCGATGCTCTCAGCAGGAGGACGGGCATTCAGTTCCTTGAGGAGGCGACAGAGCAGCTAGCCGCTTTGCAGATATCCTTCGTGGATAGAGATGGAGCAGCCTTCCTTCAGTCAGTCACAGTCTCTCCTCCACTACTATAGAGAGTCAGAGAGGCACAGCGTGGGGACGCTGACTGTGAGACGCGGTGTGCACAGATATCCTCAAAACACGCACCTGATGGCTTCTCCTTTGGAGAAGAGCACAACATCCTTTTCAGAGGACGTAACTTAGTACCAGTCGATTTACGAGAGGAGGTGATGAGAGAGTTTTACACTTCTTCATTGGCAGTACATCCTAGAGTGACGAAGATGTACCAGGATCTCAGACGACAGCACTGGGGGCCGGGCATGAAGAAGGTTGTGGCAGAGTTCGTTTCACGATGCCTCACCTTTCAGCAGGTGAAGGCAGAGCATCAGGTACCAAGAGGCTTGGTACAGCCCTTGGAGGTCCTGGAATGGAAGTGGGATGGGATATCTATGGACTTCGTGACTGGACTTCCATGCACTTCTAGAGGTCACGACTCCATTTGGGTGATTGTCGACCGACTCACCAAGTCAGCTCACTTCTTACCCATTAGAGAGCAGGGCTCAGTGGAGAGCTTGGGGCGTCTCTACGTTCAGGAGATTGTATGGCTCCACGGTGTACCATCATATATCGTCTCCGATCGAGATGCTCGCTTTACTTCCCGGCTTTGGAAGGGGTTGCAGGAGGCGTTCGGGACGCAGCTACATCTGAGCACCACCTTTCACCCTCAGATAGATGGTCAGACGGAGAGGACCATTCAGACTCTTGAGGAAAAGCTCCGCGCATGTGTCCTCGACTTTAGTCATAGCTGGGAGGACCACCTACCCTTGGTGGAGTTTGAGTACAACAATAGTTACCACTCCACCATCGGGATGGCACCATACGAGGTGTTTTACGGCAGATCTCCTTTGTGCTAGACAGATCCTGGGGAGTCAGCACTTGTGGGACCAGAGATGGTCCAGGTCACGACAGAGAAGGTCCAGGTCATCCAGGAGCGGATGAGGACAGCTCAGAGCCGGTAAAAGTCTTATGCTGACAGGAGGCGGAGGCCACTAGAGTTCGAGGATGGCGACCACGTCTTCTTGTGTGTCTCACCTCGACGTGGATTAAGGAGATTTGGCTGAGGTGGCAAGTTGTCTCCAAGCTTCATCGGACCATTCCAGGTCCTCAGTAGGATTGGCAAGGTGGCTTATCGCCTGGCTCTACCACCTCAGTTGCACTGGGTGCACGATGTCTTCCACGTATCTCAGCTGAGGAGATATGTGCATGACCCGACGCATATCATTGACCATGGGGAGCTGGATGTTGATTATGGGGAGACTTTTGCGGAGGTCCTAATGGAGATCGAGGATCGACAGGAGTGGGTCCTACGTGGACGGTCGATTCCTCTAGTGCGCATCAGATGGCAGCACAAGAACCTCTAGGAGAGCACTTGGCAGTGGGAGGCTCAGATGCGTGCTCAGTACCCAAATTTGTTTCCCTAGATTATGATGTATATTTACGGGGACGTAAAGCCCTGAGGTGGGAGTGATGTAAAGACCCGTAAATTTCAAGGAAATTTTTTTTTCTTAATTTTTTTTGTAATTTTACAAGAATGCAGTTTCTGACGGCACCTGATTCTGTGGCCCGGTGTGCCTGGAATCATTTTCCGAAGTTTGGCTCGGGTACGTTCAGTGAATGAATGAGCATGTTTTTCTAACTTTTAAACCGGTGCTCAGAATCGAATTTCGAGGGCACCGATGGAATCGCTGCACCGGTATTTTCTTAGAAACTCCTCTTCCGGAGTTGCATTTTCTCGGGTGTGGTTTTTAATTTTTTGGAGCTTTAAGTTAAGAAATAAAATAATGGGGTACGACAAACTTTATTTTATTTCACTTAAAGCCGTTTTAAGCCACTTAAAGCTGCTTAAGCTGAGTTAAAGCGGATAGGGTGAAATTCAAAATATCCTACCCTCTTGGTAGGATATTTGTGAGGTGGGGCCCGCACGAGCCCCACCGTTTCTTTTCTGCTAAGTAACGCACCCACGAAAACCCTTTTTAAATGAAAGTCAAATAATGCATTTTCTAAATTCTTAATGCCCCTATTAATTGGGCGGTTTATTCGTTGAAATTAATTCTATGAATTAATTTTGTTCGTTTCTTAACACGTTTTCAATTTTTTGGCATGTTAATAAAATAAGACCAACACACCTTCTTCTTGGATGTTGTGTTAAACCTTTGTAGAATCTCTAAAGATCTTCATCCTCCTTTGTGAAGAACGCGAAGAACGCGAAGAACTCCAGCCTTTGACGAAAGGCGACGAAGAACGCCGAACCCTTGGAGATCGACGACGTGACACCGTGTACCGCGACCCCGATGATTCTTCTCCCGCGACGTTCTTCTGCGACGTTCCTTCTTCCGAGAAAAATCTTCGATCGTCTATTGAGGTAAGAGATTGTGGATCTTTTTTAATTTCCTTTGTGGATTTTTATCCTTAACATGGATTTAATTCATGAAATTAAATCGGTGTGTTTTCTTTAACCTTCATAGATCATCGACACGACACCCTTCCGCGACGACGCGACGCCCTTCTGCGATGGTCAATTCTGCGAAGAACGCACGTTCGACGACTACGACGAGGTAGGGGTTTTATTTGAGGATAACTTTTATTCCCATGGTTTTTTCTTATAAAACAAAGAACCAGATCAAAGTTCAATTTTAATTCATTAAAATTGTGTCTTGTTGTGTTCTTCATGTGTTGATTGTCATTCCTGATTGTTATCACCTAACGCGGAGGGTGCGGGCCAATCAAACACGGCCCGACAACCCTCCGCAGTTTTTCGTTGATGTGCAGATTGGCGGACGACGACAAAACGAGCCGCAGAGACGATTTGTTGATTCCGCAGTGAAGAACGGAACCCGGGATGAGCTACGGCGCAGAAGGAAATGAAATCGGACCACCGGAGCAACTCCGGTGGTCCGCGGACTCCACTGGCGGCGCGGGTCGCTGGCAGGGCGGTGCCGGAGGCCGGAGGCGGCGGCGCCCCGGCGCGCCGCCGGACAGAGCCGCCGCCGCTGAAGCCACGGCAGCGGGGTGCGGTTCCGTGGCCGCATGGAACTGAAGACAGGACACAGCCTTGCCGCGTCCGTTGGCGAGAGGTGGCCCCAACCGGGGCCGCGGATCCATCACGCATGGGCAGCGTGCCCCCACCCCTGGATTTCCCTCGCTCGGCCGCTCTGCCGAGATGAGCCGAGCCGCGCCGACCCGCCGGGCCGGGTCGCTGCCAACCGGGTCGGACCCGGGTCAGGTCGACCCACGGGGGGTTGGGTCGGGTCGGTCCGGGCCCAGACCCCCCTTTTCTGGACCTTTTCGGTCTTTTGCTCATAACTTGAGCTACGGGCCTCCGAACGACGCGCCATCAGCGGAGATGTGATCCTTGGATCGAAACGGTCGTTTTGGTATATTGCACCCAAGGTTTCGAATTACTTTGGGTTCGGCCGGGTTGGTTCGTACACGAAACCAACCGGACCCTCGGAGCGGAAAAGCTCATATCTTGAGTTTCGGACGTCCGATTGACGTGTCGTAGACTTTGTTGAATTACTCTAAGTGAGACGTATCTTTTGGAATACTCCGCCCGAGGTTTGGACGCAGGTGGAGTACGGTCAGGTTGGTTTTGCCTTAAAAACCAACCGGGCCCCTTGGACGAAAAAGCCAATAACTCTCAGACCGGGCGTCTGATTGACACGCCGTCTGTGACGTTGAGTTCCCGTTGACGATACGGAAATTTTAGATACATCAACTCTAGACTATGTGTCAGTTGATGTATCAACCTCTCGGCTCGTGGAGCGGACCCTCCCGAACGAGCTTGTTGTGTGCGGGAACCCTAGAGCTGGCTGCGACTGCTACTGTGACGACGACGACTGTGCAGAGATCCTCAGTGGATTCGACGGCGATGACTACAACACCCAGCGATCCTTTGTGGGTCAGTGCTACCGATCATGTGTGGGTCCGATCCTGTGTGGGTCAGCGCTCAGCGGTCCTGTGTGGGCCTGCGCCTACAGATCCTGTGTGGGTCCGATCCTGTGTGGGTCAGATCCTTTGTGGGTCATTGCGGGGGTTAGTTACCTATCGATCCTTTGTGGGTCAGATCCTTTGTGGGTCATTGCGGGGGTTAGTACCTATCGATCCTTTGTGGGTCTGACGGATTAGATGAATCAGTGGCAATACCTGATCATCTCTATCGTCATACAAGAAGTATACCTGTGTGAGCTGAATCCTGTTTTACTTTCCTTTGTGGATTGTGTTGTGCTATCCTGTGTGGATTTACGATTTTCTTTCCTGTGTGGACTGGGTTGTACTTGAGCTCGGATGTTAGAGCCGAGCGGGAATTGATGACATAGGTATATGTATGGGAATATACCTAAGCCATGTTGGATGTTACTTCGTGATTGTATCTTTCCTTTGTGGTTTATCCTTTGTGGATTCTGGGAGACCTTCGGGGGTCTTAGGGTCCCTACTGAGTAGCTTATACTCACCCATGCACGGGCTATGCCCGCACTACGTTGTGTTGGTTGCAGACGACGGACAGCGCTGATCGTGGTGGAGGCTTGTGGAGCAGGACGGTACCTGGAGGTGGACCACTGGGTGGGACGTACTCGGAGCGGTCGGCTGGACCCGAGGAACAGTGGAGGCTATTTGTACCCACCCTTCAAGTGGGACTTCCAGTGGACATCTCGACGTTGCGGCTTTACTTTTCAGTTGCAGTTTTCCCTTTCGAGTTGTACTTTACTTTCAGTTTGGGTTTGTATTCTGGCCCACTTACTTTCCACACTTACTGTTGTATCAGTTTTTACTTAGTGTTTACTTCTGCCTGCTTACTCTGTGGTGTTTGTTGGTTACTTTACAAAGGCAATGCCTTCCCTTTTTCCGGGATTTACGCCTTGGTGCTAGTCGCCAGCCCCTGGCCTATGGAAGGAGGGCTTGGGGTAGTCACGGCACGGGCCCCGAGGATGGGTCGTGACACCAAGACACCCTGAGAGTATATGGGTGAATCAGAGTGTCAAATTTTTCCTTTTCATTAAATGAATCTTGTCTATATATTGGTTGTAACTCATTGAACCTATCTGATTATAATGCACATTCATTAAGCACAAAAATATAGAAACAAAATAGGTTACATCGGTTTTTACTTGGTTCACCACTAAGGGAAAGTTTAAGGAGTATATTCTCAAAATGTACCAATCATATCAAAATCCAAAAAGATTCACTAGATTTTTTTGGATTGAAATTTTTTATCCATGGTCACTTTGTGTTAAGTGAACTACCTTTATATTGAATTTAGGGATTCTAGCACCCATAGATTTGTTGAATTTTTTTTAAAATAAATTTAATATTTTTTATACTTTAAATTATACACAACACTATGTATAGATTTAATTACAAGTAACACTAATTTTATCTTTCATTATACACAACATTGATTGTATCTTTTGTTACACATAACTCAATGTTTAAATGAGACATGAAATACAATTAAAATATTATTCTTTGATATGACCGTTATCACTTATCCATTGGAATGGAGGGTATGAATGGTATTAACTTAATTATGAAAATACATGTTTTACACGTATATATACAATTATTTATTTATTTATGTATTAATTATAAATTAAAATAAAAAAATTAAAAAAAATAAAGGAAATATTTTTTTGAAAAAATAATTTTATTCGAACAAATGTGTTTTACTTAAATAAATTAAAAAAAATTGGTGAATTATTTTAATGAAATTTATATATATTATATATTCAATAAAATATTTACGATTCATATTATGTTTTTTATATACAACAGATAAGAATAAAACCAATTTTATGTTGAAAACTGTATTTTTCTATAAAGCAGTTTTATCATCTTTTGCGCACTTATTTGAAGATTATTTTTTAAAATTTTATAAAATTTATTTAAAAAAGTTAAATTAATTTTTCAAGTCATAATTTAAAAATTATATTAGGGTTAATACTTGATAATTTTCTAAAAAGATAAATTTTTCAATAAATAGTGAAAAATACTGGGTTTTATTAGGAATTTTTATTTCTTTTAAAGAATTTAAAAGCATAAAAAAATATGGTTTTAAAATTAAAATTAGTCTAATTATATTTCTACTAATCCAATTTAGTTCATTTTAATAAATTTAATATTGAATTTTGATATAAAATATTTCTAAACCTTTGAACATTTTCTCTTTAGAGAACCACTTTCTCATCGTGTCTACGAGATTAATTTTAAATTAAATTTTGTCACTTATGTGAGTGGAATTTAGAAAAATAGATTCCATATTTTTAATAATAATAATTTATATTATCTAGTAAGTTCAAATTCTTTTTTTACTATAATGAATAGTAAAACAGTAAAAATTAATTAACATGGTTAAGGAGAAAAGAGGTTTACTTGGGGTTAAACTAAAAGGATAAGGGGTAAAATGACCAATAAACTTTTCCAAAAACCATTGTATAGAAATATTTAGACCTTATACCCTATAATTTTTTATAATGACCCATTTTTTATCCTCTTTTCTAGTGAAAAACATGGGTACACATTTTTCTTTTCAAAAATTTTAAGTGTGTCACTCACCTCACTTATAAAAGACTACCCAATATCTGCTCCTATTCACACCTCTAAAACCCTTTGGTTAGGAAAATAACTACCAAAATAAATTCCTTAATTTACTCCTCTCATCGTATAATCCTTATTTTTTTAGAAAGCTAACCTAAGTAACATTTTGGTATAAGCCAAAAGAAGTTGTCTGAAGAAGACCTAACATCCCTAACCGAGCATTTTATTTTATTTCTTTCTACAACTTATTAAATTATTATTAAGCCATGATGATATATTAATCTCAATATTTTCCATATAATGATATTTTATTATGTTAATTTAATATCCAAAATTATTATCCTCTTCTATCAAATGGGATATTATATCATTATTTGTGTGTACGGTGGACTACCGCCATGCGAACTGATGTTATTCATTTTCCATCACCACCTCTCAAATATTGATATAATTATGGATTTAATGTTTATAAATTATATTTATGATATTATTATACCTCTTTAATTATAATACCACATCTAAATTCTTACCTCCAAACCCGTTGTAAAATAATAACATTGCTTGTGTGTACAGTAGACTACTGGTTCGCAAACCGATGTGATGTGTTTTTCATTTCTATTTTACTTTCATGGTAATACAGATAGATTAAATAAATATATATTGTATTGGTAACATTTTTATATTTTTTAAATTATTATATCACATATAACTCCTTACTTTCCATTCTGTGGTAATATGATAACATCGCTCGTGTGTATGGTAGATTACCACCTTGTGAAGCGATGTGATTCGTTCTTCACATACGCTTTACATTGAAGGTAATAAGGATAAGTTTACAAAAAAATATGTGATATGTATATGAAAAAAAATATTCTATAATTTTATTATATTATTTACATTTACTTCTTTCAATCCATTAAGAAAATGGAAACAACTTCCATGTGTATGTATGGCCTACTGTCTCCATGAACGGTGTATTTAATTTTATATATCTAGCTTTTATAGATTACTATAAATAAATAAATACTGAATATATATGATATTTATATCATTTTTAACATTATTTATATGATTAAACCATTATCAAAGTAATAGAACCAAAAAAATAACAAATCAAAATATACATGAAAAACAAAGTGGTTTTTATCTGAAATGTAGTTTTAACAAGGAATTGTTAATAGAAAGGTAATAGAAGGTTATATATAAATAATATATGGTATTATATATATATATATAAGTATTTTTGTATAATATATTTATAATAAACCTATATTTATTATACAATATGTTCTAATGTGTATGAAATAAGTTGATATTTAAGGTAAGGGATTTACGTCTCGCATTTATTTTATATGAGATGCATGCCATATCACCACCTATTTATTTTATGTGGTGTATATTCTTCCCATTAATGTAGTTTATTATTATTATTCAGAAAATTATTGTAATTAAAATATCCATTTTAGTATATCTCTTTCATGGGGTTTACAGTTCAAATTTTTTCAAATCTGTAAGGTATTTTTGTCTCAATTTTCCTTATTTGATACATATGTTATGTTATACACCTATATTATTTTATGAGGTGTATATACATCCCATTTTACATGTAATATCATGAATTTATTTATTATAATTATATTATAAGTTTAATTTAATGTTATTATTTCATGGGGCTTATGATTCAAAGTTACCAAAGTGGTAAGGGTTTTATGTTACAATCTCATCATTTATCAAAATTGTTCATGATTATGCTTCCAATAATGAAATATCATGATAAATTTCTCAATAAAATAATTTATTTTCTTATACTATGACTTTTTTATTAGAATAAATTTTTTCAATTCATTTTCCTCTCTTTATCTACTCAAGAGTTTAAAATAATTTTTTTAAGAAAATATTACTTCATTTCTCTCTTCGATCGAAAATCATTTTTCTTCCAAAACCATGTTTTTGAAAAATGTTTTCAAAAATGTTCTTAACATTATCCAAATTATTTATTAAATAAATCTTTACCCATGTTTTAATTTTTTAAAAAAATTAAATGCAATCTTTATTTCTTTTTCTAAATAAATCTTATTTGTCTTTTATCGAAAATGCGAAAGGAATATTTATTTTAACATTTAATACATGAATGGTATTTTTCATAATCTTGACCAATTCTTTATTTTAAATATTCCCTTATAAGTTTAAAAGTTTGTTTTCCAAGAAAAGTATTTCCAAAAATATATGAGTTTTTAATATTAAAAATTTATTTTCAAAATGGAAAGGATATTTCCCTCAATAAATGTTTTAAATGATTTTTAAAGATTAATTTATAAGTTTCAAATTTTAATTTAAAAAAAATGATGTTGAAATTTTTTTATGTTTTAAAAGTGTAAATGCTATATTCCTCAATAAATGTTCCAAGTAATCTTTCAAAATCATTTTCCATCTAATTTGACATCCTTTGATGTTACTTATTCTTTATTAGAATAATATTGAATAATACCATCCTTATTATTTTTCAGGATGGTTAATGTTTATGTTGATGAAATATTTATGAAGCCCAATTATTTTTCATGGGTTATGATATGGTGAATTGATAAAAATTTTATGAAACTTATTTTCTTTACATGGGTTATTATGTGATGATATGATGAATTTTTTATGATATTTTGGCACACATATGTATAGTTTTCATTATGATATGGGTGGGACCTATATATTCCTCCAATGCATTGGGTAAAGATATATATATCATGAGATAAAAAGAACTAGAATGGGGAGTGAACCCAGTTCATTAAGGGACTTTTTCCACTATGATAGTCTTTGGATCGAACCTTGAATAATATGATCGTTTGAGGAATGAACCTATTCCACTATGATATTATTGTCAAGGAGCCTTGAAATATTAAGGAGATGATTTTATATACTTATGTGCATGCCAAAAATCTATGTCTTATATCAATGTTATGCTCTCATGGCTCATTTTCTTTGATTTTCTTATTATTCATGTCTTATTAACTACTAATATTTATACCATGACTCAAGATTTTTATCTTTTAAATATAGGGTATGTTTTTTATATGTTATGCACATGTTATCATACCCTTATGATTAATTTATATTTATATATTTTCCTTGTTTACAAATACTGATCATTTGATATCATTTTTTCTTATTTTTCTTTTCCCTAGGTTATAATGTTAGGTATTACATGTGATATGTCTAACAAGGGCTCTAGTTATGAGTAACTAAGTATAAGACAATGTATAATAGTTATGAACCAGTTTTTTATGTTTCCAAGTTCTTAAAGACACCATACCTTTATGATCTGAATGCGTGTATTTATGTAATGTAATAAATATTCATCTAAAAGATATAATATTTATGTATGATAAGTTTGGATATCTATAGTTGGTATCAGAGAATTGGTTTAGTTATACTTTTTAAAATATTATGATAAAACATTATAGTGATCCCAAAGGATAAGTCTAATGGGGAGTCAAATTATAGGAAAATGTCCTAGAATTTTGGTAAAGGGTTGATCGAGTGGTTTCCAAGAAATTACATCCTTGTCTGGATACTATAAGTGGATGTTTCTTTGGAATAGAGGTACCTAAGAGTAATATCTATGAAAATGGAACATTGATATGAACTTGTTTTTCACTTGTTGCATGATAATGGTCCTTACTATACACCTGCTTTGAAACTCCTGTGGGATATGATTTAGAAATTCACAAACTCTTTATGAACCATCATGAAGGATTTAAATAGATTGTGACTATGAATGGCCTAGGATAAACCTAATGTTTCATATATTAAAAATAAGGTTTTGTAATTTATACATCATATAAGTAATTTTCCATGATTATGTGGTTTCCCACTATAAATATTGTTACTCACGCTATGATTTTTGGTTTTATTCAGTGGCGGGAACAAGAAGGAATTAGATTAACATTGAATGTGATATACAATGTGTTTATGAGAAACCAAATGGTATTATGACTAGAGTGAAGGATATTGTGATTATAACTAATCAGTTATCATAATATATGATTAATAACTTTCACCTTAACCAACTTTTGAACACACCAAATAAGATAATTATAGAGTTTGTTGAGAGTTCAGGTGGTGGATGCCATGGAGGAAAGAAGATTAAATTTTCTATATATTGATAATGTGGTAATAAACACTCTAGGTAATGTATTAAAGGAACAATAAAATGTTTTATGTGTGGAGAATATGGCCACAAAGTAAGCGTCTGCCAAGGAAAAATGAAAATTTTAGTTTACAAAATTGATAAGAATAATGGTTTCCCTAAGGCATAATCAATTATAAAATGTTATAAATTTAGAAGGTGTGGTAATTATATAAATCTATGTCTTAGGGGGTGGTTATGAAAAGAATCAGCAACGTGTTATGAGAAATGGTTATACTACTGGTGATGAATAGACCATGAACAATATATGAAAGGAATGAGGTATTAAGGAATAATATGAAGAAACCTAGTTAATGGTTTAAGAATAAAGTAGAATTATTTAAGGATTTATGTATTGGAATTCAAGAATTATGAAATATATAAGGATTATTCAATATAAGTTTTTTGTTAAGGATTTTCAAGAATATGTTGAATTTTACTGATGACCTATAAAAGTGATTTAATATAAAGGTTATGTTTTATGGAAAACACATGATTATAGGAAGGTAAACCTTAATATTTTCCTTATGTTGAGAAAATATTGTTTTTTTATAAATAGATGATTGATATAGATAAATTAAATTTGATAGTATTGATGACCTCAAAAGTGATAAATGATTTTTTTAAAAATTGGTTTATACTATCATTGATGGAGTTTAAAAAATTATTGGATCTATGGAATATAATCAATAATCTATGTTATTATTCAAGGAATGAGGAATAATGTATGTTTTCATAGATATTTTACAGAAATTCTAGTTATTACCAAGCTTTATAAGAATATATAACCAAGGTATTCACATATTTGGCATGTGACCATTAATATGTAATTAATGATATTTGAAGTATTAATGTTAAGTTGATTTTGGGAAATTTTATGATCTTATTTATAAATATTTAATTTTGTAAGGTTCAAAAGCTTAAACATTTATGGAATGGTTTAAGTTGAAATTTGGATAAGGTTTTATAGATTAATATATTACTTAACCATATAAATATTTATGTATTTTGGATAACTTTTTTTAACTATTTTGTTATGATGATAACTGGATATAGTGGTAATGACTTATCATTCTATTATGTATATTTTTATTTGTTAGTGATTCAGGAATAAAAAATTCATCTTCATTCCATGGAGTAATATATAAAGTAGAAATTTATTGAATAATAACCAAGGTATGAGATTGTTCTTATGAAATGAAATGAAATCAAGTATATCTTCTCATAAAAAATCCACAACATTAAGAAAAAGGATCTTGAAATAAAATGTTATACTATTACTGTCATTTTTGATGATATCAATGACCTTTTTTCACAACTATTTGGTTTATGGTTTTTTGGTCATTTATTTTCACATGATGATTCACTTTCTTATGATCAATTTTCTCTATAACTCTCTATCATTATTTGTACATTGTGTTTTTCTTTCATGTCTAAATCATCACTTCCCAACTATGTTTTTCTATTTGGAAACACAGTATGTGTTATTACAAATGAACTTCAAACATACCTTTCTCTATTTTAAATAGGAAGATTTATTAAACCTTTTTATGATGTGGTTTTCCAAAAAAGGTATTTTCAAATGTTAAACCATTTTTTTACCGAGCACAAGTTCAAATTGTGAGGATGCAATTTATTTAAGATAGGTAGAATATAACACCCCAAGATTTTGTAAATTATGTTTTTCAAATAAATTTAATCTTTTTTAAATTTTTCATTACATGAAAGAACATTGTTATCTTTCATTACATGAAAAATAGATTTTAGCTTTCATTACATGAAACGCTGAGTGTATCTTTTATTACATGAAATATTGATTTTAAATGAAATGTGACATACTATTAAAATATTATTTTTTTAATATGATAGTTATCACCTAGCCATTAGAATGGTGGGTATGAATAGGTTTAACTAAATTATGAAAATATATGTTTTACACATATATATAAAATTCTTTCTTTGATGACTAGTTAATTAGAAATGAAAATAAAAACTATTTTAAAATAAAGTAAATTTTTTTCTGAAAAACTAATTTTATTCAAAAAAAACATGTTTTACCTAAATAAATTAAAAAAATGAATTTTGGTGAAATATTTTAACAAAAATTTATATATTATATAATCAATAAAAAATTTTACATTCAATTTATCTATTTTCTAAACAATAAATAATAATAAACCCAATTTTATGCTTAAAACTATATTTTTCTTAAATCATTTTTTCGCCTTTTACACACTTATATTAAAATTAATTATTTATACTTTTATAAAAAAAATTAAAAAAATAAAATTCATTTTTTAAATCATCGTGTCAAAATTATCTTAGGGTGAAGTTTTTAAAAAAATTTGAGAAGATAAATTTTTTGATGAATAATGAAAATACTAGTTTTTATTAAGAATTCTCATTTATATTAAAGAATTTAAAAACATTAAAATTATTTAAAAATGGTTTTAAAAATAAAATTATTCCAATTATATATATATTCATCCAATTTATTTCCTTGTAATCAATTTAATATTTAATTTTTATGTAAAGTCTTTCTAAACTTTTGAACATTTTCTCTTTGGAAAACTATTTTCTCAACGCGTCTGTGGGATTAATTTTAAATTAAAATTTTCCACTTATGTGAGTAGAATTTGGAAAAATGGATTAATATTTTTAATCAGAATAATTTATATTAAATAATAAGTTCAAATTAATTTTTAACTACAATTAATAGTAAAAATATAAAAAATTAATTATTGTGGTTAAGGTGAAAATGGATTTACCGGGGGTTAAACTAAAAGGATAAGGGATAAAATGACCTAGAAACTTGTAAAACACACATTTTATAGATATATTTAGACCGTATCACCTCTAAGTTTTAATAATGTCTCATATTGGAGCCTTGTATCATGTGAAAAACGAGGGTATCCCTTTTTCTTTTCAAAAATTACAAGTATGTCACTCACCTCACTTATAAAAGACCACCCACACTCCTCTCTTATTCACACCTCCAAAACCCTTTGGTTTAGAAATAACTTTATTAATTCCATCCTCTAATCCTATAATCCTTAGTTTGGTTATAAATTCAACCTAAAAATCCTTTTGTTACAAACCAAAAGAATTTTTCTGAAGAAGAGACATCATCCCTAACCGAGCGTTTTGTTTTATTTCTTCCTCCACCTCCTTCAATTATTATTAAACCATAATGATATAATAACCTAATTAAATTCCATATAATTATATTTTATTATGTTAATTTAATAACTTAAATCCTTCTCCTCTTCCATCAAATGGGATATGAAATCCTTATTTGTGTGTATGTCAGACTACCACCTCGTGAACTAATGTTATTCATTTTACATCACCACCTATCACAACGAGATATAATGATTGATTTAATATTTATGTATGATATTTATGATATTATTATACCTATAGAATTATTATTCCTCTAAAATTATAATATCACATCTACATTCTTATCTACAAACCCATTGGAAAATAATAATGATGCTTGTGTGTGCGACACACTATTGCATCGCAAACCGATGTGATGTGTTTTTCATTTCCATTTTACTTGGATGGTAATAAGGATAGATTAAATAAACAAATATTTTATTTTTAAAATATTTATATTTATTGAATTATTATATCACATATTCCTCCTTACTTTCCATTCTGTGGGATTACGATAACGTTGCTCGTGTGTACGGCGGACTACCGCCTCGTGAAGCGATGTGATTCGTTCTTCACATATGATTTGCATGGAAGGTGATAATGATAGGTTTAAATAAAAATATATGATATATATATATATAACATAAAAAATATTCTAAAATTTTAATATATTATTTACCTTTCTTTCTTTCAATCCGCTAAGAAAATAGAAACATTGTTCATGCGTACGTACAGCTTACCGCCTCCATGAATGGTGTATTTCATTTTATATCTCTAAATTTTATGGATTACACTAAATACATAAATAATGAATATATATTATATTTATATCATTTTTAACATTATGGGGATAATTTAACCATGATCAGAGCAATAGGACTGAAAAAATAACAAATCAAAACATATATGAAAAACAAAGAAGTTATTATCCTAAATGTGATTTTAACAAAGAATTGTTAATAAATGGGTAATAAAAGTTCATAAGTAAATAATAAATTGTATAATAAATATATTTATAGTTTTTTAATAAATTTATAATAAAATTATATTTATTATAAAGAATATTTTAATGTGTACAAAGGAAGTTGAGACTTAAGGTAAAGGAGTTCTATCTCACTTTTAATTTCTGTGAGACATATGTCATATTCACCACCTATATATTTTATGTGGTTTATATACTAACCATGAATGTATTTTATAATAATTATCCTAAAAATTATTGGTATTTAAATATCCATTTTAGGATCTCTCTTTCATAGGATTTATGGTTCAAAATTTACCAAATAGGTAATGGATTTTTGTCTCAATTTGCCTTCTTTGTGACATATGTTATGTTATGCACCTATATTATTTTATGAGGTGTATATACAGAACCTTTTACATTTAATATCATGAATTTATTTATTCTCATGATATTATAAGTTTCATTTAATGTTATTATTTCAAGGGGCTTATGATTCAAAGTTACCAATGTAGTAAGGATTTTATGTTAAAATCTCATCATTTATCAAGATTGTTCATTATTATGCATCCAATAATGAAATATTATAACCTATATCTCAATTAACTCATGTATTTTCTTATAATATAGTTATTTCTCTATAATAAATTTTTTCTTTAATTTTCCTCTCTATGTACTCATGTGTTCAAAATAATGTTTTTAATAAAATCTAGATTTATTTCTCTCTTCGATCCAAAATCCTTTTTCTTCCAAAACCATGTCTTATGAAAATGTTTTCAAAAAAAAATAACATTATCCAAATTATTTAATAAAAAAAATTTACCCATATTTTACATTTTAAAAAAATTGAAAGTAATCTTCATGTTTTTTTCCAAATAAGTCTCATTTGGATTTTACCAAAAATGTGAAAAGAATATTTGTTTTAATGTGTATGGTATGAATGGTATTTTCTGCCATCATGACCAAATCATTGTTTTAATTTTCTAATTTATAAGTTTCAAATTTTATTTTCAAAGAAAATTATTTCTAAAAATTTTTATAATTTTTTAGTTTTAATATGTTATTTTCAAAATAGAAAGAATATTTTCATCATGAAATGTTTTAAATGATTTTCAAATATTCCTTTATAAGTTTCCAAGGTTATTTTTAAAGAAAATAATTTTTTAAATGTTTTATGTTTTAAATTTTTTTTCGAAGTGTAAAGTCTATATTTCTCAAGAAATGTTCCAAATGATCTTTCAAAATCATTTTCTATATAAGATGACATCCTTTGATATTGCTTATTCTTTACTGAGATAAGATTTAATGATACCATCCTTGTTATTTCTTTGTATAGTTAATGTTTATTTTGATGAAATTTTTTATGAAACCCATTTATTTTTAATGGGTTATGCTATGGAAAATTGATGAAATGTTTATAAAACCCATTTTATTTACATGGGTTATGATGTGATGATATGATGAATGTTTTATGATATTATGGCACATATATGTATGGTTTTAATTATGATAGGGGTGGGAACTATATATCCCTCTAATGCATTGGGTAAATATTGATATCTCATGAGATGACTAGGAATATAATGGTGTGTGAACCCAGTTTAGTAAGGGACTCGGTCCACTATGATAGTCTTGGAAGTGAACCTTGACTACTATGATGGTTTGGGAAGTGAATTGTTACACTATAATAGTCTTAGAAATGGTCCTTGAACTATTAAGGTAATGATTTGATGTGCTTATGTGTATTCTATAAATCTATGTCTTATGTTAGTTTTATACTCTCATGGATCATGTTCTTTTATTTCCTTATGATTCATGTCTTATGAACTCCCAATATTTATGCCATGACTTAATATTTTTGATTTTTGATATGAAAGGTATGTTTTTCATATGTCATGTTCACATTATCATACCCTTATTATCACATTATTTTGATGTATTTTCTTCGTTTACCCTTACTGAGTATCTGATCTCACCCTTTCATATGTTTTTCACCAGGTTATGATGTTAGTTAATATGTGTGATATATCTATGAAAGGTGCTAGTTACGAGGAAATAAGTGGGAGATAATGTAGAACACTTATGAACTAGTTGTTTAGGTTTTCAAGTTTACAAATCCACTATACATTTATGATCCTCAAGCATGTGTTTGTGTAATGTAATGAATATTCATCTAAAATATGTAATATCTATATATTAGAACTTTGGGTCTCAAGAGGGATAGTGCACTACCACCCTTAGATATCTTTTTTTGACTCCTCTTTTCTCATTGGTCCAGATTAAATATTATTCGATTTAATAACTTGAATGTCACTTCCCCAACATCTAAAATATTTTGATAATGTTGCATCATGAATGCCATAATATAATTCTCCAATTTGTTTCTTGGTCTTTAAAATAACCATTGAATATAGATCCTTAAAATTCATGTTGGAAAACCACCTATCGTGTAAGTGTTATGTGGATTATTTTTCATCACATAATGTGCTTCACAAACCACCCAACATGCTACATGAGTGGTTATATTATTTGTAGAACATTACTTCATGAAATTATTTACAAAAACTTCTTCATTGTTTTCTATCTAATACAGCCCTTCACAAAATGCTTCATGAAACATGTTACTTCACAAACTAATATTAATACATAGTTAAGACTTACCATGAAAACTCCCTAACTTTTCTAATTTTCCAAATAAAATAAATATCTTATTTAAACTCATTATTGATGGTTAATGAGAGTATTAAAAAGGTATATTAAGGAAAATATCCTCAAAATTTTTATTAATATTTTAAATTCTATTTAATCCCTTTAACAAACCATAACTGAATAAATTTTGTGTGGACCACCCAAAAACATCATCAAACATTTGTAAAAAACTTCTTATGTGATCTATCATCCTACATAGGCCTCCTTTAATTACCACATTCCAACCAAAAATTACAAACACTATATGAGTTTTCATATCACATTCCCCATGTGGTGCCTCCTTTACATATAGCTTCAAAACACCACCTCACACGTGAAAATAACATTACTTTGTGGTCTTCACAAATAATCCATGCTATGTGGGATTTTTTTAGTTCATGAAAAATACTTCACTGTAAACAACACCAGCCTAACCATGTATATTTTATGTGTTTTTCTTAGGTGATATGTGGTCACATATGTGCTATGTGAAATTAATTTACCTCAAAATCATCATGAAACTTCATATAAACCTCCAAATTTTTTCTAAACAAACCATCTCATTCCAAAATCTCAATAAAATCTAGATGAAATAAAACTCCAATTTTTCACACCCAAAAATATGGAAAACACTAAGAAACTGTATCATTTTCAAACATCTTCTAAGAATCCATCTCTTTCAAACAAACTCCTTTAACTTTAAAAATACTTATTCAACCCAATAAGGGACTAACAATAAACACAACACAAAATCATCTCTAGCTCATATCACCTTGTTTATAACACGTAGTACTCTTCTTCAAAACCTAGGTAATGGAAACATAATAAATGTGTGAACTCATATGCTCAGTAATTTTAAACAAAAGAGATATCAATCGATTCAGAATAAGTAATTTTAAATAATATTATAAGTGATTATAAGATGTATATATGGTTATGAGAACATAATAAAGGTGTATGATCATTACATTAAGAGATCATATATAATAAAAGATAGATCAAAAAACCAGAATCATGACATATGGATTTTGGCATGACATAATAATGAAGCATAAAAATGTTTATTCATGATAAAATCATAATAAGTTATTAAATAATAACATAAGAATGTGTCATAACATAGAAATATAGAATAATAATGTGGCACATATATAAGCATATAAAATAATATCTGATTTCAAGGATACTGCCAAAACTATCATCACATGGTAGATAGACTTCTATAGTGGATAGGGTTAACTCTTAATTATAATAAACTTAGTGGACTTGGTTTACTCATTGGTCTCATATATGTCATCTCATGAGATATTACCTAATTCATTATAAGGTTGTATAATTTCAGGTCCACCCATTACATAATAAAAAACTATACATATGGGTGTCACATAAACATGATCACATTCATAAATCATCCATAGCATACATTACCTATGAGAAAGAAATGGGTTTTATGAAAAATTAAACAATACATGATCATAATAAAAACTGAGAATAAAGTTGTATGGAATCATTAAATCATATCCCTAGTGAATCATAAGAAACATAAAAGGATTTTGACATAGATAAAAAACACCTTAAAAGAACATTAGGAATATTAGAAGAAATATCCTTTATATTTTTAATAAAAAAATTAAAAGGAAATAATTTATAAAACCTTAGTTTCATAAAAATAATAATAATTTTAATATAAATTACTTTAAATAATTATTTAAATGTAAAAAAGAATCTTATTAAAGAAAACTGAAGAAAGCAGTGGGAGAAAGAAAATATATGGAGGTTAAAAAATGGTTTCTTTCACACTTTTGTAAAGAAATTAAATGTCAATAAAAATGAACTTAATAAATTATAAAATTATTTATAAAGAAATCCAAAAAATCATTTGAAAAACATGGACATTGAGGAGAAATATTCTCTACTGAAAAGAAGATATAAATTTGGAACTACTTATAAGAATCATTTTAGTTAAATTGTCAACCAAAGGGAGGTAAAATGGTAAGGTGACATGTAAACCCTAGAAATAACCAATGTAGAATAAAATAAATGATGTTTTATATATAAATTATATACAATTTTCCCAAATTTTAATTTAGGCATAGGAAATCTTGATTTTAAAGTTAGATTGGAAAATAAAACCTTATGACTTTGATAACTTTTGAATCAAAATCCAATAAAATGGAGAAATTAATATTTAATTATAAATCCCATAAATTTAATAATAAGTATGATAAAATACATCCTTTCAAAAAAAACTTATGATAAAATACATAAATGTTGTAGTTTATACATCACATAAAGTAATATAGGTGGTAAACTTAGAATATATCTCAATGAAAGGAAAATGGAATGAGAAACCATTACATTTAATCTCAAATTACATGAAGGCATTTTAACTTATTATATAATAAGGATAACCATCTCAATTAATTATTCCAAAATATTCTTCATATATATTAACTTTTATACTCTTAAAATATAGTCATTTATTACATAGACATCATGTAAGAACCCGATTTTTCACTAAGGTGTGGATCCTTTAAATTTCGGTCTAATTATTTATTTTGAACCTAATATGGATACCTAATGAGTTAGTGAAGGTATTAGGGGTATATCGGGATCTTTTGGGGATAAAAATCAAACTTTTGGGTGAAAATGTTCTTGTCGCATAGTTAGAGTAAATCGTACGGGGAGGATGCGCGGTTAGTCTAAACCATATAGGTGGCATGCTTTTTCAGACAAATCCTTACTACATGGTTGGTGCACAGTTTCCCTAATTGGGTAGCCTAACCATTCTTTACACCCCATTCTACACATACACATTTAAGGTTTGTGCATGGTTTGTCAAACCATGTGGACAAACCAAGTACAGGCTAAATTTTGGGTAATTTTACATTTTCACCCTTAATGATCTAATTAAGCCTTACTTCTTCCCTAATATGATTTCCAGCCAACATAACCTCCATTTTCTCCCATTTTGGATCTTTTGAAGTCCTAAACTAGGGATAAATAGATCTTCTTCATCCAGGATCCATTCTATCTTTCTTTTATCATGTTGATGCACAACAATAAGCACTCGGTCCCTTTTTATTCATTATTTGTCCCTCTTGCTCTTGAACTAGTTATCAAGGTGTGGGTGTTTTTACTATTTTCTCATATATACTCCATTACAATCCAAATTAGAGGCTAATAATGACAAGGAGATTCATACAAGCCCAATGGGAGTGGTTTATAACTCATCCCTCAAGTTCTTCATTTTAGAAATTATGTATGGGGCCCGCCGATTTTATCTGGTGTCGTTTATTGAATTTATATTCCATTCTTATAATCATTTGAACTATATGGTTATGCTCTATCCAAATATGTGATTATTTTTTAGTGGTTTCACCCACAACTCCATCCATCCCATGTAGGATGTCTTTTTATAATTGTCATTTTAGTGTTTTGATACGTTTGATCCAACTTTCGGGTGTACCTTGGATTGACCTTTATAAGGGTAAGATTTTCTATATTAAATGGATTGATTTAAATTTTGAATTTCATAATGTAAAGTACCATGTATTCTCACCACTTAACCTTCCTAATTTAAGTGCTTCAATTTTATAATTAAATGTGACATGGAAATTGGAAAGTATACTAAGTATATGACTTGGACTTTTTAAATGTAATTGAATAATAGGTTGCATGTCCATAGCACCACTTACCATGTTAATGGAAGGTGTAGGATTGAACCTTGATTTATGAAAATTTCTTAAATGGATTAATTGAATGGTTTCATGCTACTTGGTCTTGTCACACTAATGAAAGGAAAGACTTGAACCAATCGGACTTATTGATTAATTGTGACTTGATTAAATGGTTACATGCTCAATTAGCCTTATAACACTAGTGAAAGGTAATGTATTGAACCTTATGAATTATATATGACTTCATTATAAAAAATAGGAGTGTAATGACTCAAGATCGCCTTAGATTCCCAAGGGAATTCCTTGAGCACTTGAGGGCCCCATTCTGAATTCAAGGATACAGCTTTCTTAGGTTGAGAACCACCTAGAACTCAATATTTTTCTAACTTTGGATGTCCAGTATGACATCATAGAATCCATTGTGTAGTACTACAGGATTCCTTGGATACACTTCTTAGATCCAGCATTAACAAGTAGGTGCCATGGTTAAAGCCCATCGGGCCCAGTCATTGCTTAGCCCCATTTTACCTTGGATGAACTCCTTGGACTTAGTAGGCATCTTATTGTGGAATGACTTGGACTATGATCCTTAGATTACACTCTTACCCTTAGTCAGGCTATATTCATTACTAAGTTGGTGACCCTTAAGGTCTATGTTTCCTTATTTGTTACCTTGGAACTTCATTATTTAATATCATTACAGGTTGTCTTATTACATCCTGGAACCTTTACTATTACTAATGCATGACTTATTTATAAACTGGTAATAATTAAATAATTAGTTGGTTACATGTTTAGACACCAACTGAGGGTTGAAGTAAGTATATGGGTATTAAGTTACATTTAATTGATTTAATTTATATATGCATGATTTCACACTATTACATTTACATCACATGGGCCGAATATTATATACATCATTGGTGGTGGACCACTGAGATTTATATCACACCCCCTCCAGTTGTCATTTGGTACCCGGTGCAGATTACATGAATTTAGGTGTTGATAAAGGGAATAATACAGCTTCGAACACTTGATTTCTTACTATTTAGGATGGATCTTGATAGAAGATGACCGAGCCAGAGCTCGAGATAATTGGGATAGTCTTTTGATTTCCTTTATTCTTTTTTGTAACATGTTATGTCAATTGTATTCTATCCATGTTTTCTAGTTTCTAATGAAATGACTTATTATCAATAGTTATTCCAATTGATTCACTTATTGTTATCCTTTTCTATCTATTACTTTTGTTTGCTTCCGTTTTTTACTTATATTGCTTACACTATTTACCTCTGATATTATTTATCCTCTATGCTACACTCTAGTAATGAGGGCATAGTCTCCCCATGGACACACCCTATTCCCTCACTGTTATTTGGTATCCTCTGAAATTTGGTGAGATGTTCTTGAGGCCATGTGGCCCGCTAGGATCGGGGAACCTATTAAGTGGAATCTAGGTCTGAGACATCACAAAGTGGTATTGGAGAGATTTTTCCTTCTGTGATTTACTATTTAGAGACAATGGATTGGATATTATGAATGTTATGGGACTTGGTCATAATCCATTCTTAGGCATCACGAACCCAAATTCAAGGTAAAATCCAAGTTACCCAAAATATAATTGTTGTTTTGTTTTTCCAATTACAATTGACACTATTTCACTGTTGAATGATGCACATGATATGTGGTTTTATTGATTATTACTCTAATTTAGTATTTCTTCCATCCTTGGCCCAATGATATGAGGGAAAGGAGCATATTTCATGCATCATTATAGGTAACTAGAATTCTCATGTCATGCATATTTCCATGCCATATAGGTGCATTTATCTACTTTCATTGCTTGATATTCCTATGATTTTTGAGTGATGTTGTGATAGTTAGTTTATGATTGTGATATTCCTTGTTTGTGATTGAGTGATTACCTATCTCAATTCATGAGGTGTTTGGGCCCTCATGGGTTGGTATGAGTAATTTAACAAGTCTATCCATTACGATATAAACAAATGGGTGTCATTTTCAATGATAAGGTGTATGGGAACTAATTCAATGGGAATAGTTATCCATTATAAAGTGAAACATGACATCTAAAATGAAGTTTTTTCACATCCTTATCCCACCTTATCATGTTTATGAAAGGTAAATGAGTGAAAATAGTAATTAAATATAAAATTAAATGAAACGGTTTCCAATAAATGATAAGGAAAGGTATTATTGACCCTTCATCTATTGGAACCCCTGAAACTTATACTTGAGCACTTACCAGTACCTAGCCATCTAAGTAGGTAGTTGGGGTGGTATACCTTTGGTAGTGATCCTTTTTTTGTTTAACTTTCTTAAGTGTCTCTATATATTTGTTTTAAGATTGTTTTGAGGAGTGTGCTTATCATTTTATACCAATGCTGCCATGACATCCTTGTATCGTATGCCAGGAGGGTAGTGACAATTATACTCTAGATGTGGTGGGCTATGAGCTGCAAGTATTACCTCCAATAGTTCCACTTGAGGCACCACTTTATATAATTGATCTAGTAACTAACCCCACCCCCCCAAATTCATGATAGTTTCCTATGTCTAATGTAGTCCATTCATGGTGCTCCATGAGTTGAACCTACGATGGCTGATCTGACTTGTGAGTTCCAGTTGCAACACCCTTCCACCTTTTCAAAGGATGGTGGTCCACAGGCTATTGAGTCTTGGATGGAATCCACCCTATCTATCTTTGAGAATTTGGAAACACCTCCAGAACTGAGGGTCAAGCTTACCACATACATGCTTCAAGATTCGTCCAAGCATTGGTGGGATATGATTACCTAGGATGGTGCCATCAGGGCATGGTATGGGTTGATTTCCATATTTCCTTCTATGATCATATCTTTACTTATACACTAAGAGCTTATAGATCCAGAGAGTTCATGTATCTCTATTAGGGTTATATGTCATTTATGGAGTATTCATCATGTTTCATGGAGTTGCATCACTTTTCACCACTTTTATCCGGTGATGAGATTTCAGGTGCTAGATTCTTTGAGGATGGGCTTGTGTATTCCATCCATATATAGGTGAATGTATTTAATTTACCTAATTTTTTTGAAATATTTACTCAGGATATTATCACTGAGCACAACTTGAGGGACGACAATAACACTAGGCATATAGAATCAGTGTCGCGGTAGGACAATAGTTCTTCCAGTGGCGGGAAACTTTACCTCAAGGTTTTTTGTCAGGTCAGTGAAAACCAGAGTACATGTTTTGATAACTCTATGGTGTTTCATTAGTGTGGAAGATGGGGCACCTGAATCCCATTGGGATAGTGACCCAATGGAGTGTCGATCTTGTGTCCATTTGGGGAATCTTCAGAGATTTTGCAGGACCTTTCCACCAGCTTCCAGTGGAAAAGGATCATTGTAAGATCCACCTTTAGGATCTGGTTCTTTTATGTTGTGTCAGGTGGGAAGTGGAAATATCATTAGCAGGACTAGATGAGGAGGAGGTCATGGTTGTGGTAGCTAGACCCCTAATCACCAACAGCTTCAATAGAGTAGTTATAATCGTGGTAGTCAAGTTGTTGCATGGGGCCATAGATCAGGCTAGTTTCATGCACTACAGTCGATACCTGAGGATTGGGTTTCAATACCATCTACAGTATGAGGTAATATTCTAGTAGATTTTACTATAGTATCTTCTTTATTTTATGTATGTTCTTCAAAATATTTTATCTCTTTATCTATTATGGAAGTCTCGTACGGGAGATACAGTATTACTATAGTGTAATTACCCTATATACACTATTAAGAGTGTGGTCAGAGGACATACGCCAATGTAGGGATTATCCCCTTGACATAGGTAGTTACCCTTTCTTATGGAACCTCTTTGTTCTCAAGATTACAAGCTTTGATTTCATTATCAGGATGGATTGGTTGGTACAGTATCACACTTTTGTAGACTTCTATTACCATAGGGTATCTTTTACATCACCAGAGGGTAACATTTATCTACATAAGGGTTATTGGGATATCTAGGTTGGTAGAGAAGGACCAGAGCATCATGGTCTAGGTGGTGTGACTGCCAATATTAAAAATCTCTTCTTGGAGGATTAGGTTCTATGTTAAGATAATTTCCCTCTAATAGTAGATCATTTCAGGGATGTTTTTTCCAATGACTTTTCTATCTTAACTTCTGAGAGGGGTGTAGATTTTATGATTAAACTTGTTCTGGGAGTATCTCCAGTGTCCATTCCTACATATAGCATGGAAACTACTGAGTTCCAGGTACTCAAGCCACAATTAGAGGATCTAGAGTCCAAAGTTTTCATATTTCCCAATACATCCTCTTAGGTTTCGCCTATGCTATTCTCCAAGAATTAGGATGTAACCTTACATCTATGCATAGATTATAGAATTTTTAACTAGTTTACAGTGAATAACCAGTATCAACTACCTCTAATAGATGACCTCTTCGAACATCTCTAAGTAGATAGGGTCTTCTCTAAGATAAAACTAAGGTCAGGATATCACCAAGCGAAAGTAAGGCCATCATACATACCTCATGTAGCTTTCTATAGTAGGTATGGTCTATATGAGTACCTTGTTATGTCATTAGATCTTAAGAATGCACCCACCATTTTCTTGGATCTAATGAATGGGGTTTTCCATCCCTATATGGATTATTTTATCATGATATTTTTCAAAGAAATCTTGGTTTATTCTCAAACTCATAGTGCCCATGTCAAGAACCTTTAGATCATTCTGAGTACACTAAGAGAGCATCAGCTTTATTCTAAGCTTGCTAATTGCCACTTCTAGATCGACAAATTTCATTTCTTGGATCATATTATATCAGAATCAGGAGTATCTGTTGAACCAAAAAAGGTTAGTGTTGTAGTTTCCTGGGAGCATACCAAGAATCTATTTGATATATAGAGTTTCTTGGGATGGCTGGATATTATAGATGTTTTATACAAGACTTTTCCCACCTTTCTTCACCTCTTACTGGACTTAAAAAGAACAGTGTTAAGTTCCTATGGTTAGAACCATGTTAGAAATACTTTCAGAAGATGAAAGAGAGGATTATATTAGCACCTATTATGACTCTGTCAGAGTTAGGAATAGGTTATATCATCTTCTATGAAGCATCATGTATCGATCTAGGAGTAGTTTTTATGAAGGATAATAGATTCATTGCATACGGATCTCGGCAGTTGAAGCCTTATGAGAGAAATTGCTTGATGAATAACCTCAAGATAGAAGCAGTTGTCCATACCTTATGTTGTTGGAGACATTATCTGTTAGGTGAGCACTTTTTAGTGTACACAGACCACAAGAGCCTAAACATTATATTTTCACAACATTAACTGAATATTAGAAAGTGAATATGTGTCAAATATCTTCAGTCCTTTTATTTCAAGCTTTCCTATATGCCTAGAAATGGAAATGTAGTTGCCGATGCACTGATTCGGAAAACACAAGCATAAGTTATAAAGGAAGCTAGTAATGAATGGAAATTAATGGCTCTCTTCTCTAAGATGCATCTGAAGTTTCATGATATTCATGAGTAGTATTACCTCTCATCCTTGACAATTACCTCTTCCCTCCTTGAGAAGTTTAAGGGTAGACAATTTTTATATCCTGAGGCCTTGGTTCTCTATGATGGTATATTAGGAGATAACCCACCTCCTCATTTTTCTGTGGACAAAGATGGAATCCTGAGTATTCATGGGAGTGTCTGGGTTCATACATATATGAGAGAGGATTTGATGCAAGAGTCCCACAATTCTCAGTGGGAATTTCATCTTGGAATCTCCAAAATGTATCGAGATATGTGACGCCAGTATTGGTGGCCTGGGATGAAACATCAGATAGAAGGATTTATCACTAGGTGTTCCACCTATCAATAGGTGAAGGTGGAGAACCAAATACCTAAACGATTGTTACAACCACTTCTAGTCCCAAAATAAAAATTTAAAGATATTTCTATGTATTTCATAGTCATATTACCTAGGTCATAAGGGGTAGCGATGTTTTATGGGTAGTTATTGGCCGACTAACAAAATCATCCCACTTCATTCCTATTCAGGAGACTTTCTCAGTTAATGAGATGGAAATATTGTATGTTTGTGAGATCATATGACTACACAAGGTCCCTTGTACTATCATTTCAAATAGGGATTCTCATTTCACATCATGATTCTAGAAGGGCTTGAAGAAAGATATGGGTACACGGGTGCTTATAAGCATAGCTTTTCACCCTCAGACCAATGAACAGTTAGAACTGATGATACAGGTTTTAGAGTAAATTCTCCAAGCATGTTTCCTTGATTTCAGTAGAATCATATACCTATAATCAATTTTTCCTATAATAATAGATTTTATGTAACAATTCATATGGATTCTTTTGAGGTCTTGTATGGTAGATTGTGTCGTTCACCTCTATGCTAGCTAGAGGTAAGTGAGGTAGCCCTACTAGTCCGCATATCATACAAGAGACTTCAGATCGGGTTCAGCTGATCAGGAAGCATATGACTACTTCTCAATATAGACAGAAATCTTATATCGATCACTGCTGATGACCATTGGGGTTTGAGGTTGGGGATCATGTTTTCCTTTGCATATCTCCCAATCTAGGGAATATACAGTTATGGAAGAAAACGAAGTTATCACCTCGTTACGTAGGTTCGTTTGATATTCTAGATAGAGTTGGGTTAGTAGCCTATTGGTTGTTATTACCTCAGAGGTAACATGCCATACATGATGTCTTCCATGTTTCAAATATTTTCCAATATCATTCCAACCTATATCATACCTTTGACCTCGAGGAAGTTGAGTTAGATGTCGACGCTTCCTTTGAAGAGTATCCAGTATGCATTATTGACCGAAGCACAAAGGCTCTCTGAGGTTAGTCTTTCCCTTTAGTATAGGTTCTATGGAAGCACAGCTGCTTACAGGACAAGACTTGGGAGAAAAAGGCCGATATACATGCCCAGTGGCCAGAGTTCTTCTCAGACATTGTTTCACCACCCTCAGAAATTGAACTTGGGGAAGATTTATTTTAAGGGGGGAAGACTATAAGAACCTGGTTTTTCACTCACGAATGGATCCTTTAAATTTCAGACTAATTTTTTTTTTGGACCTAATATGGTTACCTAATGAGTTTGAGAAGGTTTTACGGGGTTTTGGGGAAATTTTGGGGCCCAGAACCCAACTTTTTGGGGAAAATGTTCATGTCACATGGTTAGAGTAAACCATGTGGGTAGGACGCATGGTTTGTAATGACCTGAATATGGAGCCCCTCTACTGGTTCCCCATACCCAGTTCTCCAAAAGACCTCAAGCGCATTTCCCCAAATGCCAGAGGATGCCGACTAGCAGCGCGGGCCTTGGTGAGTCAGTGGGGAAACTATACCCTCATTCGGTAAAGTATACAGCAGAATAACAACCAGATACAATAGCGGAAACAATAAACAGCATACAACAACAGAGCTGAAAAGCAGAATCAATGTATAAAATAATAATGATGCAACATGGTACATATGTCTATGGAAAACAGTAAACAAACCAACGTGCTGAAGTACAACTGAAAAAAAAAGTGAAAAAGAAAAACAAAGTAAACTCCTCAACATCGCAAGCCATTGCTTGGTCCCCTGCTCTCCAGCTCCATAGTAATCAAGAACCTGAAGTAGAAGTGCACTTTCCCTTATCTATAACTGCAACAATATAATCTGTTTGGGCCCAAAAGCATGGCCCAAATAGGGTGTTAGATACATTCCCAGTAGGCAATCACCCAAAGATATGTTCCTAACAGTCAATGAATATAAGGCAAGTAAAAGTGCAGGAAGCAGTAAATAGAAAAGCACACAGTAGCTACAATTCATAGTTCTAGTATATAAAGTACACAAGTAACAACCAACAACAAGTAGAAAATAGGTAACCCTCTGGGTAGCTCTCACGTCCTAACCCCTATGGTTCACCTACCAATACTAGAAACCCTCTAAGAGGCACACACAGTCTCACCCCTCTGGTTCAGCTAAGAATAGACTCTCTGAAGAATCACTCACCGTCAATTCCCCCTATAGTCTCGTATCGTGCTAAAGACTCTCTGGGGAAGCACTCAATGCCTCATTCCCCCTATGGCCCGCATCAAGGAACTACAAAATCTCTGAGGAATCACTCATCGTTAATTCCCCCTATGGTCTCGCATTGTATTAAAAGACACTCTGGAGAATCCCTTACATCCATTCTCCCTATGGTCTAATACACTAGGTTCTCACAGTCATGTGTGGGAAATAAACATGATCAGTGCACGTGAATCGTCCAAGTAACCCTCAAGAACTACTTGTCTATCAATCTAAGGCTCAACAGCATAACAAACCAACAGTTCCACTATCCTACAACTAGGCATGGAAACTGGAAAAATGCCAAACAGGAAGAACAAGCATAGAAAACATCCATAGTACAGTAAAAACTACCATAATCACAGGAAAAACATCTACTCTATTAATCAAGAAAAGAAGGAAATACAACAAGGGAAAAACAGCAACACGCAATACCCTGTTCAAGGGTATTGGTGGAATTTTCACAAAATACTCATCGACTTTATACAGAAAGGCACAAACCACCTACCTTGATCCTAGGAGATCGATATATGTGAATAGCGATGACAGGTTCTCCTTAGAACATCGTAGATCTGAAAAAACATCTGAAACACATAACACACAATAACATGAGAAAGAGGAGGAATTGGAAAACAATGCTCAAGAAGAAGGAAGAACTCACCGCTTCGATTCCAACGCAATTGACCATGATCGAATAGGATAATGGACGGAGGGGCGGGAGCATGTCGAAGATTCACAGATCCTCGGCACTATCGGAAGAACGGGACCTAGAAGAAGACATTTCTGTGCGTGAGGTGCGACCCCGGTCCATTTAGTGGAAAAAAAAGTACACGGAGTGTATTTTTAGAGTACACGACATGTACTAGGTTTTTCCGTACTCCACCAAAATCAGCCTCCACGTCACCCCTACACACCGTGTGTGTGGCCCGGACACGGCCGGTACACAGGAAAAGAGTACACGGTGTGTACTCAGAAAGTACACAGCGTGTACTTCAAAAATTTCCAGAAAGTTTATTTTTCTCAAAAAACTCCAGAAAAAGGAAAGGAGTACCTGAAACAAATATTCGGGTTATTACAAACTTCCCCCCTTAAAGAAATTCTTCCCCGAATTTCCCTAGTGAGGCACAGAAGAAGAAACCTCAAACAGCTCCGGCCATTGCGATCGTGCATTGGCCTCCCTCTCCCAGGTCTCGTCCTGTACTCGCCCATGCTGCCATAGCACCTGTACAAGAGGGAAAGACCACCCACGGAGAACCTTCATACTTTAATCGACAATCCGGATAGGATGCTCCTCAAACGATGCATCTGCTTCAAGCTCAACCTCCTCAGGTTGGAAGACATGAGATGGGTCTGAAAAGTAACGTCGGAGTTAAGAGACATGGAATACATCATGCATATCCCGGTACCTATGGGGTACCTGCAACCGATAGGCGATCGGCCCAACTCTCTCCAAAACCTCAAATGGACCGACGTACCATGGTGAAACCTTACCCTACCTCTGAATCCTCTTGTGTCCCAGCCTCAGTGCGACATGCAGGAAAACCTGATCCCCGACCTCAAACTCCAGAGGTCATCTCCGCTGATCAGCATAAGACTTCAGCCAAGACTGTGTTGTAGCCATCCTCTTCTGAATCAGCTCTATCTGGTATGAATTCTCCTAAACAAGATGAGGTCCCAGCAAAGCTGCCTCTTCATCCTCCATCCAGCATAAGGGTGATCGGAATGGCCTACCGTACAAAGCCTCATATGGTGCCATCTGAATGGTCTCCTGGAAATTGTTGTTTTAGGCGAACTCCACCAGTGGAATATGCTTCTCCCAAGAACCGCTAAAGTCTGGGATGCAAGCTCAGAGCATATCCTCAAGCACCTGGATCGTGCGCACTGACTGGCCATCTGTCTGGGGATGGTATGTCATACTCAGAAGTACCTGGGTACCCAAATCCTTCTGAATTCCCTATCAGAACCGAGAATTAAAGCACGCATTTCTGTCTGAAACAATAGAGCGTGGAACTCCATGCAGACGAACGATCTCTCTAATGTAAAGTTGTCCCAGATCATCGACACTGAAGGTCCCCTTGATCGGCAAGAAGTGAGAAACCTTCATGATCCTGTCGACGATAACCCAAACAGCATCACTCCCCCGAGGTGACCTCGGTAACCCAATCACGAAGTCCATCACAAAATCATTCCACTTCCACTCAGGAATGGGTAACTGCTGCAAAAGCCCCATTGGTCACTGATGCTCTGATTTCACCTGCTGGCAAGTAGAACATCTCATGAAAAAAATAGAAATATCTCTCTTCATACCTGGCCACCAATACTGGCGATTAAGGTCCCGATACATCTTAGTGACGCCAGGATGAACTGCCCAAACTGAGGAATGAAAATCCCACATCAGCACCTCGCGTATGTCTGTTGTCACCCATACGCATCCCTGGAAACTCAAGATCTCATCCTCGCCCACTGTCCATCTAGGAAGAGGGTCCTCTCCTGACACACTCTCCCGCAGAACTAAGCCTTTTGAGTCTGATAGATGCCTCATCCATACCCGATCAAGTAGTGTAGAGGTAATAGCTACAGAAGATAGGAAAGTATGTCCCTGTCTGTCGTGCACCTCCAGATGCATCTCAGAGAACAGAGCCATAAGCTGCCACTCACTGCTGGCCTCCTGAACTGTCTGAATCTGAGTTCTCCTGCTCAATGCATCTGTCACTACGTTGCCCTTTCCTGGCGTATAGGCAAGCTCAAAATCAAAAGACTGAAGATACTAGACCCACCTGCGCTGCCTCAGATTCAGATCATGCTGAGTGAAGATATACTTGAGACTCTTGTGGTCAGTGAATACCACAAAGTGCTCTCCCAGAATATAGTGTCTCCAACAGCGTAAGGCATGAACAATAGCTGCCAACTCCAGATCGTGCGTCAGGTAATTCCTCTCATGTGGCCTCAACTGCCGAGACTCGTATGCAACGACTCCATCTCCCTGAATAAGCACATCTCCTAGCCCGATACCTGAAGCATCACAATAGATTGTATAGCTCTTTCCTGGCTCTGGAAAGACTAGTATCGGTGCTGACGTCAACCTCCCTTTCATCTCCTGAAAGGAAAAATCACAAGAATTTGACCATAAAAAACTTCACCCCCTTATTGGTCAGACCTGTCAAAGGTGCTTCTAGGTGTGAAAATTATTGAATGAAGTGTTTTTAGTATCAAGGCAGCCCTAGGAAACTTCGTACCTCAAAAACATTCTTCACCTGCTCCTAGGAAACTACAACTCTCACTTTCTCTAGGTCCACATATACTCCTACCTCTAAGATGACATGACCCAAAAAGTTAATCTGTTCCATCCAAAAGTGGCACTTCGAGAGTTTAGCATAAAGTCGATACTCTCTCAATGTACTCAGAACGATCTCAAGATGTGTGGCATGGTTGTGTCGAGTGTGATAGTACACCAAGATATTGTCCACGAAGACCACGAAGAAGGAATCCAAGTAAGGATGGAATACTCAGTTCACCAGTGCCATGAAAAATATTGGTGCATTCGTGAGACTGAACAGCATGACCGTATACTCGTAGAGACCATACTACTCCAGAAGTCCGTTAGAGGTATATCTGATAGTCTAACGTGAAACTGATGATAAAAGGACCTCAAATAGATCTTCAAGAATGCACGGGATCCTCGAAGATGATCTAAGAGGTCATCGGTCCTCGGTAAGGGATATCGGTTCTTGGTCGTCAACTTGTTCAGCTTCCGATAATCCACACAAAGCCGAAGGGTGTCGTCCGCCTTCTTTGCAAACAGGACAGCAAAACCCCAAGGAGAAGTACTTGGTTGGATGAAACCCTTTGCTTGTAACTCCTACAACTGCTTCTTGAGCTCCTGCAACTTAGGTGTAGCCATTCTATAAGGAGGAATGGACACTGGTGTCGCTCCTGGCACGAGCTCAATCGAGAAGTCTACCTCACACTCCGGTGGCAAACCTGAAAAGTCCTCTGGAAAGACATCTCTGAAATAATCCACCACTGGAGGAAAGTCTAACTTTGAAGTCCCCTGGTCATCTAGATAAAGACTAGCAATCTAGGCCATCACCCTTACTAGCCCAAGATGCTTGAGTCCTACTCGACTCGCCTGAACATCCCATTCGCCTCTATGAAGAAAAGATTCACCCTCAGGTGAAATGAAACTCACCCTGTGGTGATAACAGTCGATGACTACCTAGAAGAGAACCAACCAGTCCATCCCGAGAATGATATCATAGCATGTCATCTCTAGGACATAGAGATCCCATAAGAAACGATACCCTGCAACCTCGAGAGGGAACTCTCTAAACTGACGTACACTAGATGTTCTTATCCCCAAAGGTGTGTCTAGTGTCAACGAGTCGGTAGAAGAAAAGACACAGAGCCCAAGGCTCTCTATAATAGAAATATAGATAAAGCTATGTGTAGCACCAGTATCAAAAAGAGCTGAAGATAAAACCGAGGATACTAAAATCGTACCTCGAACTGTAGAAGGTCCAGGATCCTGCTCCTGATAGGTCTGCTCCACGGTGAAAGTCTGGCCTGCCCCACTGCCCTGTGACCCTACCTGACCACTCTGAGCTGATTTTCCCTGCTGGTGCTAAAGTAATGGAGACTGACTGCCATGACCCCGAACTCCACCTCAGCCCGAACGGTCGGAAGAACTCCAGTTCCCCGACTGGTGAGAAACTGGTGGTGCTGCTCCTGAACGAGGAGTCATGGAAGAACCCCGGTCACCAGCTACTGATGAGAAAACCTAGCAAAAACACTGAAGGTGACCCATATTGCTGCAAGATCGGCACTCCATGGGGTCTCTCTGGCACTACGGCCTCATGTGCCTTGACCGGCCACACTGGTAGCATATCACCTGGCTGCCTGACGATGCATCTCGCTTCCTCGTATCACCGTGTGTAGACTCTCTACGGCACTTATTTCTATCATCTGGAGGAAAAATAGCTCTAGAAGCATAACCGCCCTGGCTCTTAGCTCCAGAGTCTCTCATATTATGCTCCACAATCAGCGCCTGGTTGATGATGGAAGTGATGGAAGTCAACTGGAAGATGTTAAACTGTGAGTGGATATCCCGCCTGAGACCATCCTCGAACTTCCTTGCTAAGATCACTCCACTCTCATCCCGGAGGGGTGTGAAACATTTTAGCTCAGTGAAACGAGAGGAATACTCCATGACAGAAAGAGTACCCTGCTCTAATCTCATGAACTCCCGGGCTCGGTCGGCCCTCAGGGTCTCTGGGTAGAAGTAGTCATAGAACACGCGCTGGAATTCCTCCCAAGCCATAACCTACTGGTGACCCACCTGTGAGATCACGTCCCACCACCTCTTGGTGAAGTCTCGGAGCATGTAAGTAGTGATCTTGACCCGCCTCTCTGGGGGCGTCTCTAGATGCTCGAAGATAGTCAGCATGGCTTCTTTCCATGACTCTGCAGCCTGAGGTCCTCCTTCCCCCGAGAAAGTAGGAGGATGCTGCTGCTGGAAAACCCACATCAAGTCTTCCATAGTTGAGGTAGGAGTCGGTGTTCCCTGGAAGGTCTGCATCATCCTCATAAAACCTTCCCTGAATTGTGTGTTAGCGCCTGCAACTGGTATGAAAGCTGGTGCCAAGGCTGGCCCGATTGGAGGATCGGAAGGAAGTCCCTAATCATCCATATCTGGCGTCTAATCACTGCCTGATGACAGACGTACAACCGGAGGACGTCTCGGAGGCATAGCTCTGAAAGATCAAAAGCACACCTTAGATTAGAAAAACAAGGACATAAAACACAAGAGTACAAAACGGGAACAGGGGAAGAAAACACACAAGTTTACAAAACACGACTACATGGCGTGTCTTCTTAAGACACTGACATGGGTGTGTACTCCTGCCCTACAAGTCATGTAACACCTCAAACTACACAGTGTGTTGACCCAACACATGGTGTGTATTGGAAAACTATTCCCCTGCCCAAGTATCTTTACACGGCTAACCCACACAGTCTGACTCAACCTGAGACTACATGGCATGTTCTAAACAAACACAAAATGTACTAGACAAGGCTTCAGCGGCCCATGTTGTTAAACACATGGCCGTCTACATGGATGAACCTTACACGGCGTGTTTCGAACAAACACGGCGTGTATAAGTGAAGGTGACATCGTCCCGTGTTGTTCGTGACATGGTCGGGTACCTGAACAAGACTACACAGTGTGTTCCGAAAACAACATGGTGTGTTGAAGAGAAGGCAACACCGACCCGTGTTGTTCATGACACGGTCGGGTACCTGGACAGGACTACACGGCGTGTTCCTTTACAACACAGTGTATTCTACCCGAGCTTCCCCGACCCGTGTTGTTAGTGACACAGCCAGGTAAACGACTCCAAACTACACGGTGTGTACCTACCGTACACGGCTTGTTCCTGAAGTTATTTCTAAAACTATGTTTCCTTTCTCACACGGTCGGTGACACGGTCTAAAAACTACACAGTGTGTAGTCAAAAAGTACACACCGTGTATTCTGGGTTTTTCTGGGCAGTAGCTCAGAAACTGCACAGAACCCCAGAAAAACACAGAAAACAAGGCAACGAGGTGCCAAATTCCGATTTGTGAGGGCCCATACTCCCCATGAATCAAAACTTGGAATTAATTTAAGCAAGTTAGAATACAAAAAATCCTCTAACAAGGCAGCAGAGATTCTATCAAGTATCTATCACAACAGTATGCATAATCTACACAAGGTCTATCACAACAGCATGCAATTACTAATGCACCCTAGATGACATGGAAAGAATGCATGGAATGTGATTTCTAACAAGTTTCTATATGATGTATGATATGGAATACCCTCATCTCATCGGTTTGTGACAGAAATAGAACCGCGATAGCAAAACAAAAACAACACAAGACATCAGAATCACTCTAGGTGAAATCATATCAACCGTAAATCTCAAAACCATAAAACTACAATAATAAAGGTAGTGTGTCTTTTCTATGTACACAGGTTAGATACTCCCGAGCACAGCTTAACACCAAGTACCAAATCCATCCTACCCCTAGCTAAAGGCTCCAAATAGTAAATCAAGAGAAAAGACGTCCTTTGATACCACTTTTTAACAACCCAAATCCGGAGCCCCTCCCCTGGTGCCCCGTACCCGGTTCGCCACATGACCTCAAGCGCATTTCCCCAAATGTCAGGGGCTTCCGACTAGTAGTGAGGGCCTTGTTGATTCAGTGGGGAAACTATGCCCTCATTCGGTAAAGTATACAGTGAAAGAACAACCAGACACAATAGTGGAAACAATAAACAGCATACAACAACTAAACTGAACAGCGGAAGCAATGCATAAAATAATAATGATGCAACATGGTACATATGTCTATGGAAAATAATAAACAAACCAACATGCTGAAGTACAAATTAAAAACAAAGTGCAAAATAAAAACAAAGTAAACTCCTCAGCATCGCAAGCCATTGCTTGGTCCCCTGCTCTCCATCTCCACAGTAATCAAGAACCTGAAGTAGAAGGGCGCTTGCCCTTATCTATACCTGTAACAATATAATCTGATTGGGCCCAAAAGTATGGCCCAAACAGGGTGTGAGATACAATCCTAGTAGGAAATCACCCAAAGATATGTGCCTAACAGTCAATGAATACAAGGCAACTAAAAGTGCAGGAAGCAGTAAACATAAAAGCACACAGCAGCTACAATCCACAGTTCTAGCATATAAAGTACATAAGTAACAACCAACAACATGTAGAAAATAGGTAACCCTCTGGATAGATCTCATAGCCTAACCCCTATGGTTCACCTACCAATACTAGCAACCCTCTAGGAGGTACACATAGTCTCACCCCTCTGGTTCAGCTAAGAATAGACTCTCTGAGGAATAACTCACCGTCAATTCTCCCTATAGTCTCGTATCATTCTAAAGGCTCTCTGGGGAAGTACTCAACATCTCATTCTCCCTGTGGCATGCGTCAAGGAACTACAGACTCTCTGAGGAATCACTCATAGTCAATTCCCTATGTGGTCTCGCATCGTATTAAAAGACACTCTGTAGAAGCCCTTATGTCCATTCTCTCTATGGTCTACTACACAAGGTTCTCACAGTCCTATGTGGGAAATAAACATGCTCAGCGCGCGTGCATCATCCAAGTAACCCTCAAGAACTACTTGGATATCAATCTAAGGCTCAACAGTATAACAAAGAAATAGTTCCACTATCCTACAACTAATCATGGCAACTGGAAAAATGTCAAACAGGCAGAAAAAGCATAACAAACATCTAGAGTACTGTAAAAACTAATATAATCATAGGAAAAACATCTACTCTAGCAATCAAGAAAAGCAGGCAATACAACAAGGGAAAAACAAGAACACATAATACCCCGTTCAAGGGTATTGGTGTAATTTTCACAAAATACTCATCGAATTTCTACAGAAAGGAACAAACCACTTACCTTGATCCTAGGAGATCGATATATGTGAATAGTGACGAAAGATTCTCCTTTGAATGTCATAGATCTGAAAAAACATATGAAACACATAACCCACGATAACATGAGAAAGAGGAGGAATTGAAAAACAAGGCTCAAGCAGAAGGAAGAACTCACCACTGCGATTCCAACGCAATTGACCATGCTCGAATTGGAGAACGGACGGAGGGGCGGGAGCTCATCGAAGATTTGCGGATCCTCGGCGCTCTCAAATGAACGGGACCTAGAAGAAGACGTTTATGTGCATGAGGTGCGACCCCAGTCCGTTTAGTGAAGAAAAAAAAGTACACGGCGTGTACTTTTAGAGTACACGGCGTGTACTAGGTTTTTTCGTACTCCGCCAAAATCAGCCACCACGTCACCCCTACACACCGTGTGGGGGGGGGACACGGCCAGTACACGGCTTCGAGTGGGAAAAGAGTACATGGAATGTACTCAGAAAGTACACGGTGTTTACATCAAAAATTTCCATAAAGTTTATTTTTCGCAAAAACTCCAGAAAAAGGAAAGGTGTACCTGAAACGAAGATCCAGGTTCTTACATGGTTAGTCTGAATAATGTGTATGGAATGCTTTTTCGGATAGAGCTATACCACACAGTTGGTGCACATTTTCCCTAACTGTGTGGTATGCCCCTTTCTCTTGGTACATGTTCTTGGTTTGCTCATGGTTTGTCAAACCATTTAGACAAACCATGCATAGGCTAAATTTTGGGTAATTTTACATTTTTACCCTTAATGATCTAATTAAGACTTCTTTATTCCCTAATACAATTTCCAGTAGACAGAACCTTTATTTTCTCCCATTTTAGATATTTTTAATACCTAACCTATGGATCAAGATATCTCCTTCACTTGAGATCAGTTCAATATTTTTTCATCATGTTGGATGCACAATAGTAAGTACTCAAATCCTTTTTATCCTCTCTTCATCCCTCTTGCTCTCGACCTAGTTATTGAGGTGTGATATTTTTTTCTCTTTTCTTAGATCTACTCTAATCCAAGCCAAATTATAGTCTAATACTAGAAGAGGATAGTCATAAAATCCTAAAGTGGGTGGTCTATAACTCATCCCTCAATTTTGTTGATTTTGGAAATTACGTGTGGGGGCTGAAAATTTTATCGGGTGTCATTTAATGAATTTATATTCCATGATTATAATTATTTGAACCATATAGTTATTCAATTTTAAAATATGTGATTATTTTTTAGTGGTTATTCCCACAACTCTATTCATCCCTTGTAGGATTTTTTCCCATAATTGTCATTTTAGTGTTTTGACACATTTGAGCCACTTTTCGGGTGTGCCTTGGATTAACCTTTCTAAGGGTAACATTTTATATATTAAATGGATTTATTTAAATTTTGAATTACATAATGGAAAGTTCCATTTATACTCACCACTTGACCGGCCTAAGGTAAGTGCTTCAATTTGATAATTAAATGTGAAATGGAAATTGGCAAGTATACTAAGTATATGGCTTGGCCTTTTTAAATGTAATTGAATAATAGGTTGCGCATTTTTAGCACCTATTACCATGTTAATGGAAGGTAGAAGAGTGAACCTTGATTTATGAAATTTTTTTAAATGGATTAAATGAATGGTTTCATGATACTTTCCCTTGTCACGCTAATGTAAGGAAAGGATTTAACCAAATAGACTTATTGATTAATTATGACTTGATTAAATGGTTTCATGCTCAATTATCCTTGTCACACTAATGAAAGGTAATGGGTTGAACCTTATGAATTATATATGAATTAATTATCAAAAATAGGAGTTCCTGACTCGATCTCACCTTGGATTTCTGAGGGAATTCCTTTGGCACTCGAGGACCCCATTCTGAATTCAAGGATACGGCTTACTTAGGTTGAGACCCACCTAGAACCTGATATTTTTATAATTTTGGATTCCTGGTATGACATCATAGGATCCCTCATGTAGTACTACAGGATTACTTGGATACACTCCTTGGATCAAGTATTGACAAGTAGGTTCCATGGTTAAATCTCATCGGGTCCAGTCATTGTGTAGTCCTATTTTACCTTAGCTAAACTCCTTGGACTTGGTAGGCTTCTTATTATAAAATGACTTGGACTATGATACTTGGATTACATTCTTACCCTTATCCAGTATACAGTAATTACTAAGTTGGAAACCATTGATGTGTATGTTTCCTTGGTTCTTACCTTGAAACTTTATTATTTAATATCATTACAGGTTTACTTATTACATCTTGTAACCTTCACTATTGCTAACGTGTGACTTATTTATAAACTGGTAATAATCAAATAATGAATTGGATACATGTTCAAACACTAGCTAAGGGATGAATTAGGAAATTGGATATTTAGTAACATTGTACTATTTTACTTGATATATTCATGCTTTCACACTATTACATTTCTATTACATGGGCCATATGTTATAGACGCCATTGTGGTGGCCCATTGAGATTTATCTCACACCCTATCCAGGCGTTGTTTGGTACCCAGGGTAGATTACATGAATAAAGGTGTTGATAAAGGGAGGCATATAGCTTTGAACACTTGATTGCTTATTGTTTATGATGCATCTTAATAGCATATGGCTGAGCCAAATCTCTGGATGCTTGGGACAGTCTTTTGATTTCCTTTATACTTTTGTGGAACATGTTATGTCTGTTGTATTGTATCCATGTTTTCTAGTTTCTAGTGACATGACATATCATCGTCAGTTATTCTAGTTGATTCAGTTATTATTATCCTTGTCTATATATTACTTTTTTATGCTTCCTATGTTTACTTTTATTGATTATTCTATTTACCTCTATTATTATTTATTAGTTGTGTTACACTCTGGTAATCAGAGAATAGTCTCCCCATGGACACACCCTAGGCCCTCGCTGCTAGTCAAAAACCTATAGTGTTTGGGGAGGCCATGTGAACCAACAATCTTGTAGAACCTATTAAGTGGAATCTAGGTCTGAGACATCACATATCAGTCATTTTTTTATCCATTGGATGTTAGTGTTTTTGATTTTTTTTGTATAAGTTTCATAGTGGTGATGCCAATCCTCATTATTTAATAAAAAGTTCATCATTATATAATTATTCAAGGTAGTGGAATCATTTTAATTTAATTATTTATTTAGTCTCACATTAATTTTTATATAAGGTATGGATATGGTTTATGAGAATAGAATTTATAATGAGTATGTTTTAGTTAATTTATTGATATCAACAAGTTACTTTATAATAACCATTCGTTTTTGTGTCACCCTTAAAAAATAATATTCAAAAAATAAATTATTCTTTAATATCATATATTACTAGTATTAATGTCTTTATACTCATCCATGATGAAAATGGTGGTGTGGGTATAACATCATTCTTATAGGTGGTCAAATCATCCCAAACAATAACATGTTATATTAATGGTGGTCAATTCCATATTTTTATTTTATTATAATTCATCTTTTTAACTAAGTTGATAGGGAACCCTTACATGGATCGAAGTCCCATAGATAGAAAGGATTTATAATTACATGGCCTATAGGATCAGAAGCAAAAAGCCCTTAAAATTTTATTTAGACCCAAGTATACTAAAACAACCCCTCCCCAGCACCTTATACAAGTTTGTACCTAACTCACCACCAGAAATTGTTAATGGATTGTAGTTCCCTATATAGAGATTTGTGTGATGATAGCATGACTTCCATATCCCTCCTTCAATCCAGGGTCTAGTTTCCTGCACCTAGTGACTACTACATCTATGATCAATCATTTTGGGGCTGACTTGGTATAGTTGAGCATAATCCACTCCATGGTAAGGAGACCTTATAACCCCTACGATGACTTAAAGTCCCTTTGGACTGATGGCCAATTTTTGGGGCCTGAAATATCATTTTGGATGAATATTATTACTATTATAGTACCCCACTATAGTACTTTCTATAGTGCATGCATTGTTACAGTGCTACAATACTGCTACAGTGCCTATGGAAATTTTATCCCATTTGATTTTGAACCCAGGTTTCATAAAGGATGATAGGGTGACTTTACCACACTGGTGGATAATGATATTTATAAATATTTTATATTATAAGGTAATTGAAAAAGATTTTGAAGAACTAGATACTTACTTTCATGAATTTGATCCTCAAAATGGGTTCCTTCAGAATCAAGGGTTTAGGTGAAATTCTTGGAACCAGAGGCCAAAAAAAGTGTAATAATACTTTTAGAGAGGTAATTTGGTAATGTATTTAAGATATAACTATAAGAAAATATTGGTTTGTGAGGGTTAGAGGAGGGGTCCTTGTATAAGTGATTTTTAAGTGGCATTTCCTCAAATACTCATTCCCAAGGTGTAAAGTTATCATTTTACATGGAAAGTGGATTCAAAGTAGAAAAATAATGGATATGGGTTGTACATACCCTCATAAAAAATTATTTATTATTTATAGATATTTTATCCTTTTAATCCTTAATTTAACCTTTTTATCTCACTTTACCTTCACTATGGTAATTCAATTTTTACTTCAATAACTTTTGTTTTTACTAAAAAATGAAATTGACCCTCTTACCTAATTTAAACATGATAATTCAAAATTTTGAATACATTTAATTAAATTTAGCTGTTAAATATGAGAAATTTAACTTTTATATGAAAACATAAAATATATGGAAAAACTATTTTTATAGAAAATTGACTTTTTTAAAAACATTAAGTGTTATTAACCTTATTTCATATAAATTTAATATTAAATGAGTGTTAATATATTTATTTATACATTGAAAATTTATATTTTATTAGATTCATCCTTTAAAATTGATTAATTTAGTAAAAATATACAATAGTAAGAAAAACATTTGTTTGAAAAATATCACTTTTTTAACATTAAATGATTTTAATTTCATCTCAATAAAATTATTTCATTATCTTATAACAATTAAATTTTATAAATTAATTGGTATTAGAACCTTTCTTTTAATTTTATAAAAACCTCAAATCATTATTTAAAAATATAAATTATAATAATATTTAAATAATAAAAATATTTTTTTTATTACATTTTTTTAATAATTATTAACTTTTTATTTCATTATAGAATAATTTATTATATGTGAATTATATTATTTTTAATTTATTGATAATAATTAATAAAATTAAATGTTCCTATTGGATACAAGTACATCAAACAACCATATATCCAACAGTCATATATCTAATAGCTATATAAGAAATGACCATATATATAATTGTCATATCGCATTCCTATATATATGTTTACATACATTTATAATTTCATCCATTTTATTCCATAATTCATTTTTCAAGATGTTAATCATATTTATAATGTTTTTTATTCTTTATATAGTTATAATTGGTGGCATAATCTTCATTGAAGATTGTGACAATGTGAATTTTTACTTTATAGCATTTTTACTAACTTGTGGTTTCATTCCTTTAGTAATTCTACTAATTATTTTTCATTTAGTTATATTGAAATGTATTTAATTTTTTATTTTAATATTCTACCATAATGAAAAAATTCATTGTTGATTATGTATATCACAAGATATATAACTCGCGAGATTTATTTAAAGGGAAATGCATACTAAAATTGTGGGGTATTACATTATACCCCCTTAAAAGAATTTCTCAATAAAAATTTCAATAGTATAATGAAAATGAATGAAAATATTTTTGTCTCATTATATATTTAGGTTTCAAAATTGCTTCCTCAAACTTATGACTCCTCCAGAGAACATTAACTAGGTGAGTTTTCTTATTTCGTAATACTTTATATATATGATTCAAGATTTAATGTAAAGACCCCAACCCCAATAGCCCATAGCCAGTGTCTACATTGTAACATTATTTCTAGATATATGTGATCACATCCCAACGTATGGAATAGTTTATTAGTCTTGGTAAACTAGATACATACTTGAGTCTTTCATTACATTTGAAAACATGAAATATAATATAGTGAAAGTAAAAAATTTCACATGCTTGAACTCATTAAAAGATTCCTTCTTCATATCCTGGGGAAAGGAAACAAAATAAGGGTGAGATTAGGTTCTCAGTAAAATTTACATAAAGTAGAATAAATAAATCATAATCAATAAGTCATAAATAATATGTAAAGGTAAATATTTTAACACACATTCCTTTTAATTAATAACTTTACTATCATGATTAGATAAGACATAAACATTATGGAAAGATAAATAACTAAAAACTCATGTCATTTAATCCATAAACTAAGAATCAAATGAATCCATAGATAATATCAATGCAAAAATATCAAAGATAATTATAATAATTAAATTACTAATAAATTAAATGGTTAATATTGAATATTATTAACTCATACATCATCATATATGTATTTTCAATACATTTCACAAGAAGGTTTAAAACTATGGGTAAAAACGCATCTAATGCTAGTTTACTGATTCACCTCATGAGATTATTGATGCATCGAGGGGCTATCTATAACTGATCCCCACACATCATTACATGTCTAATTCATTCCTCATATATCAAATGATCAATTTAATTCATGAATAATCTGACTTATCAAAAAAATTTGTATTGAATAAATAATATGGAATATCAATATTTCCATAGTCAATCAAATAACTTTCGAAGTAAAATACAATATGTATAAATAATATATTTTTTAAGAAATAATCATATCCATGATAAATAATATGGATATATAAGGGAAATGTATTTACAATGATCACAATAAGGTGAATATTTTAAGGTGAAGTTAATTATTACAAAAATTAATCAAGAAAGAGAATATTGATTCTTTCCTTGGTCAAACTGATTGTAAACCATCCAGAGAAGAAATAAGGATAGAATCATTACAAAATATCTCTAGTGGAGTATATTAAAAATAAAGGGTCATAGTCAATGATTAATAGAAATACCATAAAAATATATTTAAAAACATTTTTGAGTAAAATATCATTTTAACTTCGAAAATCAATTTTAAAATCTATAAGTATCCAAAATATTAGAAAAAAACATTTTATTTTAAAAACCCATTTTAAAATTGTAAAAGAATATTCAAATAAATGAGTGGTTTTAATTGTGGTAAAGTTCTATTTATATTGAGTATGTTAAAACAAATATTCCATTCACATTTTTGTAAGAAAATTCAAAATTTCCTTTTTTAGAAAATGACAGGAAGATTCGTTTTAAAACATTTTTAAAAAAAAAGGATATTATGGGTAAAAATTACTTTAAACAATCGTAGTAAACCATTTTTAGAAAAAAATAATTTTGAAGGAAATTATTTTAAACTAAATATATAAATGAGGTCTTATTTTATTGAAAAAAATATTAATCATTTTATTTACCAAAGTGAGGAAAATGGTATTATCACTTGAAAAAATCATGAATAACCTCGGGAGAAAAAAATTCAAGAGTTTTATTATACAATGATCAAATATACTTTGATGAAATAATTCAAATTGAAACTTAAAATATCATTAATTATGAAGGATTCATTAAATTACATGTAAAATGGGTAGTACATACAACATATAAAATAAATTAGGAGCATAACATTATAATATGCCTTAATGAAAATAAATTGAGATCAAACCCCTAACCACACACTTCATTTTGGTTAAACGCACATTAAAATATTGTATAATGGTTTTTATCATGTTATTAATTTATAATATAATCATATTAATTTTTATAATATCATATATTATCCTCTTATAACATCTTACTACCTTTTAGTTAACAGTATTTTATTATTGTTGTTGTTTTGGGTGTTAATTGCCTTATTTTCTCATGTGCGTTTTTCCATGAATGTTTTGGTTATTGTGTATAAGATATAGTTACATAATCTCAATAATTTTATTAATTTTAAAAATATAATATTTAATTATTGGATTCATTTTTAAAACCATATTTTAATATTAGACATGTAAAATGAATCACATCACTTTGTGGAGACAATAAATCATACGTACGCATGAGCGATGATATCATTTCTTAATGGGTGGAAGGGTAAGTAAATGGGTGATATATTAATTTTATAGAATCAATTTAATTTCATATATATCAAATATTTTTATTTAATGTTTCCTTTTTACCTTACTTGTAAATCATAAATGAAAAACAAATCACATCACTTCGCGAGGTGGTAGTCTGAGGTGGTAGTCCTCCATACACACGAGCGACGCTATCATATTTTAAACAGAATGGAAATTAAAACTTTATACATGATATTATAATTTTAGAAGTATAATTATATCATAAATATTATATATATATATATATATATTAAATATATAATTATTTCCAACTTTGATAGGTTTTTATGGGAAAAGAGTTACATCGGTTCGCCAGGTGGTAGTTTGTCGTACAAACGATTAATGATTTCGTTTCCCATTTGATGGAAGAGGAGATTCATATAGGTTATTACATTAATATAATAAAATATAAGTATATGGGATATACCTTTATTAATATATAATAATTTTTTAATAAAATTTTAAGAAGGTGGAAGAAGAAATAAAATAAAAATGCTCATTTAATAATGTTACCTCTTCTTCGGACGAACTCTTTAGGGTTGCACCAAAAGCCTTCCTATGTTGGATTTATGATTAAAATATGACTCTATTATATTGGTAAGGAATTAATTAAGGGATTTTGGCAGTTATTTTTTGAACCAATGTATTTTTTAAGTGTGTGAATGAGAGAAGAGGGGTGCCCTTTTATAAGGGAGGAGGAGTGGAAATCTTGTAAATACCCAAAACTGTTCAATAATGGGAAGTCGCTCTCAAACCATGTGTATCCAAAATTGAAATATAAAGTATTAGAGGAGATATAAGGATGATAAAAACCTATATTATTCAAAATAAACATTTTTTAAACATGTTATTCCATTTACCTATTTAGTTTAACCCCCCTCCCCCCACCACCACTAGTAAACCGGTTTTAACATTAACTATGGTAATAAATTTTTACTATTTTTTCTATTCATTATGAAAAAAAATCAACCTTATTATATAATTTTAATTATTATGATTAAAAATATGGAATTCGTTTTATCAAATTAAATTCATATAAGTGGTGGAATTGAATTTTTAAATTAAACCCATAGATGTGTTGAAAAAACGGTTTTTCAAAAAATTTGTTTTTTAAGCATAAGATGATATTATAATGATTATATGATAATTAATCATAGTTAAATTAATTTAAATTCATATTTATAGATGTATAATATAAAATTTAATTTAAATCATTCGTCATTAGGGGTTATTTTAATTATTTAAAATGGAGAGGCATTATGCACTTTAAAACAGTTTTCAGGAAAAATGGGTTGTGAAGCCTAAAAAAACTTAAATTTAAATCCTGTATAAAGTTGATTTAAATGTAATTAATTGAATTAATTCAAAATAAATAACACATAAGTTTATTTTAAATCATGTTAAAATAATAATGGGAGTTTTAAATTACTTAATTTATTAAAAATAAATGACAGTTTTAATAAAAAACGGTATTTTTCACTATTCACTAAAAAATAAATATTTTATGAAAAATATAAAAATTTCACCCTAATTAAAAATAAATATTATTATTAAAAAAATAAAGTTCATTTTATTAAATACAATTTCTAAAATTGCTAAAATTAATTGTATTATTTTCTCAAAAAGTGTAGTAAAAATAATTTTTGAAAAAAATGTATTTTTTGAAAAATAAATTATATTTAATAAAATTTGAGTGATTATTATCAATAAATTTTTATTTATTATAACCTTTATATATATTTAAAAATTAATTTAATACTATTCATACCTATCAATTCAATGGTTTGGTAATGATAGTCATTTTTAAATAATATATTTCGCAGGTCCTTTAAGCTCGGTGTTGTGTATCATATATGTTATCAAATATAATGTTATTTTTAAATATCATGGTTTCATGTACCACAAGATATTGAATATATTATATTTATTAAAAATAAATATACTTTAAAATATCTAGGTGTTACATTCTCCCAAAGTTTAATAAATTACATCCTCATAATTTGAACTTGCACTTGGAAATCAAGGGTTTGAAATTTGAAAATTCCTTTTGTTGAAAAAACATATCATAAAAAAGGTTAGAAAAAATTTATATTGTTAAGTGAGAAAAATAAGTGTTAAGTTCATCTAGAATAACACATAATTAGGTTTCCAAGTAGAATAATATTTGTAGGAAGTGAAAATGTGGACATAGAAGAAAAGCCTAAATAATTATAGAGAGTGATACAGATCATTGATCATAAGAAAGTGAATAATAATGAGAAAGTCAATGAACAAAAAATAATAAATATTTGATGAGTTAAATTTCTATTGATTCATCATATATAAAGGTTATATGATAACATTTTTTTAATATTCTTTTCCTAAATTTGATTAATTCTTTTACTCTTTAAGAAATAAGGAGATATACTTAATATAATTCTATTTCATAAGAACAATTTCATCCTTTGGTTGTGCTTCGATCAATTTTCACTTTATCTCTTACTCCATAAAATGAATATCCAAAATTAATTTTTATGCCTGAAACACTAAAATTTACTTTTAATGGATCATAATATCCATAAAAGAGTGGAAAGTATTTTTATATGTCTCTAAATATTTTCCAAAACCAAAATGGTTAGAAAAATTTATCCAATATAATACATTAATATATAAACCTCAATAGTAACACCACTAGTTAAAAATTAATATTTATCTTTCAAATCATAAAAATAATGGCATATTAACAAAAACATCATGCAGGCCAGTGGTGGTTGAAATCCCTTATCGCCCTTTGGTTGTGGGTTCAAGCCACATAGCCTTTCCGGATATGATGGGTCATCACCTAGCATACGGGTTTCCCTTTTTCTAAAACTATATTAATATAATTCCTATAACATTATGAAAATATGATGAACATCCTCAAAAATAACATTAGTCGTCAAATCACTTTTTTAACCTCAAGGGTTTTCTATATGACTTTTTTTCTTAACTAAATAAAATAATCTTAATTGAATATTATTACTTTAACATCAATGATCATATTAGTTATAAATTTTATCAATAACTTTAAAATTATATCCATAAAGTATTAAATAATCTTCTCTCATATAACCTTTTCACTAAAATGTATACTAAATCAAAGGTTTGTATTACTATAAATATTTTTTGAAAATATCCTTAATCATGTTATATTCCCAACACATAAATTTTCCAAATGGGTCTCTATGCCTTTAAATGTATGATAAAACTTATACATACCATCCCAAGACACTATAGGTTTAACCTAAATCATTCATTGTCATCGTCTATTCAAATCCCCCATAATGGTTTGTAAATAAATGTGAATTATCCTAAGAATATTCCCTTAGAGTATCCAACTAGGTGCATAGTGAGGCTCATTTTCATGCCTGAGGTGATAATCAAGTCAGATCCCAATGCACCCTTTTCTAAGTTATTACCCCAAAATACAATTATTTCAGAACCACATCCACTTTGAGTATCATATAGTGATGTAATTTCTTGTGAAAACTACATAATCTCTTCCTTACCAAATCTTTAGAATGTTCTTCTATACTTATCCTAAAATTATACCATAGGGTTATGTTCCCTAATCTATGTTTTCTTAAATATAGTTCCCAAGGTTTATACTAAACTTTATCTGATAGTAACTATAAATACCCCAACCCTAGTAGCTCAGATCCAATGCCTACTTTATTACATTGAATCTAGATACAATTGATCACATCCCAAAAGACTAAATAGTTTAGTAGTCTTGGTAAACTATATACATACTTGATACTTTCATTATATTTGAAAACTTTAAATACAATAGATTGAGAGTAAAAAACATCCTTACACACAGTCAAATATTCTTTCTTCATATCTTGGGGAAAGGAAACAAAATAAGGGTGATCTCAAATGCTCAGAAAGAGTTAAATAAAGTGGAAGCTATAAAGCATAATCAATAAGTTATAAATAATATATAAAGGTAAATATCTAAACACACATACCATTTAATCAATAACTTAAATATAAAAATTAGATAAGTCATAAACAATATTGCATGGTAAATAATTTAAAACACATATCATTTAATCAATAAACTGAGAATGAATTCATCTAGAGATAATATCAATGCAAAAATATCATGGATAATAATAATAAATTAATTATTAATAAAGTAAATTTTTAATATTGGATTCTATGATCTCATAAATCATGGTATCTATACCGTTAAGACCTTTCACAAGATAGTTTAAGACTATGGGTAAAAACTCATTTAATGTTATCTTATTGATTCACCTCATGAGTCTAATGATACATTAAGGGGATATCTATAATTGGGACCCACCATTAATTTCATATCCAATGCATTTTTTATATATAGAATGATTTATTTAATTCATGAATAATATTCCTTATCAATAAATATATGTATTGAATAAAGAATAAAAAATATCAATATTTCCTTAGTCAATTAAATAAATTTCAAAGTAAAACATTGTATGTAGAAGTGATATACGGTTTAATCAATAACCATATCCATGATAAATAATATGGATATTTAGTGGAAATATATGTCTGATGATCACAATAAAGGGGAAAGTTAATTATTACAAAAAATAATCAAGAAATAGAATGTCAATTCTTTCACAGGCCAAAATGATTGTGAACCATCCAAAAAAAGAATAATTATGGTATAATTATAACATATATCTAGTATAGTATATGTAAAATAAAGGTTTGTTTTCATTGATGAATATAAATACCATAAAAATATCTTTAAAAACACTCTTGAGAAAAATATCCTTTTAACTTTGAAAACTACTTTTTAGAAGAACTATAAGTATCCATAATATTAGGAAAAACATTTTCTTTAAAAAATAACCTTTTAAAATTGTAAATTAAGATTTAAAGAAATGAGTGGTCATTATGGAAGGAATTTTTTTTTCATGTCAATTACATTTAACAGATATTCCTTTCACTTTTTTGTAAGAAAAATCAAAAGTACCTTGTTTGGGAAATGACAGGAAGATTCCTTTAAAACATTTTATAAAAAATCAATTATGGTTAAAAATAAATTTAAATAATCATAGTAAAATATTTTTGAAAATATTTTTAGAAAATATGGATTTGGAAGAAAATTATTTTCAACTGAAGACAGAAATTGAGTTGGATTTTGTTAAAAACGTTTTCTCATTAATTTTAAGTTCCAAAGAGAAGGAAATTGTACTGTTACTTGAAAACTTCATGAATAACCAAAAGTGAATAAAATGAAAAAAATTTATTATAAAATGATCAAATAATTTCCTTCAATGAAAATTCAAGCATAAATAATCTTGATTAAAATGAGATTGTGAAATAAACCCTCAAAAATTTTATAATACATTGAAGTGGGAATTAATAAAAGAAGTTATTATGTGTGTTGAATTTAAATCCACATAAAAATTGGAAATACAAAAAAAAATCATTACACACATAATATTATAATATCAAATACATTGAAGAATTAATATAACCTAATGAAATGAAATTGAGTTATGAAATTTCATACCACTTGGTAACATTCAAGAAAAATCCCCTTGGATAAAATAATTTAAATTTAAAATTCAAATACCATGAAGTATAAAGGATTCATGATATTATTTTTATAACATAAAATGGGTATTAAATACACCATATAAAATAAATTATGTGCATAATATTACAATACGCCTTAATGAAAAGAAAATGAGACGAAATCCATTACCCCACTCTTCCTTTTGGTTAAATGTGCATTAACCTCCTGTATAATGATTTTAATCATGTTATTAATTTATACCATAACCATATTAAAATTTATAATATCATATATTATCCTCTTATAAAATCTTACTGCCATTTCATTAACAATATTTTATTATCGTTGTTGTTTCGTGTGTTAATTGTTGGGTTTTCTCATTCGGGTTTTCTCATGAATGTTCTAGTTCTTATGTATAGGATATAGTTTCATCATCTCCATAATTATATTTATATTATAAATATTATATGTACTTATTGGATTCATTTTTAAAACCATACTTGAATATTGGACATAGAAAATGAATCGCCTCACTTCGGGGAGAAGGTAAGCCATACGTATGCATGAGTGACGATATCATTTATTAATGGGTGGAAGGGTAAGGAAGTGGGAGATATAATAATTTTCTAGAATCACTATTATTTTATATAAATCGCATATTTTCATTAAATTTTTCCTTTTTAACTTCCATATAAATCATAAGTGAAAAATGAATCATATCGCTTTGTAAGTTGGTAGTTCATTGTACAAAGGAACGATGTTATCATATTTTAAATGGAATGAAAAGTAAGAAGGTATATGTGATATTATAATTCCAAAATTATAATTATATCATTAATATTATATATGTGTGTGTGTGTAACATTATATTACTATTTTCAGGTACTCCTCAACCCCTCTTTTGACCATGCCTTGGTTGGATCTCATTTAGGGGTGATTCGAGTAAAATTTTGAAAATTTTAGGGGGATCTTGGGTTGTTCCAGGTTGGCGCATGGTTTTCCCAAACCATGTTTCATGCTAGTGAGAATAATAAAAACTAGGAAGTGAGGGTTTTCACGGTTGGCACATGGTTTGAAAACCTATATGGCCACCTAGTAAAAACTATTCACCTCTTTATAAGGGTCATTTAGGGCATATGGTTTGACAAATCATACATCCCCCTCTAGGAAATTGTGCACACATATGTATTTTATTCTTAAAATTCAATTAAAAATTCGTAAACCCCCATTTAGACCCATGATCGACCCTAACTCTATATTGGTAATCCTCTTAGGTCTTTATATCTCTCAAGAACACATTTGACTCCTCCAAACCCTCTCTAAAGTAGATCAAATCTAGGCGATCATCACTCTATCCTTTCCCAGTAAGAGTTCTTCCCTTATTCCTTCTCTCCCAATATATTCCTATATACTCCTTAAAGTTTGTTATGATCTCTATGTTGATATAGGATCTAATCTATACTATTTTAGATCTTGAATCTAGAATTGATTCTCAGATCTCCTTTGCTAATGCTCTTTGTTGGAGTTTTCCATTGCAGGTGTTATGAGATGTGATCTCTTTCTTTTTGTAGGTGGTTTCATTTAAGATTGGCCAATTGATTTACCCCTAAATTGATTTATTTAAATTAATTTTATTTCAATTGGATTATAAAAACCCCAATTTTCATCGAATTGGGACTTGAATTTTCTTTGGCATGAAACTGGGGGGTGATTGTGGAATTTGATGAAAATTTTGAAATTAAATTGTGGAATTAAATTGTAAATTTGATTTTTTAAATTAATTTCAAATTTTTCTTTGAGAAAATTTGATTAAATTTTTTTGATAAGAACCTTGGTTTGTTTTAACCTAGAAAATTCATGAATTAATTAAAAACTCATTTTTGGTTTTTAAATGAAAATTGACATATTGAAATGAGAAATGGATTAATTGTATTTTTAAAAGTTTTGAGATAAATTTACCATTGTAGATTGTTATTTGAGGATATTAAATCCTAGGTAGTTAGTGAGTTATTTGGGACAACATCCTATTGACTCTTTAAAACTATAACAAAACATAGTGTATAAAATCACATCCCTTATGGGATGGTGATGAGTCTTATTTGACTAGTGTCTGAGATATTTCTGTAGACATATTTCCATGATCACTTATTTGAGTGTGTGAGGATCCCATAACCTGGAACTATTGTACCTCTTATAAGATTACTATGTTGCTTGTTTGTAATTATTTTGATATATTCCATTGTTTTTAAACTTTTTTACACATTCCTTGTGAATTTATATAAACATTTTTGTATAAAATTTTTATTAATACATTTTTTGAAATATTTCCATCAATTGAAATATAAATCATGATTTGTTTTAAATGTGATTTTTTACTTCCATACCTATTGATTTAAATTTTAAATATTTATTTGGTTAATTAATGTGGCATTTTATTATGGAATCTTTGGTGAAACCCTACTAGGATTTTAGCTCACACCCTATCTGTGCCTTTATGTGTTTTTAGATTATCTTCTGCTGGGTTTGATCAAGGGGAAATATCCACTTGGAGGTGGTTCTTTTTGTTGGTCCTTGAGACTTAGAGAGTTGTGTCCATTAGGACTTGGGTTTTTATATTTTAGTTTCTAGTACTTTATGGTTGTACTTTGGGTTTATATACCCATTTGAATTATGGTACTATTTTCCCTTTGAAGTTTTATTTTTATCATACTGACTTGTATCTATTTCTTCCACTATTTATGTGGAAAAACCTTTCTTGATTTTATCTTGTATGATTCTAGGTTCTAGTCACCAAACCATGGGGATTGGGAATTCTATTTGGTCCATGTTAGTGTTGGATCGGTTATTAGGGTACCAGGGTACCTAGGCTAGTCTATGACTAAGTAGTATCAAAGGTGTAGATTAATCATCTTTCCTTGATGTCGGTATGTAGCTCTGTAATCTTTTTGGGACTTAGGAGGTAGTTATGAGTGAGTTTCTAGCCATCTCTTATCATAATGATCCTTAAGTCACTAGGGGTGGTTTGGTAAATACGTATTGAGGATTAGTTTTAGTATTTTCCATGCTTTCAATTTGGATATATTGAAATCCAAATCTTTTTTATCTATCTATCAGGATTATTTTCCCCATTTCTCTTGTTTGATTGTTGATCTGAGTACCCTTTATGATGTCTGCAATGTTTTATACTGATGTTTTGTAGCATCATGCCTCTGAGAATACATGTGAATAATATCCAGGAGGAATTATTGATGAACCACAATGAGAAAATCCTACCTTGGTCCAGAATTTGGTTGAAGTTGTTGTGTGTGTTGTCCAATCTCTAGGACAGGCACCTACACCTATTCTCATTCAGGATCCAGTTGTGGAACCTAAAAGAGATGAATTTAGGATTCATACTCAGGAATTCCTTCTCCTAAATTCACTAGCATTCCAAGGCTCAAAAATATCCTCAAGAGGGTGAGGATTGTTTGTGGAGAGTTGAAATTTTATTTGAGTTCTTGGAAATTCCTTATTCTATCAAGGTGAAATATGCCACCTTCAAGATAGATGGACCTAACAGAAGATGTTGGGACAATAAAAAAATATTCCAAATGTTTTATTAATCTTGTACATTTTTCACCTGATATAGTATTTAATGAGAAGATAAATACTCAACGGTTCGAGATAGGACTTCGATATGATATCCATTCTTATGATTTCTTGTTGAAGATCCCTTCTTATACTAATGTACTAGATAGTTCTTTCATGGTTTAGATATACCTGGATGGAAAGTCAAGGTTGAAGGGGGTTTCTTTTTATCCAAATGGAAGTTCTGTGAGTTTCATTAAAGGAAAGAGAAGTCATTATGACTCTCATGGTGGTTCTCAATAGAAGGGTTCATCTAGAACTCCTATGGTTCCTGTAGGAGGCCCTATGATTTTCTACTGATGTGGAATGCCAGGGCACTCAAAATGAGTTTTCATTGAGGCACCCATGTTATGTGGTTCCTAATAATTCTTAGGCCACTTACATAAGTTATATCATGTCTATTTCAATCCACGTAGTTTCATGGGATAATCATCGCCAAAAATTATTGTGGTGAAATCAAATGTGTCAAGGACTATAGGGTTCCAGCCTTAGGCATCCTAAATAAAGATTCTTCACGTAGTGTAAGAGTCTCCAGAGGAATTATATATGGGTCCAGTTACTGTGAGAGGTACCATCAATATAGCTTCATCTTTAGTGACTAATTTATTTAATATTAGTGCATCTCATTAATTCATTTAAACCCATATTCTGAGTATACTAAATCTTCCTACGGAGCTTTTATCTGATGTGATGGATATTACTACACCCCTCAAAACAAAGAGATAGTAGGGTCTCAATTGTCCTTGTTTTTTCTTCTCTCTATCGGTGAATGATCTTTCTTGGGATTTTCTAGTTCTTAACATTAAACCTCTTGACATCATATTTGGGATGAATTGTAACATCTATAATAAATCTTGAATTGATTTCTATCTCCGACGGGTCTCTTTTACTATGCCTGATGTAGTGTGTCATATTTTTAGAGAGAATGGAACCTGAGGTCGAGTAGAGATGGAACTTCTTATCCAGAGTTGGGGAAATTGATATCTATGTTTTCTTTTTATCTTGAGTGATATTCTTGGAGTAGTGATCTCCCTCCAGTTATCATTGAGTTTCCTGGAATTTTTTCTTCTAATTTATTTGATTTTCCACTGGTAAGGGAGGTAGATTTCTTTATCGATTTATTGTGTCATACTTATCTAGTATTTATTCCTTCATATCACATGGAACCAGCTTAAATGAAATAGTTGAAGACTCGTATGGATTATCTTTTAGATAAAGGCTTCATATGCTCGAGTGTGACACCTTGGGCGATGCTGGTTCTCTTTGCTAATAAATTAGATTGGTCACTTTAAATTTTTTTTATTACTGAAAACTCAATCAAGTTACAGTAAAGAACAATTATTTGTTTCCATGGATTTATGATCTTTTTGACTAGTCAAAATGGGAGAATTGGTTTTCAAAGATTTATCTTTGATCTGGTTATTATCAGTTGAGAATAAAATAATATGAAATTCTGAAAAATGCATTTCTGAGCAGGTATGGTCATTATGAGTACCATGTCATCACTTTTTGTCTAAACAATGATCCTATAGTCTTTATAGATTTAGTGAAAATGATATTTCATGAATATCTTGACACATTTTTGTGGTATTTTTGGATGAAATCCTTGTTTACTCTAAGTACAAGGAGGATCATGTGAATCATCTGAGAGCAGTTCTAGAATTTTTAAGAAATCACCAACTTTACTCCAAGTTATCAAAATTTGATTTCTTGATTTGGGAAGTGAAGTTCTTGGGACATTTGGTGTCATAACATGTTATCACAGTTGATCCTGAAAAGGTGTAAGTTTTTATGACATGGGAGAAATCGTGTAATGTCTTTGAGATTCATAGCTTCTTGGGTTTAGCTGGATATTATCATCAGTTTGTAAAATAATTCTAAAATTTGTATTCTCCGATGAATGATCTAACTCAAAAGGGATTAATGTTTTATTAGGATGATAAATTTCAGAGTTCATTTGTTGAGATGAAATGTCTTTTGACTACTGTGATGGTGTTGACTCTTCTAGAGGCCTAAAAGGGATATGTTGTCTTCTGTGATGCATCAGGTTCACGTTTTGGCTCTGTTCTTATGCAAGGTGATCATTTTGTTGCCTATGGATATCATAAACTTAGTCCACATGAGAATAATTTTCCAACCCATGACCTTAAACTAGAAATTGTGATGCATTCACTTAAGAGTTGGAGACATTATCTTTTTGGAGAAAGTTTTATCATGTATTCCAACCAAAAGGTATTGAGTTATATCTTCCCTAAAAAATATTTCAATCTCTTCCATAGTCATTTGGTGGAATACCTAAAATCTTTTGACTTTGACATCACCTATACCTTGGGAAAAGAGAATGTCATCACAGATGATTTGAGAAGGAAACTTCCGACCTGGGTCATGAAAGAATCATCAAAAGAGTGGAACTTTATGGATCTTTTCTCATAGATGCATATAAGAGTCTAGGAATATGGGGACAAGGTTTCCTTGGACAGTGTTCATTTGACCTCTTCTCTTCTCGAGATGATTCTTTAGGAACATCAGATTGATGATGAGTTCTATAAAATTAGAGACTCTCTTTATAGTGGGGATACCATTTCTGAAAGGTCATTCTCCATGGAATGTATTATATGTTTCTGGAACTAGTACATTGTACCTTTTCCTATGAGAAAATATATTGTGGAATTTTTTATAATTCCTAGTAGACAATGCACCCAGGAACCAAAAATATGTTTTATGACATGCGGTGAAGATTCTGGTGGCTAGGTATGAGATGGGGCATTGATATTTTTTCCTCTCATTGTTATACGTGCTAATAGGTCAAGGTTAAGCACCAGATACCTTTGGATTTGATTCAAACACTTCCATTTATGACTTAGAAGTGGGATGAGATCTCTATGTACTTTTTGGTTGGGTTTCCATGTACATAGAAAATGGATAATGCAATATGGGTAGTGATCAATAGGTTAATGAAATCAGGTCACTTTATACCCATTTTTGATACAACCAAATTTTAGGATCTAGGAAATATCTATGTGAAATATATTTTTCATTTTTATGGAGTTACATCTATTATAGTCTTTGATAGGGATCCTCGGTTTACTTATTAGGAGAGGCCTTTAGGAGGAACTGGGATATCAAGTTTGATTGAGTATGGAATACCATCTGTGGTCAAATGTCTAGATAGAAAGAGCTATACAGATTCTTGAGAATATGATTTTCACCTATATTATTGACTTTTTTGGGGCTTGGTATTACCATTTGGGACTGGTTTATTTTTATTATAATAATTGTTACCATTTTTCGATTATGGTGACTCATTTTGAGGCTTTGTATGGTCGACCTTGTAAATATTTGTTGTTTTGGTTGGAGATCGGTGAAAGTTTATTGGTTGGAAAGAGATTGGTTCAAGAGATAATAGAAAAGATTTAGTTGATTCATCAAATAATGTTGACGGAAAAAATTCATTATAATTCTTATGCTGATTATCATCATAGACCATTGGAATTTTCAGTTGGTGAATAGGTGTTCTTGAAAGTTTCACCTCATTTGGGTCATCGACAGCTTGGGAGGTAAGGGAAGATTCCTCCTCATTTTTTGGGACCATTTGAGGTTGTTGAGAATGTGGGTAAAGTTGATTATCATTTATCACTTCCATAATAGTTGATGTCGATACATAATGTGTTCCATGTCCCTCAACCATGAAAGTATCTTTATGATCCATCTTAGGTTTTGAGCTGGAGTGATCTTGATGTTAAGCCTGATTTATTCATGACTAAGAATCCAGTTAAGATGGTTGATTTTTAAACCAAGGTACTTAATAGTAGTATAATACCTTTGGTTTGAGTGTTATGGAAGCACGGTTCTGATACTCATGAGATTTGGGATCTAGAGGCACTAATGAGAGAGCAGTGGCCTCATCTTTTAACATGGAAGCTTAATAATAGGCTTTATGGGGACAGAAATTTTCAAGGGTGGGGAGTTTGTAACATCTTGTTACTATTTTTAGGTACTCCTAAACCTCTATTTTGATCATTCTTTGGTTGGGTCTCATTTAGGGGTGCTTTGGGTGAAATTTTAAAAAAATTGGAGGGCTCTTGGGCTTTACATGGTTGACACATGGTTTTCCCAAATTGTGCACCATGCTAGTGAAAACCGTGAAAACCCAGGTAGTGAGAGTTTTCATAGTCGGAGATAGGTTTTAAAAACTGTTTTCTCACATATTAGAAACCATTCACCCCTTTGAGGGGAACATGTTTAGGGCACACGATTTGACAAACCGTATATCCCCCTCTAGGAAACCGTGCTTATGGATTTCTTTAATTCTGAAAATTAAATTAAAAAATCATAAACCCCCATTTAGACCCCTCTCAACCCTAACTCGAGATTGGATGTCCTCATATGTATTTAGAGATTTCAAGGACCCATTTTGTCTCCTCCAAACCCACTCTAATGTAGGTTGAAGCTAGGAGATCATCATTTGATCCTTTCCTCATAAGAGTTCTTACCTTATTTTTTTCTATCTCGATATCTTTCTCTCTCCTCCTTAAGGTTTGTTAGATATATGTGCTGATGGATGATCTAATATCCATTGTTTTATATCTTGAATCTAGTTTTGATTCTCGGGTCTTCTTTGTTGATGTTATTCATTGGAGTTTCCCATTGTGGGAGTTGTGAGGTGTGATCTATTTGTTTTGGTAAGTGGTTCCATTTAAGATTAATCAATTGATTTAACCCTAAACTGCTTTATTTAAATTAAATTTATTTCAATTGGATTATGAAAAAACAAATTTGCATCGAATTGGGATATGAATTTTCTTTGGCGCGAAATTGGGAAAACCCCCAATTCCAATGAATTGGGGTAGGATTGAGAAGTTTGATGTGGAAATTATGGAATTAAATTGTGGAATTAAATTATGAAATTGATTTATGAAATTGATTTAAAATTTTTATTTGAGAAAAATGGATTAAATTATTTTGATAAGAACCTTGGTTTGTTTTATCTTGTAAAATCCATGAATTGATTAAAAACATGTTTTGGTTTTTAAATAGAAATTGGAATATTGAAATGGTAAATGAGTTAATTGTATTTTTAATGGTTTTGAGATAAATTGAACATTATTGATTATTGTTTGAGCACATGAAATCCTAGATAGTTAGTGATTTATTTAGGAAAACACTATATTGATGCTTTATAACACTAAAAAAATAATGTAGCAGAACACATCCCCGATGGGATAGTGTTGAGTCCTCTTTGACTAGTGTCTAAGGGACATGTGTACATATATTTCTGTGATCACCTATTTGATTGTGTGAAGATACCATAACCTAGAACTGTCAAACCTCTTGGAAGATGACCATATATCTCGTTTGTGATTATTTTGATATATTCCATTTTTTATAAACTGTTTTACGCATGCCATGTGAAGTTTTATAAAAATTTTTATATAAAATGTTTATTAATAAATTGTTTGAAATATTTCCATCAATTTAAATGTAAATCATGATTTGTTTTAAATGTGATTTTGTATTTCCATGCATGTTTATTTAAAATTAAAATCATTATTTGGTTAATTAATGTGGCATCTTATTATGGAATCCTTGGTGAGACCCTATTGTGCTTTTAGCTCACACTGTACCTGTGCCTTCGACTATTTTTAGATTATCTTATTCTAGGATTGAGCAAGGGTAAAGTGACACATGGAGGTGGTTATTATTATTGATCCTTGGGATTTAGATATTTGTGTCCCTTGGGACTTGGGTTGCTATCTTTAAGTTTTTGGTACTTTTGTGGTTATAATTTGGGTTTATATACCAATTTGAATTCCAGTACTATTCTCCCTATGGAGTTTTCTTTTGATCATATTGACTTGTATCTATTTCTTTTTATATTTATGTGGAAAAACCATACCCAACTTTATCTTGTATGATGTCAGTTATTAGTCACCAACCCGTAGAGATCGGGAATTCCCTTCAGGACATGTCAATGCTGGTTTGGTTATCAGGGTACCTGGGTACCTAGTCCGGTTCTTGATAATATATATATATTAAATCAATTATTAAGTTTAATTGTGTTAGTTTTTTATGTAAAATAAGTTACATTAGTTTATGAGGTGGTGTTCCACCATACACACGATCGAAGATTTAGTTTTCCATTTGATAGAAGATGAGATAGATATAGGTTATTAAATTAACATAATAAAATCTTAGTAAATGGGAGATATTGTTGTTATTATATCATAATGATTGAATAGTATTTAAAGGATGTGAAATAAGAAATAAAATAAAAACTCTCATTTAAGAACATTACCTCTTCTTCGGACGACCTCTTTAGGTTTTCACCAAAATCCTTCCTAGGTTGGTTTTATGATCAAAAAAATTCCTCTAGAATTTTGGGATGGATTTAAGGAAGGGATTTGGGAATGGATTGATAGAACTAATGGGTTTTATAAGTGGGGAAATCATAGGGAAGGGGGTTCCATTTTATAAGGGAGGAGGAGTGGTATTCATGTAAATACCCAAAAATATTCAATAATGGGAAGTCACTCTCAATACAAGTGCCTCAAAAATTAAAAATTTATGGATTAGAGTAGATATAAGGCTGATAAACACCTATATCATTCAAAATAAACACATTTTATACATTTTATTCCATTTACCTCTTTATTTTAACCCCCTTCTAAACTGGTTTAAATATTAACGTGGTAACATATTTTTATTATTTTTACTATTCATTATGACAAAAAAATAAATTTTGAATTATTATCTAATATTGATTATACTTATTTAAAATATAGAATAAATTTTTTCAAATTTAATTCACATAATTGGAAAATTTTAATTTAAAATTAAACCTACAAACGTGTTGAAAAAACAGTTTTTCAAGAAATGCATTTTTCTTGCATAAGATGATCTTATAATAACTATATAAAAAGTAATAATAATTAAATGAATTTAAATTCATAATATATATAAATAATCTATAAATTTAATTTAAATCATTCCTCATTTGTTTTTATTTTAATTAGTTAAAATGGAGAAACATTGGGTACTTAAAAACAGCTTTCAGAAGAAAAAAAATGTTTTAAAGCCTAAGAATAAACTTATATTAAAATCCAATAAAAAGATGATTTAAATTTAATTAATTGAATGAAATAAAACAAAATAATTATTATGTTTATTTTAAATAATATTAAAATAATAATTATACTTTTAAATTACTTAATTTATTAAAAATAAATGACAGTAATACCAAAAATCAGTATTTTTCATTATTCGCTAAAAAATAAATATTTTCTAAAAAATCCCAAAATTTCACCCTAATTTAATATTTATATTATAATTTAAAAAATTAAACTCATTTTATTAAATTTATTTTCTAAATTTGGTAAAAATCAAATATATTATTTTCTCACAAAGAGTTATAAAATTCATTTTTGACACAAACATGTTTTTTGAAGGATAAATTGACTTTAGTAAAATTTGAGTGATTATTATAAATATATTTTTATTTATTTGTACATTTATATATATTTAATAATTAAGTTAATATTATTCATACCCTCTAATTCAATGGATATGTAATAATTTTCATATTTAAATAATATATTTTGTGTGTCGTTTAAGTTTGGTGTTCTATGTCGTATATCCTATCGAACATAATGATATTCTTTTAAAATATCAAGGTTACATGTACCAAAATATATAAAAGATATTAAATTTATTTAAAAGAAATATACTTTAAAATATCGGGTTGTTATATTTCTATTTATTGTTCCTTGTAAAAGAGGTCATGTTCCAGTTGTACTACCTTTGAGTTCAGTACATGTAAAGGGTTAGGTATGTACATCCTCAAAAAATGATACATGGATCACATCATGTACTTGGAGGAGGTTTATTGGAAGTGTATGGTGATAAGATACCATCCCCACATGTTTGAGGATTTCTAAGGGGTCAATGTATCTAAGGATCAATTTTCCCTTCTTCTAAAATCTCATAACCCTCTTCTATGGTGATATTCAAAGGAATTGCTTATCTCCAACTTCAAACTCCAAATCTCAAAAATGATTATTAGTATAGATATTTTGTTAACTTTGTACATATTTAATTTTTCATTGAATGTTTTAAATATTATCTAACATTTCTTGAACAATATCTGGTCCCAGAAACTTACACACTTTGACTTCATCCCAACATGTTTTATTTCTACACCACTTCCAATACAGAGCCTAATATGGTACTATTTGAATGCTATAATGAAAATTTTTGTTATATTATAACTCTACCAAGGGAAATTATTGACCCTAACCTCCTTTTAAATCCATAAAGTATGATATTATTGTATATTTTAGATTTTGAATGGTCCTTTTAGATTGACCATTAGTCTCAGGTTGGTAAGTTGTGTTGAAGCTCGGTTTTGTATCCAATACATTTTAAAGAATTCTATAGAACTTAAATGTAAACATTGGATCTAGATCTGATATAATTTTGAGTGGTACTCTATGAAACATTACCACTTTATTAATGTATATCATGGAAATTTGATCGAGTGAGAAAAATTTTCAAATAGAAATGAATTTTTCTGACTTTATTAGGTAATTGACTACAACCCAAATAGAATTATTTACTTTGGGAATTACTATAATGAAATAAATGGTGATGTTCAATAATTCCTATATAGGTATGGTTAATTGTTTCATCATACTATTAGACTTTTAACATTTGACCTTAACTTGCAGGAATACAAATCATCAATATATATACTTTATAATCTCCTTATTCAAGTTGTGCCACCCAAAATTCTCATTGATGTCTCTATACATCTTTGTGATTCCAATATGGATAGATAATGATGAGTTATGTGCATCATTAATCAGATATTTCTTAAATTTTGGTATTTAAGGGACACATGTTTGTTTCATGGATCTTATAATTCTATCAATATCAAGGTTAAACTCTAGAATATTACTTACCTATTTCATATCTATATATCCTCCTTTTACACTTTATTGAACTTTAAATGGATGGATGTTTGATCATACATTTGGACAAGATAGTATTTCTCTCCATCCCTTATGATTATCATGTATATACTTTGAAAATCCATGCGCATTAGGTCTCTTTCAATCCTATTCATGGATAAGGTAGCATGACCCTTCCTCCTTAGTGAATCAACAACCTTTTTTCCTTAAAGGGGGTTAATGTATTGAGTAGTCATAGTCATTGATAAAATCTAACTATATCCTTTGGCACATGTTCAAATACTTCAATGTGAATATTTAGGTCTTGTGATCAGTATATATTTCACACTTTTCACCATAGAGATAATGCCTTCATATCTTTAATGAAAATATTACCATTGTTGGATCCAAATAATGTTTTAGGTAATTTTTCTCATGAGCCTTTAATTGATGTGAGTCATAAGTTACCATCATGATGTTTTTTAAAAGGAAACATCTCAATACCTTCTTTGATGTGTCACTATATATCATAAACCATTCTCCACTATAAGTTAGTGTAAGTATAGGTTCAGTGAACAGCGTTCACTTAAGCTCCTAGAAATTTCCTTCATATTCATTTTTCTATAAAAATTTGACTACCTTTTGAGTTAACTTGGTTATTATATTTGATAGTTGTGATAAATTTCTCACAAAGCATCGATAGTATCTAGCCAATCCAAGAAAAATATAGATATTTATTATAGTGGTTGTTTTGGATCATTCTCCAATCACCTATTTCTTTAAAGGATTCAAAGATATACCCTCGCTTATGATTACATGACCCAATAATAATACTTTTTATATCCAGAATTCACACTTGAAAATTTTTGGAATATGATTTCTCCTTTATCAAGTTCTTCCGTACAGCCCTAAAATTCTCTTTATTCTCTTCCTTAAAATTTTAATATATGATAATATAATTTATAAAAACTATCAAAATTTTATCATGTTAATCTCTAAATACACTATTCATCAAGTCCATGAAGATAGAAAAGGTATTTATAAGTCCAAAAGGAATCACTATGAATTTATAATTTAAATATCTTATACAGAAGGTTATATTGGGTATATCATCCCTTTTCACCCTTAATTAATGATATCTAGATCAAAGGTCAATCTTTGAGAAGTATTGATACTCTCATAGGTGATCAAACAAGCCATCAATTTAGGGTATAGGACACTTTTTCTTGATCATGATCTTTTTAAGTTCATGATAATCAATGTAGAGATGAATTGATCTATCTTTATTCTTAACAATTGGGATAGATTCACCTCATGGTGAATCACTTGGGTGTATAAAACCCTTATCCATATTCTATTAGAGAATATTTTTCAATTCCTTTAATTCAATTGGGTCTATTCTATCAAGAGTCTTTTATATTGGCAAGCACATGGTATGATTTATATTAAAAAACCAACCTCATGATCTGGAGGAAGACCATATAACTCTTATAAAAATACTTCAAAATATTCCTAAACAATAGAAATAAATTTAATATTGAGTTTTTTTCCCAACTATTTGAGCTTAATATCCATTATTATTAGGGAACTATACCCATAAAATGGAATTAACTTCCATAGGGAGCCCATAGTCATCCTTGCACTGATAAATGATCATGAGTTGATTTTGGATATGAAATATGATTTCCATATCCTAAAAATTAATGTGGTATCTATATAGAGAGATCAAATCCATGCCTAAAATCACATAAAATTATATTAAAGGGAGAATAATAATATTTTTGGGAAGCACATTCCCAAAAAAAAATTATCGAATAGAAGTTATAGTATTGAGATGTAATCATAATACCACTAGGAGTTTTCAATATTGATTATACCTGTCACAACCCCAATATCATGATTCTATCTTCAGTGCCTTATTAAAACCAAAATAGTAATCATGAGTATTAATCAATAATATCTATATTAAACAATTATATGATAATGAAAATCAATCCTAATATGTCCTAACCAATAACATCTTAATTTAAACTTATGATATTTTTGGTTTAAACTATTACACTTTTGATTCAATATAGGTTAATTTAAGTTTTATCCCATTATTATTTATAACATTATCCCAAAAATTAACTAAAATACACTTTTATACCAACTAATATGACCCAACTATAACATACATTCATATTATAACATTTTTTATGAATATTCATTACATCTCATAATAAATCACACCCAAAAACCTATAGGTTAACTGTATTTTGACATTTGATGCATAATCAACTTATTTTACAAACATTTTTTAAAATATCCCATAAATAGTCTTCACATATGATACCCTTATATACATATCATAAATAGTAATATTCTTTATAATCTAGGTAATGGAAACATAATAAATGAGTGATCTCATACACTCAGTAAGGGTAAACATAAGAGCTACCAATCATGTCAGTATTTGTTATCATAAATATGATCATAAGTGGGAATAAGATTAATATATTAGTATGATAACATAATCATAGTATATTATCATAACATAAGTAAATCATACTCAATAAAACTAGATAATAAAACTTGAATAATGCGATAAATCTTTTGATATGACATAATAATGAAGCATAGAATTGTTGATTCGTGAGAAAATCATCAAATGTAATGGAAACATAACATAATAATGTGGCATAACATAGATATATGGAATAATAATATGAAACATACATAAGTATACAAAATCATTTATTGTGTCAAGGCACACTAGCAAGACCATCATCTCATAGTGAACAAAGTCTCATAGTGGATTGGGTTCACGCCCCATTCTCATAAACATAGTGGATTGGGATCACTCCTCAATCTCATACATTTTATCTCACAAGATATATTTTTTTACTCAATTATTTTTAGGGTTTTATAATTATGGTCTCACTTATCACATAATGTAAATGTAACACCCGAATGTTTTTATAAAATATTTTCTTTAAATAATTTTAATTCTTCAATAACTTGTATTGCACGCAATTATGAGTTTAATTGAACCACGAGATGCCCTTAGTATAAAATGACCATTTTAACCTATATATTAGGTTATTGAGAATAAATATAACTAACTTGTGAAAATGTATGATGGAATCATTCACTACCAATTATTTATGAAAAATATAAATCAATTATATATTTGTATTTTTGTATTAATAAATTGAGTGAATTACTATCAGTAAACTAAATTAATGAAATATATATTTTATATACTTAACAAAATATTTTTTATATTCATCCAATAGATATATTCTTCATAGGGTATGAATGAACCCTATTTTATTTATAAAAACCGATATTTTTCAAAAGGGTAATTTTCTACCATTTAATGGAGAACCCCTTTTAAATTAATATTTTGACACATTAATAATTTTTATATAAAAACATAAAAATTTACTTTGTAATCGTGTTATAAAAATTTACTTTGGATGAAATTTTAATATTTTTTTGATAACTTTTAAACTTTAATAAATAGTAAAAATACACTAAATTTTAATTAAAAACAACATTTTTTATCAAAATAATTAATATAGTTAAATTATAATATTTAATGGTTTTAAAGTTTAAATATAATATATTTTTATCATTAAATATAATACATGTCATTACCATTAATTTTACACAGAATTCAGATGTAAAAACATATCAATCTTTTGCAATGTTTTAACTTTTAAAACTAATTCTCTCTTTCTGACAACGGGATTAATTTTAAATTAATTACTACAAATTTTTTGTTTTGAATTTAGAAAAATGGATTCCATATTTAGAATCAGTATTTCCAAATTATGAAAATATATTTATTTTATTTTTGGGCATTATGAATAGAAACATTAGTAATTTTGTATTAGTACGGAAAAAGGGTAAATCAGATAATTAAGGGTAAGAATACTATTATAAAATTACCCTAAAACTTCTCTTAAAATAATTGGATGAGTTTTTTTAGACCTAAATAATCCTTGGGTATAAATTGTGTCCTTTTTAATCCACTGGGATGAGATTAGTATATTTAATTTAATTTATTTAATGAAAAGTTAAATACGCCTCACTCAAATTTTAAAAACTAAATCACTTTTTATATAAGTTTATACATAATATAAATTCGATTATAAATACTCATTTTAAATATAAAATGTTTTTATTTATCATGGTAATTTATTTTTAATTTTTAGGAAATAAATAATTGCCTTAAATACTTATACTTTGATGATGTAAAAATTAATTAATTGATGAGAAATCAATAAAAGAATTTTTATTAAAATACTAATAACCATAAAAAGACCCAAACACTTGAAAAAATATTATTCATTGAGTATATATTGACCATAAACATCCAAGTTTTGATTTAGTGACCATCTGGATCCTTATAGAAGAGATTGTGAGACTTATATTATTTTATTTGAAGTGATGTTAAAGTTGTCACATTCATAATTTAATAAGTATAGCATTTTAAATGTTGGATTTTCCAAAATATAAATTGGACTAAAAATATTATTATTAAATATAGTATATTTATCTTTATTTTATAATTTTATTTTTAATTTTTATTTAAAATAATTATATTAAATAATTACAAAAAATTGATGTAGTAATTATTTTATTAATAGAGATAAAAAATAAATGTTATTAAAAAATATTAAAATAAATATAATTTAGGATAATTAATATGACTAATAAATTTTATATATGACCTTGACCTATTATCAATGTAATAAAATAGTTTTTTTGAAGTTAACTTGTTGTCTTAATATTTTTAAAAAACAATGAATTTAATAGTGTCAAAATTGACACTATTGATTGTTTATCAAAATAATGTTTTATTAAATTATTTAAAAATTATAAAAAAAATTTAAAAATTATATAATAATTATTATATGGTCTAAAATGTTCCAAGGTATTTATTTATGTTCTAATTGAAATCAAATAAGTAAATATTTCACCCTTTTAATATTGAAATATTTGTTACCCTGGTTAAAACTTAAATAGAATAACTAAGTGTTAATTAAAATGATAGGGTTTAAATTGACATAAAAACTTATCTAAAATATATTGGTTGATGATATTTCAACCCTATCTCATCTCATTTTCTAAATTGGGATATTTTGGAGGGTTTTTTATGGGGTTTTATTTTTTATAAATTAATATTTTTAGAGATCCCAAAAGTGCCTCTCACCTCAATTATAAAAGGGCACATCCTCCCTCACCTATTCACTTAACTTTGAGCCTTAAATATCTTACATCCCCTGTACTTTTCCATTATAAACTTCCCTAGTTACATTCTATAGGTTTTTTTATTCTTCAAAGACCAACTCTAGTGCTCTAAGAGGATATTTAGAGGAAGCACGTTGAAGAAGAGGTAATCTCCTCTAATGATTCTTTCAAACTTCCTTCTTCTTCTAATTTATATTCATGGTTTGTTTCATTATAAAGTAACAAATAAAGTATCACTTATATACTGAGATTTTATTATGATTATGGAACAAAAATATTCCACTTTCTATCCATCCTATGAAAAACAAAATCACCACATGTGCGTACGTATGGCTTACCGTCTCTACACTATGGTGTAACCTATTTTTCACAAACACCTTACTTGGATGGGTATAATGATAAAAATAATAACTATATTTGATTATTATAACATTATATTTATTTTTAAATATTATATACCATTCACTTCAACACCATTCAACAATTATAGGAATGATATCGTCGCTCGTGCGTAAGTATGACTTACCGTCTCTACAATGCGATGGGATTCATTCGACATGATCTTCATTAAAAAATGATTATATAAATGTATATAATGAATAAATATTATATATATAATTTTAATATCATTTTGTAATGATATAACTATGACTTTTGAAGGATAACCAGAACTTATTTGACAAAACATGCATAAGAAAATGAAGCAGTTAATACCAGAATAACAAGTAATAATGAAATGTTATTAATAAATAGATTATAATATGATCATATAAGATATAATAAAAATGAATATTAGTATGAAATAAGTCAATTAAATTATTTAAATAATTATACAGGAGGTTTGGATACATATAAAATAAATCATACCTAAAAGGTAAGGGATAATTTCGCAATCTCATTATTGTCCAAGATTGTTTATACGTAAGTATTTACTGGGGTATATTTATCATCCACATCAATATTTTCTAAATATATAATATTATTTATATTCTTATATAATTTCTTAAAGTTAATTTTACCCATTAGTGAATTTTTATTAAATGGTATAAAAGGAATCTTTGTCATTATTCGATACGAGGTACTTTTTGACTTTTTTGGAAAAAGTACGTGGAGAGTGTTTTTTTTAAATTATACAGAATGAATGGATTTTTATGTCTTAATAATTCCTTATTTACATGAAGCTTCATATTCATTACTTTAAGTTTATTTTGAAATAAATTTTTTTCTTTTAAAATTGCACGGAATTTTGAGAAAAGAAAACGTTTTTGAAGAAGAAATGATATTTTCCTCAAGAATTAATTTCAAAGTGTCATATAAAAATTATTTTCTATCTAGAATTATTTAATAGGGTTATGTTTAAAGTATAATATCCTTATTTTACAATTATTTTATTATGTTTATGATGTAATTATATTTATGAAATCCATTTGTTTTATATGGATTATGTTATGGTGGAATGATGTTTAAAGAAACCCATTTTATTCTTCAGGTTGTGATGAATGATTTATGCTATTGTGTAACATGTAAGAATGATTTAATTATGAGATGGTTGGTACCTATATCTCTCTCAAATTCATTGGGTAAATATTTATATCTCATGAGATAGATATGGCTAGAACATGAAATGATCTCGATTCAGTAATACAGGGCTGGAATGAGGAGTGAACTCGGTTCAGTAATGGACTTTTTCCACTATGATGGTCATAGAAATGATCCTTGAATAATATGAAATGATTTTTTATGCTTATGTGTATTCAAAAAATATTCATGTATTATTTTATGACTTTTGGGATTACATTCATTGATTCTTATAAAATTTCATGATTTATCCCATGGAATGATATCACGATCTTTCATATGGATGATAATATTTTCAAATGTTATGTTATTATGTCTTATGATTATGATATGATTGATATCTCCCTTATTTACCCTTACTGAGAATTTGAGATCACCCTTTAATATGTTTCTTTTCCCCATGTCACGAAGAAGGTTATTAAGTAATATATTTCAAAAAGGGGTCTAATTATTATGAAATAAGTGGGAGACAATGAAGATATCTTATGAACTGGTTGTTTATGTTTACCAGTTTCTAAAGACACTATACCTATATATTACTGTCATGGATTTGTTATATTTTGTGATGAATATTCTTTAAGTTTTAATTAATATCAATGTATGTAAATTATGGGTCATTATAGTTGGTATTGTAAAGACCCGTAAAATTCAAGGGAAATTTTTTCTTAATTTTCTTTAGAATTTTACAAGAGCGCGGTCTCAGACGGCACCTGATTCCGAGGCCCGGAGTGCCCGGAATTAATTTCCGAAGTTTGGCTCGGGTACGTTCAGTGAACGAACGAGCGGGAATTCCTAACTTTTGATCCGGTGCTCGGAATTGAAATCCGAGGGCACCGATGAACTCGCAGCGCCGATAATCGCTTAAAGAGACCTTTTCGGGAGTTGCGTTTGTTGCAAGTTGAAAGTTAGTTTTGGGGTTTTTCAGTTGAGTTAAATAAAATTTGTTTAAGACAAATTTTATTTTAACTTCTTAAAACCTCTCAAAGGAGGTTGGAAGTGGGACCCACACCCACTTAACCTCCCTTGGGAGGATTAAGTGTGGTGGGGCCCACACGAACCCCCACCTTTTCAACTCCCCACTCTCCCTCTTAATGGCTTGACAAGTTAACTTATATTTAATTATACAATTCATGTATATTAAATAAGTGAGTTAAATGTGGAGTTATCTCTTTTGAATTTCAAACTTTTGAAATTCTTTTATGTTTTGTAATAATAAAATGAGATGTGATCTTATTTTATTTTGGGTTGATCGTTTGTCTTCTTGAGAGGTGGAGGGCTCCTCTCCTTCTTCTTCAAACTCAACGAAGAACGCGAAGAACGACGTTCTTCAACGAAGAACTTCTCCGCCGAAGAACACGATCCATCCGCGACGCCGTATCCGCGACGCGACGTACTTCTTCCGCGACATCCCTTCCGCGTCGGTTTTCCGCGACGAACGCCTTCGACAACGACTCTTCCTCCGACGTCAAGGGAATCGACACCGATGTTCCACGACTCCGTCACGTGCGACTATCGAGGTAGGGGTCCTTGAGTTCGTTGTTCTCTTTATAATTTGACTTTCCTCAAGACTTGACGAGGAACGCTCTCTTTTCCGACGAAGAACGCCGCAACTCCTTTCTTCGTTCACCGTGACAACGAAGGGGACGCCATCTCTTCTTCGGACAACCTTCGTCGGCAAACGAAGATCCGCCAACGTCGTGTCTCTTCGGGCATAGCACTTCGTCAACGGATTTGACGAACGACGACCGCGGCACCCGACCTCCGCGACGCCGTCTTCCGCGGAGCGTAGCAGAACCTTTGAATCCTAAACCCGAGGTAGGGGTGGTTGATTTAATATTTAATTATCACATTTTCCCGTGGTTCGTATAACTAACGTGGGATGTTGATTATTTTAAGATGCGTTATTAATTTAACGTGAGGGGGGCCGGACCGCACGAACACGGCCGAACCCCCTCCAACGATCTTGTTTGTTCTTGCGGGTGGAAGCAAGAGGAGTGGTGCCGTCGCACCACGTGGTTGATCGTGCGTTTATTTTACGCAACGCCGTCGCGCGCACGCCATGGAAGGAACATCAAGAACGCGACGCCGTCGCGCCGCGTTGAAAGAAATTAACGAGTGGCGAAAGGGGCGCGGTGCCGTCGCACCGCGCCGGACGACGAACACCGCGGCCGGTTCCGGGCCGCGGCGGGATGAGAAGACCGCGGCCGGTTCCGGGCCGCGGCGGAAGGGAAGACCGGCGGCCGGGCCGCCGGCGTCGGAAGCCGAATAGGGGACCGGAAAATTCCGGTCCCGTTGAGAAAACCGGCCGGCCAGCAGGCCGGCCGGATGTCTTAAAACCGGGGAATTTAATTCCCCGGCCACCTCTTAAAACCCCCCTCTTTAAGAGGGGGGGCGGTCCATGAAAGGGGGGGCAGCAGCCCCCCGGTTGATCCTCCAAAACCGGCCCCCCCACGTGGGGCCGATTTGATACCCAGGCGCGGCACAAGGCCGCGCCACCTTGAGCAAGCGGGGGGGGGGGGGGGCTTTGCCCCCCGTTCCCTTTCAATCAGCCCCCCACGTGGGGGGGGGGGCGGTTTGTAAAAACAAAGGGGCGCGGCTTATGCCGCGCCGACACCCAGGAACCGCGGGGCATTGCCCCGCGTGCGCAGCCCGTGCGGCGCACCCCGCCGCCAGCGCGGCCCGCTGCCGCCGCCGGCCACCGTGCCGCCGCCGTCCGCCGCCGCCGGCCGCCGCCGCCGGCCACCGCGCCGCCCAGGGGGGGGGGGGGGTCGGGCCGGGTCGGCCCGGACCCGGACCCCCCCCGTTTCGAACCTGATTTGGTTTTTGGCTCATAACTTGAGCCTCGGACCTCCGAATGACGAACCGTCTGCGGCAACGCGATCCTTGGATCGAGACGGTCGTTTCGGTATATCGCACTCAAGGTTTCGGTTTACTTGAGTTCGGCCGGGTTGGTTCGTTCACGAAACCAACCGGGCCTTCGGAGCGGAAACACTCATATCTTGAGCCACGAACGTCCGATTGACGCGCCGTCAGTCGCGTTGCGTTCCTCTTAATGAGACGGATCTTTTGGCATACTCCGCCCGAGGTTTGGACGCAGGTGGAGTACGGTCGGGTTGGTTTTGCTTTAAAAACCAACCGGGCCCCGGAGACGAAAATGCCAATAACTCACAGACCGGGCGTCCGATTGACGCGCCGTCTGTTTCGTTGACTTCCTCTTGATGAGACGGAACTTTTGACATACTCCGCCCGAGTTTTGGATGCAGTGGGAGTATGGCCGGGTTGGATTGTTCCCGAAATCCAACCGGGCCCCTGGAACGAGAATGCTGATATCTTTCAGACAGGACGTCCGCTTGACGAGCCGTCAGCGGCGTTGGTGGTTACGTTGAGTAACGGTCCCTTTGAGTATACCCTATGGGAGTTCGGGGTGCAGTTGAGATACGGCCGGGATTGGTTTCGCTCACGAAACCAACCGGGCCCCTGGGACGAAAAGGTTAATAACTCACAGACCGGGCGTCCGATCGACGCGCCGTCTGTTGCGTTGAGACCCCTGTGACGAGACGGACTTTTGAGACACTTCTTCGTGGGACCTTGTGATACTTGGAGTATCGACCAGTAGCTCGTGGAGCGGACCCTCCCGAAGACGAGCGTGCAGAGTACGGAGACCGTGTAACTAGCTGAGACCTAACGACTGCTTGACCGACTCGACTTGGAGTGAGTCGACTAGCCCAGTGGACGGAGCACTACTTTCTGAGGTGCAGACCCATGGCGGACGGAGTACGTGTGTGACAGTGCAGACCCGCGGTACTCGTCCGGAGAGTACCTCAGCAGGCTATCTGGGTAGCGCCCGGTATTTGGCGACAGACCCTCAGCGGACGGAGCGCCAGGTAGTTGGCCGCAAACCCGCAGTACTCGACAGGAGGAGTACCTGAGCAGTCTTAGGTTAGTGAGCAGTACCTCGGAGTCGTGACAGGACTACTGCACACTTCGGAGACGGGGCTCTTCAGCAGTTACAGTTTCGATAATGAAAATCCTGGTTTGAGCTGAGACTTTTGACCTTGTGTTTACTTCATGATTGAGATGGGTCACTTGCTAACTTTAGGTATATGTATGGGCATATACCTGGGTAGTGGTTATCCGTTGATCTCATGATCCTTGTGTTTCCTCATGACTGAGATGGGTTACTTGATAACTTAGGTATATGTATGGGCATATACCTAAGTAGAGTTTATCTGTTGTGATCTTCTTGTGGTTATACTTGTTGGTTTTAGTGAGACCTTGAGGGTCTCGGGGTCCCTACTGAGTATCGTTATACTCACCCCTGCACGGGCTATGCCCGCACCTCGTTGTGTTGGTTGCAGACGACGGCCAGTACTGGCAGAGGCCGAGTGTTTGAGGACTGGACGGTACCTGGAGGTGGACTATACGACGAGGCGGTACCCAGAGGCAGACCACTGGGCGGGACATACTCGGAGCAGACGGCGGGACCCGAGGAGCAGAGGAGCTATCTGTACCCACCCTTCAGGTGGGATTTCCAGTGGACATCTCAGCGTAGCAGCTTTACTTTTCAGTCGTTGTTTTCCCTTTCGAGTTGTACTTTACAGTTGGGCTTGTATTTCCGGCCCCTTTTTACTTTTCAGCTCTTCTTTTTGTACTTAGTGTTTACTTCCGCTTGTACTCTGTGGTGCTTGTTTTCTTTTATAAAGGTAATGCCTTCCCAGTTATTGGGATTTTACGCCTTTGGTGCTAGTCGCCAGCCCCTGGCCTATGGAAGGCGGGCTTGGGGTAGTCACGGCACGGGCCCCGAGGACGGGTCGTGACAAATTGGTATCAGAGGAGTTCGGTTCTACCGCAGAACTTATAACTCTGATGTCTCTTTCTGTGAAGCAATAGTGTTGAGAGTACCGAGTGTGGTTTTCAGTTCAGGGAGTCCAGTGTTGGTGCGGGCGGCCGACGTATCCATACACCAGGACCCTGACAACTGATTTCCGACTTTGTGCACGAAAACACTGATTGCGTGTGTGTTTTCAAAGGTTTTTCCCCTTAAAACAGCTCAAACCAGGTCAGCTCACCAGGTATAATCGTTTGATCGTGTTACGTTGTTTCTTTCATGATGGCCCACCGAGCAGCGAGACTCCAGTGCAGGGCCCTTTTTCAGTGTTGGCACCTTCGGGTGGTGTACCAGCAGCACCACCACCCGTTAGGCAGCAGATGCCACTAGCTGACGGTGCACGCTAGCAGAGCGCGATGCACGAGTTCCAGCAGTAGAGGCCTCTGAGGATACGAGGCGAGACAGATTTCCCAGGCAGCAGTGGACTGGATGGAGACGAATGCTAGAGTTCTACGCCTAGCTTGGATACTAGTAGAGCGGATGATGATCTTAGCTCCAGGTGTTTCCAGAGAGTGACCATGAGGTTGGTCCTTATAGTAACGAGGCTTCGGTACGCGAACCGATACCTGGATTAGTACCTACGGGTAGAGCGCCAGCTTTGTCACTACCTGTTGGTCAGCAGACACTACCGGCGGTACCGGTAGCAGAGACTCGGGCGTGTAAAATGTTTCAGGAGGAGGAAGTGCTAAGGACAGATGAATCTGCAGGGTAGCAGACGTGGAAGCAGAGCTTGGAGAGCAGCATGTGGTGGTGTACATTTCGACATGTTACGACCACCCGACTTAGTAGTCCCCGCCAGGCTCAGGGAGCAGGAGGGCTGGGGAGGAGAATAGCTGCATTGCGGTCAAGGAGTGTGACCCAGGAGCTCTAAGAATGATTCGGGGTACGAATTATGTCTACTACGAGCTGCCATATCTATAAACATAGGAACCAATCATTCTACCCTTCCACGAATCATGTCCCAGACCTAGAGGTTCCGGGTAAGCCGTAGACTTGACCCTCACGTCTGGAGATACCTTTGGGAGGAGACTCGATAATCACGCTTACGCCGACGGTGTGATTTGACCTCGAGGCGAGAGTTTCGGTTGGAATCTCTTGGTGGCAGCGTAGAGGCCTTACGACGTTGATCTGGGTATGGTTTTGATTCACAAATCATACCCCGGTTGACTGTTTTAGGCAAACGTCGGAATGGGTTTTCCTTGGTCGGCGAAAAGGAAACCCTGGGCAGCTCATGTTAAACTCAGACATAAGAGGGTGTGACCGATCACTCTTGAGTTGGTCAACCCTACCCCTGTGGCAGCAGGAGTTTGAGTTCAGTTCTAACCTAAAAAGGGAAACCTCTTGAGTTCGAGGGTGACGAACACGTTCTTATACGGTCTCAACCCGATGAGGTTTCGGAGATGTGGCCGAGGCGGCATGTTATCTCCGAAGTTCGATGGACCCTTTTGATCTTCAGCAGGGTAGGCGAGGAGGTTTACCGCTTAACCCTACCACCTCAGTCGCACCGGGTGCATAGTGACCACCACGTGTCTCAGCTGTGGAGATACGTGTATGTTTCTTCGCACGTCATCGACCCCGGGGAGTTGGACGTCGATGACAGGGCGATAAGCACAGAGATTCTAGTAGAGATTGAGGATCGACAAGAGTAGGTTCTACGTGAACGGTTGCTTCCTCTGGGGTGCTTCTCGGGTAGCACAAGATCTTCAGGTGAGCATATGGGAGCATAAAGCTCAGTTGCGTGCTCAGTACTACTTTGTTTCCCTTAAGTGTGAGTTGAAGCTTTACGGGGACGTAAAGCCCTGAGGTGGGAGTAATGTAAAGACCCGTAAAATTCAAGGGAAATTTTTTCTTAATTTTCTTTAGAATTTTACAAGAGCGCGGTCTCAGACGGCACCTGATTCCGAGGCCCGGAGTGCCCGGAATTAATTTCCGAAGTTTGGCTCGGGTACGTTCAGTGAACGAACGAGCGGGAATTCCTAACTTTTGATCCGGTGCTCGGAATTGAAATCCGAGGGCACCGATGAACTCGCAGCGCCGATAATCGCTTAAAGAGACCTTTTCGGGAGTTGCGTTTGTTGCAAGTTGAAAGTTAGTTTTGGGGTTTTTCAGTTGAGTTAAATAAAATTTGTTTAAGACAAATTTTATTTTAACTTCTTAAAACCTCTCAAAGGAGGTTGGAAGTGGGACCCACACCCACTTAACCTCCCTTGGGAGGATTAAGTGTGGTGGGGCCCACACGAACCCCCACCTTTTCAACTCCCCACTCTCCCTCTTAATGGCTTGACAAGTTAACTTATATTTAATTATACAATTCATGTATATTAAATAAGTGAGTTAAATGTGGAGTTATCTCTTTTGAATTTCAAACTTTTGAAATTCTTTTATGTTTTGTAATAATAAAATGAGATGTGATCTTATTTTATTTTGGGTTGATCGTTTGTCTTCTTGAGAGGTGGAGGGCTCCTCTCCTTCTTCTTCAAACTCAACGAAGAACGCGAAGAACGACGTTCTTCAACGAAGAACTTCTCCGCCGAAGAACACGATCCATCCGCGACGCCGTATCCGCGACGCGACGTACTTCTTCCGCGACATCCCTTCCGCGTCGGTTTTCCGCGACGAACGCCTTCGACAACGACTCTTCCTCCGACGTCAAGGGAATCGACACCGATGTTCCACGACTCCGTCACGTGCGACTATCGAGGTAGGGGTCCTTGAGTTCGTTGTTCTCTTTATAATTTGACTTTCCTCAAGACTTGACGAGGAACGCTCTCTTTTCCGACGAAGAACGCCGCAACTCCTTTCTTCGTTCACCGTGACAACGAAGGGGACGCCATCTCTTCTTCGGACAACCTTCGTCGGCAAACGAAGATCCGCCAACGTCGTGTCTCTTCGGGCATAGCACTTCGTCAACGGATTTGACGAACGACGACCGCGGCACCCGACCTCCGCGACGCCGTCTTCCGCGGAGCGTAGCAGAACCTTTGAATCCTAAACCCGAGGTAGGGGTGGTTGATTTAATATTTAATTATCACATTTTCCCGTGGTTCGTATAACTAACGTGGGATGTTGATTATTTTAAGATGCGTTATTAATTTAACGTGAGGGGGGCCGGACCGCACGAACACGGCCGAACCCCCTCCAACGATCTTGTTTGTTCTTGCGGGTGGAAGCAAGAGGAGTGGTGCCGTCGCACCACGTGGTTGATCGTGCGTTTATTTTACGCAACGCCGTCGCGCGCACGCCATGGAAGGAACATCAAGAACGCGACGCCGTCGCGCCGCGTTGAAAGAAATTAACGAGTGGCGAAAGGGGCGCGGTGCCGTCGCACCGCGCCGGACGACGAACACCGCGGCCGGTTCCGGGCCGCGGCGGGATGAGAAGACCGCGGCCGGTTCCGGGCCGCGGCGGAAGGGAAGACCGGCGGCCGGGCCGCCGGCGTCGGAAGCCGAATAGGGGACCGGAAAATTCCGGTCCCGTTGAGAAAACCGGCCGGCCAGCAGGCCGGCCGGATGTCTTAAAACCGGGGAATTTAATTCCCCGGCCACCTCTTAAAACCCCCCTCTTTAAGAGGGGGGGCGGTCCATGAAAGGGGGGGCAGCAGCCCCCCGGTTGATCCTCCAAAACCGGCCCCCCCACGTGGGGCCGATTTGATACCCAGGCGCGGCACAAGGCCGCGCCACCTTGAGCAAGCGGGGGGGGGGGGGGGGCTTTGCCCCCCGTTCCCTTTCAATCAGCCCCCCACGTGGGGGGGGGGCGGTTTGTAAAAACAAAGGGGCGCGGCTTATGCCGCGCCGACACCCAGGAACCGCGGGGCATTGCCCCGCGTGCGCAGCCCGTGCGGCGCACCCCGCCGCCAGCGCGGCCCGCTGCCGCCGCCGGCCACCGTGCCGCCGCCGTCCGCCGCCGCCGGCCGCCGCCGCCGGCCACCGCGCCGCCCAGGGGGGGGGGGGGGTCGGGCCGGGTCGGCCCGGACCCGGACCCCCCCCGTTTCGAACCTGATTTGGTTTTTGGCTCATAACTTGAGCCTCGGACCTCCGAATGACGAACCGTCTGCGGCAACGCGATCCTTGGATCGAGACGGTCGTTTCGGTATATCGCACTCAAGGTTTCGGTTTACTTGAGTTCGGCCGGGTTGGTTCGTTCACGAAACCAACCGGGCCTTCGGAGCGGAAACACTCATATCTTGAGCCACGAACGTCCGATTGACGCGCCGTCAGTCGCGTTGCGTTCCTCTTAATGAGACGGATCTTTTGGCATACTCCGCCCGAGGTTTGGACGCAGGTGGAGTACGGTCGGGTTGGTTTTGCTTTAAAAACCAACCGGGCCCCGGAGACGAAAATGCCAATAACTCACAGACCGGGCGTCCGATTGACGCGCCGTCTGTTTCGTTGACTTCCTCTTGATGAGACGGAACTTTTGACATACTCCGCCCGAGTTTTGGATGCAGTGGGAGTATGGCCGGGTTGGATTGTTCCCGAAATCCAACCGGGCCCCTGGAACGAGAATGCTGATATCTTTCAGACAGGACGTCCGCTTGACGAGCCGTCAGCGGCGTTGGTGGTTACGTTGAGTAACGGTCCCTTTGAGTATACCCTATGGGAGTTCGGGGTGCAGTTGAGATACGGCCGGGATTGGTTTCGCTCACGAAACCAACCGGGCCCCTGGGACGAAAAGGTTAATAACTCACAGACCGGGCGTCCGATCGACGCGCCGTCTGTTGCGTTGAGACCCCTGTGACGAGACGGACTTTTGAGACACTTCTTCGTGGGACCTTGTGATACTTGGAGTATCGACCAGTAGCTCGTGGAGCGGACCCTCCCGAAGACGAGCGTGCAGAGTACGGAGACCGTGTAACTAGCTGAGACCTAACGACTGCTTGACCGACTCGACTTGGAGTGAGTCGACTAGCCCAGTGGACGGAGCACTACTTTCTGAGGTGCAGACCCATGGCGGACGGAGTACGTGTGTGACAGTGCAGACCCGCGGTACTCGTCCGGAGAGTACCTCAGCAGGCTATCTGGGTAGCGCCCGGTATTTGGCGACAGACCCTCAGCGGACGGAGCGCCAGGTAGTTGGCCGCAAACCCGCAGTACTCGACAGGAGGAGTACCTGAGCAGTCTTAGGTTAGTGAGCAGTACCTCGGAGTCGTGACAGGACTACTGCACACTTCGGAGACGGGGCTCTTCAGCAGTTACAGTTTCGATAATGAAAATCCTGGTTTGAGCTGAGACTTTTGACCTTGTGTTTACTTCATGATTGAGATGGGTCACTTGCTAACTTTAGGTATATGTATGGGCATATACCTGGGTAGTGGTTATCCGTTGATCTCATGATCCTTGTGTTTCCTCATGACTGAGATGGGTTACTTGATAACTTAGGTATATGTATGGGCATATACCTAAGTAGAGTTTATCTGTTGTGATCTTCTTGTGGTTATACTTGTTGGTTTTAGTGAGACCTTGAGGGTCTCGGGGTCCCTACTGAGTATCGTTATACTCACCCCTGCACGGGCTATGCCCGCACCTCGTTGTGTTGGTTGCAGACGACGGCCAGTACTGGCAGAGGCCGAGTGTTTGAGGACTGGACGGTACCTGGAGGTGGACTATACGACGAGGCGGTACCCAGAGGCAGACCACTGGGCGGGACATACTCGGAGCAGACGGCGGGACCCGAGGAGCAGAGGAGCTATCTGTACCCACCCTTCAGGTGGGATTTCCAGTGGACATCTCAGCGTAGCAGCTTTACTTTTCAGTCGTTGTTTTCCCTTTCGAGTTGTACTTTACAGTTGGGCTTGTATTTCCGGCCCCTTTTTACTTTTCAGCTCTTCTTTTTGTACTTAGTGTTTACTTCCGCTTGTACTCTGTGGTGCTTGTTTTCTTTTATAAAGGTAATGCCTTCCCAGTTATTGGGATTTTACGCCTTTGGTGCTAGTCGCCAGCCCCTGGCCTATGGAAGGCGGGCTTGGGGTAGTCACGGCACGGGCCCCGAGGACGGGTCGTGACAGGTATCATAGGAAAGGTATAGTTATCCTTTGGAAACTAGGATGAAAAAACCTTATTAAAAACCCAAAGGATATGTTGAAGTATAGGTTATAATCCTAGTGCTTTAGAAATGATCATGAGTAACCTAGGATAAAACCTAAAGTGTCCTAAATTGAAATTTTATTTTTGATGATGTGACTTTCCCAATATGATTATTGTTGCTCACACTATGCTTCTTGGTTTTAGTCAATGGCTAGAACCTGAAGGAACTGCATTAATGATGAATGCAATAGAAAATAAAATTATTATCCTCCTAAGAAACCAAATGTTACAGTATATGGAATGAAAAATCTTATAGCTATGATCACACAACTTTCTCAAGCTATGATTCATGCAGGACTTCAAAACGATCAAAGGAGGGAACAACATTCTATTGAGTCCTTCATGAGGTAGCATCCACCATCTTTTAGAGGGACTTTTGATCTATTAGTGGTTGAATAATGGATTAGTGCAACTTAAAAGATATTTTTAGTTCTCTAATGTTCAGAACATGATAAATTCCTCTTAGCAGTCTGTTATTTGGAATTTGAAGCTGATAAATGGTGGAACCTTATCAAGAATACAAGGCAAATAGATGAAATTGAATCCATTAAATGAGATGAGTTCAAGAACTTATTTTTTCATAAGTAATTTCATCATATTCATTAAAAAATATGGAGAAGGAGTTCCTTGAACTTAATGAAAAGGATGATGAATCCATTGGTACCTATAAAGTAAATTTTACAAGACTTCAAAGGTATGCTTCTGGAATTATTATCCAACATGAGAGTAAAATTAATCGATTATTTAGTGTCTTAAAACCAAGTCTCCTAAGGGAATTATCCATAAAGGGTTTCAATAGATATGAAGAAATACTTTAATGTGCTCTCAAGGTTGATATGAATACTGGAGTAATCCATCAGTATTATGAGTTTGATAAGAAGAGAAAAATGTAATTCAAGGGAAAATATAAAGACTGCACTGAAATGAAGATGAGTTTTCCCTTATGCTCAAAGTGTGGAAAGAAATATGGAGGAAATTGCCTTAAAGGGAATAGTAAATTTTTTAAGTGTGCAAAATAAGGTCATAGGGAAGTTGAATGCTGAAGTGATGGGAAAAAGATTCCTAATGATATGAATAGAGAAAAGTCTACATAGAATTCACATCCTACACTTTAATGTTACAATTTCAAGGAAATGGGGAATTATCACAATCAAGGTCCTAATCCAAGGGTTATTGATGATTATTGACATCGACAAACTCTTAAGGCCAAAGACAAAGTAAAGTCACATGTGATCACTATCGGTGATGTGGAGTGAGATAATGAATTGGTGAAAGGTACACTTACCATCCACTATAAAGTATAAAATGTTTTATTTGATTCTAAATCCACCCACTTTTTTATTTATGGAGAATTTTCTAAGGTAATATTATTATTTCCTCAATAATTGGATGTTGATTTAGCTGTGACAACTCCTAATAAAACAACGATCACATAAAAAGTTTATAATTCTTCTCTAGTTGAAGTTTGTGGGAAAGTGCTTCCTGTAAATATTGTGATCCTTCCGGTAGTGTAATTTGATGTGATTCTTGGCATGGATTGGATTTCTATATATGTATCTCATATCAATTTCCATGTAAGGTAAGTCACATTTCATATTCTATATCAATCTATGATCATCTATTAATGCAAGGATGAATATAACCTTATGGTAGAAATTTCTTCCATCTTATGGGTATTGATCTCTATAAATGAATGTTATCTATATAAAATGGTTGGGGAGAAACTCATAATTAAGAATACACCCATTGTATGGGAGTTTGATGATACCTTTCTGGAAGAATTACTAGGTCTTCCACCAAATTGTGAAGTTGAGTTTTCAAAAGAACTCATACCAGGTTCTATTCTTATCTCAAAGACTCCATATAGAATGGCCCCAATTGAGTTGGAGGAATTGAAGATGTAACTCCAAGAGAATATTGACAAGGGATTCATATTCCCTAGTGTGTCACCTTAGGGAACACCTATTCTGTTTGTTAATAATAAAGATGGATCAATGATACTCTGCATTGATTATTGAGAACTTAATAAGATCAATATCAAAAAATATATCCTCTTCCCCATAGTGATGACTTATTAAACCAACTATGTGGAGTTCAATACTTTTCCAAGATTGATCTTCATTTAGGATATCATCAATTAAGGTTCAAGAATGAGTATATACCAAAGACGGCATTCCATATAAGGTATGGACACTATGAATTTATAGTTATGCCTTTTGGTCTTACTAATTCTCATGTTATATGGATCTAATGAATATAATCTTTATAGAATATCTTGATCAGTTTGTGGTAGTCTTTATAGATGATATTATTATCTATTAAAAAAATAAATTAAGATCATGAAGATAACTTTATAATTATAATGAAGACCCTGATAAAGGAGAATATTTATGAAAATTTTATCAAGTGTGAATTTTGGCTTCAAAAAGTTTCATTTTTCAGTCCCATAATCTCAAGATAGGGGATATCTATGGATCCATCAAAAATAGAAGTTATTTAAAGTTGGCTGAGACAAACAACGGTAACTGAGATCTAAAGTTTTCTTGGTTTGTATGGATATTATCGACATTTTGTGAAAGATTTTTCATAATTATCTGATTCACTCACCAGGTTGACTCAGAAAGGATTTAAGTTCGTGTGGATGAAGGAATGTGAAGAGAATTTCAAAGAGCTAAAAAGAAGGTTAGCCAGTGCACCTGTGCTCACACTACCTTATAGTCGAGAAATGTTTGTGATATATAGTGATGCATCCAAGAAGGGGCTAGGTTGTGTTCTCATGCAAAATGATATGGTGATAGCTTATGCCTCATGATAATTGAAAATCCATGAGAAAAATTACTCAACTCATGATTTGGAGTTAGCTAAGGTAATCTTTTCACTAAATATATAGAGGTATTATCTTTATGGTTAAAGGTGTGATATTTATACTGATCATAAAATTTTAAAGTATATTTTCACACAAAAGAATCTGAATATGTGTCAAATAACATGGTTGGGTAGATTAAATATTACGATTGCTCAATACATTACCACCCTGGGAAAACGAACAATGTGAAAGATGCTTTGAGTCTAAAGTACCATGCTAGAATATCCATGATGAGGATCACAAAAGATACAATATTTATAGATTTGAAAAGGATGGATCTTAAATTTTTAAAGGAATTGGATAAATATTATCTTTCCCAATTGAATGTTCAACCATCTATATAAGTAAAGATTAAGGAGGTGCAGAAGGAAGATTTAGAGCTACAAAAGAAGGTGAGAAATGTTCCTGAATTCAACCTTGATTGTGAAGGAATAATAAGGCTCAGGAACTGGTTTTTTATTCCTCCTGTACCATAATTAAAGAAATATCTATTGTATGAGTCTCATAGTTCTTCATTATCTATTCATACTAGAAGTAGAAAGATGCACAAGGACCTAAAAGAGTATTTCTATTGGGATGGAATGAAAAGAGATGTTGTCGAATATGTCTCTTGGTGTTTGGTTTGTCAGTAAGTTAAGGCTGATAGATAGAAGTCTAAGGGAATGTTACAACCATTTCCCATATCAAAATGGAAATGGGAAAACATCACTATAGACTTTGTCTTCGGACTTCCCAAAACATATAAAGATCATAATGCTATATGGGTTATAGTTGTAACACCCCGAGATTTTATGAAAAATATTCTTTTAATTTCATTGATGTCTTGTGTTTTACGCTACACCAAAATTATCTTATGCTATACGCAACACCTTATTATCTTATATTATACTCAAACACTATTATTGGCTTGTGTTACACACAAGAGCAACATTCCTCAATAGTGTGTGTTGTACGCAATACTGAGTTTCACTAAACAGCAATATATTATTATAATATTATTATGAACTAGACGTTATGAATATTAGTAACTAAATTTTAAATTTTATGACATTATAATTCATCTTACACATTTTATAGAACATGGTATGAGAACAAAATAAATTTTTTGGGTAAAATAAGTATCTTTCAAAAAATGTAGTTTTGCCGTCTTTTGATGGCGCACCCACATTAAATTTAGTTTTTGACATGTTTATAAGTTTAATTTGACAAAATAAAATTCTTCTTTTGAATCAGGATATAAAAATTTACCTTGGATAAATTTTTGATATTTTTCTGATAAGTTTCTTATTTTGATAAATAGTAAAAATACGCTAAATTTTAATTAAAAACAACTTTTTTCATCGAGATAATTTATATAGTTAAATTATAATATTGAATTGTTTTAAATTATAAATAGAATATATTTTTACCATTTAATATAATGTAATTAATTAGCATTAATTTTACACTGAATTCATAAGTAAAAACATTTCAATCTTTTGCAACGTTTTAACTTTTAAAACCTATTTTCTCAACAGCGGGATTAATTTTAAATTAAATACTGCAAATTTTGTGTTTTGAATTTGGAAAAATGGATTCCATATTTGGAATCAGTAAGTCCAAATTATGTTAATAAGCTACTTTTTATATTTAGGCATTATGAATAGTAACTACGGTAAATTTTATTTACCATAGTTAAAGGTAAATCGGGTAATTAAGGGTAAATATAATATTATAAAATTACCCTAACACTTGTATTAATATAATTGGATGATTATATTTTTTCCTCAATCATACTTGTGTCTAAATGGAATCTAATGGAACCCACTTGTATTTGATTAAGACCTTTTATTTATTTTATTTAAAGGAAAGTGAAATATGTCTCACTTAAACTTTAATAATTAGATTATTTTTAATATAAGGTTATACAGAATAAAAATTCAATTATAAATACTCATTTTAAAGATAGATTTTTTTTCTTTATCATGGTAATTTATTTGTAATTTTTAAGAAATATTTAATTACCTTAATAGCTTATACATTAATGATGTAGAAATTATTTAGTGAAAAATCAATAATATAGTTTTTATTAAAATAACAATACCTATCAAAAGAACCATAAACTTGAAAAAATATTATTGGTCAAGTATATCTATACCCTAATAATCCAAGGGTCAATTTTCGGACCATTTGTATCCTTATAAAATCTATTAGGACATTTATAGTATTTTATTTTAAATGATGTCAAAGATGTCACCTTTATAATTTAATAAACATAACAATTTAAATGTTGTGATTGTAAGATGATAAATTTGAGTAAAAATATTATTATGAAAGGTATTATATTTATCTTCATCATAGGATTTTATGTTTAATTTTTATGCAAAAAATAAGTATATTAAATAATTATACAAAAATGTTGTAGTAATTATTCTATTAAGAGATATACCAAATTAATGGTTTTAAAAATATTAAAATAAATAATATATGAACAAATTAATGTGACCCGTGAATTTTTTTTATGAATATGACATGTTAGAAATAAATTACATATTTTTTTTCTAACATATCTTTTGTGTGGTTTTTATTTAAATTCAAATAATGAATAGTGTCAAAATTGACACTATTCATATTTTATAAAATTAACATATTATTAAATTATTTAAAAATCACAAAAATATTTAAAAACTACACATTGAAAATTATATGTTCTAAAAGGTTATAAAGTATCCAATTATGGGAAATTGAAAACATTTAAGTATGTATTTATAACAATTTTGAATTTTGAATTTTATTACCACAAATAAAATTAAATAGATTAAATAATGATAAATCAAGTTGATAAGGTTTCAAATAAACTTAAAAAATATATAAATTTTATTGGTTGATTATATTACAACCCTATCTCATCTAGTATTATAATTGAGTCATTTTTGTAGGTTTTTAAGTGGGGTTTTATTTTATTATTAATTAATATTTTTGAGGTTTCCAAAAGTGCCCCTCTCCTCTCCTATGTAAGGGCACCTCCTTCCCTCTCCTCTTCACTCAATTTTGAGCCTTCAAACTTATAAAACCCATAAAAATTTATATTATCAACCTCTCTAGTTATATTATATTGGTTCTGGTCTTCTCAAAAGACCAACACTAGTGCCTTAAGAGGAAGCTTAAAAGAGGTGTGTCGAAGAAGAGGTAATATCTTCTACCGATTATTTCAAGTTTCTTTCTTCTTCAAATTCATCTTCTTTAGTTTTTTAATTATAGATTAATATAATCAGTATCACTAATATACTTATATGTTATTATAAATGTTAAACAACCCCGTTTCACCTTCTATCCATCCTATGGAAACTAAAATCATCGCGCATGCGTACGTACGGAATACCGTCTCCATGCCGTGGTGTAATCTGTTTTTCCACCAACACCTTACTTGGATGGGTATAATGGTGTAAAGAATAACTATATATGGTTATTTCAACATCATAATAATTCTGAGATATTATATCATACACTCCAATTCCATTCAATAATTATGGGAACGATATCATCGCTCGTGCGTACATACAAATTATTGTCTTCATGACGCGATGAGATTCATTCTCCATGTTAACCATTCAAGAATGATTATAAAGTATATATAATGAATAATAATGGTATATATAACATAATAATTCTACTGTATTTATGTATATATATATATATATATGTCATCTACTTACTTCGATTCAAGTCAATAAGGAAAGGAAAACAGCGTTCATGCAAACGTACAGCCTACCGTCTCTATGAACGGTGTATTTCATTTCATTTATCTATATATTATATATATATATATACTGAATATATATGATATATAAATCATGTTTTACGTTCTTGAATTAAGTAAATCATGATGTAATTAATAATAATATCAATAACAACAAGTCCAAACACGTACGATAAATGAAATGATTTTACCGAAAACGCTGCTTTAACATGGAATTAACAAAAGAACGGGTAATATAAAGTCATAAGTGAATCATATATGATATAATAAATATTATTATGGTTCTATTACAAGTTAATAATATATTTAAACTCTCTCTACAGGAGTTTCCGACATGTACGGAAGAAATTGGACCTAAGGTAAGGGATAATTTTGCAAATCTCATTTTTATCCGAGATTGCTTATACGCAAGTATTTACTGGGGTATATTTTTCATCCATGTCCATAAAATGTTTTTATTAAAGATTTTAATATTCTTCCATTTATTTTTAAAGTCATGTTTACCCCTATTTTACTTTTACTTTGTGTTATGAGAGGGATCTTACTTTTGTTTACAATACATGGTACTTTTTGACTTTTCCGTTAAAAGTACGAGGAGAATGTTATTTTTTTAACTTATACAGCATGAATGGATTTTTATGGTTTTATAACACCTAATTTTCATGAATCTTCCTCTAAAATATTTCATGATTATTTTCAATAAAATCCTTTTATTTTAAAATTTCGTGGCATTTTGTGAAAAGAAAATGATTTTGAAGAAGAAAGGATATTTTCCTCAAGAATTTATCTCAAGTGCTTTATCAAGACTATTTTCCAACTAAGATGACATTATTTAGCATGTTTATGTTTCAAGTATAATTTCTCTATTATTTACATGGTTTTATTTTTATTATGATGAAATGATATCTATTTGTTTTATATGGATTATTTCATGATGAGATGATGTTTATAAAACCCATTTTATTCTTTGGGTTATAATGAATGATTTATGTTTAATTTGTGCCACACGAAAGAATGATTTCATTATGAGATGGGTGAGACCTATATCTCCCTCCAATGCATTGGGTAAAGATTTATATCCCATGAGATAGACATGGATGGAACAGTAAGTTAATCTGATTCAGTGATATAGGACTGGAATGAGGAGTGAACTTGATTTGGTAAGGGACTTTGTCCACTAAGATGGTCTTGGCAGCAATGCCTTGGCTACTCTAGAAATCATATCATGTGATTAATGGTTTTCCATAATTACATGTTTTATTCCCATGCTATTTTATCATGATTAATGTTCCTTTATGATCTATGCCTTATGTACTGCCAAGATTTATTTCTCATGATTTTGATGTTTAAACTTTATGTTCATGTTTTTTTTAAGTTCAAATGTATATGATTTGTTTTATTTTCTCCATGATTTCCCTTACTGAGCATTTGATCTCACCCTTTATATGTTTTATTTTCCCCAAGATTTAAAGAAAGGTTTTAGGTAAGAAAACAAAAGGGGAAGATCTTTATGGGAGATGTTGAAGATCTTTCACCATGATTAGAATATTATGTTCTGAGTTTCCAAAGACACTAAACTATTACAGTCCTTGAGTGTTGGTTCTTGTTATGTATTAATTATTCCGAGAAATTTATGTAATGTCCATGTACATCAATCTTGGTTCTCTACAGTTGGTATCAGAGGAAAGGTTTAGTTAACCTTCGGAAACTAGGATGCGAAAACTTTAGTGAGATCCCTAGAAGATATTTCTAAGGTATGTCTAGGGATGTCCCTAAGGTTATGTATAAGTATAGGTTATAGTCCTAGAATTACAGTAACGATCTTAAAAAATTAACCTAAGATATTAGATATTTAAGGTACTCCTCCCTGATTGTGATTTTTTCCTCTCACACTATTCTTTTTGGGTTTTAAAAAATGGCTGGAAACAGGAAGATTCATGATAATGGAGGATATGATGGACAATGGAATGATATTATTCATGAGTAACCAAATGAAATTGGATCTAGAAGTACACATATAATTATTATTCCTAATCATCAATCTCATAATATGATCAATAATCTCAACTTTGGTAAGTTTCCCGACTCAGCTAATAAGAGAAAGATGAAGTTTTGTGATGATCATAGAGGAAAGAAAGTTCAATTTCCCTCATGTAAATCATGTGGGAAGAGGCATCAGGGAGAATGTTTCAAAGGAACTAGAAGATGCTTTGGGTGTGGAAAAGAAGGACACAAAACCAGTAATTGTAAAGGAAAATTTTCAGTTTATACCATGGACAAGGATAATGGTATTGCTAAGACATCAACAATGGTTAAATGTTTTAAATGTGGAACGTACGGGAATTATGCAAACCAATTCCCTAAGGAAAAATCTCATGAAGAGAATCAGCATGGTCGTATGGGTAGTATTTATGTTGATGATGATGAAGAGATTATAAAAGGTATATGAGATGAAATAAGTGTTGAGGAATACAATGATGAAGCTCAGTTAATGGTTTAAGAAGGTAGTGGAATGATTGCATTTTTATCAAGAGTAATGTTGTATAAGTAATTTCATGGTACTCTAGAATAAAGATAAATATAAGGATTGTTACACAATTGTTTTTACTTAAGTTTTTTGAAAATATATGTTGAATGGTACTGGTAACCATGAAAGGTTATTCAGATATTTTTTTAAATCAGATGATATGAGCATAATGAATGGATAAGGAGATAATGAAATGTTTGGTAATATTAATGAGATCATGACTGATATAAGGACAAAGTGATATCATGGTTTGAGTATATAGAAATTCTGGGATCATTCATGTTTTCACAAAGATTATATGGTTATACATGTTTCAAGAGAATACATGATTAAGGTATTCACATGTTTGAAATGCGGTCAACAAGATATATCTTATGATATATGGGGGATAAATTATGGTATTCACGTGCTTGTTTTGTGACCTTTCAAGTAATTGTTTTCTTTATACTATGAGATTGGACAGATGTATTTTGGATGAGACTAAAGATTGGAATGGATTATGTTGGAAATCAAATAGTATTATTTAAGGATAGAACTTGTTTTTTGATATTATTTCTAGAATGTTATAATAGTATAGTTTTAGAAAAAGGACAACCCATAGGATGAGTGACAACCCATCATGTCAGACAAGGCTGTGGGAATCAAACCCACAACTGAAGTGTGATAGGCCTTTATCACATACCATTGGCCTACAGGAAGTCCCTGGATAGTATAAATTAGTTTTAATTTATTAAGTGGTATGATATATGAAGTATAATTCCATTTTAAGAACCATATACGATTAATCTCACTATAGAGGAATTGTGTATATTTAATAACTTTTGCTAAATTTTTGTTTGAGACAGATGGAATGACCTATCATTCTATAGCATGATCTTCTAACACTTCACGAATGAAAAATTCAACTTCATTTCTTTAAGAGATGAAGTGGAAATTGTACAAGGAATGACCAATAATGAGATTGTACCAAAATCAAGAAAGTATTTCTTCTAATTCCAATTTTTTCAACTTTAGGGAAATGATCTTGAAAACAAAAAATATTGTCCTATTTCCCTCATATATGATAAATCAGATGGTACCATAGATCATCACAAATTTATGGCTTTGTGATTTTTGGCTTTTTCATAGCCATGTTCTCTACCACTCTCCATCAGAACTTGATGGTTAGATTTCTCTTCCATATCCATATTTACACCTATGTTTTCCTATGTGGAAACCCAGTGATTAGTTAATTTGGTTAACCATTACGTTTCATAATTTAGTTTTTAAAGTTAAGTTTTGGTATTCCTTTTTACAATGTGGGTTTCTATTAAAGAAACTTTTAAGTAGTAAACAATTTATAACCCTGATGAATTTTGAGGGCAAAATTCATTTTAAGGGGGGTAGAATGTAACACCCCGAGATTTTATGAAAAATATTTTTTAAATTTCATTGATGTCTTTTGTTTTACGCTACACCAAAATTAGCTTATGTTATACGCAACACCATATTAGCTTATATTATACGCAAACACTTTTCTTGGCTTGTGTTTCACGTAAGAGCAACCTTCCTCAATAGCGTGTGTTGTACGCAATACTGAGTTCCACTAAACAATGATATATTGTTATAATATTATTATAAACTAGCTATTATGAATAGTAGTAACTACATTTTGAATTTTATGACATTATAATTTATCTTACACATTTTATAGAACATGGTACGAGAACAAAATAAATTTTTCGGGTAAAATAAGTATTTTTCAAAAAAATGCAGTTTTGTCGCCTTTTGATGGCGCACCAACATTAAATTTAGTTTTTGACATGTTTATAAGTTCAATTTGACAAAATAAAATTCTTCTTTTGAATCAATATATAAACATTTACTTTGGATAAATTTTTGATATTTTTCTGATAAGTTTCTTATTTTGATGAATAGTAAAAATAAGTTAAATTTTAATTAAAAACAACTTTTTTCATCAAGATAATTTATATAGTTAAATTATAATATTTCATGGTTTTAAAGTATAAATAGAATATATTTTTACCATTTAATATAATTTAAGTCATTATCATTAATTTTACACTGAATTCATAAGTAAAAACATTTCAATCTTTTGCAACGTTTTAACTTTTAAAACCAGTTTTCTCAACAGCGGGATTAATTTTAAATTAAATACTGCAGATTTTGTGTTTTGAATTTGGAAAAATGGATTCCATATTTGGAATCAGTATGACAAAATTATGTTAATAAGTTACTTTTTATTTTTAGGCATTATGAATAGTAACTACGGTAATTTTTATTTACCATAGTTAAAGGTAAATAGGGTAATTAAGGGTAAATATAATATTATAAAATTACCATAACACTTGTATTAATATAATTGGATGATTATATTTTGCTCTAAATCATGCTTGGGTCGAAATAGAATCTAATGGAACCCATTTGTATTTTATTAAGACCTTTTATTTATTTTATTTAAAGGAAAGTGAAATATGTCTCACTCAAACTTTAATAATTAGATTATTTTTAATATAAGGTTATACAGAATATAAATTAGATTATAAATGAACATTTTAAAGGTAAAATGTTTTTATTTATCATGGTAATTTATTTGTAATTTTTATTAAATATTAAATTACCTTAATAGCTTATACATTAATGATGTAGAAATTATTTAGTGAAAAATCAATAATATAGTTTTTATTAAAATAACAATACCTATCAAAAGGACCAGAAACTTGAACAAACATTATTGGTCAAGTATATCTATACCCTAATCATCCAAGGGTCGATTTGTGGACCATTTTGAGCCTTATAAAACCAATTAGGACATTTATATTATTTTATTTTAAATGATGTCAAAGATGTCACCTTCATAATTTAATAAATATAACAATTTAAATGTTGTGATTTTAAGATGATATATTTGAGAAAAAATATTAATATAAAATTTATTATATTTATCTTCATCATAGTATTTTATGTTTAATTTTTATGCAACAAGTAAGTATATTAAATAATTGTACAAAAATGTTGTAGTAATTATTCTATTAAGAGATATACCAAATTAATGGTTTTAAAAATATTAAAATAAATAATATATGAACAAATTAATGTTCCCCGTGAATTTTTTTTATGAATATGAAATGTTATAAATCTATTACATATTTTTTTTAACATATCTTTGGTGTGGTTTTTATTTAAATTCAAATAATGAATAGTGTCAAAATTAACACTATTGATATTTTATAAAAATAACATATTATTAAATTATTTAAAAATCACAAAAATATTTAAAAACTATAAATTTAAAATTTTATGGTCTAAAATTTTATAAATTATACAATTATGTAAAATTTACAACATTTAAGTATGTATTTATAACAATTTAAAATTTAGAATTTTATTACCACAAATAAAATTAAATAGATTAAATAATGATAAATCAAGTTGATAAGGTTTAAAATAAACTTAAAACATGTATAAATTTTATTTTTTGATGATATTACAAACATATATCATCTCATATTATAATTGAGTCATTTTTGGAGGTTTTTAAGTGGGTTTTCATTTTATTATTAATTAATATTTTTAAGGTTTCCAAAAGTGCCCCTATCCTCTCCTATATAAGGGCACCTCCTTCCCTCTCCTCTTCACTCAATTTTGAGCCTTTAATATCAGAAAAACCCTACCAATTTCTCTTTTCAACCTCTCTAGTTATATTATAGAGGTTCTGGTCTTCTCAAAAGACCAACTCTAGTGCCTTAAGATGAATCTTAAAAGAGGTGCGTCGAAGAAGAGGTAATCTCTTCTACCGATTCTTTCAAGTTTCATTCCTCTTAAAATTCTTCTTATTTAGTTGTTTCATTATAAAGTAATAACATCAGTATCACTAATATACTGATATGTTATTATAAATATTAAACAACCTTGTTTCACCTTCTATCCATCCTACGGAAAATGAAATCACTGCGCGTGCGTGCGTACGGAATATTGTCTCCACGCCGTGGTGTAATCTGTTTTTACACCACCACCTTACTTGGATGGGTATAATGGTGTAAAGAATAACTATATATGGTTATTATAACATAATACTAATTCTGAGATATTATATCATCCACTCCAATTCCATTCAATAATTATGGGAACGATATCATCGCTTGTGCGTACATACGGATTACCGTCTCCACGACGCGATGAGATTCATTCTCCATGTTAACCATTCAAGAATGATTATAAAGTATATATAGTGAATAATAATGGTATATATAACATAATAATTCTACTGGATTTATTTATATATATATATATATGTCATATACTTACTTCGATTCAAGTCAATAAGGAAAGGAAAACAGCATTCATGCAAACGTACGGCCTACCGTCTCCATGAACAGTGTATTTCATTTAATTTATCTATATATTATATATATATATACTGAATATATATGATATATAAATCATGTTTTACATTCTTGAATTAAGTAAATCATGATGTAAGTAATAATAATATCAATAACAACAAGTCCAAACACGTACGATAAATGAAATGATTTTACCGAAAACGCTGCTTTAACATGGAATTAACAAAATAACGGGTAATATAAAGTCATAAGTGAATCATATATGATATAATAAATATTATTATGGTTCTTTTACAATTTAATAATATGTTTAAACTCACTATACAGGATTTTTAAACATGTACGGAAGAAATTGGACCTAAGGTAAGGGATAATTTTGCAAATCTCATTTTTATCCGAGATTGCTTATACGCAAGTATTTACTGGGGTATATTTTTCATCCATGTCCATAAAATGTTTTTATTAAATATTTTAATATTCTTACATTTATTTTTAAAGTCATTTTTACCCCTATTTGACTTTTACTTTGTGTTATGAGAGGGATCTTACTTTTGTTTACCATACATGGTACTTTTTGACTTTTCCGTTAAAAGTATGAGGAGAATGTTTTTTTTAACTTATAGAGCATGAACGGATTTTTATGGTTTCATAATGCCTAATTTTTATGAAGATTACTCTACAATATTTCATGATTATTTTCAATAAAATACTTTTCTTTTAAAATTGAATGGAATTCTGTGAAAAGAAAATGATTTTGAAGAAGAAAGGATATTTTCCTCAAGAATTTATCTCAAGTGTTTTATCAAGACTATTTTCCAACTAAGATGAAATTATTTAGCATGTTTATGTTTCAAGTATAATGTATCTATTATTTACATGGTTTTATTTTTATTATGATGAAATGATATCCATTTGTTTTATATGGATTATGTCACGATGGGATGATGTTTATGAAACCCATTTTATTCTTTGGGTTATGATGAATGATTTATGTTTAATTTGTGGCACACGAAAGAATGATTTCATTATGAGATAGGTAAGACCTATATCTCCCTACAATGAATTGGGTAAAGATTTATATCTCATGAGATAGACATGGCTGGAACATTAATTTAATCTGGTTCAGTGATACAGGACTGGAATGAGGAGTGAACTCAATTCAGTAAGGGAATTTGTCCACTAAGATGATCTTTGCAGCAATGTCTTGGATATTATGGAAATCATATCATGTGATTAATGGTTTTACACAATTATATGTTTTATTCCCATGCTATTTTATCATGATTAATGTTCCTTTATGATCTATGCCTTATGTACTTCCAAGATTTATTTCTCAAGATTTTGATGTTTAAACTTTATGTTCATGTTTTTTTAAGTTCAAGTGTATATGATTTGTTTTATTTTCTCTATGCTTACCCTTACTAATCATTTGAGATCACCCTTTATATTTTTTCTTTTCCCCAGGATTTAAATAAAGGTTTTAGGTAAGAAAACAAAAGGGGAAGATCTTTATGGGATATGTTGAAGATCTGTCACTATGATTAGAATATTATGTTCTGAGTTTCTAAAGACACTAAAAAATTACGGTCCTTGAGTATTGGTTCTTGTTATGTATTAATTATTCCGAAAAAGTAATGTAATGTCCATGTACGTCAAGCTAGGGTCTCTAAAATAGTTGATCTGCTTATGAATTTAGCATACCTCATTACTATTAGATATGATTTCTCTCTTGACCAGCTTTCTAGTATATATGTAAATGAAGTGGTAAGATTTCATGGAGTACCACTTTCCATTATATCAAATCAGGATTCGAGGTTTACCTTGAAGTTCTAGCGAAGACTTCAGCAGGCTCTAGATACAGAGTTAAGTTTCATCAATGCTCATCATACTCAAATAGACATTCAGTCTAAGAGGACAATTCAAACTCTAGAAGATATGTTGAGAGCTTTCTCTATAGATTTCAAAGGTTATTAGGATCAATACCTACCTTTGGTGGAATTTTCTTACAATAATATCATTCACTCCAGTATTAATATGGATCCTTATGAATAACTCTATGGAAAGAAGTACAGAACTCCAACTTTTTGAGATGAAGTTAGGTAAAGAGAGTTATTAGGGCCTGATCTTGTTGATGAAATGGTATAAAATGTTAGATCTATTCAACAACACATAATAGTAGCTTAGAGTCAAAAAAAAAGTTGTGTTGACAACTGAAGAAAATACCTAGAGTTTGAAGTGGATAACAAAGTGTTTCTACAAATATCTCCCTTGAAGTGAGTAATGATATTTGGAAATAATGGTAAGCTAAGCCTAAGGTATATCAGTCATTTTGAAATTCTAGATCGTGTTGGGAAGGTAGATTACCGATTTTCACTTCCACTGAATATCTCTCAAGTTCATGATGTGTTCCATATATCTCTCCTAATAAATTACATACCTAATCCTTTATATATACTAAACTTAGAAGTTATACTGTTGGATCAAGATATTTCTTATGAAGAACAACCGATAGAGATTTTGGATCGTAGTGAAAAAGTTCTATGAAACAAGACCACTCGCTCGGTTAAAGTTTTGTGGAGGAACCAAAAATTTGATAAAGCTACATGGGAACTTGAGGATATGATGAGGTGGATATATCCTCCTATATTTGTATCCAAGTGATTAATTTCAATGGAGAAATTCATTTTAAGGGTGGTAGAATGTAACACCCGGATGTTTTTATGAAATGTTTTCTTTAAATGATTTTAATTCTTCAATAGCTTTCATTGCATGCAATCGTGAGTTTAAATGAACCACGAGATTCCCTTAGTATATAATTTCCATTTTAACATATCTGTTAGGTTATCGGGAATAAATATAACTTATGAAAATGTATGGTGAATTCATTCGTTGCCAATTATTTATGAAAAATATAAATCAATTATATATTTGTATTTTTGTATTAATAAATTGAGTGAATTAATGTTAGTAAATTAAATTAATGAAATATATATGTTATATACTTAATAAAATATTTTTTATATTCATACAATAGATATTTTTGTTATGGAATATGAATAAACCCAATTTGATGTATAAAAACCTATATTTTTCAAAAGGAAAATTTTCCGCCTTTTAATGGAAAATCCCTTTTAAATTAAGATTTTGAAGTATTAATAATTTTTATATGAAAAAATAAAAATTTTCTTTGGAAGCAATATATAAAATTTTACTTTAGATGAAATTTTAATATTTTTCTGATAACTTTCAAACTTTGATGAATAGTAAAAATACACGAAATTTTAATTAAAAACAACTTTTTTCATTAAAATAATTTATATGGTTAAATTATAATATTTAATGGTTTTAAAGTATAAATATAATATATTTTTATCATTCAATATAATGTATGTAATTAGCATTTATTTTACATTGAATTCATATGTAAAAACATTTCAATCTTTTGAAATGTTTTAACTTTTAAAACTCGTTCTCTCTCTCTGACAATGGGATTAATTTTAAATTAATTACTAAAAATTATGTGTTTTGAATTTTGAAAAATGGATTCCATATTTTTAATCAGTTATTCCAAATTATTTAAATATATTTATTTTATTTTTTGGCATTATAAATAGTAACTTCAGTATTTTTTTATTAATCTGGTAAAAGGGTAAAGTGGGTAATTAAGGGTAAGAATAATATCATAAAATTACCCTAACACTTGTCTTAAAATCATTGGATGAGTTTTTTCTACCTAAATCATCCTTGGGTCGAAATGGTGTCTTTTGGAAGCCACTTGGATGAGATTAGTACATTTAATTAATTTTATTTAAAGAAAAGTTAAATATGTCTCGCTCAAATTTTAATAACTAAATCATTTTTTATATAAGGTTATAAAAAAGATAAATTTGATTATAAATACTCATTTTAAATATAAAATGTTTTTATTTATCATGATAATTTATTTTTAATTTTCAGAAAATAAATAATTACCTTAAAGACTTATACTTTGATGATGTAAAAAATTAATTAATTGATGAGAAATTGTAACATCCCAGGTAAATAAAGAATAAGAGATTTTCATATTTATTAATATTTGTGAATTAAATATTAATTTTACTTTAAAAGGGTTGCTATGTTCAATAGCATACCTGATACGCAACAACGGGTTTCTTTGAAATCTTACGTTGCACACTAATAATATAATATTATTTTAAACGGTAGTTAACTCCTAGCTGTTGTATTGGCAAGAATTAACCAAACTAACTACAATATGATTATACATGTTTTTTAAATGTATTTAATTTTATCCAATAAAATTTAGAGGCTTAAAATGTAAATGACTCTAATTTTAAGCATAATTTACATTAAAAGGTCGATTTACCACCTTTTAAGGGAGAACCCTCTTTAAATATAGTTTTGGTCACTTTAATACATTCTATTTGACCTAATAAAATAATTATTTAGAATGGGGAAATAAAAATTTACTTTGTGTAAATTTTTGGAATTTTTCTGATAAAGTTCATTTTTTAATGAATAGTGAAAATATTGTATTTTAATTCAAAACTACGTTTTAATCTAATTTATTTATATAGTTATATGATCTTTTTTATTAGTTTTAAAGTGTAATTAGAATATATTTTTATCATTTAATCCAATGTTGGTCATTGGAATTAATTTCACTTTGAAATTGGACTTAAACAAGTGTTAATCTTTTGATAGTTATTGTTTCTTAAAAACACGCTATTTGTTTTAACAACGGGAATTAATTTTAAATTAATTAATGCCACTTTTATGTTTAGAATTTGGTAAAATAGACATCATTTTTTAATTTGGAATATCAAATATATCTTAGGCTGAATTTTTGGTATTTTTCTAAAAAGCTTCAATTTTTGATGAATAGTGAAACCACTTAATAGTGGTTAAAAAAACTAACTTTTTCATTTAAATGAAATTTTACCGCTTCTGTAAATTGAATTTCAAAAATCCGACATACATGGTTGTTATCAAGAAGTAAAATTTGGTTCAATAAGATTAAAATAATTTTTTGGTGAATAGTAACTTTTGACTTTTATTTACCGCGGTTAAAGGTAAATAGGGTAATTCAATGTAAAAAGAATATTATAATAATTCAAAATTACCTTAACACTTGTCCAAACCTTATTGGTTGAGTCATTTATGACCATGGGATTCTTTGGGTTGATTTTGGGGCCCCATTAATCTACTTGGGAGTGATAATGATAATTTAGATTAATTAAATTAAAGTAAAGGCAAAAATGACAAAAACAAAATATCTTTTAGTAAATTAATTTTTATATGGTGTTATATAAAAAATATTTTTTACTATAAAAATTAATTGGAAAGCTAAAAAGATTTACTACATCATGGTATTTTTTTTAAATTTTTGGACATCGAAAAAATTAAATTATTTATGACACAATAATGATGCACTATTTACCTCATTAATAAATGATTTAAATAAATAAGATTATAATGATTAAAATATTATCCAAAACTTTTCCAATTCCTATTGGATGATTTTATTTGGACCATTATTCATCTTATATTCATCTTTAATGAGTTTTGGATCTTTAGAAACCGAAGACAGGTTTATAATAAAATAATATTTACAAACTTTCCTAAATAGCCCCTCCTCCCCCTTATAAAAGGAGACCACTTATAACCAATTTTTCACACCTCTCAAGCCATTTGGATCATCCAACATCTGCCCAATTAAGCTCCCTACATCCCTCTCCTCCTCCTAGAAGCCTTACCTTAGGCATAAGGCACTTCAAGAAGTCCTTTTGGTTCAATCCAAAGGAAGTTACCCAAATTAAAGGTAACAGTTTCTCTTAACTTGTTTTCTTTTATTTTACTTCTCCAACCCCCTAAACTATTTTTATTCCTTTATTTTGTAACAAAACCAGTATCCTAAATATACTAGGATATTGTTATGAGAAGGATTTGAACTACACTTACACACACCTCCATCTAATGGATGAAGAACATAATGTTTCTATGGATGGAAAACTAACGCCTCACGAATCGATGATTGTTCAAATATCTCCAACCACCTCTCATGGTGGCCATTATGATGGAACTATATTTATATATGATATATATTATGTTTATTTTTTTCTTTATGCTTATGTATTTTCCTTTTATATCATGCCTTTATGGTTTCCATCGTGGGTAAATACGATAATCTCATTTGAGGAAGTATGGACTACCGCCCCCTCAAAGTGATATGAATCGTTTATACCATATGTGGTGCGTATAAAGGATATATTTAATGATATTATATATGATAAAATACTGGAATTATAATACTACTATGTATCATTATGTTTTAATTCCATTAAATATGAAATAGAAATGGAAGTAGCGTTCATGCGTACGTACGGCTTACCGTCTCCATGAACGGTGCATTTCATTTCTTACCTCTAAATGTTATATACTATTATAAATACATGTATATGCTGGATATATATGATATATATGATATCCAAATCATGAATATCATTCTGGATATAATGAACCTTTGACCACATGGACAACTTGTAAATATAAGGTGTTCATTTTTGACTCAAGTACCAAATATCGACAAAACGAACATTATTAACTTAAATGATTACATAATGTTTATAACATGGTACTAAGTGATATAAAATGAATAATAAACTTGAAAAATGTTCTTAATCAAGTAGAAATTAACTTTAGTTTATTATTCAAGAGATTAAAGAACGATCGAGTCAAGTCAGACACGAGGTAAGGGACTTCGTCTCAATCTCCTTTCATTGAGGCATATTTTGTTTTAATACACGACTTTCTTTTATACGCTATATAAACACCCTTGACTTTTCAATGGGAATATTTTTCTACGAAGCATTTTACTAAATGAAAAAAAAGGAATTTTTCTTTTAACATAAGCGGTGACAACAACCTTTTCCGCTGTCGTGAGTATTATTTGATCTTTGGCTTCCTTAACAAGTCATAATGTTTTTAAAAGAAAATAAATACCATATACTCTTTTATGTATTTTGGTATTGAAAATGGTTTTGATAAAGTATTTTTTTTATGTCAATATATTTAAGTGATATATTTTGATTGAAATGTGGAAATTTTTCTTTCCTTTATATTTGTTTTATGAATTATGATTTTATAATGGTACTTGGACATTTGACGGGTGGTTATGTGATAAACCAAATGACGGGTGGTGTCATGAATACCAGTACGGGTGGTTACATTATAACCTCCAATGCATTGGGTATGGAAGTCAGCCGTATGGCTATTCTATTTAGTGATATGTGTGGAAGTCGACCGTATGGTTATTCCATTTAAGTATGTTTATGTCCCAAGTTACCTTTATATGTTATGTGTTCTTTATATGGGTTTTATGGTAATATTTTGGTTACAAAAGGGTAAGTAATGATATTTTATTTATTAAATAGTATTTACTACTTCATAAAGGTGAAAAGTATTACTTATGTTAAAATATTCATGGTGTACTTTTTGTTTTGAAAAACTAATAGTTTTCCTTCTTTGTGTATCCCTTACATAGCTTTTTATGTTCATCCCAAGTTTTTGAAATGTTTTTCATAGGACATAATGTGGATTAGGGTCAAGGATGAGATCAAGGAAAAGTCATGTTGTCTTAAACATGAAACTAGACATGACTCTTTTTTTCAAGAGTTTTTATTTTATGAAAAAAATGGATACCGGGTAGAAGTGTCTACTTTGTAATCTTTTGAGATATAATAGTTATTTCCTAATTCTCTAAACCTGAAAAGATCCTCAATGTGAATTATTCATTTAATTCAAGATTATGTAATGTTTAAGGTCGGGTCCTTATAAAAATCAATAAAAAAATTATTAAAATACTAATAACCATAAAAATACCCAAAAACTTAACAAAATCTTATTCTTTGAGTATATCTAAACCATAACCACCCAAGGTTCAAGTTAGTGACCATTTGAAGCATTATAAAATAGATTGTGACACTTATATTATTTTATTTAAAGTGATGTTAAGTTGTCACATTCATAATTTAATAAGTATAATATTTTAAATGTTATATTTTCTAGAAGATAAATTCGACTAAAAATATTCTTTTAAAATCTAGTAGATTTATATTCATCATAGTATTTTTTTTAATTTTCATTCAACAAATAATTATATTAAATAATTACACAAAATTGATGTAGTAATTATTTTATTAATAAAGATAACAAATAAATGTTATTAAAAATATTAAAATAAATATAATTTGTTCTAATTAATATGCCTAATGAATTTTATAGATTCCCTTGAACTCTTAGAAATATAATAAAATATTTTTTTTGAAGTTAACTTGTTATCTTAATATTTTTAAAAATCAATTAATTGAATAGTGTCAAAATTGACACTATTGATTGTTTATCAAGATAATGTTCTATTAAATTATTTAAAAATCATTAAAAAAATTAAAATATATAATAATTATTATATGGTCTAAAATATTATAATTTATTTATTTATGGTCTAATAGACATCAAATAAGTAAATATTTCACCCTTTTAATATTGAAATATTTGTTACCCTAGTTAAAAATTAAATAGAATAACTAAGTGTTAATTAAAATGATAAGTTTTAAATTGAAAGAAAATTTTTTATAAAATCTAATATTTAATGATATTAAAAACCTATATTATCTCATATTATAAATAGGGACATTTTTTAGGTTTTTTTATGGGGTTTTATTTTTTTATAAATTAATATTTTTGAAGATCCCAAAAGTGCCCCTCACCTCAATTATAAAAGGGAACCTCCTCCCTCACATATTCACTTCACTTTGAGCCTTCAAGCTCGACCATACCCTATCCTTTTCCCTTATCAACTTCTCTAGTTACATTCTATAGGTTATGGTCTTCTTCAAAGACCAACTCTAGTGATCTAAGAGAAGATTTAGAGGAAGCACGTCGAAGAAGAGGTAATCTCCTTTACCGATTCTTTCAAAGTTCTTTCTTCTTATACTTCCTCTTCATGATTTATTTCATTATAAAGTAATAAATACAGTATAAATTATATACTGAGATGTTATTATGATTATTTAACAATAATATTTCACTTTTTATCAATCCTATGAAAAATGAAATCACTACGCATACGTACGTACGAATTTCCATTTCCACATTGTGGTGTAATCTGTTTTTCGCCACCACCTTACTTGGATGAGTATAATGATGTAAATAATAACTATATATTATTATTATAAAATTATATTTATTCTTAAATATAATAAACCATTCACTTCAATACCATTCAACAATTATGGGAATGATATCATCACACGTGCGTACGTACGGCCTACCATCTCCACGATGCAATGTGATTCATTCTACATGATCTTCATTAAATCATGATTATATAAATGTATATAATGAATAAATATGATATATATAATTTTAATATCATTCTTTAATGATATAAATATGACCTATTAAGGAGAACCGAAAGTTATTCGACAAAACATGCATTAAGAAAATGAAGCAGTTAATACCCGAATAACAAGTAATAATGAAATGTTATTAACAAACAGATGATAATATGATCATACATCATATCATAAAAATTAATATGATTATTAAATAAGTCAATGAAATTATTTAAATAATTATATATGAGGTTTGGATACATACAAATTAAATCGAACCTAAAAGGTAAGGGAAAATTTCGCAATCTCATTATTATCCAAAATTGTTTATATGTAAGTATTTACTGGGGTATATTTATCATCTACGTCCATTTTTCCTAAATATATAATATTATTTATATTCTTATACAATTTTTTAAAGTCAATTTTACCCATTGGTTTATTTTTATGTGACGGTATGAAAGGAATCTTTTGTCATTATTCGATATGAGGTACTTTTTTACTTTTCCAGCAAAAGTATGAGGAGAATGTTTTTTTAACTTATACAGAATGAATATATTTTTATGTCATCATAATTCCTTATTTCCATAAAAATTACTCTACCTTATTTCAATTTTATTTTCAAATAAATTCTTTTATTTTAAAATTGTGCGGTATTTTGAGAAAAAAACATTTTTGAAGAAGAAATGATATTTTCCTCAAGAATTAATTTCAAAGTGTTATATAAAAATTATTTTCCATATAATATGGAATTATTTAATAGGGTTGTGTTTTAAGGATAACATAATTATTGTTCCTATTATTTTATTATGTTTATTACGGAATTATATTTATGAAATCCATTTGTTTTACATAGATTATGTTACAGAGGAAGGATTTTTAAAGAAAACCATTTTATTCCTTGGGTTATGATGAATGATTTATGTTATTGTGGCACACATAAGAATAAATTAATTATTATATGGGTGGGACCTGTATCTCCCTCCAATTCATTGGTTAAATATTTATATCTCATGATATATACATGGATGGAATGGGAAATGATCTTGGTTCAGTAATATAGGGCTGGAACGGGGAGTGAACTTAGATCAATAATGGACTTTGTCCGCTATGATGGTCTTAGAAATGAGCCTTGACTAATATGAAATGATTTTATATGGTTATGTGTATGACACAAAACTTTGTCTCTTATGTTATGACTTTTGGTATTATGTTCATTGATTCTTACTAATTTTATGATTTATCCCATGGTATGATATCACGATCTTTCATATACAGGATAAGATTTTAAAATGTTATGTTCTTATGTATTATGATTATGATATGATTTATATCACTTTTTTTACCCTTAATGATCATCTGAGCTCACCCTTTAATATTTTTCTTTTCCCCAGGTCATTAAGAAGGGTATTAAGTAAGATATTTCAAATAGGGGTCTAGTTATGATGAAATAAGTAGAAGATAAAGAAGATTTCTTATGAACTAGTTGTTTATGTTTCCCAGTTTCTAAAGACAATATACCTATATGGTCCTATCGTGGATTTTTTATATTTTGTAATGAATATTCTTTAACTTTGAAGTAATATCAATGTATGTAAATTATGGGTCATTATAGAAAAACCATACACATATATTCTATATTAACATGATCACATTCATAAATAAACCATAACATACATAACTCATGAGAAAGAAAAGAGTTTCATGAAAATTTACACAAGATATAATCATAATATATCCACATAAAGAAGGTGGATGGTATCATTAGATCATATCACTATTTAATCATAAGAAACATTATAGGATTTTGACATATATGAAAAACACTTTGGAAGATTAATAGGAATATAAGAATAAATATCCTTTAAATTTTTTATAAATTTTATTTTAAAAGAAAATAGTGTATCAAACATTAGTTTTATAAAAATAATTATAAATTAGATATAAATTACTTTGAGGGATTATATAAACTTAAAAAAAGAATACTTGTAAAGAAAACTGAAGCAAATGGTTGAGAAAGAGACAGTATATAAAAAAGTTAAAAAAAATTCTTTCACACTTTTATAAAGGAAGTAAAATTCAATAAAAAATAACCTTAAGAAGTAATAAAATTATGGATAATTAAATCCATAAAATAAAATTAAAAACATGCATATGGAGGGAAAATATCCATGACTGAAAAGAAAAGATAATGTTGACTCCACGTATAAGCATTATTTCGACTGAATTTTAAATAAAAGGGAGGTAAAATGGTAAGGAGACATGTAAAATCTAAAAATAACCAAATTATAATAAAATAAATATATTTTTAAAGATAAATTACATATAATTCCCCCAAATAGGAATTTTGATATAGATAATCTTGATTTCAAAGTGAGATTGAAAAAAAAACTCTTGTGATTTTGGAATATTTTGAATCAAAATCCATTAAAAGGGAGAACTTGAAATGGAATTTAAAATTCCTTGAATAATATTAAAAGTATGATAAAATACATTCATGGGGTAATATATTCATCACATAAAATAAAATAGGTTTTGAACTCATAACATATCTCAATAAAAGTAAATTGAGATGAGAAACTCTTACCTTTACTCCTGACTTCCCCAAAAGTGATTTAACCTCTTGTATAATAAATATAACTATATTAGTCACTTATTTTATAACCTTATTCATATATATTACCATTTAAACTTTTAAATTATATTCATTTATTACACATATATTACTTATTTATTGTTTATTTCCACCATCAGACATTAGTAATTTTGATTGTTTTGTACAATTTTGTAATAGCGGTGTCATTATTTGTTCTTTGATAGCAAGTTAATAATTTAAAAATTAGTCAAGGTAGTGTAATCGTTTTTTTAATTATTTATTCATTTTCATTTTCATTTTATAAACGGTATGGGTATGGTTTGTGAGAATATAATTTATAATGAGAATGTTTTTAGTGATTTACCAATAACAATAAGTTACATTATAATGAAAATTCATTTTTAGTTCACCCTTAAAGAAAAATATTAATAATATAAATTACTATTTAATAACATATATTATTATTATTAATGACTTGATACTCATTCATTATGGATATTAAAACTCAATAAACACATTTATATCATTATTTTACATGAATAAAAATTTTGTCTTTCAAATGGTCGAACAAACCAGAGGACCAGTGGTTTGGTATCTTAGAGGATTAGATACATAAAAAACTTATTTTATAATACTAATCAACATTTCTTCATAATTTATCCATACTAAACCATCTTATAAACTTCTTATTAGTAAAACTCATCCTCATAACCTGGGGAATGAAAACATGAGGGGTGAGATCAAACACTTAGTAAATGATGAATAAACATTTCATCAAGGATGAGTTCATAATAATAAGAAAAAAATGAGCATAAGATAAATATCATATCAGCATGAGTGATAATCATAAAACATAAGTGATCTTCAAATTACATGGCATAATAACTTAAATCAACAAGATATCAACATGGAAATATAATATCAATAACATGGATTAGAAACATTTAATATAAATGTGATGGTATGCATCTTTCCAGCCTATTAATTTTCTATTTGGGTAGTTTGAGGCATCCAGAGGAGTTCTAGAGGTCTCAGTGGAGCTAGAGCTATAGGAGTATTATAGGTGGTGGTTCACGATGTAAACTAGATTCATTCCGTGAGTTGGTGATTCATGGTTTGTGTAGCTGGTGAATTCACGGCTTGTGTTCGGTTAAGGTGTGCAGCATGAAAAATATTAACGTCATGAAAATCGAATTCACAATGTGTAAAAAATAAAGGTTGAGGCAACATGAAATTTGTTAGAAGTTAGAAATAATGGAATTCACGTTGTGAATGGGTTACACAACATGAAAGTTTCGGGTTTCGGGTTACTTTATAACCCTTTCGGCCAATTTAATTTCATTCAACCATACCTCTCTCTCTCTCTATCATTTCGAGTGAACCCTAGGCGCCCCAAGGAGACCTTCTTTCCCTCTTATTCCTTTCTTTGATCCTTGGATTTCAGTGGATGCATGTTGGAAATCTGTGGTGAGTTATCATCTCTTCCTCATAGTTTTCCTTCTATTATTCTTTAGAGATTAGTTACGACAATGTTTTTTTAGTTTGGGTTGAATATGGGATTCATTCTAACAACCCTTTTATGTGGTGTATGTTGATCCATGATCTCGCGGTGCGGTTTTGATTTTTGGGTAGTTTCTTTTTCTCTCTACGGTGAACAGTAATATTGGAAATCTTCTTGAGGCTGGGTATCCTCGTTCTCACTTGTTTATGTGATATATGTGATGTTTTCATGGTTATTATTTCCTTTGAGTGGATATTAAGAGTTTTTATAATGAGATAATTAATTTTAATAACTAAAATTTATGGGAATTGGGAGTTATCACATGTTCTAATGCTTTGATATATGTTATTGATGAGTTTATGCCATGCTTTTGCCTTGTTAAAAATGAAAGATATTAGGAGCCTTGTTTTCACTATCATTGTTGTGTTTGATGGCCCTTGTTGTGTTTTTGTGTGATCACACCCTGAATAAAAAGGCTAAAGAATTTAAATTTGTCTAATAAATTGGTTTCCCTGAGATTATGGTTTGTGTGATAATACCCATACTAAATAAATATTTAATGTGATAAATCCCATGAATAAGTGTGGAATCTGTTTTGTGATGCTTTTATTTATGATTATGCTTTTTGTGTTTCCCTATATGGTTTGGACAGTTGTGAGGTGGTGGTGGTGACTGGTTGGGATGTGTATAACATGGGGTAGTGATGTGGTGGTTAGTTGGAATGGATGCAATGTGGGTAGTGGTTGGGGAACAGTGGATGTTGTTTTGATATGTGGTGATAGTGTTAGGTGGTTGTGTTGTGAGATGTGGTTGGGATGTGTGAGGTGAGGTTGTCCTGGTGAGACGGCTTGGGCGATGTGAAGGGATGACGATGGTGGATTTGCAGTGTTGTGGTGGTGGTTGTGTGGGTTGGGATAGTTGTATCATGGTGTGGTTGAGATAGTTTCTTGGTTATCCATGGGATGAACTTTTATGATAAAAGAAACAAAATATACTGGTAAATAAATGAGATGGACTGGAAACAGATGTGTGGTAATTGGATAATTGAATTTAATAAATGAATAAGTAGTGTGATGTGAAATAAAATTTCTAATGAACAAATGTGATGAAACCTGTAACAAAAAGTGTAAATGTTGTGTGGAATGTTTTGTGGTTTTGTGGTGTTGCATATAGTGGTGGAAACATCTATAATGGTTGATGTACAGTACAGTGGTGGTGATTTTTTGTGCGCTAGTACAGTTTATATGAACCCATAATTTGGGTATTGTGTGCTATCTATATATCATGTATGTTTATGTATTTTTTTTATGCGCCCAATCCAAGTTGGATAACCTTACCAACACTCGGAGGTGATGATTTTTAGGTGTTTTCCCCAACATCTAGGATGGTAGTGACATGAATGGTGGGCTACCCCTATCCCTTGCTCTTCCTTCAATAGTAGTGATACGGTTTGGTGTTGGAGATTTCCCAGTGGTGATGTGTTGGCCCAAGTGTATACTGGCGATACATGATGTGGTATGTTGTGATATGTGGTGGGGTCATGTGTGGTAAGAGGAGTGCATGAGGTTTATATCCTTTGAGTTCATGATACCTTACTACTCTGTTTTTGTGATGTGATGTGATGTGATGTGATGTGATGTGATGTGATGTGATGTGATGTGATGTGATGTGATGTGATGTGATGTGATGTGATGTGATGTGATGTGATGTGATGTGATGTGATGTGATGTGATGTGATGTGATGTGATGTGATGTGATGTGATGTGATGTGATGTGATGTGATGTGATGTGATGTTATGTGATGTTATGTGATGTTATGTGATGTGATGTGATGTGATGTGATTTGATGTGATGTGATGTGATGTGATGTGATGTTTTATCCTAGGTGTATGTGAGAGAGATGTGATGTGATGTGTGGCTCAGGTGTCTGCGAGCGAGATGTAAAGTGATGTGATGGATTGGCCTAGATTTTTATGGGTGAGATGTGATGTGATGTGGTGTGTGGCCCAGTTGTCTGTAGGTGGGATGTGATGTGATGTGATGTGTGTCCCAGGTGTCTACAAGCTGGATGAGATGTGATGTGGTGTGATGTGATGTGGTATGTGTGAAAGGGATGGGAGCATAGTACGTTTGACATTGGGGCATAAGAGTATAAAATCAGTGGGGAAACAATATCGGGGCGCCTTGCGTTGTTATGATCTCGATGATAATATTATTATATTAGATGCGTTATTTGGTTAGCAAGTCATAGTGAGGCTGGTTTTAATTAGATGGAATTTATAGGTGCTTGTTGGTTATATTTTTCTTTATCGGCGCATTAGCATGCTCTTTTCACATGTGCCCTTGAGGCCTTGGATATTTCCCTACTAAGTATACCTATTATTCTCACCATATGTATATAAACTATTTTTCAGGTTTTCAGGAGGACTTTAGGGACTGAGCTGGACATTACTAGCTAAGATGGAGCTATTGTTGAGTCGTTGTCATAGATTTTTTTTTTTTTTTGTATGTTGTTGGATACTTTTATATGTATCAATTTTACTTTCTTCATGCATTTTGGGATGGTTTTCAGTTTACCTTTATATTGTTTGATATAGTTTTTTGGTGATTTTGTATCCTATATCCTGATCATGTTTCATTTATAGAGGGTAATTCCTCCTATATTGTGTTCTTTTTATACCATCGATGCTAGTTTCCAACACAAGGCCTACTGAAGGCGGGACTTAGGGGTCATCATCTCTCTCTCCTCATTATGGTATCTTTGGTGGGAGAGGGTCGTTACATAGTGGTATTAAATGGACCTTGAGAGATAGGATTAATTTTAGAGTTAAGCATTGTGATTTTTTTCATGGGTTGGTATGGAAACGACACCAATTGACCTTAGTACATGACATATGACAGGCAGACCGACTAGGACATGGGATTTTAGGGCCTCCCATGATCCAGTACATGGACTCTGAGCTTATTGAATGGCCAAGTGAGGTGGGCCTATTTGCGGGGTAGATATCTAGAAGTGGTACATGCATTGTGATTGTTTGTTTTTATATCTAAAATGGGTTATTGTGAGAAAATAAAATGAATAAATTAAATTATATTTGATAAAATTTCATGCTATTAGGATTAGGGGGTTCTCTTTTCTTTTTAATAATGGATCACGTTCATCATCTGTGAGTATCTCAGGTAGTTAAAGTTTATCAGGCTGATCTGGTTGATCATCGGAGGGTTGATCAAATAGAGGAGGATGAGGCATGTCAATAGGATTTTTGTTCCTTTCAATAATAGATTTTGGTTAAGTATGAGGTGAGCGTCACTGATCTGGAGACGAAGTGCTGGTTAGAGGATCTTGAGATCACTTTTGGTCTAATCTGAGTATGAGTTTAGTTATGGGTTCCGCCGGTAGTTAGTTAGATGTAGGGAGCTACATTTTAATGGTGGATATTATCTTTGGGTGATCAAAAGGAGGTAGAGGTGTTTTGTACAGACTTTTAGAGGTAGTTCTGAGCTGAGTTTCTATTATCGACATTGAGGTAATACAAGAGGCAAGATATGTTCTCTCTTCAGTAGGGGATCTTGAGTGTGAGGGAGCTTTGGATCGAGCTCAAGGACCTCTTTAACCTTTCCCTTAATGTTTTTTTAGATGAGGAGTCTAGAGTGAGGTATCTGGAGGAGGATTTATGTCTAGAAATCAACTACACGGTCACACTGTTTACATTCACAGCGTATCTAGAGGTGACGAATAAGGTTGAGGTTATTGAGAAGATGATTTCATTTGGAGTTGATCCTTGAGAGATAATTCATTATGCCATTTTAAGGAGAAGGTCTTTAAGAAGTGGGTCATAGGTGTTTAGGAAGTCAGGGTTTCATTCATTGGGGAATCGACCACAGTAGTTTCTTCCCCATATGTCAAGGATATGTGGTTTCCAAGTGCCTTATAAGGGTTTTTCATTTTCATGTTATATCTGTGGGGGGTATGGGAACTTCTAGGATCAGTGTATAACTGGTCGAGGATGTTAGTTTCAAATAGTTTTTTAGGCCCCTTTTCAGCTGAAATAGTTTCCTATGAAGCAATTTCAGTGGCAGGGACCACAAGTTGTTGTTCAGTAGCTGAGAGTAGGTGTAGTTGGAAGAGGTAAGCCTTATGATGGTCCCCTTCTATAGGGACCCAATCCAAAGCATGTCCATGGAGGCAGATGGTATAGAGTCATAGGAGTTTTTCATGGTCAGATTCATGCATTAGAGGTAGCATCACCAGCAGATCTGGGAGTTGTTCGAGGTACGATTAGTTTATTATCTAACCTTGTGTGTGATTTGTTTGATTTGGGAGCCTTGTACTCCTTTATTACTCCTTCTTTAGTATATTCTTAAGGACTACATGTGGAGAGGCTTCTATTGGCCCTAGTTTTATCTATGCCAGTTGGAGATTGGGCTTCCTTGTTTGATTTGTGCTAAGGGTGTAAACTAGTGATGGGGAATCACTAGTTAATGGGGGACTTATTCTTGTTGTAAATAGAGACATATTATACTATCCTTGACATGGATTGATTGTATTCCATGTGTGAAATCATTAAATACATTTGGATAAGAGTTTCATTTTCTGATGTGGAGGGCCAGCGAGTGGCGTTTGTTGGTGAGTGAGGTTATCGGTTGGGTGGTAGTAAAGTGGAGCCTATTTTGTCGAATTTGGTGGAGTTATCAGTGGAATCTAGGGTTGGGGGGTTTTCCTAAGTTTTTGGAGTATTTCTTGGATTTTTTCCTAGAAAAGGTTATGGTACTACCTCCTCAACGTGATGTTGAGTTTGGGATAGAGTTGCAGTTGGGTGTATTTCTGATTTCGATGGATCCCTATCGAATGGAGCCCATAGAGTTGCATGAGTTGAGGCTGCAGGTGGATGATCTGATGTAGAGGGGTTTCATCTAACCCAGTGTGTCACTGTGGGGAGATCTAGTGTTGTTCACCAAGAAGGCATATGGTATTATGAGGTTGTGAATAGACTATCAGAGGTTGAATTAGGTTTCGGTCAAGAACTATTACCCATTTCTAAGGATCGATGATTTGTTTGACCAGTTGAGAGGAGCTAGATAGTTCTCTAAGATAGATCTACAATCATTATATCACCAATTGATGGTAAAATATGAATATGATCATAATACTACCTTCAGATGGAGGTATGGGCACTTCCAGTTTGTAGTCATGTCATTCAGTGTTATAAACACACCAACTGTGTTCATGGGGATTATGAACTCTTTATTCCATGAGTTCCTAGAATAATTCATTTTCATATTCATTGATGATATCTTGGTCTACTCGAAGTCATAAGAGTAGCATATCGAGCATCTCAGAGTTGTTCTGCAATTCCTTGGACACCACCAGATTTATGGGAAGCTTTCCAAGTGTGAGTTATGGATGTGAGAGGTGCATTTTTTTGGACATGTGGTGTCTTAGTAGGGTGTGGCGGTGGACCCATCTAAATTCAAGGTAGTTTTTTATTAGGAAACACCCAATAATGTGGTAGATGTTTGTAGTTTCCTTGGTCTCGCATGATACTATCAATGGTTCTTGCTCAATTTCTCTCTAGTTACAACCCTGCTAATAATGTTAACTAGGGAGGACCAGGATTTTTTGTAGACAAATCAGTTTTAGGTATCATTCTATTACCTAAAGTAGAAGTTAGTTAGTGCTCTGGTGCTTTGGTTTCCAGAATAGGGTGTTATATTTGAGGTGTTTTGTGATGCGTCCCATCTAAGATTGGGATGCATGTTAATGCATCAAAGAGTGGTGATATCTTATGGGTCTAGATATTTATGTGCCCACAAGTGTAACTATTTCACCCATGATCTTGATTTGGTGTAAGTTGTGTTTGCACTAAATTTGTGGTGGAATTACCTCATCGGTGAGCATTTTGTGTTTTTCACAGACCATAAGAGCCTGAGATATGTTTTCTCTCAATGGGATCTGAATCTATGCCAGTGGATGTGGATATAGTTTCTTTAGAATTATGATTTTGATATATCTTACACCCTAGGGAAGGGTAATGTAATTGCTAATACGTTGAGCCATAAGTCCTAAGAGGATGTGGCTCAGGAGTCTGCGAATGTTTGGAAATGAGTGGAGGAGCTTGCAGCAATGTATCTTGAGGTTGGAGAGAGAAATGGTTGAGTTTTTATTCATAAAATGACCATGGATTCATCTTTAATGTAGTAGGTGGAGGAGTCTCAGTGGGGAGACTCAAAGGCAGAGGTAATGTGCAATCATTTTGGCCATGGTGATGCTCCTGGGGGATGGTTATATGATGGATGGAACCAGGTGTTTTTCTAGGGGAGGTTGTTTATTCTACAAGTGATGTACAGGGGATTTATTCTTGAGTTTCAAAGATCACATTTAGAGGTATATCTTGATGTAACAAATATATATCATAGCTTGAGGAGATATCTTTGGTGGTTAGGGATGAAATGGTCAGTGGTGGATTTTGTGGAAAATTTTCTAGTTTTTCAACATGTGAAAGTGGAGCACTATGTTATGGGAATTTTTTTGTGGTACTTGGATGTCCAAAATTAGAAATGGAAAGACATATTGATGGATTTTTTCATAGGGTTACCCCAATATTAGGGAGGGTTTGATGTGGTTTGGGTAGACTGATAGAAGAAATTGGATCAATTCCTAGTAATCCATGAGTTGAGGATCGTGGATGTTTTGGCAAGGTGGTATGTAGGTGATGTAGTTAGGCATCATGGGTTACTAAGGACTATCATCTCTTAAAGGGATACTTGTTTTACCTCAGGGGTATAGAGGGGTTTTCAGCATGATTTTGGCTCCCAGTTTCACCTTATCACTACTTTCCACCCTCAGAAAGATGGGTGGATAGAGCGAACCATTCAAACATTAGAGAATATGTTGTGGGAATTCATATTGGACTTTGGTGGATCTTGGGTATGACACCTACCTTTGGTCAAGTTTGTATACAACAACAGTTATCACTCATCCAATGGTATATCTCCATTTGATGCATTGTATGGGTGACTGTGTCATTATCTATTGTTCTGCATGGAGGTTGGGGAGTCGGCAGTTCTTAGTATTAATGTGGTTCAGAGCATGACCAAGAATATCTAGTTGGTTAATGAGTGGATGAGGTTGGCATAGTACCATCAGAAATCCTATGATGATCATAGGTGGAGGCCCCTAGAGTTCGGGGTTGGATACCATGTGTTCTTGAGAGTCTCCCCTCAGTGTGGGAAGCAGGAATTTGGTAGGGGGTAAGCTGTATCCTAGGTCTGTTGGGCCCTTTGAGGTGTTGGAGCATGTTGATAAGGTGTCATATCGATTGGAATTTCCACCATAATTAGAGAGGATCCATGATTTATTCCACATGTCTCAGCTTCACTGGTATCTTCATGATGACTCCCACATTATTGACTGGGGAGAGTTGGATATCGAGGATGGTGAGACATTTATGGAGTGGTCATTAGAGATCCAAGATCATCAATATAATGAACTTCATGGGCAGACCCTTCCCTTGGTTCATGTGTTGTAGAGGAATGGTGTCCTAGAGTAGAGTACTTGGGAGTGAGAGACACGAATGTGTTCCCAATACCCCGAGTTGTTTTGAGCCTTTATTTGTTCTGTTTTCTTTTGGATGATGTGGTGTTTGGATCTTATCATGTTATGAGATGTGTTTTTTTTCTTGATTTTTGATAATTTTTTTGACACAAAAAAAGGGGAGGTCTTGATTCCTAATTGAGACGCATTATACTACGATGAGATTAAAACTGTGAGGGTGAGTTAGTTCCGCCCAAAGTGGATAATATCTTAACATTTAGGATGGAATTCCATGGTTTATATGCTTGGTGTTGTGTTGTGTGTTGGTTGTGGTAGTGATTATCTTGGTTTGTGTGGAGGTTGATGCGTTTGTGTGGTGATGTGGTTGCATAAGGTGTTTTTTGGGAATTTTAGTTAGGTGTGTTTGGATGGAAGTAACGTTTGAGGTGTGATGGGGTCCTTGATAGGTATCATGTGGGATGGTTTTTTGGACCCCTTTCTTTTTCCTGGGTTTAGTTTTGATTCTCAAGGATAAGAATAATTTCAAAGGTATCTAATGTAATGGTTCATGCCTTCTTGGCTTGTTAATTTACTATTTTGGTAGTTTGAGGCATCCAGAGTATGTCTATAGGGCTCAGTGGAGCTAGATCTGCAGGAGTACTGTAGGTGACAGTTCACAACATAAACCAGATTCATGTTGTGAACTGGTGATTTGCGACTTATGTAGCCGGTGAATTCACAACTTATGTTTGGTCGAGGTGTGCAATGTGAAACATATTCACATCATGAAATTAAAATTTATGATGTGTAATAAATAAAGTTCGATGCAACATGAAATTTAGTGGGAGTTGGAAATATGGGAATTCACGTCGTGAATGGGTTTCACAATGTGAAAGTTTCAAGTTCCAGGTTATTTTATAACCCTTTCGGCTGATTTCTTTTAATTTGGCCATACCTCTCTCTCTCTCATTTTGGGAGAACCCTAGGCACCCTATGGATACCTTCTATCCCTCTTCTCCATTGCTTCAATCCTTGGGTTCTGGTGGATTCTTGTTGGCGATTCGTGGTGAGTTCTCTCTTCCCTGTAGTTTTCCTTCCATTCTTATTTTTAGATTTTTTGTAGTGATATTGTTTTGGTTTTGGTTGAGTATGGTATTTTTTTACAACTATTTGATGTGGTGTAGGTTTATCCATGATCTCATGGTGCGGTTTTAGTTTTCAGGCAGTTTCTTCTTCATTCTATGGTGCATAGTGAGATCGGAAAGCTTATTGAGGTAGGGGATCCTTGTTCTCACCTATTTATGTGATATGTGTGATATCTTCATGGTTTTTCTTTCCTTTTGGTGTATATTAAGGTTTTTTCTAATGATATTATTAATTGGAATAACTGAAATTGATGGGAATGGGGAGTTATCGCATGTTCTGATGTTTTAATATATGTTGTTGATGAGTTTATGATGTGTTGTTTCCTTTATAAAAATGACAATTGTTGGGAGCCTTGTTTGTGTTGTAGTTATTATACTATTATGGCCCTTGTTATGTTATTATGTGATAGAACCCTGAATAAAAATACTAGAGAATGTATATTTTTCTAATAAACTAGTTTCCCATGTATTATGGTTTTTGTGATAATACTCATGCTAAATAAATATTAATGTTATAAAGACCATGAATAATTGTGTAAGTTGATTTGTGATGTTATTGTGTATGCTTGTGCTTTATGTGTTTACCTAAGTGGTTTAGGCTATTATGAGGTGGTGGTGGTGATCGGATGGGATGTGTAGCATGTGGGGTAGTGATGTGGTGGTTGGTTAGCTGGATGTGAGGTGGGCAGTGGTTGGGGTGCAGTGGATGTTTTTATGATATAAGGTGATAGAATTACAGTAGTTGTGTTGTGAGATATGGTTAGGCTGTTCAAGGTGAGGTCATCCTAGTGATATGTCTTGAGTGATATGATGTGGTAACGATGGTGGATATGTGGTGTTGTGGCAGTGGTTGTGTGAGTTGGGATAGTTGTAGCATGGCATGGTTGCAATAGTTTCCCATTTATCCATCATATGAACAGTGATGATAAACAATACAAAATAGGATGGTAAATAAATTAGTTGTACTAGAAATGGATGTGTGGTAATTGGATAATTAAATTGAATAAATGAATGAGTAGTGTAATGTGAAATAAAATAGATAATTAACAAATGTGGGAAAACCTATTACTGAAAGTGGGAAATTTTTTTGTGGATTGTGTGGTGGTTATGTGGTGTTACATATAGTAGTGTAAGTAGTTGTGAAGGTTGATGTGCGTTATAGTGGTGGTTATGTGGTGTGTACTAGTGCAGTTGATGTGAACCTATAGTTTGGGTATTGTGTGTTATCTATATATCATATATGTTAATGTTGTTTTATATGCTCCCCACTTGAGTTATATAACCTTACCAATGCTCAAAGGTGATGAGTTTTGGGTGTTTTCCCCAACATCCAGGATGGTAGTGATATGGATGGCTACTTTCCCCCTCTCCCCTGCTCTTCCTTCAGTAGTAGTGATACGGATTAGTGTTGGAGATTACCCTGTGGTGATGTGTTATCCTAGGTGTCTATAGGAAAGACGTGATGTGGTGTGATGTGATATGTGGTGGGGTCATGCATGGTAGGAGGAGGGCATGAGGTTTATTTCCTTTAAATTCATGATACCCTACTGGTCTAGTTCTATGATGTGACATGATGTGTTTTCCCAGGTGTCTGCAAGTGAGATGTGATGTGATGTGGTGTGTGAACCAGGTGTCTGTGGTAGGGATTTGATGTGATGTGGTGCGTTGGACCAAGTGTCTATGGGTGATATGTGATGTGATGTGATGTGATGTGTGGCCCAGGTGTCTACGGGCAGTATGTGATGTGAAGTGATGTGTGTCCTCAGTTCTTGTGAGCATGATGTGATGTGATGTGATGTGGTATGTATGGAGGGATGGGAGCACAAGATGTTTTAAATTGGGGTGTGAGATCATAAAATCAGTGGGGAAGTGGAATTGGGGAACCTTTCTTTGTTATGATTTTGATTATATATTATTATATTGAATACATGATTTAGTGAGCAAGCCATGGTGAGTCTAGGTTTGGTTAGATGACCTGTATAGGTGCTTTTTGGTTCAGTTGTTTGTTCACTAGAATATTAGCATGATATTTTTACATGTACACTTGATTCCTTGGATATGTCCCTAATGAGTATACCTATTATGATCACCCTACATATATAAACTATTTCTTAGGTTTTTAGGAAGACATTGGGGACTGATATGGACATTATTAGCTGGGTTGGAGTTGTTATTGAGTCGCTGCCATAGATTTTTCTTTTTTGTATATTGTTGGAGACTTTTATATGTATCAGTTTTACTTTATCCATGCATTATGGGATGGTTTTTAAATTACCTTTATATTGTCCATTGGAGTTGTTTGGTGATTTTTTATCCTATATCCTGGTCTCGTTTCATTATAGAGGGTAATGCCTCCCATACTATGATATTTTTATACCCTCAATGTTAGTCGCCAACTTGGGGCCTACTAGAGGCCGGACTTAGGGGTCATCATCTCTCTCTCCTCATTGTAGTATCTTTGGTGGGATGAGTCAAGATAATAAACCTTGAATCATAAGAAAATAATATCATAATTCATTATATCTTTAAACTATGGTACAAACATTATAATGGGGAAACATTACTTTCATGAGTCATGTTATCAGTGCTTACGCTTATGAGCAACTAAAACATACTCATGAACACTTTTCTCATGAGATATCTACTTTTGGTCAATGCATTGGAGGGAAATATAGTACCTCACTCATCATCATCTATACTTATGAGTGCCAATTGAAAATCATTCACTTATCACACCATAAAGAACCCATGTAAATTTAATGGGTTTTATAAAGTGTTTAAATGAAAATAATTCATTTTTCATAGAGAAACCATGGAAATAAAAATGAGTTTCATAAAAATTTTAAATTAAAATCATTCACCTTTCATAGAATAAAAAACCCATGAGAATAAAAATGGGTTTCATAACATTCCTAAATGGTATAAAATAACACCATGAATTAAATCGATTGACACCAAAAACTTGATCACCCAAAATAATCACATAATAAAGGGAAAAATATAGGGTGAAACTTGAAACATAACTCCATTAGAGATATATATTTTTTAATATAGATATAAAAATGAAAACCAAAAAATATATCTTTCTTAAAAAACATTTTGTAATTGTCGATGTAAAAGTCATAGTTACAAGTCTCTTTTCAAAAAGCCTCCTTTGTTTTCTTAAAAACTAAGAAAAAAATTCATGGAAGTATATTTGAATTAAAAACTATTTCTCAATATATATATAAGATATAAGGTCATTTAAAATAGGATATTTAGTGAATATAGAGAAAATAAAGTCAAGAATAAATAATATAATGTCAAGGAAGAAGTTTGAGTTACCAAATCTCTTACCTTTATTCTCGACTTCCACAGAAGTGCTTTAACCTCCTGTATAAAAAAATAAATATCTTAATCACATATTTAATAGCCTTATTCATATCTATAACCTTTTATAAACTTAATTTATAATTATTCCCTATATTTATATTAGTTAGTTCTTATCCATTTTCAATATCAGTTGCGAGTAATCCTAATTATTTTGAACTAGTTCTGCAATCACGGTGTTATTATTTGTTATTATCTCACAGTTAATTATTCTTATAATATAAAAGTAATTATAATTTATGGTGTTTATTTATGTTATAATTTCATTCTATTTAAGTTTTGGCTACAATCTTTAAAGATGAAATCAGCGATGTGCATGTTTCGGTGATTTTAACGGACAGGCATTGGTATCTTAATTAATGAGTTTAATATTAACTTTACCACTCCAGAACAAAAATAAAATTATTATTTACTCATTTATATCATATATTATCCATAATTTAATTCTCATAATCTTCCATGATATGATTTTATAGCAGTGTTCTAGTAGGTTGTTAGACTGGACCAAACATGAACATACCATAATTAATGGATGATTATGATTATAAAAGTGGTTTATTTTGGAATAATATCATTATTATAGAATAATAATGATATAATTTAGATTATTTTAAGGTGGTGAATAATATTTTAATATATTTTAATAAATAAGATAAAAACTAGATGCAAAATGAGATATGTTACTTCATGGAGGCGGTTATCCACACAACGCACGGTTAATGTTTTCAATTCTTGAAGAATTCGAGGGAAAGAAGGTGGATTATAATTTTTCACTTAATAATAATTATTATATTATATATTTAAATTTTATTCTTCAATTTGACCCTTATAATCATAGAAAAGAGGCGGTGGTGAAAAACAAAAGTCGTTGTTTCATGGAGGCGGTAATTCGCACAACGTATGAATGAAGGATTCGTTTTTCTTAATAGAAAAGGGAAAATGTGTTTAATATTTATGCACTTGGAATAATAAAATTTCATATAAAAACAATACTAATTTCATTATATAGGAATTATAAAATTATATTTATAAAATTAAGAAATAAAAGAAAAGAAGTTAGGGGAAAAGGTACTCACATTGAGGACTTGAGCTTTCCCTTGGAAGACCCCTTGGAAATAGAGGTATTAAGTAAATCTCTTGTGACCAGATTCTCAAGGAGAATGAAAAATATTATAAATGAAGGAGAATGGGTAGAGTCTCAGGTGGAAACCTAATTCTTTGAGTGGTTTTGAAAGGGTGGTGAGAGGCCCCTTTTATAAGTGGTGAGAATGGCATTTTTGTAATTATAACCACTTAATATAAAGGGAGCACATGTTAAACAAGTCAAGTGGCTCCAAAAATGGATAATAATTTATTATAGATAATTTTTGGCTAATCCACACCTCAACAACTCAATTAGATACTTTTTTGTAACATGTTATACCTTTTACTCCTTAGGTTACCCCTTTTTACCATTTTGGCTCTCTACTACGGTAACTAGTTTTTTTACCTAGGTAACTTAGCCTTTATACCCTAAAATAAAATGGCCCTTATTACATAATTTGGACCTTATGATTATATATATTAAATTAATTTTATTATATTCTTTTTTAAAAAGTTATTGAAATAAATTTTAAAATAATAAGTGTATAATGTATTAAAACAATTTTTTTTAAATATAACTTAAGTTCAAAAATGTAAAATACAAGTTTGAAAATTAAAATAAATATTTTTAAATTATAAATTCACTTATAAAATACATATTTTGTATAGAAAATAGTTTCATAATTTTACAATCTATACTTATATATTGATAATGTTGTAAAAGTCACATTTTTATAAAAACAATATTTTTCACTATTCAGCTAAAAATCAATTTCTTTAGAAAATTAAAAAAATTAATTTTAAGATAATATTTTCATGATAAGAACAAAAATGAATTTTATTTTTTATAATTAACATTCTATGATTCATAAATTTAACTTCTAAATAAAATCATAAAGTATGGTAAAAACTGTTTTTTATAGGAAATCATCCTTTAAGTGTATTAATTATTAATGCTAATCAAAAATATATCATACTTGAAAAATGTCCATTTTAGAAATTAAATTTTAAGTATAAAAAATATTTTATTAGCTACTTAGCTTCACTGGTTGAAACATTATTAAAAGGGACCTTTATTTCATTATGTGGTTATAACTACCTTACACTGGTCAATATTTATTTCATTAAAATGTGTCGTAGTCCGTTAAGGTTCGGTGTTACATGTGGAGTAAGCTATAAAACAAAATATTTATTTAAAGAGTAATATTTCACTAAAATATCAGGTCATTGAATCCATGATGAAAATGATGATATAGGTATAACATTGTTCCTGAGGTGGCTGAATTGACTCAAATAAGAACATGATATATTGACGACTAGGTATGAGTATAGATCTATATAATGGTAATATCATTTTCATGGAAGAATAATAATGTTAATATAACATAATTATAGTAGATAATTTTATTTAAAATCATTGAGATGAGAATGTAGATGAAAAAGATTGTGAAGAACTAGATACTTTGATGAATTTTCTCCTCAAAACAGGTTCCTTTAGAATGAAGGATTTAGGCCTCTTTCTTGGAAATAGAGGCTAACAAACGTATAATAATACTTTAAGGGAAGTAATTTTTATAGGTATTCAATATAAAATCAAATTAAAAGAGTGGTTTGGGAGGGATAGAAAAGGAGTCCTTTTATAGGTGAGTTTTGAGTAGCATTTCCACAAATACTCATTCACTAAGGTGCAAGGTTGTTATTTTACATGGAAAGTGAATACAAAGTAGAAGAATAATGGATATGGGTTGTGCATCCCATAAAACACAAAATTTAGAGATAATTTTAGAGATATTTTAGGTATTTACTCCTTAATGTAACCTTTTTACCTTATTTTACCATTACCATGGTAATTCAATTTTTACTTCGATGACTTATTTTTTTACCAAAAAATGAAATTAACCGCTTGCCTAATTTTGAAAAAATGATTTCAATTTTGGACTCTATTTAGTCTAATTAAATCTCTAAATGTGATAAATTTAACTTTTAAATGAAAACATTAAATATATAGAAAAAACTTTTTTCATAGAAAATTGACTCTTTTTAAACATTAAGTGTTCTTAATCTTATTTCATATAAATTACTAATTAAATGAGTGTTGATATATATTTTTATAAATTAAAGCGTTTCATTTTTTTATAATAATACAATGATCATTTTAATAAAAATATACAATACTTATAGAAAACAATTCTTTGAAAACTATCACTTTTTAACATTAAATGATTTTAACCACATCTCGTTAAAATTATTTATTTATCTTCTAAACATTCAATTTTATCAATCCATTGATATTAGAATATTTCTTTTAATTTTATAAACACATAAAATCATTCTTTAAAAATAATAATAATAAGATATAACAAATAAAAATAAAAATAAAAATCATAAAATATTTTAATTAATTATTATCTTTTTATTTCATTCCAAAATTATTTATTATATGTGAATTATATTATTTTTAATTTATTACTAATAATTACACAAATCCAATGTATCTATTGGATATAAGTACATCCAATGACCATATATCTAATGACCATATTTCTAATGACCATATGTCCAACTACCATATACATAACAGTCATATCGAATTCTTATACATAGCTTTACATGGACCTCTAAAATCATTCATCGCATTCTCTAATTTCTTTATTAACATATTTATCATATTTATAACATTTTTTATTTTTTCTATAGTTATCATTGGTGGCATGATATTTATGGAGAATCGTGATGATGAGAATATCGACCTTGTAGTATTTTTATTTACTTGCGGTTTCATTCCTTCAGTAATTTTACTAATTATGTTTCATTTAGTAATATTTTAATGTATTTCATTTTATATTTCACTATTCTACCGTAATGAAATAAGGCATTGTTCATTTTAGTTCGGTGTTACATGTATCACAAGTTATTGAACACATGGGAATTATTTAAAGGGAAATAATTACTCGTGGGTTGTTTCTGTTATCGTGGTGCCTTCCTGTTTACTATTGTATGCATGCTAGTCAAGGTGTGAGAAAAGATTGAGATATCAATTCACCAAATAAGTGAAAAGGTAAAGAGGGGGACGTTTTAATTGGTAAATAATCATTCACATTGATTCACTCCATCCCCTCTCAGTGTGGTTGCACTGATCATGGTGGAACAATAATTAGTACTAGAGTTATAGTTCCACCTCTGATTAGATTCTCAATAAAATGTAGATTTGAAGATTTTGAAATTTTTTAGAGTTTCTCTTTCTAAATTCATAATGAAGTGCAAACTTGGAGAAGTTGTATCCACTAATAATCATAATTCTATCTATTCCAAGAATCAAAAGAATATAATGAAGAAAGAGATAAGAAAGATCAAGGAGATATCCCTTTTAAGCAAAGAGGGAGAAAATTGATTTCCACATTCTACAATAATGAAAAAGTCAGACCTAGAATGGATGGAGAGAATTTGATGGAAAAATACACATGTGAAAATATGGACAATGCTTTCACCTCAAGTGCTTACCAATATTTATATAAAGATGAGTTAATCGAAATCACTTGAGAAACTATTATTTAGAAGATCCAAGTGTAAGTGGGGAAGATCATATCTCAAAATAATTAAATAATGATTTATATACCATTTTGAGGAAGATCGTACAAAATGTTCCGAAAGAAATTTTTTATTTTTATTATGGCTCTTTCAAAGAATTTTGATAACAGATCACCCACCTTGAAGAAGAATCTGGGAATAGGGAGAAAGCACTAGTGAAAAAAATTAATGATGGGCATAAATCTCACAAAGCAATGTAATCCCAAGACTGATAGAATTATAGATCCTAAAGAAAAGTGTTGTTGGAAAGAATTTTTTTGATGCAATCTTGATGAAAGATGAAGTCATGTAAAGGATTGGGGGAAATTTTCATGCATTCAAGGAAAAACAAAATGCTAGCATTAATTTCGATAATGCTTATTTAAGATCAAATAAAATAAGATAAAAGATCTTGACATTGTTGTAAGAGAACAACATGCATGAAGATCAAGTTGAGAAGATTAGAAAAGAATGTGAATATATAATAAAGATGGTTGAGGGTGAGGAAAATATCTTCAATATGAAATGTTTTGAATTGGAGGTCAAATTGACAAATTTGGAATCCACAAAATCTAAATCTTCACAACTAATTGAGAGAAGAGAGCATGTTTTTTATTTTTATGGGATGGAAACTGGTGTTAGAGAATCAACGTTATTTAACTTGGGAACTATTTCACCTGATAAAATATAAACTAAAAGAGAATTTATACCCAGAATTTAGGCATGACCATTTCAGATAATGGAACAACATGCACAATGAATAAGTAGTTTTGAAAATATACAACCAAACAAGGCGTAATAAAATAAAATAAAACTCCAAAATCTATATAGCCCATAAAATACATTAACCTACCAACTTTATACAATAATTAAAAGTATAAAAGGATGATATGAAAAAAAGGTGAAAAGGAACAATACAAGTTCCAAACCATCCTGTCGATATGAGCTCTTGGGGAAGATCATCATGTTATCCCTAGAGTAACTTTTATCTGTTGAGTAGTGACCCTTCCGCTCAGCACCGTCGAATCAATAAGGGGGTTTTTGATAAAAAAAATATGATCATCCTCATAGATTTCTTAAGATAATATTAACATTAAGAATTTAAAATAAAAAATTGTATAGAAGTCCACAAAAAAAAGTAAACTCAAAAACAAAATTGAACCACCATCTACCATGTAGCAAGAAAACACACTTCACTCGCCACCTCCATCAAACTAGAACTAACATCTCGGTCACTCCTGATATTTAAAGAACCTTTCAAGCATGCATAAGATGATGAACAAGACTACATACATGCATGTAACTAACCAACCTGGGCTACCCTAACCCAGGACCCAATTCAACCGTCCACAAAGCCCAAAGCATGTTCCCAATCACCACGGGCTGGAAACTTGTAAGGGCATGGATATGTGTAGTCTGTCCCTTTGTGTGTTTCTGAAGCCTTTAGTGCTTGAAGGAGTCTTGGTAGGACTTCAAAGGTGTTTGGATACTAAAAGATGGAGGCAGGGAGAATTTAAGGCATAAAGGAGGGATTTATGGTGTGAACGAGTTTTGCGACCTAAAAGGGGGTTTTGCGGATTGTGTAGGCCGATTTACAGAATAGGAATTTACAACGTAATATTAATATTTATGTTGTAAATATTACAATCCTTTCACTCAGAAAATCCAATCATGATAAACTCTCATCGTAAATATTAAATTTACGATGTGGTTTAAATGTGGGTTGTGCGGTTTGAGGCGACGTGTTTTTCAATGAAACTTAAAACATGGGCCATTTACGACATAAATGACATGTCATAAACCCACACCTGGCAATGCGATGTAAAACCTTCAACACCCTTCGCTTGACTCAAACCCTAAGACCACTTCTCCTGATCTCCAGCAACCAACAGCATTCTTCTTAGGCGTTTTTTGAACACTTCGATGGGGATTGATCTCATCCTTCAATCTTCAATCCGCAACAATCCAAGATATTTTCTACCTCTTCTCTTGTGGTTATTTGACCAGGTTCCTCCCACATTTTCTTACCATGATATGGCACTTTCCTCTCCATTTTCTAATGGAGTTTTATTGTTATTGTCGAGGTTATGGCACGTCATCCTCAGAGGGAGAAATCTTCTTGCGGGAGAGGTGATTGGGATCCGCAATGTTGGTATGTTCTCATGTGAAGAATGTTGATGCTTTTTGATGTAGGGGATTCATTACTTCTCCTATTTATTTACATGAAATCATAAATTTAGCATGGTTTAGCCTCTTAGATGAAAATGGAATTAGCTTAATAAATATTGAACTGGGTTAATAAAGAAATTGGATTGCAATCGCATGTTATCGATGTTGTATATCGTGATAACAGTTTGCCTCTTGATTTTCTAGATAGTGTGTTATCTATCATATTATTGTATAGAATGTTGTTATGTTTGGTATAGCATGTTGCTTTCATTAGAAAATGGTAAAGAACGTAAAGCCGGTAATTGTTAATTTATTGGCTAAAGAATTAAAGAAGAGGCATGTTTAAATAAATCTAGTGTTTCTTGTAATTTGATGATAATAAAATGGATGCAATGTGCATGTTTAATTGAATGTGACCTTTAATATAATAATGTAATTGATAAAGAACATGAATCATGTTAATTCTTATTGATGATAAAAAAAATAAGGCATATTAAATGAGAATGGCACTTCTCTAAGTTTGTTGAAACCAGAATTAATGCTAAAAACATGTTAACTTTTGATAGATTGTTATAACTGATGTATTAGGTTGCTCATAGTTGGAACTTTTGAATAATTAATTTTTTAATTCAAGATGAAATAAAAATTGGTTGTTTGTAAAGAAAAATCTTTGGGGCCGAGAGTGCCCATTTTCTTGTAAAGGTTGGATGCCTTGTGTTGGGAGTCGTGAGAGCTTGTTTGCATGTGAAGGCTGAATGCCTTATTTTAGGGACAAGTTTCCCTGTTGGTTATGCTTGTTTGTTCTTGATGCCTTGTGATGTGCTTTGGATGGAAGCTTTTCCATGTGATGTGTTATGAGCCTAGGATGGTTGAGCCTGGAATGGCTGATGAGATATAGTCGAGCTGGCCTGAGGTTATGGAAACAGTTGACGCCTGTGACTGTGAGATGCATCGGGATATGCATGAGGGTGTTAGGGATGGCACCAGAGAAGATGGAATAGGTTAAATATTGGATTACCCATTGTTGTGATGGAATTTGGATGCTTTCTTGTTATGAATTTGTTAAATGGTTGATGGTCTGGTTGCTTGTTTTATCTACATTCCTTTCCTCACTACTTGAGATAGCTGGATGTTCTTGGTTGCATCTCTTGATGGTATCTTATGATGGTTTTCCTAGATTACCTAGAATTATGTAATGATGCTAATAATGAATAATAAGTGTTTAACCCATGGGTTTGGTTCTTGCTGGAATGAAAATGAGATGTTTCTCTTGAGAAACTATGGACTCAGTTTTGATTATGCCTAGAGGGAATGGACTTGACTTTTATGGTTAATAATGTATAACTTGGATAAATTTTGATGGTTAATTAATGGCTAATGAATTAATTAACATAAAGTTAAATGTTCAATGGAAAGAAAGTAATTTAATGTAGCTCTTTAAAATTTTTGTATAGTTATAGGATATCTAGATCCTGGCAGTGGTTGTTGAGTGTCCAGGTAGTGATAGCTGCAGTTGAGCTTAGGACTATGTTATGTCCATAGTGTGATTGTGTGCTATATTATATCATGTATATTTTGTGCTTTCATATGCTACCTCAACCATGTCGATTAGGGAGATTGACACCCAGTGGACTCTGGGAGGGTATTTCCCCCAATATCTCGGTGGGAGGACAGATGGATAACTACCCCCTCTGTCCCCACTCTCTTCTCTTGGTAGTTATATATGTTGGTATGCACGGGGGTTAGTTCTCCCGTATATGTGTGTAGAGTTTTGGGGTGTCTTGTGGTTATTTCACACATGTATCTCCAGATATAGTATCCAAAGGATTATTATATGTATGACGTGTATAGGTTGTGATGGTTTGAGGTACCTTACTCGGTGTATGAATTGTGATGGATTGAGGTATAATATCATGCATATGATATCTGTCATACGGGTTGTAGTGTCTCCCAAAAACTACTTGGTTACTATATATGGAAATATGGATTGGATGTTGTGATGATGTGATGCACGAGGTGCGGGTTATGATACTTAGCCCAGATATCTACGGGCTGGCTTATTTTGGAGAGAGATGGATCAGGACATGCGATGTTAAGGAAGAGAGAAAAACCAATGAGGAAGTAGGAGCAGGGGTACCCCTGATATTTCATTACTATAATATATGATCTCTTGTATGTGTTACATGGTGAGAGATAGTCATGGTGAGGTTGGAAACTTAGTATCCATGTTTAGGTGAAGAGTTAGTTTCACATTTGTAACATGCTTTCTTTACCTTTTGCATGAGAGGCTCCAGGGAGGAACCTACTGAGTATACTGTTATGCTCAACCCACATATATATAAACTATTTTTAGGTCTGCAGGAGTGGGTTAGAGATCAGGCTGGATATTACTAACTTGTGGTTTTGTAGAAGTTGTTTGGACTTTGTGGTCGCTGCTGAGTTTACCGTATTTTGATACTTGTATCTTTTCTTTTAGTTGTTTTAGTATTGTATGACATTGCATGTATGCACTTGGGATTTTATATATATATATATATATATATATGATAATGTGTTGATTGGTGTATATGTCTTATCTCTCTCTTCTATATGTTTAGAGGGTAATTTCACCCATATGTATGCTTATTATACCCTCAGTGCTAGTCGCCAACTCGGGGCCTACTGGCGGCGGGACTCGAGCGGACATCATCTCCCTCTTCTCATTGTTGAACCAAGTGGGGTACTCTTTGGGGGGGTCATGATAGAGTGGTATCAAAGGTTCAGGTTGAGGGATAGGATGGGGTTTGGATTTAGGCATAGGTGAGATTGCATGGGTTGGTAGGGAAACGGTGTTAGCTAGGTTTAGTAAGCGATGTAAACATGGGAGACCAGTTGAGACATGGGTATTTAGGGCCCCCTGTGATCTGATGCACGAAACTTTAAGTTTACTGAGATTGCTAAACAAATTGATGTTGGTTGAGGGATAAAAACCTAGGAAAGAATCATGCATCATTCTTCTTTGCGCCTGTGTTTGAATGGGTGGACCTTGGGATAGGTTCAACCTTAAATGAAATAAAATGAAATGATTAATTAATTAATATAAAATATTCCATATTCCAGGTTTATGAGTCAAGACATTTGTTCATGTAGACATGGATCCAGATCGACGTCCCCATCAATTTCACGCCGAAGATGTTCAGTGGGATGCGCCAGCAGATCATCATAGAGGTCGACGACGACGACACTTGGAGGACACTTTGAGAGTTCTAGCACCAGATTCTGTAGAAGTATGAGGGATCCATTTCAAATTCAATCACAGAAGACTGGTTGGAGGAGGTTGAGATAGTCTTCAGTCCAATATGTTCTCAAAAAGAGCATAGGGTTTCATTGGTTGTGACAATGCTGCGTAGAGCAGTGAGGAAATGGTAGATATTGTTCCTCAGGGATCACAAGGAGTCAATGCTCTCATGAGAGAAGTTCAAAGACATATTATGAGAAGATTTTCCTTCTTCAACCACGAAGGCGGCTAGTCTCCAGGAGCTTCTTACCCTTCGATAGGGGAGTTCCAGTGTGTGGGATTTCGAGATCTATTTCAAGACCCTTCTGTGATATGCTTCATACCTATTTCCAAATTAGGAGGTTAGGACGAGGAATTTCGAGGAGGATTTGAATCCAGAGATCAAGTGTCAGGTCACCCCATTTATGGTGAATGTGTATCTCAAGGTGTTGGGGAGAGAAAAAGTTATTGAGAGGATACTAGCATGAACCGGATCATCATGAAAGGGGATTCGTCATGATTCCTCGCAAAGAAAATCTATGGTTTGGGGTTCCTAGTTGCCTGGACAGAAGATTTTTTAATCATTCAGGGATTGGTCTCAATCCTCATCATCATGTTTCTTCAAGGGAAGTGGATCTCATACTTATACCAAAGGATCATACACATGTTTTTCTTGTGGGAGTCGAGGTCATCAGTGGTGAGAGTGTCCGATCTTTCTGAGAAGTCAGTGTGTGTTAGGAGTTCCACTTCAGGTTCCTCCGTTGTGACAATTTCAGCCGAGACAGCAGCAACAGGGTGTTCCAGTTTGGAATCAGTACAGAAGAGATGGGGCAGGCAGAGGACATCCCCAAGATGCTCCTCATCCATAGAGAGTAAAGCACGGCCATGGAGGTGGTCATCAGCAAGGTCAGAGAGGTCGTGGAGCAAGTTGTGGTCAGCTCTATGCTTTAGCATTACTAGTTCCGAGCAAGCCAAACATTGTTCAAGGTACCCTTTGCTTGTTTTCTACATGGGTGTATGCTTTGTTTGATTCAGGAGCTACATGTTCCTTCATATCACCTACTATTGTCCATGCTTTAGGACTTGAGGTAGAGAGGTTTCCAGTGCCCTTGGCGTTGACTACGTCAGTTGAAGGTTGAGCTGACTTGTATGAAGTATGTAGAGATTTTGAGCTAGTGTTGAGGAAGCGTCGCTCTTGGAGAGACTTCCTATGTTTGCAGATACAGCCTTATGACATCATCCTCGACATGGATTGGTTTCATTTGATGCAGGCTATTGTTGATTGCTTCAGGAGGTAGGTTGTGTTATATGATGTTGTTGGAGATCCGATAGTGTTCATTGGCGAGCAAAACCCTCAGATGGGTCGGATGTGTGTTATGTCCTTGTCATCTTTGATTTTCAAGCTTATATTAAGCTCATTGGAGGTTTACCAATCAGTTTTTTCCAGGGTTATGGAAGATTACTCTGATATCTTCCCTGATGAGGTTGTGGTGTTACCCCCTTAATGAGAGATCAATTTTGGAATCGAGATACAACTAGTCATGTCTCATGTATTGATGTCTCTGTATAGGATGGTGCCTTCTGAGTTGCGAGATCAGAGAGTAAAACTCGATGATTTGTTGCAATGAGGTTTTGTTCAACCGAGTGTGTCACTCTGGGGTGCACCTGTTTTGTTTATGAAGAAGGTTGATGGTGGTTTGCAGCTTTGTACCAATTATCGTCACTTGAATCATGTGATAGTGATGAAATGTTGCCCTCCTTCCATGAATTGATGATTTATTCGATCAATTGTGGGGAGCAAGATGGTTCTCGAAGAATGATTTGTGGTCAAGATATCATCAGATGTGAGTGAAAGCTGAGGATATTCTGAAGACTTATTTTTTGTTGTCGTCATGGGCATTATAAGTTCATTGTGATGTCATTTGGTGTGACAAATACTCCAGTAGTGTTCATGGGTTTAATGAATGTAGTGTTCAAAGAGTTCCTGGAAAAGTTCATGGTGGTTTTCATCAACGACATCCTTGTGTACTCTGCGTCTGAGGTGGAGCATGCAGAGTATTTGCGTTCCATTTTAGGAGTTCTTCATCATCATCAACTGTTTGGGAAGTTTTCAAAATGTGAGTTTTGGGCTCGTGAAATTCATTTCTTGGGGCATGTCATGTCCCAGTAGGGAGTAGTTGTGGACTCTTTGAAGATAGAGGCGGTTATTTCTTGGACAACTCCAAAGATTGTGACAGAGGTAAAAAGTTTCCTTGGTCTTGCAGGCTATTAGAGGAGGTTCGTAGCTGATTTATCTCGGGTTGTGTCTCATCTGGAAGCCTTGACCCAAAAGGATAGGGCATTCTTGTGGACTGACCAGTGTCGAATAGCTTTTGAGTACCTGAAGGAGAAGTTGGTCAACACTCTAGATCTTTGCCTGCCGATAGAGGGATTTCAATTTGAGGTTTTTTGTGATGCTTTGCGCCTTTGGTTGGGGTGCATTCTGATACAACGTAGATCGTTTGTTTCTTATGGTTCTCGATAGTTACATCCCCATGAGGGTAACTATGTAATTCGTGATCTTGAGTTGGAGGTAATTGTATTTTCCTTGAAGTTGTGGTGATGTTACCATAACGGTGATCATTTTGTGGTTTTTACCGATCATAAGTGTTTGAGGTATGGTTTCTCCCGGTGTGACTTGAACTTGTGAAAGCGTCAATATATGGAATTCTTATAGGATTACGACTTCAAGATTTTTTATACACCAGGAAAGGGAAATTTTGTAGCAGGTGCGCTAAGTAGGAAGTCACATAGTGATGTTGTGCGTGAATTTAGAGATTCCTGGAGAGTGATGGAAAAACTCTCAACAATGCATCTGGATATGGGAGAGGTTGGAGACTGAGGTTTTCTTTTACAGATGATAGTGCAGTCATATTTGGTGCAGTTGATGGAGGAATCCTGGTTGGGGGAATCTGAGGTAGAGGTCTAAAGAGACCAAGTTGTCCTTGGTGATGCCCCTAATGGTTGGTATGAGGATGGGCAACGTTGAGAGTTGTTCTAGGTGAGGCTTTTCATCTCTTCGATGATGCGTGAGATGGTTCTCTGAGAGTTCCATAGCTCACCCTTGGTAGTACATCCTGGCATGGAAAAGATGTATCGAGCTATGAGAGGTCAGTTTTGGTGGCCTGGATTGAAGCGTGTGGTTGTTGAGTCTGTGTCTCGATGTTTAGTTTTCCAAAAGGTGAAGGTCGAGCACTGTGTTCCCAGAGGTTTTCTTTAGTTGTAAGATGTTCCCTGGTGGAAGTGAGAGGACATATTGATGGACTTAATTATCGGTTTACCTCAAGCTCAGGGAGGCTATGATGTTATATGGGTGATAGTGGACTATTTGACAAAATCATCTCACTTTATAGAGATCGAGGAGTTGAGCTCATAAAAGGTTTTGTCGAGGAAGTATCTAGAGGAGGTGGTGAGACTCCACAGAGTCCCGAGGATGATCATCTTTAGTCGAGATCCTCATTTTACCTCCAGGGTGTGGAGAGGTCTCTCGTATACATTTATCTCTCAGTTATGCTTGCACTGCTTTTCATCCACAAACAGACGGTCATAAAGAGCGGACCATCCAGACTCTTAAAGACATGTTGAATTCTTGTGTCCTAGATTTTGGAGGTTTATTGATGAGGCACCTACCTTTGGTTGAGTTTTCTTACAACAATATTTTCCACTCCACTGTATGGCATCATTTGAAGCTTTGTATGACCGACCTTGTTGTTCTCCATTATATTGGACTGGGGTCAGAGAGTCAACAATTCTCAATCTAGAATTAGTACATAATATGAAAGAGATGGTTCATGTGATTTTTGAAATGATAAAAGCAACGCGGGATTGTCAGATATCCTATGTTGATCACAGGATGAGACCTCTGGAGTTCAACATTGGAGATCATGTGTTCTTGAAGTTGACTCATCATCATCGTAGATAGTGAAGTTTTGGTCGTGGGAGTAAGTTCTCTCCCCGATTTTTTGCGTCTTTCGAGGTGTTGGCTTGTGTTGGAGTTGTGACATATCGGATAGCACTTCCCCCACAGATGAGCCAGATACACGATGTTTTTCAAGTGTCATGGCTCTATTATTACCTTCATGATGACTCTCACGTCATTGAATGGGGTAAGATTGGTGTTGACGATGATGTTCCCTTCGAGAAGCGATATATAGAGATCCAAGACTTCCAGGAGAATGTGTTGTGTGGGTATGTTATTCTCTTGGTTTGTGTCTTGTGGCGACACGGTGGTGTGGAGAAGAGTACCTAGGAACGTGAGTCGTATATATGCGCTCAATATCAGAATATTTTTATTATTTAGCTTGTGTCTTTTTGAAATGCTAGTTGTGTTTGTTGAACCTTTTCTGGTTTATAAAATGATTTCCCTTATTTTTTGTAATGGACTTGCATTCGTTTGAGAGGTATCTCCCCTGGAGAGTATTTAGGAGTTGGTTGTTGATGTTTTGAGGTTTTTCACTTGTTCCTCTGATGAGGTGGTTGAGTTCCTGTGATGGCGAGAGCCTTGAGAGGAATCTCACGGGGTGGTTGTTCGGACGACCCCTATTGTTTTCTCTCTGGGTTTGGTTTAGGATTCTCAAGGACGATAATTTTTTGAGAGGTATATGATGTAAGGGACAAGATCCATGTAGTTCGGCCCTTTGTGTGTTGTTGAAGCCTGTGGTGCTCGAAGGAGGCTTATTAGGGTTGCAGAGGTGTTTGGCTGCTAAAATATGGAAACAGGGAAAATTTACGGCATAAAGGAAGGATTTAAGGCGTGGATGAGTTTTACGGACTACAAGGGGGTTTTGCAGCTTGTGTAAGGCAATTTGTGGAATGGGAATTTGTGACATAATGTTAATATTTACATTGTAAATATTCTGAGCCTTACACTCGGAAAATCTAGTCATAATAAACTCATGTCGTAAATATGAAATTTGCAACGTGAATTAAATGCAAGTTGTGTGGTTTGAAGCGGCGTATTTTTCAGCATAACCAAAAACGTGGGCCATTTACAATGTAAATGATCCATTCACATCGTAAACCCATGCATGGAAATGTGATATAAAACTTACAACACCCTCCACTAGACTCAAACCCTACGGCCTCTTCTCCCAACCTTCGGTGGCCAACAGCATTCTTCTTAGGCATTTTGGGAACCCTTCAAAGGGGATCGATCCCAACCTTCCATCTTCGATCTGCAACGATCCAAGGTATGTTTTGTCTCTTCTCTTGTGGTTCTTCAGTCTGGTTCCTCCCACATTTTCTTTCCATGCGATGGAGATTTCCTCTCCATGTTCTAATGGAGTTTTTTTTTTTGGCGCATTTGTGATGCGGTGTCCTTGGAGGGATGTGATCTTCTTGCGGGAGAGGTGATCGGGATCAACAACATTGTTCCGTTCTCATGCGAAGAACATTGACGCTTTTGAGGTATAGGATTCATTGCTTCTCCTGTTTATTTACATCCAATCATAAATTTATCATGGTTTAGTGTAAGATTCCGTCTTTTTCAGGTACTTTTCTCTCTTAAGTTCTTTTTTATTTGAACCTTAGTGACTCGATCTTGTTCAAAGATGGAGAGGATTTATTGGAGAAAATGACCTGAAGTTCAGGGATTTATGCTTGTTTGAATTAATGGAGTCCAAATATAAATGGTTTAAATGTTAAAAATGGGTTCGTGGTGAGTTGAGTGGCTTTAAAGGAAAAATAGGATGAAACTCAAATTGCAAAACATTTACACGTCGTGTAAGGGTATTACACATTGTGTAATTGTTTGTGGGTTTTAATAAAATAAATCTGAGGTGACGTATTTTTCGGTGAAAACCTTTAAAAAGAATTACGCGATGTGTAACTGGATTACGTGTCGTGTAAATTCCCAGCCTGCAGTTTTCAAATGGTTGTGCGGCTGATTTTTGTTGGAAACATTTTCAACTCTTCTTCTCTCGACCTAGGGCAACTCTCCAAATGATTTTGGGGTGTCAAAACCCCTTCCAAACATCATGTTTATGTGATCAATCCCTGGTGAGACTCCACAGAGTCTAGAGGATGATCATCTTTGGTCGAGATCCTCATTTTACCTCCAGGGTGTGGAGAGGTCTCTCGTATGCTTTTAGCTCTCAGTTATGCTTGCACTGATTTTCATCCACAAATGGACGGTCAGACAGAACGGACCATCCAGACTCTTAAAGACATGTTGCATTCTTGTGTCCTGGATTTTGGAGGTTCATTGATGAGGCACCTACCTTTGGTTGAGTTTTCTTACAACAATATTTTTCACTCCACCGTATGGAGTCATTTGAAGCTTTGTATGACCAACCTTGTTGTTCTCCATTGTGTTGGACTGTGGTTAGAGAGTCATCAATTCTCAAGCTAGAATTAGTACATAATACGAAAGAGATGGTTCACGTGATTTGTGAAATGATGAAAGCGACGCAGGATTGTCATATATCCTATGTTGATCACAGGATGAGACCTCTGGAGTTCAACATTGGAGATCATGTGTTCTTGAAGGTGACTCATCATCATCGTGGATAGTGAAGGTTTGGTCATGGGAGTAAGTTCTCTCCCCGATTTGTTGCGTCTTTCGGGGTGTTGGCTCGTGTTGGAGTCGTGGCATATCAGATAGCACTTCCCCCACAGATGATCCATATACACGATGTTTTTCATGTGTCATGGCTCTGTCATTACCTTCATGATGACTCTCGCGTCATTGAATGGGGTGAGATTGGTGTTGATGATGATGCGCCCTTCGAGAAGCGATATATAGAGATCCAAGACTTCCAGTAGAAGGTGTTGTGTGGGTATGTTATTCCCTTGGTTTGTGTCTTGTGGTGACACGGTGGTGTGGAGAAGAGTACCTAGGAACGTGAGTCGTATATATATGCTCAATATCGGGAGATTTTTATTATTTAGATTGTGTCTTTTTGAAATGCTAGTTGTGTTTGTTGAACCTTTTCTGGTTTATGAAATGATTTCCCTTATTGTTTGTTATGGCCTTGCTTTCGTTTGAGAGGTATCTCCCCTAGAGAGTATTTAGGAGTTGGTTGTTGATGTTGAGTGGTTTTGCACTTGTTCCTCTGATGAGGTGGTTGAGTTCCTGTGATGGCGAGATCCTTGAGAGGAATCTCACGGGGTGGTTGTTCGGACGGCCCCTATTGTTTTCTCTCTGGGTTTGGTTTAGGATTCTCGAGGATGATAATTTTTTGAGAGGTATATGATGTAAGGGCCAAGATCCATGTAGTTTGGCCCTTTGTGTGTTGTTGAATCCTGTGGTGCTTGAAGGAGGCTTAGTAGGGTTGTAGAGGTGTTTGGCTTCTAAAAGATGGAAACAGGGAAAATTTACGGCATAAAGGATTTCAGGCGTGGATGAGTTTTACAGACTGCAAGGGGGTTTTGCACCTTGTGTAAGGCAATTTGCGAAATGGGAATTTGTGACATAATGTTAATATTTAAGTTGTAAATATTTTGAGCCTTACACTCGGAAAATCTGGTTATAATAAACTCGTGTCGTAAATATGAAATTTGCAACGTGAATTAAATGCAGGTTGTGGGGTTTGAAGCGGAATATTTTTTGGCAAAACTTAAAACGTGGGCCATTTACGATGTAAATGACCCATTCACATCATAAACCCATGCATGGCAATGTGATATAAAACTTACAACACCCTCCACTATACTCAAACCCTACGGCCTCTTCTCCAAATCTTCGGTGGCCAACAGCATTCCTCTTAGGCATTTTGGGAACCCTTCAAAGGGGATCGATCCCAACCTTCCATCTTCGATCTGCAACAATCCAAGGTATGTTTTTTCTCTTCTCTTGTGATTCTTCAGTCTAGTTCCTCCTATATTTTCTTGACATGCAATGGCGATTTCCTCTCCATGTTCTAATGGAGTTTTGTTGTTGGTGGTGCATTTGTGTCACGACCCGTCCTTGAGGCCCATGTTGTGACTACCCCAAGCCCTCCTTCCATAGGCCAGGGGCTAGCGACTAGCACCAAAAGCGTAAATACCTAAGCTCGGAAGTCATTTCCTTTATAGAATTATCACACACACCAACAGAGTAAGCTGGAAGCAAAGCACTAAGTGAAAACGGTATACAAAAAGTAGTGCTAAAAGTAAAGGGGCCGGAAATACAAGCCCAGCAGTAAAGTACAGGTACAACGGAAAGCAAGTACAGCTGAAAAAGGGACAACAACTAAAAAGGGAAACTCCTCGAATGTCCACCGAGTATCCTACCTGAAGGGTAGGTACAGATGTCCACCTCAGCACTCCACGTCTATCGGTCTGCTCCGTGTACCGGCTCGCCGTGTGGTCCACCTCCGGGTACCTTCCGGTCCTGGCTCTCTCTTGGCCTCCGTCAACGTTGTCTGTCATCTGCATCCAACACAACGAGATGCGGACATAGCCCATGCAGGGGTGAGTATAACGATACTCAGTAGGAACCCCGAGAACCCCAAAAGTCTCCCAGAATCCATGAAGGATAAAACACAAATGAAAGATACAACCACGAAGTATCAACCAACCCTACTTAGGTATATGCTCATACATATACCTAAGTTATCAACCACAGTTCAGCTCTAACTCTCGAGCCCAAGCATAACCCAGTCCACATAGGAAAGTAAAGTTAATCACATCAATGATAATGATTGAAAGTCAAGACTCAGCTCACACAGGTATACATCTCTCGTATAACGATAAAGATGATCAGTTGTAGTCACTGATTCATCTAAGTTGTCGAACCCACGTAGGATCATAGTACAGAAGTCGTCATTGTCGAACCCACGTAAGATCCAAGTACAGTAGTCGTCACTGTCGAACCCACGTAGGATCCAAATACAGTAGTCGTCGCTACCGAACCCACGTAGGATCCAAGTACAGTAGTCGTCGCTGTCGAACCCACGTAGGATCCAAGTACAGTATTCGTCCCTGCCGAACCCACGTAGGATCCAAGTACAGTAGTCTTCGAAGTCGCAGCCAGCTCTAGGGTTCCCGCACACAGCATGCTCGATTCCGGGAGGGTCCGTTCCTTGAGCAAAGGGGTCGATACATCAATTATCACGAAGTTTTGAGTTGATGTATCCTGAAATTCCGTCTCATCAAAAGGAACTCAACGTGACAGACGGCGCATCAATCGGACGCCCGGTCTGAGAGTTAGTGGCTTTTCCGTTCCAACGGCCCGGTTGGAATTACGCTCGTTCCAAACCCGGCCGTTTTCCAAAGTTGACCAAAACTCACTTAAAGTATCGCAAAAGGACTTTCTCGTCACGAGGATCCCAGTGCAGCAGACGGCGCGTCGATCGGACGCATGATCAAGAAGATATTCGCATTTAAGCAAAACGGGCCCGGCCCGTCAAGCCCAGTGGGCTGGCAGGTCGGCCCGACCCAGTTCGGTGGGTCCGACCCGGCCGAGGGTCGGCCCGACCCGGTAGAGCGCGTCCAACCCAGGGACATGGCCCGGCGGGTCCGACCCATTTGGGGGATCGGCCCGGCCCGGTGGGGTGCGGCCCCCCCCGCGGTCCCAGCCCGTGGTTGCGGGCCGGTTCAGCTCACCCTGCGGCGCCGAGTGGCGCCGCCCCTCCTTGCTTCCCGGTCGACCGAAGAAGGTCGGTTTTGTTCGGCTCGAGTGGCCCGCGGTTGCAGGTTGCGGTTCCTCCACACGCGGCGCCAACAGGCACCACAGTCTTCCCAGCCCGGCCGGCAGGTGGTCGGCCAATTCGCCCTGCAAAGCGGCCCGCACAGCGGCCCGTTGTCTTCCCGCAGCGCGGCACTGCGGTCCTCCAGACCGGCCGGCGACGGCCAACTGGTTCTCTTCATCCGAGTGGCCCGCACCGCGGGTCGCGGTTTCCTCCACGCGGCTGGCGCAACGGCTCCGGTCCTCCACCACCGCAGCCCGGCCTGGCCACGGCCTTCGGTCTCCGCCTCCTTCATTCGCCGCCACCTCATGGCCATGGTCACTTCCTCCGACACGGTGCGACGGCACCGCACCCTTCCGACTCCGCCTCCGTCGCCAAATAAACCAACAAGCAACGGATTAACGTCGGGCCGTGTTGGTTCGGCCCGCGCCCTCCATATTAGATGATAACATTTGGCCAATGAAGAACCAAGGTATTCAACGAAGAACGAGGTGCAATTTTATTCAATTAAAAATTAATCATATCCCTCTACCTCGATTTCAAGAACGTTGCACGTCGACAAGCCGCGGAAGATGAGCATCGCAGTAGTCGGGCATCGCAGATGACGGCATCGCGTAAGACGGATATTGTTTCGGCAACGTCGGAGGAAAAATTCATTAGTCGTTGGCGATGTTCTTTGCGGGTGTCACCTCCCTTCCTTGTCTGGGTCAAAGGAGGAAGAAGATGAAGTTCCTTGCGGTGGCTCTTACTCCTTTAACGCAGAGGAAGAAGAAAAGAAATGGGTGTTCTTCGCTGGAGAGGGTGATATCCTCCCAAGAATTCTTCTCCTCTCCTTTGTTCTCCCAACCAAAATTATGCCAACCCAAATAAGAGAATATAATCTCTTCTTTTAACGTTGAAAAAATAAGTTTAAATGATTTCAAACACACAAATTAATTAATTAAGTTATTAATTAAATTGTGGTGGCACCTTAATGAGAGGAGGTGAAAAGTTTTTAAAATTCAAAAGAAGGAAGGTGAAAGGTTTTAGGAGTTAAAGGGGGGTTTTAAGGGGGGTTGAAGAGTTTGGGTTCGTGTGGGCCCCACCACACTAAATCCTCTCATGGGTGGTTATGTGGGGTGTGGGCCCCACCTCCAACTTTTGGAGATAATAACCACCACCTAAATTAATAATTATGTAACACATGATTTTTATTTAGTTTAATAAGAAACCCAAAAATTAACTTCTCCTCCCGACCAAACGCAATTGCGGTAAAGGTCCCCTTAGTCGAATATCGGCGCTGTGAGTTCATCGGTGCCCTCGGATTTCAATTCCGAGCACCAGTTCAAAAGATATAAAATCCCAAACGTACGTTTACTAAACGTACCCAAAAAAAAGTTCGGAAAATTATTAACAGCCACCCTAGACCCACTGCGGTCAAGGTTTGGCTCTTCCTAGGTGAAACACGGCCCAACGAACCCAACGGTACCCTCAGATTTCCAATCCAAGTTACCTTTTAAAAGTTATGAATTTTACAATAAAATAATTGTCACTTAATTATTTTATTTGCGGCCAAAAACTAACTTTTTATGGTGGCCCTCGCCGACCCAAGTTAGTATCTCCTTAAAGAAAGCTTACCCTCACGAATTCAGCGGTGGTATCTGATTTTTAATCTGAGTTACCGTTTGTTAGTTATAATCATTTGAAGAATAAAATAACTTTATTTAATTATTTTATTTACGGTTATGCCATTTTCGGGTTTTCTCATAGGAGGCCCGTGCCGACTAAACTTAAGTCACACCTAGGGTAAACCCGCCATCCTGAACGTAACGGTGGCCTCGGATTTCAGATTCGAGTAACCGTTTAAGAGTTATTCCACTTTTTCAGGAAAAATGCATACACGCGTTAATTTAAGCTTAACAAAACTTCGACGGATCATTCCGGGCACTTCGGGCCTCGGAATCGCGCGCTGTTAGAAACTGCAGATTCGTAAAATTCTGAAGAGTTTAGGAAAAAAATTCTTTAAAATTTACGGGTCTTTACATTTCCCCCACCTTAGGGCTTTACGTCCCCGTAAAGCTACAACACACACTAGGGAAACAAATGGGGGTACTGAGCACGCGTTTGAGCCTCCCGCTCCCATGTGCTCTCCTGGAGGTTCCCGTACTGCCAGCGAATGCACACCAGAGGAATCGACCGTCCACGCAGGACCTTCTCCTATCGATCCTCAATCTCCACTGGAACCTCCGTGAAAGTCACCCCATCATCGATGTCTAGCTTCTCATGGTCGATGATGTGGGACGGGTCGTGCACGTATCTCCTCAGCTGAGATACGTGGAAGACGTCGTGCACCCGGTGCAACTGAGGTGGAAGGGTCAGGCAGTAAGCCACCTCGCCTACTCTGCTGAGGACCTGGAACAGCCCGATAAATTGCAGAGATAACTCGTCACCTCAACCAAATCTTCATAGACCTCATCGAGGTGAGACCCGTAAGAAGACGTGGTCGCCATCCTCGAACTCAAGTGGTCTCCGTCTCCTATCAGCATAGGACTTCTGTCTGCTCTGTGTAGTCTTCATCCGCTCCTGGATGATCTACATCTTCTCTGTCGTAGCCTGCACCATCTTTGGTCCTACAAGTGCTGACTCCCCTAGGTCAGTCCAGCACAGAGGTGATCTGCAAGGTCAGTCGTACAGTGCCTCGTAAGGTGTCATCCTGATGGTGGAGTGGTAGTTGTTATTGTACGCAAACTCCACCAAGGGTAAGTGATCCTCCCAGCTGCAACCAAAGTCAAGGACACATGCACGAATTATGTCCTCGAGAGTCTGAATGGTCCTCTCAGTCTGACCATTCGTCTGAGGATGGAAGGTGGTGCTCAAGCGAAGCTGCGTGCCAAAAGCCTCCTGTAACCCCTTCCATAGTTGGGAAGTGAAACGATCATCTCGATCAGAGATGATAGTCGATGGCACACCATGAAGCCGTACGATCTCCTGAACGTAGAGGCATCCCAAGTTCTCTATTGATCCCTGCTCTCTGATCGGTAAGAAGTGGGCTGACTTGGTGAGTCGGTCGACGATCACCCAGATAGAGTCGTGTCCTCTGGATGTACGTGGAAGCCCCATCATGAAATCTATGGATATTCCGTCTCACTTCCACTCTGGGACCTCTAAGGGTTGTACGAAGCCTGCTGGTACCTGGTGCTCCGCCTTCACTTGCTGACAAGTGAGGCACCGAGAGACAAACTCTGCTACTATTTTCTTCATACCTGGCCACCAGTGCTGTCGTATGCGGTCCTGATACATCTTCACCACTCCTGGATGTACCACTAGAGGAGAAGTGTGAAACTCCCTCAAAACCTCCTCCTTTAGTGAAACTGTTATCATGGTACGTCCTCTGAAGAGGATGACATGCTCCCCACCTTCTGAAAATCCATCAGGTGTCTGCCCTGAGGATATCTGAGCACGTCGCATCTCACAGTCAACATCTTCACGATGTGCCTCTCTGACTCACTAAAGAAGTGGAGGAGTGACTGTGAGAGACTGCAAAAAGGATGCTCCATCTCTATCCACAAAGGATATCTACAACGCGGCCAGCTACTTTGTCGCCTCTCCTAGCAGTTGAATGCCCAATCTCCTGTTGAGAGAATCTTCCACAACGTTCCCCTTCCTAGGAGTATAGACCATCTCGAAGTCATAGCCCTGGAGGAACTCAAGCCATCATCGTTGTCTCAGCTGCCGAGAACCGTACGCGATCGCTGCTCTCTCATGCATCAGGACACACCTGAATCTGGTCCCTGATGCATCGTAGTAAACCACGTACCCAACGTCGTCCTCCAGTAGCCTCTAGATGGGCACACTAGTCAACCTCTGCCTCAACTCCTGAAAGCTCTGCTGGAATCTCTCTGACTATACGAAGGGTTGCCCCTTCTTCGTCAAAGCTGATAGTGGTGCTGCAACTCTGGAGAAGTCTGGCACAAAGGTAAGTCTGGCTGACTCCTGAGTGATCGACTGCACCCTCTCATGCATGATTCCATCCTGTGCTGCCTGAGTTTTACTTTTCGCAGACCAAGGAAAACCCCATCCCAATGTTGTAGATAAACCACAACCTTTTTGCCTAATACAGCCAATCTGTGTATGAACTATGGTTGCCCAGTCCATACCCAAATTAACGTCGTAAGGCCTCAACACTGCCACCAAGAGGTTCCAATCGAAACTCTCGCCTCAAGGGTCAGATCACACCGTCGGAGTAAATGTGATTATCGCGTCTCCTCCCAAAGGTATCTCCAGACATGAGGGTCAAGTCAACGGCTTAACAGGAAACTCTAGGTCTGGGATAAGATTCGTGGAAGGAAGGAATGATTGGTACCTATGTCTATTGATACGGCAGCTAGTAGTAGACATAGACCATACCTCAAATCATTCTTAGAGCCCTTGGGTCACACTCCTTGACCGCATGCAGCTACTCTCTTCCCCTACCCTCCAGATCCATGAGCCTAGCAGGGACTACAAAGGTGGGTGGTTGTAACATGTCGGAATGTTCACCACCTCATTCTGCTCTCCTAGCTCTGCTTCCACGTCTACTGCCCTGCAGATTCATCTGTCCTTAACACTTCCTCTTCTCGAAACATTTTACACACTAACGTCTCTAAGACTGACACCAGTTTCATGCTTTCCAACTGTTAACATTCACTAGATGTATCCGCTCAGCCAATGAACATTCAACCACAAAGGTTCTCTCTAGCACCCTGACATAAGTAGGAATGCATAGAGGGAAAAGTGTTGGCTCGGATATCCTTAAACACACCTCACTCAGAGGTACGGGCTCTAAAGCACTGATAGAATCATATTCATCGAGTACTAGGAAAGATCGGTATGCCTTGATGAATACTCAGCTACCGACACGTCATCCTTCCAAAGCTATGTAAGCTCTAGAAAACTCTCAGCCACTTCCTCAAGCCAGTGCTTAGCTGCCTGTGGGTCAGGCTCGCCACGGAACTTGAGGGATATCTGGTGCTGAAACACATGTAAGGCACTAAGCCTATAAGTGTCCTCTACCGGTACTGCCGGTAGTGTCTGCTGACCAACGGGCAGTGATATAGTTGGCACACTTCCCGAAGGTACCATCTCGGAAAACGGTCCAAGTACCGAAACTTCATCATTATGCAGACCATCCTCGTGGTCACTCGCTGAAAAAGATTAGCAGTTAAGATCAACATCTTCTCTACTAGTGTCTCAATTAGGCAGAAAACTCCAGTAATCACCTTCATCCAGTCCTCTGCTGCCTGGGAATCTTTCTCACCTCGAAACCTCAGAGGCCTCTGCCGCTGGAACTCGTGCAACTTCCTCAGTCGACGTGCACCGTCCTCCAGTGCGACTGGTGGCATCTGCTGCCCAACAGGTGGTGGTGCTGCTGGTACACCACCCGAATGTGCCAACATAGTAAGAGGGCCCTGCACCAGAGCCTTGTCGCTCGGTGGGCCGTCATCGTGTACTCTCTCTCGGGAACCCTAGCTGGTTGTCTTCATAGTGGCATCCTGATAAGGAACAGGTGCGCCACAGTCAATAAGTTATACCTGGTGAGCTGACTCAAAGAGACCACAAAGGAAACTCTTGAAACACACACGCAATCAGTGTTTCCGTGCACTAAGTCAGAAATCAGAGGTCAGGGTCCTGATGTATGGATACGTCGGTCGTCGCACAAACACTGGACTCCCTGGACTGAAAACCACACTCAATAGTCTTAACACTATTGCTTCATAGAAAAGAAAGATCAGAGTCCTAAGTTCTGCGGTAGAACCTCCCTCTGATACCAATTTGTCACGACCCGTCCTCGGGGCCCGTGTCGTGACTACCCCAAGCCCGCCTTCCATAGGCCAGGGGCTGGCGACTAGCACCAAAAACGTAAATCCCTAAGCTGGGAAGGCATTGCCTTTATAGAATTATCACACACACAAACAGAGTAAGCTGGAAGCAAAGCACTAAGTGAAAACCGTATACAAAAAGTAGTGCTGAAAGTAAAGGGGGCCAGAAATACAAGCCCAACAGTAAAGTACAGGTACAACGGAAAGCAAGTACAGTTGAAAAAGGGACAACAGCTAAAAAGGGAAACTCCTGGAATGTCCGCCGAGTATCCTACCTGAAGGGTAGGTACAGATGTCCACCTCAGCACTCCATGTCTATCGGTCTGCTCCGTATACCGGCTCGTCGTGTGGTCCACCTCCGGGTACCGTCTGGTCCTGGCTCGCTCTCGGCCTCCGTCAACGTTGTCCATCATCTACATCCAACACAACGAGGTGCGGGCATAGCTCGTGCAGGGGTGAGTATAACGATACTCAGTAGGGACCCCGAGACCCCCAAAAGTCTCCCAGAATCCACGAAGGATAAACCACAGAAGAAAGATACAATCACGAAGTATCAACCAACCCTACTTAGGTATATGCCCACAAATATACCTAAGTTATCAACCACAATTCAGCTCTAACTCTCGAGCCCAAGCACAACCCAGTCCACATAGGAAAGTAAAGTCAATCACATCGATGATAATGATTGAAAGTTAAGACTCAGCTCACACAGGTATACATCTCTCTTATAACGATAGAGATGATCATCTGTAGTCACTGATTAATCTAAGTTGTCGAACTCACGTAGGATCCTAGTACAGAAGTCGTCATTGTCGAACCCACGTAGGATCCAAGTACAGTAGTCGTCGCTACCGAACCCACGTAGGATCCAAGTACAGTAGTCGTCGCTGCCGAACCCACGTAGGATCCAAGTACAGTAGTCGTCCCTGCCGAACCCACGTAGGATCCAAGTACAATAGTCGTCGAAGTCGCAGCCAGCTCTAAGGTTCCCGCACACAGCATGCTCGATTCCGGGAGGGTCCGCTCCTCGAGCAAAGGGGTCGATACATCAACAATCACGAAGTCCTGATTTGATGTATCCTGAAGTTCCGTCTCATCAAAAGGAACCCAACGCGACAGACGGCGCGTCAATCGGACACCCGGTCTGAGAGTTATTGGCTTTTCTGTTCCAGGGGCCCGGTTGGAATTACGCTCATTCCAAACCCGGTCGTTTTCCAAAGTCGACCAAAACTCACTTAGAGTATCGCAAAAGGACCGTCTTATCATGAGGATCCCAGTGCCGCAGACGGCGCGTCGATCGGACGCACGGTCAAGAAGATATTCCCATTTAAGCGAAACGGGCTCGGCCCGTCAAGCCCGGTGGGCTGGTGGGTCGGCCCGACCCAGTTCGGTGGGTCCGACCCGGCCGGGGGTCGGCCCGAACCGGTGTAGCGTCGCCCACCCAGGGAAATGGCCCGGCGGATCCGACCCGTTTGGGGGGTCGGCCCGGCCCGGTGGGGTGCGGCCCACCCGCAGTCCCGGCCCGCGGTTGCGGGTCGGTTCGGCTCGCCTGGCGGCGCCGAGCGGCGCCGCCCCTCCTTGCTGCCCGGCCAACCGAAGCCGGCCGGTTTTTTCCGGATCGAGCGGCCAGCGGTTGCGGGTCGCGGATCCTCCGCACGCGGCGCCAAGAGGCGCCACGGTCTTCCCAGCCAGGCCAGCAGGCGGCCGGCCAGTTCGCCCTGCAAAGCGGCCCGCATAGCGGGCCACGGTCTTCCCGCAGCGCGGTGCCAAGGAGGCACCGCGGTCCTCCAGCCCGGCCGGCTACGGTCGGCCGGTTCGCTTCTTCCGATCGGCCCGCACCGCGGGTCGCGATTTCCTCCACGCGGCCGGCGCGACGGCTCCGATCCTCCACCGCCACGGCTCGGCCTGGCCACGGCCTTCGGTCGCCGCCTCCTTCATTCGTCGCCGCCTCATGGCCATGGCCACTTCCTCCGGCACGATGCGACGGCATCTCACCCTTCCGACTCCGCCTTTGTCGCCAAATAAACCAACAAGCAACGGATTAACGTCGAGTCGTGTTGGTTCGGCCCACCCCCTCCGTATTAGATGATAACATTTGGCCAATGACGAACCAAGGTATTCAACGAAGAACGAGGTACAATTTTATTCAATTAAAAATTAATCATATCCCCCTACCTCGATTTCAAGAACGTTGCACATCGATGAGCCGCGGAAGATGAGCGTCGCGGTAGTCAGGAGTCACGGAAGACGGCGTCGCGTAAGACGGATATCGTTCCGTCAACATCGGAGGAAAAAGTCGTTAGTCATTGGCGATGTTCTTTGCGGGCGTCACCTCCCTTCCTTGTCTGGGTCGAAGGAGGAAGAAGATGAAGTTCCCCACGGTGGCTCTTACTCCTTTAACGCAGAGGAAGAAGAAAAGAAATGGGCGTTCTTCGCTGGAGAGGGTGATATCCTCCCAAGAATTCTTCTCCTCTCCTTTGTTCTCCCAACCAAAATGATGCCAACCCAAATAAGAGAATGTAATCTCTTCTTTTAATGTTGGAAAAATAAGTTTAAAAGATTTCAAACACACAAATTAATTAACTAAGTTATTAATTAAATTGTGGTGGCACGTTAATGAGAGGAGGTGAAAAGTTTTTAAAATTCAAAAGAAGGAAGGTGAAAGGTTTTAGGAGTTAAAGGGGGGTTTCAAGGGGAGTTTGAAGAGTTTGGGTTCGTGTGGGCCCCACCACACTAAATCCTCTCATGGGTGGTTATGTGGGGTGTGGGCCCCACCTCCAACTTCCTTTTGGAGATAATAACCACCACCTAAAGTAATAATTATGTAACACATAATTTTTATTTAGTTTAATAAGAAACCCAAAAATTAACTTCTCCTCCCGACCAAATGCAACTGCGGTAAAGGTCCCCTTAGTCGAATATCGGCACTGCGAGTTCATCGGTGCCCTCGGATTTCAATTCCGAGCATCGGTTCAAAAGATATAAAATCTCAAACGTACGTTTACTGAACGTACCCAAAAAAAAGTTCAGAAAATTATTAACAGTCACCCTAGACCCACTGCGATCAAGGTTTGGCTCTGCCTAGGTGAAACATGGCCCAACGAACCCAACGGTACCCTCGGATTTCCAATCCGAGTTGTCGTTTAAAAGTTATGAATTTTACAATAAAATAATTGTCACTTAATTATTTTATTTGCGGCCAAAAACTAACTTTCTCTGGTGGTCCTCGCCGACCCAATTTAGTATCTCCTTAAAGAAAGCTTACACTCACGAGTTCAACGGTGGTCTCTGATTTTTAATTCGAGTTACCGTTTGTGAGTTATAAGCATTTGAAGAATAAAATAACTTTATTTAATTATTTTATTTACGGTTATGCCATTTTTGGGTTTTCTCACAGGAGGCCCGCGCCGACTAAACTTAAGTCACACCTAGGGTAAACCCACCATCCTGAGTGCAACGGTGGCCTCGGATTTCATATCTGAGTAACTGTTTAAGAGTTATTTCACTTTTTCAGGAAAACTGCATACGCGCGTTAATTTAAGCTTAACAAAACTTCGACGGATCATTCCGGGCACTCCGGGCCTCGGAATCGCACGCCGTCAGAAACTGCAAATTCATAAAATTCCAAAGAATTTAGGGAAAAAAATTCTTTGAAATTTCCAGGTCTTTACAATTTGTGGTGCGGCATCCTTGGAGGGATGCAATCTTCTTGCGGGAGAGGTGATCGGGATCAACAACATTGGTCTGTTCTCATGCAAAGAACATTGACGCTTTTGAGGTAGGGGATTCGTTGCTTCTCCTATTTATTTACATCCAATCATAAAGTTATCATGGTTTAGTGTAAGATTCCGTCTTTTTCAAGTACTTTTCTCTCTAAGTTCGTTTTTATTTGAACCTTATTGACTCGATCTTGTTCAGAGATAGAGAGGCTTTATTGGAGAAAATGACCTAAAGTTCAGGGATGTATGCTTGTTTGAATTAATGGAGTCCAGATATAAATGGGTTAAGTGTTAAAAATGGGTTCGTGGTGAGTTGAGTGGCTTTAAAGGGAAAATGGGATGAAACTTGTAGATGGTGAAATCCCCCCCCCCCCTTACCTCAATGTGAGGCGGAGACATTCTTTTATAGATGAGTAAAAAATAATTACACGGAGGGAAAGACCGATGTGGGACTCGAAAATACCCATTAAACATAAATGGGGTCCAACACTCCCCCTCAAGTTGGACATGCCCAGATTGGATTGAGTCCCACAAAGAAAAAAGATGGCATGACACAAAGACCATCTCATACTCCCCCTCAAGCTGGGCCATAGATGTTGTGAATACCCAGCTTGGTAGTGAGAGAGTCAAGGCGAGCTCTGGGGAGGCCTTTGGTGAAGATGTCGGCCAGCTGATCTGTCGTTGGAATATGGCCAAAGCTGATATGGTTCTGCTCCAGATGGTGGCGAAGAAAGTGGCATTCCACCTCGATATGCTTCGTCCGTTCATGGAAGACGAGATTCGAGGCAATCTTTATGGCTGCCTGATTGTCACACCAGATATGAGCAGAGGTCTTTGTCGGGAAGTCGAGTTCATGGAGGAGATAACGAAGCCAGAGGATCTCAGTGGTGGTCGTGGCCATGGCGCAGTATTCGGCCTCTGCACTCGATCTGGAGACGAAAGTCTGCTTCTTGCTGCGCCAGGAGATGAGGTTACCGGAGAAGAACACGGCAAATCCCAAAGTAGACTTGCGGGTAGCGAGGCAACCTGTATAGTCCGCATCACAGAAGGTCTCAACATCCAAATGAGCATGATGTGAGTACTGAAGGCCACGTGCAGGGTATTTCTTGATGTATTTGGCAGTGCGGAGGACAGCATCCCACTGAGATCTGGTGGGATGCTCCATGAACTGGCTGACTTTGCCAACGGCGCAGGCAATGTCTGGTCGCGTCATGGTGAGGTAGTTAAGTTTACCCACCAAACGTCGATAGCTCTCAGGATGAGGAAATGATTCTGAGTCGGTATGGAGAGAGCGTTCCCCAGGCTCAAGAGGAGTGTCCACTGCAGTTGTCTTGCTCAATCCTGCATCCTGCAAGATATCAAGAGCATACTTGCGTTGGTGGAGAGAGATAGTGTCCTCAGAACGGGAGACCTCGATGCCAAGGAAGTGGGTGAGGGGACCAAGATCTTTGGTGTGAAAGTGGTGGTGAAGGTGCGCCTTGAGGTTAGCAATTCATGTAGAGTCGCTCCCTGTGATGATGATATCATCAACATAGACCAACAGCAAGATACAGCCGTTCGTCGTCGTATGGAAGAAGACTGTGTGATCCTTCATACCGCGAGAGAGGCCAAAGGTCGTGATGACAGTGCTGAAGCGGCCAAACCAAGCCCGAGGAGACTGCTTGAGGCCATAGAGGGATCGACGGAGGTGGCATACATGGGAGTCAGCGCCAAAGGCACAAAAGCCAGGGGGCTGCTGCAGGTAGACTTCTTCATCAAGAAAGCCATGGAGAAAGGCATTCTTGACATCCAGTTGATGAAGCGGCCAGTGATGATGAGCAGCCAGATAAATGAATAAGCGGACAGAGGCCATCTTGGCGACCGGAGATAAGGTCTCAAAGTAATCGATGTCATGTGTCTGAGCAAATCCTTTCGCCACAAGCTGGGCTTTGAGGCGACAAAGAGATCCATCGGGATTGAGACGGATCGTATAAATCCATTTGCAGCCGACCGCTTGGGAGGGGGACCAGATCCCATGTATGGTTGTTATCCAGAGCTTGCAGTTCATCTTGCATAGCCTGTAGCCACCCCGGGTATGACTTGGCGTCGCCAACCGTGCGGGGAATAGAGATCGCCTCCAGTGCTGACAAACCTTTGTATGAAGATGTAAATAGAGGAGTATTCTGACATGAGCGAGTACCTTTCCGGAGTGCAATTGGCAAGTCCTCGGGTGTTGTGACAGGAGCATCTGACGAAGTGGGAACAATGGTGTCCTCGGCCTGGACGGGGGGTACAGTCGATGGACGACGAGAGTAGACCTGTCCAAAGCGATGACCAGTAGGAGGAGACACCAGAGGAGGGTAAAAAATGAGAGGAAGGCACTCATCGATGGTAGTGTCTGGATGAGGAGAAGATGGAGTGAAAGAAGAGCTCTCGACAAACGAAACATCGGCAGAGGTGATATAGTGGCGTAAGTCTGGAGAGAAGCACCGGTAGCCACGCTGAGTGAGGGAATATCCGAGAAAAATACACCGGAGTGATTTGGGAAAAAGTTTAGAGAGATTGGGGCGAGTGTCCCGGACATAGCAGAGACATCCAAAGACGCGGAGAGGAAGGGAGTGAGGAGGAAGAGAGGGGAACAGAGTATGAAAAGGAGTCTACCCCTGAAGGATGGAGGAAGGAAGTCGATTGAGTAGGTAAGTAGCAGTGAGGATGGAATCCCCCCAGAAGAGAAGAGGCACCTTGCGGTGGAAGAGGAGGGCACGAGCAGTTTCCAAAATATGCCGGTGTTTTCGCTCGGCCACTCCATTTTGCTGAGGGGTATCAAGACAGGAGGTCTGATGGATGATGTCGTGTGCCCGCAGAAACTGCTGAAAGGGAGGGGATAAGTATTCCCTCCCATTGTCAGAGCGTAGAAATTTTACAGAGATAGAAAACTGGGTCCGTATCTCATGGTAAAAGGTATGAAAGGTGGAGAAAACTTCTATCTGATCTCGAAGAAGGTAAAGCCACGTTTACGTGAAAAATCATCAATGAAAGAGATATAATATTTATACCCGGATTGACTCGAGGTGGCACAAGGACCCCATACATCTGAATGAACCAAATCAAAGGGTTTGGAGGCCCGTGTGTCAAGTCGAGGAAAATATGATGTGCGATGGTGTTTCACAAAGTTACAAGACTCACAATGAAAAGAAAAATGCGGACTAATATCTGTATAGAGCTGATGAAGAGCAGAGGCGGAGGGGTGGCCCAACCGAGAATGGAGTTCCACGACATGAACAGAGACAGACGTGCGGGCGACGGATGTCGGGCCATCAAACATGTACACCCCATCTCGAAGCTGGCCTCTACCAAGTTCCTGGTTCGTCATCCGCTCCTGAAACATAACAGAAGACGAGGTAAAGATAGCATGACAATTGAAATCCTTGGTCAACTTGCTTATGAAGAGCAGGTTAAAAGGAATGTGTGGTACATGGGCCACCGAGGATAGGTGAGGGAGCAAGTACCAAAACTGGCAATGGGGAGAGTGGAACCATCAGCAATAGTGATGGCTGAGGAACCAGTATAGGGAATGTAGTTGGAGAGCATACCTGCATCCCCGGTAAGATGGTCGGACGCACCTGAGTCAAGCATCCAGGTAGGGGAGCGATGACTGACAAATGCAGTGGGACCACCAGAGTGTGCAAGAGATGCGGATGAAGAGCCTGGTAGGGAAGAGGTCCTATGATTGTGAATCAACTGGAGCTCAGCCATGGAGAGATCCAACGATGAAGGAAGAGCGGCAGCCGGCGGGGATGCATCTCGGACCGCAGTCTGGCCATGGTGTGGGTGCGAAGCGGGACGGCCATGAAGAACCCAGCAACAGTCAACCAAGTGGCCGAGCTTGCCACAGTGCTGACAGAGTGGGCGAGGGCGGCTGTCTCCACGGTCGCGTCCATGAGTGCTGGTAGGGCGGCCACCGCCACGACCCAGGAGAGTTGTGTGATCAAGGCTAGGTATGGGTGGGGCAAGGGCCCGATGAGCCTTCCCAAAGCGATGATAGACCTGCGGAATCTCTAGGGACGAGGGGCTGGCGAGCATCTTTGTCACCGTCGTCGCATATTCCGGGTCGAGACCATGGAGGAGGCTGAAAAGATAGAGCTGGTCCCGCTGGGCTAAGGCTTCCGCAGGTGTTTGTGGAATGGGCCTAAACTCAAGAAGTTCGTCTCGTAGAGCCTTCCACTCCATAAAATATGCAGGAAAAGGATGAGCTTGCTGGCAGAGGAGGGACAACTGCTGAAGAAGATCAGATACCCGAGCTAAGTTATTGGTCTCGGAGTACATGAGTCAAGGAACCCCAGAGTTTCTTGACGGTGTTGGTTGTCCGGGTGACGTCTTTGACAGAGCGGTCCATTGAATTGACCAGCAGAACAAAGATTTTACTGTCGGCAAGCTTCCACGAACGATATTTGGGGTCAGAAGGTAGAGGTGGTGGATCCTCAAGATGAGAATCGAGGTTCATGTCGGTGAGGGACATGAGCACAGTCTTCCGCCAGATAGAGAAATTTGTGGAGTTGAGGCGCTCATTGACCAAGCAGGTGGAGGCGGTGATGAGAGGAGGTAGGACCGAGGCAGCCATCGACAAGAGGTCTTCGGAAGTTGCAGATGAACTAGTCATTTAGCGCTGGACAGACGTCCGGAGAGCGGGTGCCGGCAGAATGGGAGATTTCAGAAGAGGTCGGGAGACGGCTGGAGGGCGGGGCTGGCACGGGGTCACCGGGAGCCGCACGTTGGAAGAGAGCCGCCCTTGATGGAGCCGCCGGGGAAGGGAGGCCGCTGGACGAGCGCGCTAGGAGGGAGCCGCAATGGAGGGTCGCGCAGGAGCCGAAAAGGGTCGCGCTTGGGAGGAGCCGCGATGGAGGGTCGCGCTCAAAAGGGGCCGCAATGGAGGGTTGCGCTCAGGTTAACGGGGCCGGTGCGCGCAACCGGGAGGAGACGCCGGGGCGAGGGCGTCGGGCGTCGCGTCTGGAAACGGCGAAGACAACAGGGAGAACCGCTGGCTGGGAGCCGCCCGGGAGGCGGGGCTGGATGTCCGCACAGGAGCAGCGGGGCGGAGCGTATCCGCTGGGAGCCAGGACGGAAGGGGGGCCGATCCGCCGAGAGAGAAGAACGTCGTCGGGATTGGGAGCGGGAGCGTCGCGGGAGGAACAGGAGTCGTGCGCAGGGATCCGCGTAGGGCGGAGAAGGAGGGCGCAGGAGGTGCAGGGGCGGAAGAGCCCGCCGGAGCGATGCGTGCTGGGAGGAGGACTGTCGGGAGGGGGACGCCGCTGAGAAAGAGAGGGGCCGTCGGGCACAGGAGGGAGGGCCGCCGGGATGGGCAAAGCCGGAGGGGAGAGAGGCGGGGCCGGACAGAACCGGAAATCCACAGGGGAGGGAGGGTTCAGGATTTATTTCCCTCTGATACCATGTAGATGGTGAAATCCCTCTTACCTCAATGTAAAGCAGAGACATTCTTTTATAGATGAGTAAAAAAATTACACTGAGGGAAAGACCGATGTGGGACTCGAAAATACCCATTAAACATAAATGGGGTTCAACAAAACTCAAATTGCAAAAAATTTACACGCCATGTAAGGGTATTACACGTTGTGTAATTGTTTGTGGGTTTTAATAAAATAAATCTGAGGCGACAGATTTTTCGGTGAAAACCTTTAAAAAGAATTACACGACGTGTAACTGGATTACATGTCGTGTAAATGCCCAACCTACAGTTTTAAAGTGGTTGTGCGACTGATTTTTGTTGGAAACCTTTGCAACTCTTCTTCTCTCGACCTAGGGCGACTCTCCAGACGATTTTGGGGTGTCAAAACCCCTTCCAAACATCCTGTTTATGTGATCAATCCCTGGTGAGACTCCACAGAGTCCTGAGGATGATCATCTTTGGTCGAGATCCTCATTTTACCTCCAGGGTGTGGAGAGGTCTCTCGTATTCTTTTAGCTCTCAGTTATGCTTGCACTGATTTTCATCCACAAATGGACGGTCAGACAGAACGGACCATCCAGACTCTTAAAGACATGTTGCATTCTTGTGTCCTGGATTTTGGAGGTTCATTGATGAGGCACCTACCTTTGGTTGAGTTTTCTTACAACAATATTTTTCACTCCACCGTATGGAGTCATTTGAAGCTTTGTATGACCGACCTTGTTGTTCTCAATTGTGTTGGACTGTGGTCGGAGAGTCATCAATTCTCAAGCTAGAATTAGTACATAATACGAAAGAGATGGTTCACGTGATTTGTGAAATGATGAAAGCAATGCAGGATTGTCAGATATCCTATGTCGATCACAGGATGAGACCTCTGGAGTTCAACATTGGAGATCATGTGTTCTTGAAGGTGACTCATCATCATCGTGGATAGTGAAGGTTTGGTCGTGGGAGTAAGTTCTCTCCCCGATTTGTTGCGTCTTTCGGGGTGTTGGCTCGTGTTGGAGTCGTGGCATATCGGATAGCACTTCCCCCATAGATGAGCCATATACACGATGTTTTTCATGTGTCATGGCTCTGTCATTACCTTCATGATGACTCTCGCGTCATTGAATGGGGTGAGATTGGTGTTGACGATGATGCGCCCTTCGAGAAGTGATATATAGAGATCCAAGACTTCCAGGAGAAGGTGTTGTGCGGGTATGTTATTCCCTTGGTTTGTGTCTTGTGGGGACACGGTGGGGTGGAGAAGAGTACCTGGGAACGTGAGTCGTATATATGCGCTCAATATCGGGAGATTTTTATTATTTAGCTTGTGTCTTTTTGAAATGCTAGTTGTGTTTGTTGAACCTTTTTTGGTTTATGAAATTATTTCCCTTATTGTTTGTTATGGCATTGCTTTCGTTTGAGAGGTATCTCCCCTAGAGAGTATTTAGGAGTTGATCGTTGATGTTGTGTGGTTTTGCACTTGTTCCTCTGATGAGGTGGTTGAGTTCCTGTGATGGCAATAGCCCTGAGAGGAATCTCACGAGGTGGTTGTTCGGAAAATTTACGGCATAAAGGAAGGATTTAAGGCATGGACGAGTTTTACGAACTGCAAGGGGGTTTTGCAGCTTGTGTAAGGCAATTTGCGGAATGGGAATTTGTGACATAATGTTAATATTTACGTCGTAAATATTCTGAGCCTTACACTCAGAAAATCTGGTCATAATAAACTCATGTCGTAAATATGAAATTTTCAACGTGAATTAAATGTAGGTTGTGTGGTTTGAAGCGGCGTATTTTTCGGCAGAACTTAAAACGTGGGCCATTTACGATGTAAATGATCCATTCACATCATAAACCCATGCATGGCAATGCGATATAAAACTTACAACACCCTCCACTAGACTCAAACCCTACGGCCTCTTCTCCCAATCTTCGATGGCCAACGGCATTCTTCTTAGGCATTTTGGGAACCCTTCAAAGGGGATCGATCCCAACCTTCCATCTTCGATCTGCAACGATCCATGGTATGTTTTGTCTCTTCTCTTGTGGTTCTTCAGTCTGGTTCCTCCCACATTTTCTTGCCATGCGATGGCGATTTCCTCTCCATGTTTTAATGGAGTTTTGTTGTTGTTGGTGCATTTGTGGTGCGGCGTCCTTGGAGGGATGCAATCTTCTTGCGGGAGAGGTGATCGGGATCAACAACATTGGTCCGTTCTCATGCGAAGAACATTGACGCTTTTGAGGTAGGGGATTCGTTGCTTCTCCTATTTATTTACATCCAATCATAAAGTTATCATGGTTTAGTGTAAGATTCCGTCTTTTTCAGGTACTTTTCTCTCTAAGTTCGTTTTTATTTGAACCTTAGTGACTCAATCTTGTTCAGAGATGGAGAGGCTTTATTGGAGAAAATGACCTAAAGTTCAGGGATATGTGCTTGTTTGAATTAATGGAGTCCATATATAAATGGGTTAAGTGTTAAAAATGGGTTCGTGGTGAGTTGAGTGGCTTTAAAGGGAAAATGGGATGAAACTCAAATTGCAAAACATTTATACATCGTGTAAGGGTATTACACGTTGTGTAATTGATTGTGGGTTTTAATAAAATAAATCTGAGGCGACGGATTTTTCGGTGAAAACCTTTAAAAAGAATTACACGACGTGTAACTGGATTATGTGTCGTGTAAATGCCCAACCTGCAGTTTTAAAGTGGTTGTGCGACTGATTTTTGTTGGAAACCTTTGCAACTCTTCTCTCGACCTAGGGCGACTCTCCAGACGATTTTGGGGTGTCAAAACCCCTTCCAAACGTCCTGTTTATGTGATCAATTCCTGGTAAGTCTTCATGGTTGGATTTTCTTCTTTCTCTTCCTTCTAATCCAACCTGTTGCAGTAAAATCCCTTGGTGAATTTGTGTTGTTGGTTTTGATCTTGGTCAACCTTGATCTAGGAACCTCTTGGCAATCATCTGCATCTTTCCTTGTGGGCGTTGGTCGTTGGAAACGATGTTGGATCTTCAGTTAATGGTAGGTGGTCTAATGTTCAAATTCCATAGTTGTGATTTTGATTTCGTGCATTCAAATTGTGGAATTGCTAGATTTGTTTATCAATTGAATTTCTCAATGAAATTAATTAATTTGGTGAATTAATTAATTAGAGAATTGTGAAATTATGGGATTTGGGGATAATTAACTATGGAAATTGATTGTGTGATATTGATGTTATGAATCATATAAATAATTGGTGAAATAATTATGAGATATTGAAATTGTGTGTTTGAAGAATTAATTGGTGAATTAATTATTGAATGATGATAATGTAAAAGGATTAATTAATTAATGGGTAGTTGAGATATATGTAATATTGTGCTATTATGATATATGTGATTAGTAAATGGTGAATGGTAATATGGACATTCGGCCAAGGATCAGAGAATGGTAACATTGTCATTCAAATGTGTGAATTAATGAATGGTAATATGGTCATTCATTTGTGGAATAAAGAATGGTAACATGGTCATTCATTTGTGAAATAAAGAACGGTAACATGGTCATTCAAATGTGTAAATTAATGAATGGTAACATGGTCATTCATTCGTGAAAATAAGAATGGTGACATGGACATTCAAACTCGTGACATACCTCGGGGATAGACAAGTCGAAGTTGGTTCTATAAGTTGAGATGCAGTCATGTTGTGAGGAGAAGGTCACACTGTGGTGTGTGATGAAGAGAGTGTTGTTGGAGAGCTTCATGTTGCGATGTTATGTCATGAAATTTAGTCACTGCATTGAATGAGATAATAGATCATTTCACATAGTGACAAGAAATGTCACGCTGCAACCTTGAAAAATTCAAAAGAAGTCGCATTGTGAGAAAGCCCTTCACGTTGCAACAGCATCATTGCACGTTATCATGCAAACGTAGAGGGAATAATGCGAGTACTGTGGAAAGATAAAGTTGGATAATTTTGGATATCATGTGGAGATTAAAGACCAAGTCTTATCGAGATATTTTATGTGATCGATTTAAATGGATTTTGAAGACAGGAAATGATAGAGAATTAAAGTTCCTATATATAAGGGTTTTCATATCCAATGTATGAAAACTATATCCAGGTGAGATGATGAGGATATAAAAACAGGAGAATATGAGATGATAAAAGAGAGAGAACTGATACCACCATTATATTAAAGATTTTGTGTGTTGAAGCTAGAGAGAGATCTAACGCTGCTGAGAAAGAGATTAATCGTGTGCGTTGAAGAATAAAAAAGATAAGAGAGAGACCCGCATTACTTCTGTTGAATATCTTACAGTCCGAAGAAGTGCAACTGAGAAGATCAACCTATGATATCCTTATATCGTAGGGTCTGAAAAATTGTTAGTCGGCCTTGATATTGCTACATGTTAAAGAAGAAGATCATATCTAGTTTAGCCTGGAAGGGACTTGTGTTTTCCTGCTGATCATTATTCAAGAGGAGCCAACTGAATCTAATATTTTGTAGAGGGAGACTTGGTTGGTGCTAGAGCCTGCAAACAGAAAGTCTATGCTTTCATTGTACCTGGTTGGTGCTAAGAGTACAGGTTCAAGGATGTATCCTTGTTTGTGATTCTTCATGATAATAATAGAGAAGTTGTGGGGGGTAACAACCACCATACATTGGGGACATAGTCATCCATCTTGGAGACGTACCTCATTAACAAATCTTGATGTGTCTTGTTGTGTTTCTTTCATGTTTGCTATTGCATGCATGCTAGCCAAGGTGTGAGAAAAGAGTGGGAGATCAATTCACCGAATATGAGTATATGTAGAGTGGGGAAGGTTTTGATTGGTAAACAATCATTCACATTAATTTATCCACCCCCAACCCCCTCTTAGTGTGGTTGCACTGATCTTGATGGAACAACATTAAGAATTCAAAGATGCTAATTTGTACGAAGCCCGAGATCCTGAAGGAGATATTCAAAATCAAAGAGAGAATATCACAAAGCTCACTACCCGCATGGAAACATCTTACTGCTCGAGCCATTCTCACATAAAGTGATCCTCATGCACATGTTGAAGCTTGATGAAGTCATTGATGCCTATTTAAACAAATCATCCCGTCCATTGTAAGAGTTTCGGATCTTCGGATTATACTGCTTTCATTTTTATTGTTTATATTATGTAGTTTGTTCTTCCCCCCCCCCCCCCCGTAATCTCAACCTCCATTCATGGAGTAGTAACTTCTTGTATCAATCTAAAGGGGTGAAAACCAAATTTTATGTTTCTGAGTTTTGAATATATTTTATGTTCTTATTTGTTGTTACGATGGGAATTTGTAGTGAGTTTAGATTAGGGTTTAAATCGGTGATTGTCATTCTTTCCCCACTCTTCACATAGCTTTTTCTTCACACACTATAATCCGATAAAAGCTTCCCCTTTCGTAGTTATCTAGCATATGATGGAGCTAGATGGTTGTGGAGTGAGTGGTTCGGCGATCGTTGTCCATGTTCAGTGGGAATCTCTTCATTCATTCAATTGGATGGATGGGCGAGCCTAGGGATCATCTACTCGATTAAGGATGCCTCATGCCAATGGACTTGGGAGATATAAGGCCTGGTGCACATGTGATAGTAATGCACTGGTTCCTTATATGAGATTAATTTAAACCCACCTTCAAACATTGTTTACTTTGATTAGTGCATATATTGTACTAAATTGTTTATCTTTATCCTCTAAATTCCGTAATTGTTGTTTAATCTTATCAGTGCATTCTGCATTATTTTTAAGGTTGACACCCCCCCGTATCATAATCTCTTTAAAACAATCTAAACCCACCTTCAAACACTTATACATCTAAACTAAATAAAAGTTCTAGAGAATTTTTAAAAGATGCATAGTTAGCCATGCACCTAATCATGCATTCGCCACTAGATTGTAAAATCAACATGCATGGTTTACTTACACGATTTGCCAGTGAGCAAACTCTGCAATCTAGAAAAAATTAAAAAATTTACTCTCCTGAACCTCCTTTTTTAGTATTTTCAAATAAACCACAAGGGGATGGGGGGTCGGGCAACTCAAACATCCCAAGCCCAGCCCCTAAGCCAAAGCCCACAAAACCTTACATATAGACCAAATCGGCCAAGCCTAAGGACCCGGCTGCCAAACAAAACCTATGGAAAAAAATAAACCCAACAAATTGCGTAACACCTCAACTGTTGCCGCCAGCCGAGCATCGATCACCACAATCCTCATGTGCGTAACCCCAACCTCTATGTGATGGCTCAGCTAGTGAGGTTCTCAATCAGCATGTCGTTCAACGTTGCAATGCCACTGATTGAGCAAGACCACCATCAGTCACCGCCATCAAACATGGAGTCACCGCCGCCAAGCAAACATCGTTGACCTGGATGATCACCAAGCATTGCCTCCCACAACCATCACCAACCAAGACCAATAGGAAACAAACCAACTAGTGTTGTCAAATGCGCGTTGAGGTGTGTACCTTGGCAAGAGGCGTTGTGAGGCGCACACGCCTCATCACTGATGAGGCACGCCAAAGGCATGTGGCTCGCACGTCATCACCTTAGGCTCTATGGCACTAGGCATCGAAAAAGCGTGCATCCTAAAAAAACTGAGACTCCTTGGTGGCAGCGATAGAGGGGAGGAAATCGGGAGGGAGGGAAATCAGGAGCAGTGACGATAGGAGGGGAGGAAATCGTGAGAGACAGCGATGGGAGGGGAGGAAATCGAGAGTGGCGGCATGAAATCGGGAGAGGAAATCGAGGCGACAAGGGTAGAAATCAGAGGCTACCGGGAATGGCGGCGATAGGAGGGGAAGAAATCGGGAGTAACACCAGGAAATCGGGAGGAAATTGGGGTGACATTGTTAAAATTGGGGGTTACGATACGATTATAGGGAGTGGGATGTCACCAACATTAAATGTAATATTTAATGAATTAATAAAAAAATTGAACAAGACTACAAAAATAAACACAGCCCCCAACACAACACTGACACTTTGGAGGCGCCTTAGTTTCAAGAGGTGCGCGCCTCGCGCCACATCCCCAAGCAGCCTTTTGCGTCTTATTGTGTCGCACGCTTTTGACAACACTGAAACCAGCAAACACCAAACGAACGAAGACGTAACCATTAGAGGCCACAATCAATACCAGGATCGCAGATGGGAGGGAAGTCATCGCCTCCACAGACTGATTCACCAACGGGGGATGCCGCCAGCAAGCAAAGTTGCCACCACTGGAAGTCATCACCGTGCAGAGCGCCAACCTAAAGCCCTAAAATCCACAGACACCTTCGTCAAAGCATCTTTACCAAGGATACAGGGGAAATGACCAAAACACAAAGAGACCGCCAAAAGGAGAGCGAAGCAAGAACCACCACCACCAAACCGCGTTGGGAACTTCGCCATCACAAATCATCGTCCACACCTCCAACAACCTCCATCAAGGTACACCCACTCCAACCTTGTCTCAATTGAAGCCAATGCCGCATACAAACAAAACTTCAACAATCCTCCACCCAAAGATGAAGCTAACGAGGCTCCATAGATTAGTGCTACACTGCAACAAGTCAACAAGGATGAAGGATGAGTTGAAGCACATTCATCCCAGGGTCGAGCCGCATCCAAGAAGGAAGAGCGGATGAAATGAAAGAGGAAACAAGGCCGCCTAGGACAATGGCCCATGATAGCAAAAACGCTCGATACCAACAATGTTGCCAAAATAAGACTTCTTAGCCACCTCTACACCGCCTCCCCACTCCCTTTCCACCAATGTCAACCCAAGGGCATGCCTGCAGATTCCAAGTCGTCAAACCCCTTGACGACGAAGCGGATCCACCACCCTTTAAGGGCAAGGAGGAAACATCTCAGCAAAAACCAAGGGTCGGAGAAATCCACAACGGAAAGCATGAACTGAGCTAGCACACCCCTAAAGAGACAGTAAAGGAGAGAACACAACGCAAAATGAGAGCAAAGAAGAATGAGTGGGGAAGAGCCGTCCCCAATGGATGCTCATAGAAAATATCAATCATGATTAAACATAAGAACCACCAAAAACATGAGGAAAAAGTAGTAACACTCATATTTAGGTGTGTGCATCACGTCTCCAATGGATGCTCTTAGAAAATATCAATCATGATTAAACATAAGAACCACTAAAAACATGAGGAAAAAGTTGTAACACTCATATTTAGGTGTGTGCATCACGTTGTGGCATATACACTGTGAAGCTTGATCAACAATTTTATGCAATATCAAAATTATCATATCAACTTCTAAAAGCTTGTACTCCTTGTTTGTGCAAGCCCATTGTGTCAAAGACACAATCTCCAAAATGCTCATAATCTTAACCCAACATATATATGTAATTTTTTCACATATGAAGCTGCATAAACTTCACAAATGTTATACTCCCATGATTGTTTTTCTAGGTATTCTAAAATATAATCATCATCATATATATGAAATGTTTCACATTAGTCAACACATGCATATCTAACGCTATTACAACCTGTTACAGTTGTTATTACTAGTGAAAACAAATTGATGTAATGCAATGGGTGATTTATGATCATCAACAAAGTATTGACACTCATATTATCAATTTGGCATAAAGGTAGCTTTCATACGAGTTGTATAACCACTTCATGCCTCTGCATTAGGATGTTTGACACTATTATCACACTTGTTTACACACCAACAACCTTTATTACAAGTGCAAAATGTCCAATGGTTTCACTGGGAAGTCTTGGAAATTGACAGAACCTACAGCCCATGAAATTCCCAACATAAACAAACCATTAAAAAAACAATTCACCGTTTAATAATAGACAACCATTTTGAAAGCACGGCCATGAAATTTATCCTTGAATGTAACATAAATTGCCATTTTGATATTATAAAAATAATAATTCACCTATCACCTTGCATTTCTTCCATCATCGCAATTGAGAAATGCGAAATTCCACCGGAAAGACCCGGTGAAAATTTCTACTATAATTTTTAACCGTAAATGACTGATCATTGAAGTGCAAAATGGATGGAATTTTCCGGTCAAATTTATTCCATTATGCAACAACCCACAAAACAATTTACAAATTTCACTGTTCTGTTAGAAGAAATACAGACTGCTGATTATTTCAAAAATAATGAAATGAAAATTTACAGAGAATAATTGCATCAGGAAATCTTGAATATACACAGAACCTACCACATGTGAAATTTCCGGTATTAAATGAACAACCATGACAAAAAATATTAATTCATATTTTTCCATGAAATGGACAAACAATCATGAAATTTATCCTTGAATGCGTCATAAAATCACCATTTTGAGATTATAAAAACTAATTCAGCTTTTCCTTGGCATTTATTCAATCGTAGGATATACAGTTTCTAAAGCCAGGTGTGTTTTTTATTACTATCAACATTCCCGAAAGAATTATCAAGTGGAGTGTTTTACAAAGCTTCCATGTGAATGTGCAGGAAATATCAAGTGAATGACTGGTCGCAGGTTTGAATAAGGAATGACTATCCTCAAATCAGTAGATCGTAATGGTTGCTGCCGCTGTATAGGAGCCTCACGCACTTCCTCGAACCCTTGGAGAATTCAACACCATACTCAGCGATCCGAATGAACCCAGAGCCCCATCCTGAACTCTGGTGCGAAAATATCAGAATCATATTAATAAGCAATAGAATTGATTAATCATTTGCCCAAACTGAATCACTACCCTGCTGAAGTTGAGAATCTTCACAAAAGGGTGAGACCAACTCTCCCAACAGAGATTTTCCCATTAGCAAGGCTCGAACCAGAGAATTTCTTTCAGGAAAAACAAGCATGTGCCACTTGACCCGACTCTCGCTGGTTTTTCCGCAAACTAGTTTCAATGAGATGTCATTTAATGTTTGTTCCAAGTTTCAGTGAAATTAGTAGATGCATCACTTATTATGTTTACGAATTGGGCGTACAAACTACTAACTACCCAAGCTCAACTCAACCAAGAAAATGTTGGGGTTGTGGAGTCTGATTATTTTGATGGGGTTTGTTGGAGTCTGCGTCCCACATCGGACTAGAGGTCCGGTGTGATCTTTAATATTCATTATAAATTAACCTCAAGGGCTCCTTTAGAGAGGACACCTTGGGGGGTTCGGGTCTCTCCTTTTTCCCATTCTACATGGTATCAGAGGAGGTTTGATAAACCCGACCCCACCCTCCAATTTTTTTTTCTGGTCTAGGGTTAACCTCAGTTTTCCCCGTAAGGGGGGCGGCGGCCTCCATGGCCAGCCGTCGCCCCTCCCCTCCCTCCCGAGCGCCGCTCGGCCTGCTGCATATCCGGCATCTCCCGACATCTTTCCAGCAGCCACATCTCTGTTCGCCGGCCTCCTCCTGCGGATTTCCCGGCGCTTCGACGACCGGCACCGCCATTGCGGATTTCCCGGCGCTTCGACAACCGGCACCGACATTGCGGATTTCTCGGCACTTTGACGGGCCGGCCCTCCCGAGCAGATTCCTCGGCGCTTTGACGATCGACCCGACATTACGGATTTCCCGGCGCTCTGACGACCGGCCCGTAGTGCGGATTTCCCGGCGCTCTGACGACCGGCCCGTAGTGCGGATTTTCCCAATGCTCTGACGACCGACCCGCCAGTGTGGATTTCCCGGCGCTCAGCTGTCCGGCCCCGCACTTTTCCGACGATGACCCATCTTTTATTTTTCAACGGCATCACATTACGATCGTGAGGGGGAGCATCATTCTTGCAGCTTTATCTTTTATTTTGCTTTGTCTTGTTTTGTCATCAAGCTGGGTATGTCCAGCTTGAGAGGGAGTGTTTGCAGCTTGTTGCTTGATTTGTTTTCTTTATGTGTCCAAGCTAGGTACACCTAGCTTGAGGGGGAGTGTTGGAGTCTGCGTCCCACATCGGACTAGAGGTCCGGTGTGGTCTTTAATATTCATTATAAATTAACGCCAAGGGCTCCTTTAGAGAGGACACCTTGGGGGGTTCGGGTCTCTCCTTTTTCCCATTCTACAGGGTTGAACAAGTGTCATGCGTAACACTGGCCCACAACATTCCCGGTTCGACCTCTACATTAAGGTTGTTGGGGGTCGCAGGGTGTAATGAACCGGCCTGGGTCAACCTACAACGTCATCTGAGTCAGTTCATCGCAAGGCCCGAAGCGCGTTTCCAATCACCACAGGTTGGCGACAAGCGTCGAGGGTATCAAAACTAAACCTTGTGAAAGATTTCACGCTAAGCATCAATAGATAACCAGAGGACTCCTACCGAGAATCCGACATGGTGAGTCCATATACATTGGACTTCCATGCATATCAAATAAGTAGTTCTAAATAAAAACACAAACCAAAAGAGGTATAACCAGTATAAACATTCCAACTCACTTTCAAATATAAAACGTCAAGATGGATACATAACAAGTAATGATACAAAAGAAACAAAAAATAAAAGGATGGTCAAAGTGGCATCCTGAGACAAACCATAAGACCTGAACCACCATATGATCGTCTCCATGTGACCCAAGGTCACCACCACATCCCAAACATCCATCAACTGGATCAACAAGCTTACTGACCAATACGAGATCAATGACATAAGAACTACACACACCTGTATGTAGGGTGTGAGTTAAACGTGCTCAGTAGGATTTTACCAAAGAGCTTATGCAATTCCTTTTATAATACATTTCATAAATGAAAGTTTGAACTATAATTAAAAAATAGTTTTTATCATGCAAAAGACTGCACCGAAAACAAATAACATGTCTTTACTCTTTAAAGAAAATGCCACCCCTTTTTTATAATACCATTCGGAAAGGAGTATACTTTGAAATCTTGAAAGGAGATGCTTCCGAGTTTATGAAAATAAAACAAGAGTTTTCTTTCCCCTTTTTATATCTTCCTTCCAACATCTTTTGAAAAAAACTAGCAAGAATGAAAACTAAACAATTAAACGGAGAAACTGCCAAATAGAAGTCATAACCACAACTCCAAGTAAACACAATAAGAGCAGAACAATAGTATCAAAAGAGATGCAAGTAATACAATGAAATTGATATAAGAATAAAGAAATATAACAAGGATATAACACATGAATCGTCAAAAGAAAATATAATCTAACATAATAAGCATCATGGGCAACTCATTAGGTCCTAATGGGACGTTCCTAGACATGCTCAGTTGAAACCAACTGCCAATCTATGTTGCATTCCTAGAAAAATTGATGCGGAAACGCTGTGAGTCGCAACGACAAAACAACGATTCAGAGAAGAGTAAAACGAAAAAAAAAGAACAAGAACACAAGAATTTACGTGGTTCGGGAATAATCCCTACGTCCACGGAGAGGTAGAAAATCACTATAATTCGGGAGCACAATTTACAGGAGCTTCTCACACACACACTGAAACCCTAGCCCGAAAATGAACTAATGTAAAGGACGAAGCATTATTCCACCAACCGTCAGGAAGTCCGCATTGCTACAGTGAAAAGCGTTCACCCAAGTCAAAAAACGCTACATTGGTTGTCGGTTGGAAGTCCAAGGAGCTACAGTGAATGGCGGCTAAAAGTTCGCGTCGCTACAGGGCTTTGTCGGTGTCAGTCAGTCAACTCTGCTACAGTGGTCAGAGTTGCTACAGTTCCCCAAAATTTGAGCCGGGGGCCTTCGGCTCCCGAAACAGGGGCGCGTTGCCCCCTGCAACCCCCAACGAGCTCACTGCAAAGCTCGACCCGCGAAAGTTGCGAGCTGGTGCGCAGTACGAGCCAAAAGCATTCGACCCAACTGGATCGGGCTACACCAATCCAACAAAAATTACCGCCTGACTTACTCTCAACTAGCCTCATCAAGAGCACTATCCTAGCCGGGGCATGAGCTACACTAGGGGACACTAGCCAGTGCAGGAATCTAAGCTAGTATAGCATCAATCATTGATCATCCCCTGAGTCACCTAGGGTTCCAATGACAAACTAAAAGTGACTAAGAAAACAAGCAATCATAATATCAACACACAACAACAATGTAACACATCAAGTAATCTTTCATCCCACCTCCAAACACCCTTCAAAGAAACAGCTCTTTCAACATTTATACGTACATCAAATATAGATCAAGTTCATTTCACCTAATACACAAGCTTATATAAAGCAAAACAAGAAGGGGCTCAAAACCAAGGGTGTTACTTATATCAAGGAAACCTTTTATCAAGAGCTAAACAGGCCTTTAGAACACACATATGAAAAACCAAGCCATAAAATCATCCTTTGAAAACCATTCAAGAATCAACACTACCCTTGAAACATCATTTGAATCAATATAAAATACAACCAATACATGAATATCACAAAACATAATAAACAACCCAAAAAACTTAGGACAATCACGTAATTGTCAAACAAACCCTTATATTGAAGAACATTTTCTTGAAAGCATAAATCACTCTCTTTTAGAAATCAATTAGTAGTCAAAAAAACACTTCGGTTATCAATTTGCTTATAAAAGACATCACAGACACTTTATCAAACACTTAACAAGCGTAAATAATAGTTTTAGAGGTAAAGCCTTCAAAACCCAAGGAAACCCCTTGATGCCAATTTCAAAATTCAAGAAAACCATGAGAACAATTTGGTAATCTCATCAAGGGTATTAGATTTAGGTATAATTTTGTTGGAGTCTGCATCCCACATCGGACTTGAGGTCTGGTGTGGTTTTTAATATTCATTATAAATACACCCCAAGGGCTCCTTTAGAGAATACCTTGGGGGTTTGGGTTCCTCTCATTTTCTCAATCTACATGGTATCAGAGGGTTTTCTAACCCGATCCCTCCCTCCTGTCTAGGGTTTTTTTTTTCCGACTCGGCAATCCCCCGTGGGGGGCGGCGGCCTCAAAGCCCCGTAGGGTTACCGTCGTCGCCCCTCCGCCTCTGCCCCACGCTGCTCCTGCCGGTCCTCATTCCCGGCGGCCCAGGTCCAGCCCCGTCGCGGCTCCCCGGCGGCCCTCCTACGCCTCCTGCGCGGATCGCCCCTCCCGTCGTGCACGCGCCTCCTGCGCCGTCGCCCCTCCCCTCCCTCCCGAGCAGTCGATTCCCTGTCCGGTGGCCCTCTCGCCGCGTCGTCCCCCCGGCTCCCGGCGTCTCCTCCCGGCGGCCCTCCCTCCCGGCGCGCGATCCTCCCGGCGGCTCCGTCCTACGCGCGACTCCAGCCGGATCTCGCTCTGTCCGGCGGCCGATCCTGCCTGGCGCGCCTCCAGTTCCCATCGTCGGCCCTCCGCGGTTCTTCCCGTCGGCGTCCAAGCCCCGACGGCCTCCCGCGCCTCCCGCTGCTCCCGGCGCCTCCCGCTGCTCCCACGCGCTCGCGGCTCCCGACTCCCGGCGGATCTCCCTCCAGTCCAGCGACCCCTCTCCGGCGGCATCTCCCGTCCCGCTCCCCTCCCGGCGACCTCGCCTGCTGCTCTCTTCCGGCCAGATCCGGACAGCTCCGGCCGAATCCGGCCAGATCCGGTGATTTCCGGCCAGATCCAGGCTACTCCGGCCGGCTCCGGCCTGATCCAGAGATTTCCGGCCAGATCCGGACAGCTCCGGCCGGCTCCGGCCTGATCCAGGCTACTCCGGCCAGATCCGGCGATTTTCGGCCAGATCCGACCAGATCCGGCGAGTTCCGGACTGTTCCGGCCAGATCCGTCCCCGCGCATCTCCGCTGCTCTCCCTCCTTGTCGGCCTCCTCCTGGAAGGCGGCCCTCCCTCCGACTGGATTCATCCGCTCCCTTTCGGCACCTCCTGCGGAATCCCCGCCTCGTCGGCATCTCCCGGCATCTTTTCGGCAGCCGCATCTCTGTCCATCGGCACGCCCGTGCGCTTCCTCCACCGTGGCACAACACTTTGCCCGACTCGGACCGGTCCATTTGGCGCCGCCAGATCCCGCAACAATTCTGCGGAATCCCCGCCTCCCGTCGTCGGCCCCGCAAGTGCGGTTTTCCCGGTGCTAGTTTGGATTTCCCTGCATTTCATCGACCGGCTCCACTAGTGCGGCATACCTGGCGTTCCGGTCTGAGTGGTCATCTGCTGCGCCCGCAACATTATCCATCCATCATCCTGCGGGGGAGCTTCGATCGTGAGGGGGAGCAGCAGCCCTTTGCAGCGTTCTTTTTTATTTCGTCTGGTTTTGTAATCAAGCTGGGCATGTCCAGCTTGAGGGGGAGTGTTGGTCTCTGTTTTGTTGCTTTATTTTCATTATGTGTTCAAGCTAGGTACACCTAGCTTGAGGGGGAGTGTTGGAGCCTGCATCCCACATCGGACTTGAGGTCCGGTGTGGTTTTTAATATTCATTATAAATACACCCCAAGGGCTCCTTTAGAGAATACCTTGGGGGTTTGGGTTCCTCTCATTTTCTCAATCTACAAATTTCATAGAAAACGATTTTAGAAAAACTCAAGCATCCAAAAATATGTCAAATAGAAGGAATTGCACAACACCACCTACCTCAATTAGACGAAATCATTCTGTTTTCCATAGTAGAAGGAAGATCATGGGAAAAGATGGCCTCTACAAGCCCTAAACAACCAAAACCCCAAGATGAGATCAACCCTAAACAAGGGTTAGGCCACTATGGCCACTAGGGTTCAAGGAAGAAGAAAAATATGAGAGGAGAAAAGAAGAAGAGAAGAGAGAAAGAGGAGGAACTTACCTAGGAAATCCGCTTGAGAATCAAAGGAGAGGAGCATGGAGCCTTGGAAGAAGAAGAGGAAAAGCTCCTTTTGAGCTCTATAGAGGCATCGGACGAATGGAGGGGAATCCCCAAATGAAATAGAAAAAAAAGGAAAATTAAAAATTAAAATTTTGGACAACTCGCACAGTTTACTAAATCCTGCATCAACCGTGCACTCGTCTCTAGACCCAGTTTGCAGCACTTACATGGTTAGGCTGCACAATCCCCTGAACCGTGTGTCCGCCATGCATCAGTCGTCGGATAAGAAATACACACTATGCACGGTTACTTCTAATCGTACATCAATCGTGTGACCTGCAAATTTTCAAAATACCAAATTCAAAACTCAAGATAATCAATAATCAATCAAAATTGTTGGAGTATACATCCCACATCGAACTTTTGGTCTGATGTGGTCTTTATTGTTCATTATAAAATAACTTCAAAGCCTCCCTTGGAGAGGAACCTTGGGTATTGGGTCATCACCTCTATTTTATCATTCTATATGGTATCAGATGAGGTATAACCCTAACTCTCCCTCCCGTCACTTTTTTTCCCTACTCGGAGTATCTACGTTTTCCCCCCGTTGGGGGGCGGTGGCCCCAAGCCTGTCAAAGTCGTCCGCCCCCTGTCGTCTTTACTCCTAACGTCGGTTCCCCTGTCTGGCGGCTCCCTCCTCCAGCGCCCCTTTCTCCTCCACCACGCCAGACCTCCTATGGCGCCGACTGTTGAGCCACCTCGTTGTTCGCCGACGACACCAGGCGGACTCACCCTCCCGACCGAATCCCGTCCACCGCGCGCGCCTTCTCCTGACAGTCGGCCTTCTTCCCCGCCGCGACAACCTTCTTTTGTCGCGCCTCCCTGTGCGCGACATTCCTCTCCGCCTTCCGTACTGGCCATCCCGAGCAGCCTCGACGCACCCTCATCCGGCCCGCCCTTCGGCAGCCTCCCCTCTACCGGATCTGACCAGATCCAGCCAGATCCCCTTCTCTGTCGGCTCCTCTGGGGTCGCCGCCCACCCGCAACTGGGCTCGTCTCCGCCTCTCGTTGCTCTCCAGTGAGAGGAAATCTCCAGCGAGTCGCGCCTCTCATGCGACGACTTTCCTAAGCTCCAGCTCCTCCTTCCGTCGCCCCCTTGCGTGGCCTGCCAATCCCCTCCTAAGCGCGCCTCCTACGACGGCTCGCTTCCACACCTCCATCATGTCGTCAATCTACATCGCGGCTCCTCTATGGCTTTCCCGACATCCCGACAGCCGGCCCCGCAAGTGCGGATTTCCCGACACTCCGTCAACCGAACCAGCAAGTGCGGATTTCCCAGCACTCTACCAACCGGCCCCGCCAGTGCGGCTTTCCCGGCACTCCATCGATCGGCCCCGCCTGTGCGGCTTTCCCGACGCTCCATCAACCGGCCCCGCCAGTGCGGCTTTCCCGGCACTCCATCGACCGGCCCCGCCTGTGCGGCTTTCCCAGCGCTCCATCGATCGGCCCCGCCTGCGCGGTTCCTCTACTACGCCTCGACGATTTGCTGCACCACTGATGTAATCCGGCTTGTTCAGCAGCATCTTCCATCTTCCATAATTTTCATCTCGAGGGGGAGCAACGATTGTGGATGATTTATCTTCTTTGTTGTTTCATCTTGTTTTGTCATCAACCTGGGTAAGTCCAACTTGAGGGAGAGTGTTTGCAATGTCTGTTGATTGCTTTGTTTTTCTTTATGTGTTCGAGCTAGGTACACCTAACTTGAGGGTAAGTGTTGGGGTCTGCATCCCACATCGGACTTGTGGTTTGATGTGGCTTTTATTATTCATTATAAAATAACCTCAAAGCCTCCCTTAAAGAGAAACCTTGGGTATTGGGTACTCACCCCATCATGCCACTTTTTCCCCCCGAAAATTCATTAGTAAATGTAGGAAGCGGAGAGAATCAAAATTGTAGAATGGTGGAAAGGTAGACCCAATACCCGAGATGTCATTCTAAGGGAGGTCTTGGGGTTATTTTATAATGAATAATAAAGATTATATGACACTCTCCCTCAAGCTGGACATATCCAACTTGATTACATAACAAGACAAAACATAAGAAAATATAAATTGTCATGGTTGCTCCCCCTCAATAAGTTGATGAATGATGTCGCTAAAAAATGTTGTGTCAACCAAGGAACAACGCCCGTATGCATTGTCCACTGGTTGTGTTCCACATGTTGCGCTCCCGCTCATAGCTGTTGAAGGAAAGATGATCATCGTAGAACTCTCATGCTCCCTTATTGAGGACGACCCTTGCTTCAAGATGTTGGATGAAACGGCAACCGACAAATGGCCTCGAAACGGCAACCGAAAAACGGCGTCCGACTTTGCGGACCCAGATTGCCGAGGTGAAACGGCATCCGAATTTGCAGATCCTAAAATGCCGAGGTGAAACGACGTCCGAATTTGTGGACCCTAAATTCTGGTTGACAACAAAGGTCTGCAACAGGGGGCTGTCACGACCGGCTGAGGAGAGGCGCTAAGGGATTGTCGCGACCGAGGGGACGACGCCGCTGTGACAGGCCTTTGGCCAGAGAGTCGTCGCCCCCCAAAGGGGGAATATCGTAAGTAGGGTTTCTCTCAAAAAAAGAGAGTGGGAAAGGGAGGGTTTGGGATTAGACTCGCTCTAATGCCATGTAGAATGATAGAAAGGTAAACCCAATACCCAAGATGTCACTCTTTGAGGTCTTGGGGTTATTTTATAATGAATAATAGAGATTACATGATACGTCAAGTCCAATGTGAGACTCGACGCAACTTAACCTCTAACAAAAACCATCTCATTCAAATAAGGGTTTGGTTTATCCTCATGAGGATCAATCTAGTAGTTAGAATACGAATAGCTCATCACATGCGAGAAACATTCTATCCCATTCTAAAATTACCGATTGATATAAATGAGAGTCCGATATAACTATCCTTCAGCTGGACACATGAAGGAAAAAACTTGAAGAAGTCCAATGAAAATAAAATACCGGTTGATGTACGACTCCCTGAATCATTATAGATTAGGGATACCGGCATATCACAACATCAATACTGTACAATCAGAAATCCCTCTTACCCACAAGGTGAGGAGAGGGCCCACATTTATAAAAAAAAGCAAAGAGGAAGTTACAAGGGAAGTTACAAAGGAAGTGGGGCAGGAAGTTACACATACTCCAACACTCCCCCTCAAGCTAGGTGTACCTAGCTTGGACACATAATGAAAAACAATAAACAAAACAGACGCTAACACTCCCCCTCAAGATGGACATGTCCAGCTTGATTACAAAACACGACAAAAACAGAATAAAAGATAAAAGCTTCAACATTGCTGCTCCCCCTGATGATGTTGATACGATGTCGCTGAAGAAGGATGGGAAAATGCCGAAAAGGTGCGGGGCCGAACAACAGAGCGCCGGGAAATCCACACTAGCGGGTCGGTCGTCAGAGCGTCGGGGAAATCCGCACTACGGGCCGGTCGTCAGAGCGCCGGGAAATCCGTAATGTCGGGCCGATCGTCAAAGCGCCGAGAAATCTGCTCGGGAGGGCCGGTCGTCAGAGCGCCAGGGATTCCGCAGGAGGCACCGGGCAGAGAGGCGGGGATTCCGCAGGAGGCACCGGGCAGAGAGGCGGGGATTCCGCAGGAAGCAGGAGAAGATCGGCATGGAGGGAGCAGTTGCTGATGCACAGGAGGCCGCCAAGGGAGGTGCGACAGCAGGGAGGAGCCGGCAGGGATGGAGGCCGGCTGCTTGAGGAGCCGGCAAGAATGGAGGAAGCAGCCTAGACCGGTTCGCCGGGAGGGAGCCGGTTCTGGAAGCAAAGAAACCGGACGTGCGGGCGCCGGCTTGAGGGATCCACCGGGAAGGGAGTAACAGGGGAAGGGAGGGCGTCGGCGCAGGGATCCGTCCGAGATGGTGCCGCCGGGAGTGCTGCGCGCAGAAGAGGGCGGGGCCGGCGCTCGATGAAGCGGCACAGGCAGGAGGGAGGGCCGCCGGGAGAGAGTCGCGGGAGGTGCCGCGTGCGCAGGAGGACCGCCGGAGAGGGTGGTTCGTGCGTAGCGGGAGAGGCAGGCCGGACCGGAACGTCCGCCTGGAGAAGCGGGAGCTGTTGCGCGCAGTTACAGGAGCCGAAAAACCCGCCGGGGAAGCCCACCTGGAACCGCTGAGGAGGAGCGCCGACGGGAGGTCGACGCGGGGAGCCGGGACGCCGGGAAGCCGGGAGCCGCGTCTGGCAGGAGGGCCGGCGGGAATGGCCGCAGTGAAGGAGGCGGCGGGAGGGAGCCGCCGGGATGTGGTCGGCCGGGCGGGAGGAGGAAGCCGCCTGGCGTCGGGCCGTGCTGCGCGCACAGGAGGAAGGGTCGCGGGAGGGATGGGAGCCGCGGGGCGGAGCGAAGCCGTCGGGGAGGAAGGACCGCCGGGAAGTCGCGCCGGCAGGAGGGCCCGCCGGGAGCTGTCGGGGAGGAAGGACCCGCCGGGGAGCCGCGGATGGCAGAGGCGGAGGGGCGGCGGCGGTAACCCTACGGGGCTTTGAGGCCACCGCCCCCCCACGGGGAAACCCTAAAGGAAGGGAGAAGAGAAAAAATAATAATTCAGGAGGGAGGGTCGGGAGTAAATCCCTCTGATACCATGTACAATCAGAAATCCCTCTTACCCACAAGGTGAGGAGAGGGCCCACATTTATAAAAAAAAGGAAAGAGGAAGTTACAAGGGAAGTGGGGCAGGAAGTTACAAAGGAACCCCCAAAAGGTCAACAAAACTGATCCTCGAAGATCACTGGATGGCTCCAAGTCATAACTCGGTTCCTAATCAAAGATACAAGAAGTTTAAAAGGGTTGATTTCACTTGATGAGCAATCCAAGGAAGATTCATCAGGCTTCTTTTTCTTAAAAATAGGGAAAATGTCGAATGAGATGGACAGGCATGGGATACTCAACGTTTAATCAGTCGAATGAGATAATGAACACTATAATCGAGGGTCTCACGCTGATCTCGGGCTACTAATAGCAATGTTTGATATCACATTACGTATTGGCAACAACTAGGAAAACGATCTCAGAGGGAATAACTACGCATGATAGTCACTTATTAAAAAGTTGAGACCTGCTATAGATCTCTCCAGCATTTAAAGTTCACCTTATAGTGGTGGAACAGACGGTACTACAAAAAGAACATAGCTAGACATAACGTGTTTCCATGATCAAGGAGCCCAAAAGAATAGATGAACTTCCACCAAGATCATTTAGACAACCACACAAGAAACTGATTCAGAGTTTCCAAAAAGGTTATAAGACAAAAGAATATCCAACCACAACGATATTAGTTCATATGGTCCAACAACATTTTACAAACGTGAAGAGAAGAGGTACTCATATCAACAAAATGATACCCAAAAGTGATACATCAATGAAAAGATATCTCAAGTAGACTCTGACCCGCTGCAACCTTGTTGAGCTCAAGCGCCATGAAAGGTTGATAGGAATTCATGGGGGCTGTTTGGGAAATTTGTTGGGGCCAACTGAAGTGGTTAAAAGTGGCAACTGGGTGGAATATGTTGGGACAGCTTGGTGGAGATGCAGGGACACCTAGTTACGCCTAACCATCTGGGAGAATATGATGGGGAATAAGCTAGGGTAGGACCCACGGTTGTTACAAAACTCACGAGAGGGGAGGGCTGTTAAATAAGGGAGGGCTGGAGAGAGTAAATGATAGAGAGAAGAATATACTGCTTAGGCAGATCGGCCGTGAGGCTTGGATTTCATCTATAGCTTGCTCAAGTAGACTCTGACCCGCTGCAACCATGTTGAGCTCAAGCGCCATGAAAGGTTGATAGGAATTCATGGGGGCTGTTTGGGGAATTTGTTGGGGCCAACTGAAGTGGTTAAAGGTGGCAACTGGGTGGAATATTTTGGGACAGCTGGGTGGAGATGCAGGGACACCTAGTTACGCCTAACCATCTGGGAGAATATGATGGGGAATAAGGTAGGGTGGGGCCCACGGTTGTTACAAAACCCACGAGAGGGGAGGGCTGTTAAATAGGGGAGGGCTGGAGAGAGTAAATGATAGAGAGAAGAATATACTGTTAGGCTGCTTAGGCAGATCGGCCGTGAGGCTTGGATTTCGTCTATAGCTTGGACGAGAGTGCAACTCTTGAAGTGTATTCTCCTTCCTCCTCTTCTCTAGTCTTTAACTTTGTTCTTATTTTCTCAATATACAAGTAGTCGGCTCTCTGTTTTCTATCACTTGGTCCGACATGCCGGATACTCTTAGCGGGGAGAAGCGACGATGACTAGGTTCGACAAGGTGGACCAGCAACTCCGGCAAATCAATGCTACGCTCAGACAGAGTCAGCTGGAGTGGAGATGCGATCTGCACACTCTCACACTTCTGCTGGAATGCCTAGAGGGGAAGTAGCAGCACAAAGCGGCCTGACCTCCCTTCATGTCCAAGTTGCCTGAGGTCTGAAGAAAGATGATCGGCCAATTCTGGTTATGGAGAAGGCTGGCACGCGTTTGGACCGAGGCGACAACAAGGAGTCGCAAAAGAGGCATGTGTCCTTGTCGTGGAATGCTTCTGGCCTATTGCACCAGCAGGAGGCGCTAGGGTTTTCTTAACCAACAAACCTCCCTGACAAGCAATCTGCCACACTTGCAAGGGACGATGAGGCTGCAATTTTGCCTGCTCGTAAACCATCTCCACTGTTGTCCAGTTCCATGTCAGATGTGGTTGCCAAGTCTGGAGGAGCTGGCCCTATGGTTTCACCTAATGAGAAGATGAAGCCACAATAGGAGGGGACTCCGATGATCGCTCTATCAGAGGAGCAACCCGTGGCGTCTGGCGCTACGGTGATACAGGTTTGCGACACGGGTTTGGCGAATCACGCATGGTCTACAGGAATCATGGAGGAAGCAATCTCGACTACATCTAGAGATGAAGCAAAGGAGGCGCGCGAGGAACATGATCCACAAGGTTGGACCACTCGAACTGAGGATTATGTGCAGCGGAGAAGCCTCGGCCTCCTGGAGGAATTTTGCCCTGCTTTCAAAGAATTTTGCCCTGCTTTCAAAGAATTTTGCCCAGCTTTTGGAACAAGACATCAAGACATTCCGCCACATGAAGAAGTGTGGACAAACTTTCAGACTGAATTGAAGACGGACTTACCTTGCCAACAAGAAGCGACGACTGATAGAGTTCCTAAAAAAGCAGCATAGTGAAATTGCACCAACATGCTCGGTAGAATCTTCAGCAAGGTTAAGAGGAAAAGGTAAAGAAATATCACCAAGTGAGAGGCTTGATGCAGCAAGAGCTCAATGCACTTTTCCGCCTACTTTGGCGAGGAGTTTAGAGGAAGTGGTGCCGCTCGAAATTCCCGTTTGGAGGCAAAAAGGCCTGTCGTTTGCACCAAACCATCGTGGCCCAGCCACTACACAGCAGCAGCCTCCGGTTCTGAGACAACGCATGGATGAAGTTTTTCAAGAATGTCAGGATCAAGCCACATTGTTTCCCAAACCACCAAAGCCACCATGGGCTTGTCCTTCACGGTGTCTTTTGGTTGCTCTGCACTCTAACAGAGATCTGATGGCTCGGCTCTTGTCTCAGGTGGTTAACAAACCAATGGTTCCGATGATACTGGTTCAACCTTCTGATAAGCAGACGTTTCAACTTGAGGGTATCAAAACTAAACCTTGGAAACGATTTCACCCTCTAAATATCAAAAGATAAGCAGTGGACTGATAGAGAACAGAGGACCAACTACTTTGTATATAGAAATATAGAGACAACAATTGCGAGGAGGAAGATGGAGAAGACGCTCGGGAAAAATCACGCCCAAGCCAGAAGACCGATTCCAAGCCAAAGACCAATAGTCCCCGTATATTCCACTCTGCCCTCCTCCACCCCCCCCCCCCCGCTCTTTATAGCAGCTTTCCCCCACTCCCATTACATGGACCCACTGGCCTAACAAATTACCAGTTGTCCTAACAACTCTTCCCTCCCCCAGAAGAACAATTCTACCCCTTACACCCCATTCTAGAAGGAGCCTTCCAGGTGTGCAGAGGACATTCAGGTCTCTAACACTCGCCCCGCCTTGAAAAGCAGTCTTGTCCTCAAGACTGAGGAAAAGAAACTGATTGTGTTGCTCCCTCTCTTCACAAAATCTCCAAGCAATTTGTCAAATGGTCCTCCCTGCTTTATGGTCTTGGAGAAACTGATTGTGATGCACTCTTTCTTCACATGTTCCCCAAGCAATCTCTCAGATGTTCATTCCTGCATTGTGGGCCAACTGTGTTTGCTACTACCAACTAAGTTGTGAGGTCCGCCTCTGTGTGCCCTCATCCCCCTTGAAATAGTCGTGTGCCCCCCCCCCCCCATGACCCCAGCCACGAACCACTGCGCGACTCATCTTATGACTCGTTCCTGACACAAGACTATGTGAGGGAGCCATTCCACTGGGAGTTCCGCCTCATGCACCTCTGTAGTGCTGAACGGCACAGAATAAACCACAAGCAGCACTAGCGGCTGAACAGGCGGAGTCGCTTCCTGTTGTGGCAATAGTGTTGCATGCATGGTCGGCTTTTACATGACTCTCAAAGGTTGTGTGTTGTCCTTCCCTGTTTGAACATCCATCCCCCCTGTTGTGAACAAAATCCCCTCTTGCACCGTGTTGTTGCAGCGGCGCTAAGTCGTGCGGATTACTGTTGTCAAAAACAGACAACTCCTCCGACAACGCTGCATTCATCATCGGTGGGAGTGAAGAGCGCTCCCCATTAGGCAGCATATCCGTTAGATGACGCAGCCAGGTTGCGCGGGATGTTTGGAATTCAGCCAACTCTTGCGGTGTCTGGAAGAGCATGGCGGTGACCTGCAGTAGACGTTGTTCCACCTCATCGAGCAACGTCGTCATCGTTTTGTTTCTGTATTTTTTTATTGTTTTATTTTATTTTATTTTATTTTTTCTTTGGCTTTTTTTTTGAAAGAGTACTCTGCAAGCCATAGCACACCTGGCGGTGCTCTCCACTCCTGCAACCGCAACCGATAGTGCGCCTCCTCCCACAGACAACGTCCCTGAAAGTGCACACCTCCTCAGAGTCAAAGTCGATCGTGCATGCCTTGCAATAGTGCATGGCTTCTCGAGTTGCAACTGGTAGCGCGCGCCTCCACCGAATAAAAAGAGAACCGGCAGTGCACGTTGCGTCGGACGGAAACCGATGGTGTACGCCTCTTCTGACACGAGCTAGTAGATAGCGTTTCATTTTGTGGAAGTCGTCGATCGTGCGCGATATTTCTAGACACTATCAACGGGCTACTTCCTCAAGATGTGAGTCGGCAGGGGAAGAATGAGGGAGCTGGAAATGGTGAGTCTGCGGCAATCGGTCGTGGCCTCCTTCAGTGCGCACTACTCCGTTGAAAATGAGATGGACAGTCCGCATCACCCGCAGAAGGTACATGCGGCTATGCGTGCTACGAAGGAAGTGAATTGGCAGTGGCCGGGTCCACTAAACGCGAGTTGGCTGAGCGCATCACTTGGAGTCGGCCGCAAGGAGTGAGGAAGACGGCAGGTTGGACCAAATGATAAAGAACAAAGGACCGGCTGCTTTGTATATAAAAATATAAGAACAGAGACTACAAGCAGGAGGAAGAAGGTGAAGAAGACACTCGGGAAAGATCCTGCCCAAGCCAGAAGGCTGATTCCAAGCCAAATGTCGATAGTCCCGGTATATTCTTCTCTTCCCTCTTCCATCCCCCTCGCTCCCTTCATAACAGCTTTCCCCCACTCCCATTACCTGGACCCACTGGCCTCACAAATTACCAGTTGTCCTAACAACTCTTCCCTCCCCCAGAAGAACAATTTTACTCCTTATACCCCATTCTAGAAGGAGCCTTCCAAGTGTACTTAGGACGTCCAGGTCTATAACATGGACTCTTACCGAGAATTCAACATGATGAGTCCATGCATGGACTTTCGTGCATATCAAATAAACATATTTAAATAGAAACACAAACCAAAAGAGGTATAACCAATATAAAAATTCCAACTCACTTTCAAATATAAAATGACAAGATGGATACATAACAAATAATGGCCAAATTGGTCAATGCAAGAACATCTCGAGGCAAACCATAAAACCTGAACCACCATATGATCGTCTCTATGTGACCCAAGGTCACCTCCACATCCAAAACATCCATGAACTAGATCAACAAGCTTACAAACCAATATGAGATCATACCCCAATACTTGTATAATGACATAAGAACTAAATACACATTGAAGTGTGTATGCAAGGTGTGAGCTAAACATGCCTAGTAGGATTTAACCAAAGAGCTTATGCAATTCTTTTATAAGACATTTCAAAAATGCTAGTTTGAACTACAATTAGAAAATAGTTTTTATCGTACAAGAGAGTGCAATGAAAACAAATAACATGTCTTGACTCTTTAAAGAAAATGCCACCCTTTTATCTAAATCAAAAGTGATCATACCATTTGGAAAGGAGTATACTTTGAAGTCTTGAAAGGAGATACTTCCAAATTTATGAAAATAAAACAAGAATTATCATTCCCCGTTTTATATCTTCCTTCCAACAACTTTCGAAAAAAAACCAGCAAGAATGAAACCTAAACCATGAAAAGCACAATAAGAGCAAAACAATGCTATCAAAAGAGATACAAGTAATACAATGAAATCAATATAAGAATAAAGAAATATAAGAAAGATGACGAATCATCAAAAGAAAATATAATCTAACATAATAAGCATCATGGGCAACTCACTAGGTTCTAATGGCACTGTAGCAGTGTGGACTTCGGAGTCAACTTCACTGTAGCATTTTTGACTTCCAACCGGCAACCACTATAGCGCTTTTGACAAAGTCGGTCGCCGTTCACTGTAGCGACGCGGACTTACCTTTTCGGAACAGTGATCGTCTTTTTCATTTTATAGCCCATTTTCGGGCTAGGGTTTCCACTGAAAAACCTCTGTAATTTGTTGCTCCCGAATAGTGAAATTCTGCCTCTCCCGTGGATGTAGGGATTATTCCCGAACCACGTAAATCACTGTGTCGCTATTGCTTTCTTTCTTTCGTTTTCTCGTTTTTGTCGTTGTGTCTCCCGACGATTCCGTAACATTTACACTATGCATGGTTAGGCTGCACGGTTACTCCTAACCCTACGCCAGTCGTGCGGCCTACAAATTTTCTAAAATTTTCAAAATACTAAGTTCAAAATTTTTCAAAATTCAAGATAATCAATAATTAGTTAAAATAATACACAACAATGACATTGGGGTGTCATATAGGGGGGCAGTGCTACCTTCCTCTGAGGGTCAAGGGCCCGAAAGGTCCTTAAAAAGTTTTAGAGGAACTGTAGCAGAGATGACCACTATGGCATAGTTGACTGCAGATACACCGATGGGGTTACTAAAACATCATGGATCACTATGCGCATCTAGATATTGTGGCAACACAGTTTGGATTAGGATTTCTAGACTCTTGATGCATTGTTTTTCACATTGTCGTTGTGTACTCCTAAGAGAGGGAATTTCATTATACCTCTCCATGAACATTGGGATTTTCCAAACCACAAAAATCTGTGTACTTTATTTTATTTTCTGTTTTCTCTTGCATGATCGGTTTTTGGTTCTCTTCTCTCTCTCATTTGTTGGATCATCTCGGTGCCAGAGCTTCCACGCCACAACAGAAACGACATCAAACATATATCACACGTGGAAGAGAACCAAATGCATCTTCTAAATATATGTTGTTTTTTTCTGGCTGAAAGGGGAAAAATACCTCATGCTTTGTAATGTATACATTTACAGGCTGATTCAACAGCTTGGACAAGACCTGGACAAACATTAGGTCATCAGAAAGATGAGGATCAGATGGGAAAAATTATGACATTTTTATAACATTCATGCTTGAGCCAAAGGGAGAGCTTTAAAAAAACTTACCAGAAGCTCCGATTCCCCTCCCCAGAAATCAGAACATCGAATTCGTTGGCAATAACTGCATAAAATGGCTGATATTCACATCTAATTTCATGAGGAAGGACTGACATTCAGGCCCAACAAATATTAATAAGAAAACCATAAAATTTATGACCGATGACAATTCATAGACCTCACCGTTTCAAAGACTCTTCAACGGTAATTGCAACCAATGCTTCTTCATACTGATGGCACTCTTTTTCATTTCCACATATAACCTCTTGTACAGCCATCCGTAGCTCATCTGCATCATTAGTCAACATAGAATGAAATAAAGTTGCATGGTTTATGTTGGACCCCATTTAAGGTTAAATGGGTATTTCTGTTCTGAGTCCCACATCGGACTTAAACACCTTGTAATTAGTTTTACTTCTCTATAAAAGAGTATCCCCACCTCACATTGAGGTAAGGGGAATTCACCCATCTACATGGTATCAGATGGATTTTTATCCCGAACCCTCCCTCCTCTGCGGATTCCCGGCGTCCTCCCGGCCCCGCCTCTCTCCCTGCTGCCCTAGCCATTCCCGGCAGCCCCCCCCCCCTCCTATCCCGGCGCAGCTCTCTCGCCCGGCTCCTCTCCGGCCTGGCCATTCCCGGCGGCCCTCTCTCCAGCGGCGCTCCCTCCAGGCGGCCCTCCCTCCCGGCTGCCCTCCATCCTCCCGGCGGCCCTCCTGCCTGCCGCGGCTCCCGACTCCCCTGCGTCCCGGCTCCCCGCATCGCCCCCCCGTGGCTCCCCGCGTCGCCCTCCTGTCAGGCGCGCGATCTCCACGTCGGCGCCTCGCCCCGACGCATCGCCCTCGCCGGCTTCACCCCGGCTACTCGCCCCGCCGCCTCGCCCCGGCGCATCCCGCCCTCGGCACCCCAGCCTCGGCATCCCGCCCAGCCGCCTCGCCCTCGGCGACTCGCCCCGGCGCCCCGCCCTCAGCGCCCCGCCCAGGCGTCTCGCCCTCGGCCTCACCCCGGCGCCGCGCCCTCGCGCCCCCGCCCTCGGCGACTCGCCCCGGAGCCCAGCCCTCGGCGCCCCGCCCAGGCGTCTCGACCTCGGCCTCGCCCCGGCGCCGCGCCCTCGCCCTCTCCCAGCGGCTCCCCTCCTGGCGCCCTCTCCCGGCGTTGCTCCCGGCCCTGGCTTCCGGCGCTCGGCGCGCCCAGGTCCAGCCCTGCCCTCGGCCCCGCGGCGCTCCTGCCCAGAACCCGCGCCCTAGCACCCGCGTCGCCCCTGCCCAGCCGCACCATCCTGAGCGCGACCCCCTATCGCTGCTCCCTCCGACAGCTTCTCCGGGCCGCTTCCCTTCCACCGCCCGACTCCCGGCGAACAGGTCCAGCGCCCGCCCTCCATGGACGCGTCCTCCGTTCTGCCGTCCCTGATCACGGCCTCCTCCTGGCTTGTCGATGACCGGCTGGATGCCACTAATTTTTCCGTCTGGCGGAAGACGGTCTTGATGTCCCTCCGCGACATGGGACTTCATTCTCATCTTGAGAAACCCCCACCTGAAATCACTGACCCTAAGTTCGACTCTTGGCAGCTGGCGGACAGCAAAATCTTCGCCTTACTAGTCAACTCCATGGACCGTTCCGTGAAAGATGTCACCAGGACTGCCAACACCGTCAAAGAGCTATGGGATTCCTTGATTGTCATGTTCTCCGAGACCAATAACTTGGCTCGGGTCTCTGACGTTCTACAGCGTCTCTCCCATATCCGCCAGCAGGATCGGACCTTCCCCACCTACTTCATGGAATGGAAGGGTCTCCGCGATGAACTACAGGAACTCTGGCCGATTCCTCAAACTCCGGCCGAAGCGCAGACTCAGCGGGACCAGCTCTGCCTATTCAATCTCCTGAATGGCCTCGCACCGGACTACGCCACGACGGCCACTGAGATGCTTGCCAGTCCGTCTACACTGGATATCCCGCAGGTCTATCATCGCCTGCAGAAGGCTCATCGGGCCCTTGCACCACCCGTCCCCCTCCCTGATCACACTGCGCTCCTCGGACGTGGCGGTAGTCGTCCTACCGGCCCTCGCGGGCGCGGCCGTGGGGACGGCCGACCTCGCCCCCTCTGCCAGCACTGCGGCAAGCTCGGCCATCTGGTAGACCGTTGCTGGCTCCTGCATGGTCGTCCCGACTCGCACACCCGCCAGGGCTAGACTGCGCTCCGTGATGCGTCCTCACCTGCTGCTGCTCTTCCCCCGTCTTTGGATCTCTCTCTGGCTGAGCTCCAGCTGATTCACGATTACCGGTCCACCTCCATCGCGGGCTCTTCATCAGCTTCTCTTGCCCATTCTGGTGGTCACACTGCTCTTGTCAGTCATCGTTCCCCTGCATGGATGTTTGACTCAGGTGCGTCCGACCACCTCATCGGGGATGCAGGTATGCTCTCCCACTACCGTCCCTATAGTGGATCATCCGCCATCACTGTTGTTGATGGGTCCACTCTCCCCATAGCCGGCTTTGGCTCCTGTTCCCTCACCTCCTCCCTTCACCTCTCCTCGGTGGCTCATGTACCCCGGAGTCCTTTTAACCTGCTTTCCATCAGCAAACTGACCAAGGATCTCAATTGCACTGCTCTCTTTTCCTCGTCTTCTGTTTTGTTTCAGGAGCGGACGACGAACCGGGAACTTGGTAGAGGCCAGCTTCGGGATGGGGTGTACATGTTCGCTGGCCCGCCTTCCATCGTCTGCGCGTCTATCCCTGCTCATGCCATTGACCTCCATTCCCGGTTGGGCCACCCCTCCGCCTCTGCACTTCATCGACTCTACCCCGATATTAGTCCCTGTTTTTCTTTTCCTTGTGAGTCGTGTCGTTTTGCGAAACATCATCGCACATCCTATCCTCCTCGAGTTGACACACGGGCCGCCAAACCCTTTGATTTGGTTCATTCTGATGTATGGGGTCCCTGTGCCACCTCGAGTCAATCTGGGTATAAATATTACATTTTCTTCATTGATGATTATTCCCGGATGACATGGCTTTATCTTCTTCGAGATCGGACAGAGGTTCTCTCCACCTTCCAGACCTTTTTCCATGAGATCCAAACACAATTTTCTATCCCTGTCAAATGTCTCCAATCTGACAATGGGCGGGAATACTTATCCACTCACTTTCAGCAGTTTCTGCGGGCCCACGGCATCATCCACCAGACCTCCTGTCCTGATACCCCTCAGCAGAATGGGGTGGCCGAGCGGAAACACCGGCATATTTTGGAAACCGCTCGTGCCCTCCTCTTCCACCGCCAGGTACCTCTTCTCTTCTGGGGGGATGTCATCCTCACTGCTACTTACCTTCTGAATCGTCTTCCCTCCTCAATCCTTCAGGGGGAGACTCCCTTTCATACCCTGTTCCCCTCTATTCCTCCTCACTCCCTTCCACTCCGCGTCTTCGGATGTCTCTGTTATGTCCGGGACACTCGCTCCAATCTCTCCAAACTTTCTCCCAAATCCCTTCGCTGTATTTTCCTTGGATATTCCCGCACTCAGCGCGGGTACCGATGCTTCTCTCCAGACCTCCGCCGGTATATCACCTCTGCCGACGTATCGTTTGTCGAGACCTCTCCTTTCACTCTCCCCTCACCTTCTCCCGACACTACCATCGATGACTGTCTTCCGCTCTTCGTTCACCTGCCTCTGGTGTCTCCCCCGCCCGGTCATCTATTTGGCCAGACCTACTCCTGTCGTCTTTCCGCTGTGTCTCTCATCCCGGCCGAGGACCACCTTGTTCCTGCTTCGTCCGATGCTCCTGTCCCAGCTCCCGAGGACGTGCCGATTGCGCTCCGGAAAGGTACTCGCTCGTGTCAGACTACTCCTCTCTTTGTATCTTCCTACAGGGGTCTGTCAGCGCTGGAGACCGTGTCGATTCCTCGGACAGTAGGTGAAGCAAAATCTCACCCTGGGTGGCTAGCCGCTATGAGGGATGAATTGCAGGCTCTGGATGACAACCATACATGGGATCTTGTTCCACTTCCGGCGGGCAAACAAGCAGTCGGCTGTAAATGGATTTTCACGATCCGTCTCAATCCCGATGGCTCTCTTTGTCGCCTCAAAGCCCGGCTTGTCGTGAAGGGGTTTGCTCAGACATATGGCATCGACTACTTTGAGACCTTCTCTCCAGTCGCAAAGATGACCTCGGTCCGCCTTTCCCTTTCGCTGGCTGCTCATCATCACTGGCCGCTTCATCAACTGGATGTTAAAAATGCTTTTCTCCATGGCTTTCTTGATGAAGAAGTCTACCTCCGGCAGCCTCCTGGTTTTTCGGCCTCTGGTGCCGACCGCCATGTCTGCCGTCTCCGTCGCTCCCTCTACGACCTCAAGCAGTCTCCTCAGGCTTGGTTTGGCCGCTTCAGCACGGTCGTCACAGCCTTTGGCCTCTCTCGCGGTATGAAGGATCACACCGTCTTCTTTCGTATGACAACGCATTGCTATATCTTGCTTGTGGTTTATGTTGATGACATCATCATCACAGGGAGCGACACCAGAGGCATCGCCAGCCTTAAGGCGCATCTTCACCAGCACTTTCACACCAAGGATCTTGGTCCCCTCACTTCCTTGGCATCGAGGTCTCCCGGACTGCGGACACTATTTCTCTCTGCCAGCGCAAGTATGCTCTTGATATCTTGCAGGATGCCGGGTTGAGCACAGCCACCGCCGTGGACACTCCCCTTGAGCCTGGGGAACGCTCCCTTCATTCCGACTCGGAACCCTTTCCCCATCCCGAGAGCTATCGACGCCTGGTCGGTAAACTCAACTACCTCACCATGACGCGTCCCGACATTGCCTGTGTCGTTGGCAAAGTCAGCCAGTTCATGGAGCATCCCACCAGATCTCAGTGGGATGTTGTCCTTCGCATTGCCAAATACATAAAGAAAGACCCTGCCCGTGGCCTTCAGTACTCACATCATGCTCACATGGATGTTGAGGCCTTCTGTGATGCGGACTATGCCGGTTGCCTCGCTACCCGCAAGTCTACTTCGGGTTTGGCCGTGTTCTTCGCCGGCAATCTCATCTCTTGGCGCAGCAAGAAGCAGACTGTCGTCTCCCGGTCGAGTGCCGAGGCCGAGTATCGAGCCATGGCCACTGTCACTACTGAGATCCTCTGGCTTCGTCATCTCCTCCATGAGCTCGGTTTCCCCGCATCGACTCCTGCTCATATCTGGTGTGACAATCAGGCCGCCACGAAGATCGCCTCGAATCTCGTCTTCCATGAACGGACGAAGCATATCGAGGTGGACTGTCACTTTCTCCGCCACCATCTGGAGCAGCACCATATCGGCTTCGGCCATATCCCGACGGCCGATCAGCTTGCCGATCTCTTCACCAAAGGTCTTCCATGAGCTCGCCTTGAGTCTCTCACTACCAGGCTGGGTATTCACAGCCTCCCTGGCCCAGCTTGAGGGGGAGTCTGAGATGGTCCTGTGTCTTTGTTGTCTTTGTCTCTTTGTGGGACTCTATCCAATCTGGGCATGTCCAGCTTGAGGGGGAGTGTTGGACCCCATTTAAGGTTAAATGGGTATTTCTGTTCTGAGTCTCACATCTGACTTAAACACCTTGTAATTAGTTTTACTTCTCTATAAAAGAGTATCCCCACCTCACATTGAGGTAAGGGGAATTCACCCATCTACAGTTTACAAGGTGGATGGGGGGAAATGAAATGCCCTTTTGAAAAACATGAAGTCCTGTTCAAGGCATTGTAGTATCACTGAAATGCCTCAAAAAAACCACTAAAAAGGTCAAGATACCTTGATTAAAAAATGGACATTGACAAAACCCACATTACTAGTGGTTGCCACGATGCTTTGTTCAAATCAAAGCATGATAAACTAATGGAAAAGTACCATCTGCACAAGATAAACAAATGTTAATATATCTATTTCACCTGCACTGTCCGTTTCTTCTCTAGAACTAAGATGGACTCCCTTGTTTGAAGCCATTCCCCTGACCTGATGTCACCAATCAAAGGTTTAATAGAATAAAATAATGAGTTTTAGCAATCATTGCTGATTATATTCTATTCGTAATTGAATTTTGAAGTTTATAATGCGAAGAAACTTTTAAGATAAATTTGAGCACAATCAGATAAGCTGCATTAATGTCTTCTTCTAAGCAATACAAGATTGTTACCGCATAATGATTATCAAATTTCAACCGAATGAGAAGTTTGTCGAGGAAACTAGTAACATAACGAAATGATTACAGATAAAATGTAAAATGCGAACATGCTTATCATGATGCCATGGTAAAAAAAATGAAGAATGAACCACCAATAGGATCACTTTATCAGCATTTTAAAGTCTGAACGAATTCCTCATCGATTCTATCAGCGTTGTGATTTTTTCAAAGATTTATAAATGGTTCCTTTCATTTCTTATTTTATTGAGCCGTGATACATAAACCTATAACCGCTGTTCCATAAACCAAACTATCAGTGAAACAAATGAAAAAATAATAACAAAGCTGAATGGCCTTGACCAGATCTTTATATTTACTAAAATCACACCGATCCAGTTTGCGGCACCAGTGTCAGCTGAGCAAAAAGTTAAGCGCAGAGCCGGAGCTTCCTTCATTTCAAAAATTGAAATCACCTAGTGATGGGAATGTGACATCTGAGGAGGGCAGTGTGTGTGTGTGGGATGGTGCAAGGGGGCCAGGGAGGGAGAATCACTTGGAAGACAACCTGGGCCTCCTAAATACATCACATACCGAAGGAGGGGGGGAAAGGAGTAATAAATAAATGCCAGGGGCAGTATTGTATTTTCCATTTAATAGTTTGTTAGAACAGGGAGTGTGAATCCTGTTTAAATACAGGACTGACGTGTGAAGGAGGGGGATTCGGTTATTCTGTTGAGAAGGCTAGACCGGCCTGGGTCTGGAGAGAGGAATTCTCCCAGGAGAGCTGCTGGAATACTCTAGAACACTCTAGAGTGTTGACTGTAATACTGTAACAGAGATGGTACAGGTAATGAATCTTCCCGCTTATTGATTGATTCTCCATCAATTGGTGCTTTCATTAAGAGATATTCCAAAGAACGAGTCTAGAAGGAGATTGATAGAAACAGAGGACTACTTGTATATTTATATATGAATCGAAAGAATTACAAAAATGGAGGAAGAAGACTAGAAGAAGAATAAATTAGGAAGAAAAGAATCGAGAGGCAGCACTCCCACCCAAGCCTTAGCCGAACCACCTAAGCAGCCTCCAGAATATTCATTTTCTCTTTTTCTATAAGGACCCGGATCCATCTAGTCCGGCCCTTTGCGTGTTTCCGAAGTCCGTGGTGCTCAGAGGAGGCCTAGAGCAGGTCTGGAGGTGTTTGGCTACTAAAAGCCGGAAGCAGGAAGCATCCACGACGTGTGAGGGTTTCACGTCGTAAATGGGCGGTTCACGGCTTGTGTGAGGCTAGTTCACGGGGTGCTTCACGACGTAAAATAAATCGGGATTAAATGGTTTGAGGCGACGCATTTTTCAGTAGAACTTAAAATCCGATACTTTCACGACATGAAAGGGTTTCACGCCGTGAAAATCCGCTAGACGGTGCACATACATAAATTGCAGCGCCTCGGGTTTTTCTCAAACCTACAGCCTTTCGCCCAAACCCCAGGCGGTCAGCGGCTCTCTCCAAGCGTCTTGGAATCCCTTCGACAGTGATCGATTCTTAGATTTCCGTCTTCGATCTGTGGCAATCCGAGGTACTTTCTACCTCTTCTCTCATGGTTCTTCAATCTAGATCCACCCGCTTCTTCATGTCAAGTGATGGTGGTTTCTCTCCATCATTCTAACGGAGTTTTCCTGGTTGCTTGTTGGTGCGGTTGTGGCGCAACGTCCTTGAAGGGATGCAGCTCTTGCGGGAAAAGCGATCGGGATTTGCGTTGGTCCGTTCTCGTGCGAAGAACATTGACGCCTTTGAGGTTGGGGATTTGTTGTTTCTCCTGTTTAATTACGTGCAATCGTAAAGTTAGCATGGTTTAGACTTTTGGATGGCAATGTAATTAACCTAATAATTATTGAACCATATTAATAAAGAATTGGTTGTAGCGATCGCATGTTGTTTTTTACCGTGATAACGGTTTGCCGCTTGATTTCCCGGATAGTATGCTATCTATGTTATGCTTGTTAGCATGTCTTGTGACGTTATGGATTAGCATGTTCATGATAGAAAATGATAAAAAACGTAAAGTCATAATTAATTGATTAATTGGCTTAAGAATTAAAGAAGAGGCATATTGTAATGAATCTAGTGTTTCTTATAATTTGATGATAATCAAATTGATGCAATGTGCATGCTTAATTAAATGTGTTCTTCCATGTGTTAATGGAATTGATAAAGAATGTGAAGCATGATAATGATTGTTGAGAATGTTGGTAATAATGAAAAGGCATGTTAAAAAGAATGGTACTTCTCTGAGTTTGATGGAATGCAAATGTTGAAAAGATGTTAATCTTGAGAAACCGTGGACTTGGGCTGGATTATGTATAACAACCTGAAATTTTATAAATAAAATTCTCTTTGTGATTGAATTAAATGCTCTATTATAGTTAAAGAAAACACATGCACTAAGATTGATTTTCTTATATCCTATCGGATTTAAAAGACCGTTAAGCATCATAACCATTAATAAAATAGTCGCTAAATTAGTATAAATATAGGGTTATGATAAATCCAATTGACACGGACAAAAGAAGCAATGGCCTCAACCAGCAAGATCGTAACCTATGAAACACATTTATCAGAGCTTCCAAGGGAGATAGCATCACTGTATCTCGTGTATCTCTTTTATATAGGTACATGATCATCATCATCATCATTTTTGTATCCATTTATTATTCAGCTTTCGCTTGTTCATTTATTTTCTGTTTTTGCTTATTCTGTTTCGCTGTTTATTTATATTGTTCACCGTTGTGCTCCACTCTGATCTATGAAAATATAGTTTCCCCACTGACACACCCTAGGCCATCGCTGCTAGTCGGTAGCCTCTGGCGTACGGGGAGGCGCGTTTGAGGTATTGTGTGTTGCGGAATCGTCGGGAGTCGCAACGACAGAAACGAGAAACGAAAAGAAATGCAGAAGAAAGGAAAGCAGCAAGAACACAATGATTTACGTGGTTCGGGAATAATCCCTACGTCCACGGAGAGGCAGAAAATTCACTATATCGAGAGCACAAATACAAAGTTTTGCAGTAGTAACTCTAGCCCCAAAATGGGCTATAAAATGGAGAAGACGATCCACTGTTTGTACAATAAGTCCGCGTCGCTACAGTGAACGGCGGCCACCTTTGTCAAAAGTATTACAGTGGCTGTCGGCTGGAAGTCAAAAGTGGAACAGTAAAGTTGACTCCGAAGTCCGCACTGCTACAGTGTCTGTCGGTCAGCTCTGCTACAGTGGTCAGAGATGCTACAGTCACGAAAAATTGGGCCAGAGACCTTCGGCCCCCAGACCCCCAGAGCAGGGGTGCGTTGCCCCCTGCAACCCCCAACGAGCTCACCGCAGAGCTCAACCCGCGACAATTGTGGGCCACAAGCATTCGGCCCAACCGGATCGGGCTACACCAATCCAACATTGTGGCCCGCTGTTTGGGGGCACCGCTAAGTGGCTTCTGAGGCAGGACGCTACAGTAGAGTCCTCCCAATGTGCCCCCAAACACTAAAGAAGCTCCTCCCAAACTTTTGGAATCACCCTCTCAAGGTAAGGAATTTCTCTCCCATTTTCCATTCAAGCACCTTTGTAATTAGCCTTTTGAATCTCAGTTGGTTATGTTTTCATGACCTTATAAAGATCTCTCTATTGTCCAATCAATAACCTAATAATGAGATATCATTTATTCCCTCTCATTATAGCATGTTGGAATGTGCGTCTCACATCGGACTTGGGTATTTTGTTATCATTATGATTCTCTATAAATAAACTCCAAGGCCTCTCTTAAGAGGCATCTTGGGTATTGAGTCCGTTCTAACATGGTATCAAAGGAGGTCCCAACCTAACCCTCTCTTCCCGCCTCTCTCGTTTTCGGCTAGATTTCACCCAAATTTTCCCCCAAGGGGGGCGACGCCCCCCCCCCAATTCGTTTTCAGCCGCCGCCCCTCACCCGCGGCACCTCTCCTTCCGAGCCCCCCCTTGCGCGACGACCCTCCCCGTCGCTCTACCTGCATGACAACTCCTGTGCGACAACTCCTGTGCGACAACCCTCAACGGAGCGATGCACCTCCACCCAAATCAGCGACAACCCCTGGGCCCCTGCGCGACGGCCTCACTTCCGCCCCTCCTCACTGCCTTCCCAATAGGTGCGTCGCCCCCTCCCAGTCTCCCTTCTCAGTGCGCCGGTCTCCTCATGCGACGCCCTCCAGCCGTCGCCGCTCACTGGTCAATGTCCTCCCCCTGACACGCATCCCTCACCGGTGATACTCTCCATCGGCTTTCCATGAGAAGCAATCTTGCCCCTAACGCCCATTTCCAGGTGATTTTTTACCTAGGGCAATGCGAGATCGATTGTCGACCTCTGCAACTTGCTCCAGCGCTTGCCTCTGTTGTTCGTTCTTCTAGATTTCCTCTGCCTTGCGATCTCAGCGGCGGCCATGCTATCTTTGTTGGTCCCCTCACGTGTTACAGGAGAGGTCTAAGTTGTCAAATGGCGTGCGACAGGAAATGACGTCAATTTTTCATGCACACTCGAAGCACACCAGTTGAGGGTTGTTAAATAAGGGGGATGATTGCAAGGGAGGGGATTCAAATATTTGGTTTCAACTTGGTGATAGGAGGTTTCGGCCTTGGCCTCGAGGAGCGTTTTCCCAGGGGAGATTCTTCTTCTTCTTCTTCTCTTCTTCTGGATTGTTTTATAGTTTCTTTACTTCTATTGAATATAAAGCAAAATACTACATCTTTTATGTAAATGTTGTTGTACTTTTCAGCACCTACGGTTCTATCCATTGTTGTCAATGGGAATGTATCATGGTTTTATAATAAAGACAAACTTTGTTTATAATCCATTCATGTGCGTTGTGTATGTTATATGATCAGTAGAATGATAATCACCCCTCAAAAATATGATTTTGGGTTGTCCTCGATCGATGATCATCATAAAGTATTAAGGGTTGTGATGATATGTTAAGATTAACGTGACTAAAATATTGAATACAATACAAAGTAGACTAATAAGATAATAAGTGGAGACTTATTATCTAGACTGGCCAGTGAAAGTATATCACATGGAATGTCATATGGTCATTGATATACTTAGGGGTGTGTGCATAATATGAATCTTCGTCACCTGAGGTTGACAATATACTTAGCATGTGAATCCTCGCACTTTGATACCTTTCTTACGTCAGTTTTTAGGCTGAGCTAATCAGGGAGTGGTTAGGTATATTGCTAATAATGTCATGAGTTTAATCAAAATGAGATTTGTCCTCTTGTATGATAAGTATGACATATGGGCTCATGATTGAATTAGATTTATGAAATGCATGGTCATACTTAGTTAAGTGACATATGATGTGTTCAATTACTAAGATGAATGACATGTGATGTATTCGTTCAAACTAATCAATCTATTTTAGAGTCATGAATTTATGAGATGACCAATACTAAATTGACATGTTTTATGTATAGTAGTCACTCGATGCCTTGGACAAAAGGGATTATATAAGAATGCAGACGATATATCATACATGTTCATATGAAGATATGAGTATGCTTAATGGAGATCGCATCATAACCCTTTGAAGCTTGAGTAACAATGACGTTTTGCTAGAGGTCGCGCTTTGCTTGCATTTATGAATTGGAGAATTCGTATTTGTTAACGCTACAAAAACCCGTAGGGTCACACGGTTGACCTTGAGATCAAAGTTTTGGACAAAGTGTTTGTTTCGAAATAAGGGAGTTGAATATAAACAAATCCAAAATCCAAAGGAGTTTGGATGGATTCACAAAGAGTTAAAAAGTTTTATATAGATTCCTTGTCAAATTTTAATGCAAGTGGGAGATTGATGGCTATGCACTAAAATAGGATGAATCGTATTGTATGATTCATCTATAGGCTATGGGGTTGGATTGCATGTTGCAATAAGCATGAAATGCCTATATTGCAGCATACGATATAGTTATGGCTTATGATATATGATATCAAGGTGCATGCTACGTACCCAAACGATTTCTCATCAGTTATGAATCATTATAATGATAAATTTGTGGCTTGATAATTGAGTTGTGATCGTTGAAACATTCACAATCATAAAAACAAATGGGATAAGTTATAAGTGTTATAAGGTCACGGCTGCCAAGCGTCGGCAGTAATGCTCAGGCTAGCTCAATAAATGAAGTAGCACTATATAAATGGATGAGATCCATCCTTCCCATTTGAGAGAGGCCAAGACTAACAAGCCTTGTCGAAACTCTCTTCTTACCTGAGCACACCTTTTGGAAATTGAGGAGTCCTCACAAAGCGTATGTGGATTATAGTGGCCAATGTACTACCTTTGGAGGCAAGAGTTTGAGTGTTGTTGCTTAGTGATCTTCCTCAAGCATATTCCGAGGTGGAGCATACTAAACTTGAGGTACACACAGTTATTTTATGTTCTTTGTTTTATATGTTGATCCTATAATGGTAAATTTGTGTTTAAATGGGTTTATTCCACTGTTTATGAGCGAATGATATTCTAACAAAACCCATCACAAGTTTCATCCAGAGACTTAACAAAACACAAATCCTACCACGGCATGCACTACGTCGTGCTTTTCTCCAGCCCTACCCGTTTTCCAATCTTCTGCCCACATGCATCACCAAGACTCGATTTGATCCTGGAACCTCCAATAGCAAATCCAAGTAAAACATTAAACACTCTGCCAGAAACCATGAGCAGCTTCCTCATTATTGTCTGAACTACGACATGTTTTAGACATCCCATGGTGTCTAGAGATTCTATCAGACAAACTTCTCCAAAAACGCCAAATATCACAATGGTGGTTTGGAAACTACAATGTGCTTTAGTGAACTACGACGTGTTTCACTCCTCGTGGCATCCAATAGCTGCCACTTTTCATCCATCACCTTTTTCCAAAGACCATGTCCTGTAAAACGCCCATGACTATGGCGTGGTTTGATCGCCCTCATCAAATTAGCTTCAATCCTTCACCAAACTTTTCCTATCATGCTCATACTTTACCCGATGCCTAAATAGGCTAAAATGAACAACTTCGCCCATTCAAAACATTCATCAAATCCATATTATGAATCTTCATTCTTTAAGTCATCCTTAGTCTTTCCAAGCTAAGTCATCGATTTTCTTTCATCTTTCCTTTGACATTTACTTCATAGTCATTATGGTGACTTTAATACAAGCACTCCACGTATTCATGTCGTGCTCCTTCGTCTCTTGAATCTCCATATGCCAATGCTATGTATTTCCTTTTTCATCTCTATGGCCAATGTCTTGCCAAGATCCTCCATCTTCACCAAGTAATCAGAGACGCAACGTAAACAGTACAACCCAATGTATCAATAAACCCAAAAGACTCAAAGATAACCCAGATGCCAATAGTGGCGCTGCACCTACACTGCACCACGACCAACTCTAAACTCCATCCTTCAGCAACAGTGACCACTACATCAAGGTGCTCCGCTAGCAAGGAAAGAGACCTTTCCCTAACCTGTATCATGATAAACAACATCTGCATACGCGATGCATATGCAGGGGATGAGTATACAATTCGGTAGGCAATCAACCAAAGACTTTCCACATACACCACTAGGACAAGGATGAGTTGGCTCACAATGAATATATATATATATAAACAAGAGGAACATAATACCCAAGGTACATGCGCACAAGTATAGAAAATAAGCAGTGAATTAACCATGCTATGTGCCCAAGCCCTCCCATGCAGAACCATGCAATGCGTCCAATGCATCCCCCATCAACCGGGATCCTCAGAACAAACCCAGCTTACAAGCGGAACCCTTGTTCCTCCAACCCAAGTCGTCACTTAGCAGAGTAACCCAATGTGCCCCAAATGGCACGCCAGCCAAGTCCAAATCCCTTTCAATGCAGTATGAACGCACGCTAATCCCATGCCCATGTCCAGTTCACACACACCAACGGTTTTCTTTGAAAAATAAATAACAATAATCAATATATTCAAGAAGGTTGTCTAGAATTCTCCATTTAGGAAGCAAAAGCATCTAACTTAGATCATAAGCCTTCAAGTTCTTTGAAGTAAAGTGGGAGAGAAGTCGCCTACCTTCAACCACTCGTTCAGCCACAACCGCAAAGAACTTCTGGAAAGAGGAGAGTCGCCCAACACGCCTATGGAAGCCTCTCGTCCATGAACCCTAGCGATCCGAGAAAGAAGGAGAGTTTTTTCGAGGAGTAATCAAGTCAAAAATTAAGTTAGGATCCCCAACAAAATCACACACCGTTTCCTATTCAAAAGCGCATCCCCCCCCTCAAAAAAAACTCGACGGTCGTTTCGACTGTTTTAAAAACCAAGATGACCGACACCACGCCTTGGACCACGGCGTGGTGCTTTCCCCAAGCCGTTTTGAACAGCTCGCACGAGGCTGACCCCGCCCAGCCACCACGGGCTCCCCTACAGTGAGTACCATGGTGCAGGAGGAAATCCTTCACCGCTTTCGATCCACCACGCCTTGGACTGCGGTGTGGTGGTTTGTCCTTCGCCGTTTCCGAACCACCTACACGGAGCCCACCCCATCTCAACCCCAGCCACCACGCCCACTTACATGGCATGGTCTCCCCGTTTCACACAGGTGACCCTCCCCGACTGAAACACCTGTTGCGGAATCACCGGGAGACAGAACGACAGAAAACGAGAAAACGAAAGAAAGAAAAAAAGCAACAATGAACACGGCGATTTACGTGGTTCGGGAAAAAAATCCCTACGTCCACGGGAGAGGCAGAATTTCACTATGATTCGGGAGCACAGAAATTACAGAGGATTTCCAACATAAAACCCTAGCCCAAAAATGGGCTACATATGAAGAAGACGGTCTACTGTTCTGAATAGTAGTCCGCGTTGCAACAGTGATCGGCGGCTCACTTTGTCAAAAGTGCTACAGTGTCTGCCGGACCCCCGGAGCAGGGGCGCGTTGCCCCCTGCAACCCCCAACGAGCTCACCGCGGAGCTCGACCCGCGATAGTTGCGGGCCACAAGCATTCGGCCCAACCGGATCGGGCAACACCAATCCAACAACACCCACCAAAACAGCAACTTCACCACCTCTCGAATATAGATCTTTGTCAGATCATCAACCGAATTTGTTTTTCTGATTGGAACGAAATGCGCTAACTTGGTAAGTCGGTCAACAATCACCCAAATGGCATTGTGCTTCTGAAACCTCTTCGGTAATCTGGTGACAAAATTCATTGAAATCTGCTCTCATTTCCATATATTAGTAGTGATTGCAACATGGCGGTTGATCTTTGGTGTTCAGCCTATACCTGCTGACAGGTTAGGCATCTTCCCGCATACTTGGCTACCCTTCACTTCATGCCCGACCACAAAAAATGGTTCTTCATTGCATGATACATCTTTTGAATACCTAGGTGGACAGCTCATTATAAATGATGATAAGCACAAAGGACCTGTTCCTGACAAAGAGGAACTACAATCCGGTCTTGGAAGCATAACACAGAGTTATCATCCATTGTTCATCCATTCACGGGCTCCTTACCACTACAGTTTGACCAAATGATAAGGCAGTTAAGAGGACCGACTGTTGAGCTTCCTTGACTTGCTCGACCAAGTCAGGGATAAGTGTAGCTAGAAAGAAGACAAAGACATAATTTTGTTCTGTACACTTCAAGTGCATGTTAGTGATTACCCCCATTAGGTGCCACTAATTACAGGCTTCACTGGCCACTTGGTTATAAGATTTACGACTCAATGCATCGATTACGGAATTCCCTTTCTTAGGCGTGTAAACCAAGTCAAAATCAAACATCTGGAGATATTTCATTCAACGTTGTTGCCTTAGGTTCAAATCTCTTTGAGAAAAGATGTATTTCAAGCTTTTATGATGGGTGAATATTGTGAACTTCTCCCCAAAGAGGTAGTGGCACTATATTTTTAAAGCATGAACCACGGCACCCAATTCCAGATTATGCATTGGATAGTTCTTTTTATGTACCTAATGTTATCGTGAGTTGGTTTTCCTGCATTAGAACACAACTCAATCCAAATCCAGACGCATCACAATAGACCAGGCAACTCTCCCCCAGTTCTAGCAAAACTAGAATCGGTACTGAGGTGATTTGATCCTTAAGAACCTGAAAAGATTGTTGACATTCATTGTTCCACTGGAACGGAACATCCTTCTTGATTAAGGTCGTCATAGGTGAAACTAAATGTGAGAAACCATGGACAAAGCGTCGATAGTAGTTTGCTAACCCCAGGAAGCTTTGTATTTTGAAGGCATTCTTAGGTTGTTTTCATGATGACAGCCTCAATTTTCTTTAAATCGACCGATATGCCTTTTTCATATATGACATGTCCAAGGAATCGAACTTCTTGTATCCAAATGTCACTAGAACTTTGCATATAAACAGTTGTCTCGCAACATACTCATCACGATCTCTAAGTGTCTTTCATAGTCACTCCTGGTTTGAGAATACACCAAAATGTTATTGACAAATATTAACACAAATGAATCCAAATACCTATGAAAGATATGGTTCATCAATGTCATGAAGACTGTTGGTGCATTCATAAGACCAAAGGGTATGACTAAGTACTCGTAGTGGCTGTAACAACTCTGAAAAGCTATCTTTTGAATATCCGTCTTCCTAACTCGGAGTTGGTGGTATCCCGATCGTAGATCAATCTTGGAGAACCACTTTGCTATCTTCAATTGATCAAACAGACCATCAATTTGTGGAATAGGGTATCGATTCTTTATCATAACTTGATTCGGTTTACGATAATCAACGCATAGTCAAAAAGTACCATCTGCCTTCTTTACAAACAATATTGGAGCGGCCTAAGGCGATGTACTTGGTCTAATAAAGTTTTTGCTTTCCAATTCTTACAACTGGACGTTCGGTTCCTGCAATTCTGTTGGTGTCATTCTATATGAAGGGAAATGGGACTCGTTCTTTGTAATTGGTCAATGGAAAATTCCACTTCTCTTTCAGGTGGTAGCCCTGAAAAATCTTCCGAAAAGGCATCAAGGTATTCAATCCACTGTCTAAGGAAGATCCTTACTTTTGGTTGCATCAATAGCTCCCAAGGTCACAGTTGCTAACAGATACGAGATAGTTTCAACTAATGTCATTGAAGGCCCCGCTCTCCCAGCATTTATGTCTCACTCTCCTTTAAACAAGAGAACATTTCCATCGGGGGATGTGAAAGCAACCCGCCAAGCGTAGCAATAAATACAAGCTCTAAATGCTACCAACCAGTCCATCTCCAAAATCAGATCAAAAATGTCCATTTCTAAGATGGAGAACTCCCACAGAAACTGAATTTCATCGATGGTGATAGAACATGCTACACTTAAATCCTTTGTACTCCCGTTGCCCGGGAGGTGCCTTGATGCTCAGGACATGAGGCGCCATCTCCTCATGTAAGCGCATTTGAGTCACCACACGAGAAGCAATAAAAGATTGGGAGGCGTCGGTGCCAAACAAGACTTGCATTAAAGTAAAATTAAGAAAAATCATACCTTGCACCGTCAAGGGACCCGGTTCTTCATTAACTATGGTTTGCTCAGCTCCACAAAGTTGTCGGTCCAGCCCTCCTGGATTGTCCATGCCCTCACGCTAAGAGTAAGTCGGTTGAGATACCGAGGCGTTCCCTGAATCACTCTAATTAGGTCAATGTCGAGGACGAGAGACACTTTGACGAGATCGTCTAGGTGGAGCATTTAAGGCTTGAGTTAAATTTGAACCACCTCCGTTATTTGAATTCGGTGGGTACCTACAGAAATGCTTGAGGAGCCCCATCCGACCGCAATTATGGCACTGTCGAAGTAGTGCGATACATTCCCTTTCAAAGTGGTCCAAAGAACCGCATCGGAAGCAACCTTGTTGGTTGGTACTTCGTTGAGGAAGAGAACCCAACTCTGAAGATTGGTTATACTCTGATAGTAGCTCTCCCTCCTGCGCTTATTAGTTTCCACCTGTGTCTGGATGGACAAAGGTGTTCCCTCCACTAAGGTTCTCAACAATGTCCTTTTCTGCTACCATCGCCTTATTTACCATGTCTGTGTAATTGTCAATGCAAAACATCACCATTCTAGAGCGAATGTTCCGTCGTAAGCCCGACTCAAACATGTGCGCTTTAAAAGATTCGCTAGTTGCCACTTCCGATGCAAAGCGAGCTAAGTACGTAAATTGAGCTCCATATCCCATAACTGAAACATCAACTTGCTTTATATCAACGAAATTTGTCGTTCTCAATACATGGAAAGTATGCAGATAAAATTGTTTGTTAAACAATTCTTCAAATGCTTCTCATGTGAGGTCTCGATCAAGCTTAAGCTTGAACAGCTAGGTCTCACCATTGTCATGTCAGGTCTTCCAGCATATATATCGCTAGCTTTACTTTGATATATGTTAGTGTACTGGGAAAATTAAAGACTCGGTTCATCAAACCTAGCCATGTTTCAGCTTGCTCGGGCCCTGAGTCTCCCCGAAAGATCGGTGGGTTTTGCTTTTGGAAATCTAACGAGCGATCCATGTAGCCTGTTTCATCGGTCCGACTTCCTTTTCCGACGGCTTGAAAAGCTTCCACAATGGTGTGAACGAGTTGTTGGTTCATTTGTGGTTCAGGCGAAACCACATTCTCGGTGGCTCCCTCTTGTTGATTTCTAAGTCTCCTGACTAGTAGCATTTTTCCTATAGCAATAGCAAAAAACACCACTGAGTCACCATCCAGTCACAGGTTTTTCCATGTGCAACAAGCAATAAGCAAATTTTATTATCAGAGTTTCAAACCAACAGTCATAAAATATCAGTTGAATGGTGTTCCTCGTGGGAAATCTCTCACTAATGCATGATACCCAAGTCTCATCGGCTAAACCCATGACGATGAGGTGACGACGCACCTAGAAAACACTTTTGCACTCGGACCACACTGATAACTTGAAGTTCAGTATAAAGAGGTTAGTTATGCTTTTATACTCTACATTATAAATCTTGGCACATCTTATCTCCACACCTACCATCCCAACTGACGAACCGTACCAAACTAATACCATTTGTAACATCCTGACCCTAGCTCATTGACTTGGGCAGGACCGAGGTGTCACTAACCTTAGATGCATCCCACGAACACCAAAGGCTGACAATAAATGTCAAAGATATATGAAATCGTTGGAGAACAATATACCCTCATACACGACATAACCTGTAAAAGACAACCACAATAGTAGAAAAATAGATAAACATGATGCTTGAAAGAAAACCAGCTAACCAAACTCCAATAAAACAACAGGGTGAATACACAACCAAAAAGACTCAAAGATGACCAAAAAAGACAACCACAATAGTACAACCCAATGTATCCATAAACCAAAAAGACTCAAAGATGACCTAGATGTCGTATGGCATTACACCACAACCAACTCCAAGCTTCATCCTCCAGCAACAGTGACTACAGTATCAAGGTGCTCCGCTGGCAAAGTAAGAGACTTTTCTCTTACCTGTATCGTGACAAACAATATTTGTACACGCACCAAAGTGCGTATCCAGAGGGTGAATATACAACCCAGAAGGCAATCCATCAAAGACTTCTCACACACACTACTATGACAAGAGTGAGTTAGTTCCCAATGAATATATATATAAACAAGAGGAACAGAATACCCAAGGTACATGTGCAGAAGTATAGAAAATAAGCAGTGAATTAACCATGTTATGCACCCAAGCCCTCCCATGCAGAACCATGCCATGTGTCTAATGCATCCCCCATCAATCAGGATCCCCAGAACAGACCCAACTCGCGAGCGAAACCCTTGTTCCTCCAACCCAAGTCGTCACTTGGTGGAGTAACCCAATATGCCCCAGATTGCACGGCAGCCAAGTCTCAATCAACAAGGCCACTTTCACTGCAGTATGAACGCACGCCAATCCCATGCCCATGTCCAGTTTGCACACACGAACGGTTTTCTTTGAAAAACAAATAGCCAGTAGTCAAGAGGGTTGTCCAAAATTCTCCATTTATGAAGCAAAAGCATTCACCTTAGATATCATAAGCCATCAAGTTCTTCGAAGAAGTAAAGTGCTAGAGAAGTCACTTGCCTTCAATCGTTCATCCATCCACAACCACGAAGAAAAACTTTTGGAAAGAGGAGAGTAGCCTAACACGCCTATGGAAGCCTCTCATTCATAAACCCTAGCGATCCGAGAAAGAATGAGAGTTTTTTCGGGGAGTAATCAAATCACAAATCAAGTTAGGATCCCCCAATAAAATCACGCACGGTTTCCCATTCAAACGCGCATATCCCCCCCAAAACTCGGCAACTGTTTTAAAAACTGAGATGACCGACACCACGCCTTAGACCACGATGTGGTTTCCCCCGAGCCGTTTCGAACAACTCGCACGAGGCTGACCCTGCCCAGCCACCACGGCCTCCCCTACGACGGGTACCATGGTGCAGGAGGAAATCCTTCACTGTTTTCGACCCATCGCGCCTTAGACCACGGCGTGGTGGTTCGTCCTTCGCTATTCCCGAACCGCCTGCACGGAGCCCGCCCCATCTCGACCACAGCCACCCCGCCCACTTACAGGAAGTGTTGGTCTCCCCATTTCGCACAAGTGACCCTCCCCAGCTGAAACGCCCACCAAAACGTCCACCATGGCCATTTCATCGGTCGTTGTGCACTCAGCACCACACGATCAGCTCAAAACGCTCACCCTTACGCGAGCTCTGGAAAGCGAAGACCCTCACGCACAGACCCTAACGCGAAGACCTTCACGCACGGACCCTTACGCAAGGGCCCTGACATGAAGACCCTCACGCACGGCGGACAACCTTCGCGCACCTGAAATCTACCCTCACGCAAAGTCGGATACCCTTATGCCGAACAGGAACCACCTCTACGCGACTCAGAAAACCCTTACGCGGGCTGAACCCCTCCACTGCGCCCAGCACTATGGCGTGGTGAACCTCCAAAAGCCCAAACTCCCTTTTCCCAACCAAGAACCCCTCCAAACCTCCCGAAACCGAAGCAAGCCAAGAGAAAACTTATAAGAACACAAAGAAACAATAACATACCTCAAACCATGGGTGTCACAGATATGCATGCAACTAGGGGCAACATTGCAGAGTAGAACCCGGGCATTTTGAGACTCTCAATAAGGCGTTAATCCTCAAACATGTTGGGGTAGTGGCAAACAAAGGTGGTTCCCTTTGGGTTAAATGGATTCATGCAATGTATATAAAAGGCTCCTCCTTTTTTTCAATTGTAGATTAAACTCCATTTCTCTTAAGCAGTCAAGAAACTCTTTAAGCATAGAGACTCAACTTTGAAATGCGTTACTCTTGTGAATGATTATTTTGTTTGGTGTGTTGGCAGTTCTCTCTTATCTTCTCAGGTTAATTACAATACTCTTATGGTGAGTGCCCCAGTATGAATCCTTCATGTGCTCTTTGTGGAGGCCAAAATGAATCTGTCCAACACCTGTTCTAAGTATGCCCCTTCCCTGCAGCAGCATGGGGGTCTGTGGACAGGTTCAGTGGATGGATCATACCCTGTGAGTGGTTTGCCCATCACCATCGCCATTTTTCTAAGCGGGGATGATATTATCAGTTTGGTCAAGAAAACCAACTGTTGCATTTCAGTTTATTTTGTTGGGCTGGGAACAAAAGGGTGTTTCAAGACAGATGTGTTGCAGCTAGGGGTGTACTTGAGAAGATAATTTTCTCTTTGGGTATAGAAATTAAAAAGTTGTCGGCTGAGAATGATATGCTGACATGGGGTTGGAAAGTGGGGATTAATCCCTGCTCTTGGGTCCTGGGATAACGGCCTGCTCTTGGGTTCCACGGTTAGGGTGTTTGTCTAGGTCCCTAAAGATCTGTGATTTGGTGTAGATGGTTTCCTGTGCATGTTGTTGTAGCAAAAAATCCATGTTGCTCTTAGTTCTTCTACGTTATTTGTATATAATCGCATTTGGATTGAAAATTAAATTTCTACCAAAAAAAACGACAGTTTGTAGTGTGTTATTTTGAACAAATTCGATCATTCCACGGTCCAAGACAGCCATTCTTTTGAAAAATAAGGTTGTCGAACTAATAATCTAGACAGAAGAGTCGGGGGAATATAACAACGGAATAACCAGACACAAGAAATGAGTAAAACGAGCAATACCAATGCGCGAAACAAACATCTTCCATCCCCTTTGATTTTCTTAACCGAGTAATGCTCTAATTTCTTCATGGCCGGCGAATCTCCACCGCTTTCGACGGAGAAGTTGAAAAATATAAAAGGTAGATAGACAGCAACCTGAATTAGAATTCGCGCATATTGCTTACATAAAAAATGAAAAACCAATCATGGTAAGAAGACTTACAGCGATGGGCCGATTCTGGCAAAGAACCGAAGGCTGCTGTTACTGATGATGATGAGGGGTTTCAGCCACGGATTCAGGATTGCAGGAGAAGAAACGAGTTCGAATCTGGCGGTTCCATCCTTCAACTGCTGAAGAACAGTGTCTGGGAACCAGATATGGTAAACAGGCGGGTCGAATTATCTAGAAAAAATTACCGATTCTTCGAGGATTCGTTAGTTAGAATGGGGGGAGGGGGGGGGGGGGTATGAAGAGGGAGGATACCATTGGAAACTTTATTCGCCATGATTGGAAGCTGTAGTGGATGAAAATACCCGCCACTTCTCTGATTTGCTCGGCGCCATCCAGTTGGCGTAAATTTGTTGCACGGGGAGGATCTTAGGCTGTGTTTGGGGGGTTTTACATAACTGATGCTTTCGATCGAATTGAACGGTTTTATGATATCATTGTTTAGAAGTTATTATAAGATGGATACAATGGAACTTATATATTTTTATGTTAAAAAATGATCTTCCATTTTTATGTTAAAAAATGATCTTCCATTGTGTTTGCCACCGGATGGAATGGTTATTGATGGAATGAAATTATATGAAAACGGATGGAATGGTTATTGATGGAATGAAATTATATGAAACCGTATGGAATGGTTACTGATGCAATGAGCGGAATTGCATCACTGGTGACATTGTAGCGGCAACAAGTACTATAACGATAGTGATATTGTGGCTAAGACTATAGCAGTCGGAATACTATATCAATACTATTCACCGAATAGACATTTGGGCAAAAATGGATCTCCGGACTTGAAAATAAGACTTTTTGACCATGAAGAATTAGTCTTTGGACCATGATGAATGGGTCTTTGGACCATGATGAAGGGGGTATTTTGAGCCATCAAACTAACGGGTCTTAGAACCATTAAAAATTTGCAAAGGACTGTCTCTTGGGGTGCTACGAGCTATCCACCCCACCAGGGCCGACCCATGGGCGAGCCCCGCGAGCCCATGGGCCGGGGCAACCTCACCGATCGGGGCAACATCAACCGCCCTAATCTCTTCGTTGTTGTGCCCTCCTCACGCCGCTCGCTCCTCACCTCCCCCAATTCATGTCTGGCCGCTTGCTCGTTCCTCTAAGGCTCTTGCGTGCTTGTCTCGCCCAACGCCTCCACACACTCTTCTGCAGCTTCGCTCACCCGTCGGTTGCCCGCACTGCCCTACTCTCCTCCCTCCGCCGCTCACAGTCTTGCTCGGTTCGCGCTAATTTGAGCAAGAGGAGGCTTTTTTGATAGCGTCTCACGGACGCCTCTCCTTGCCTGTCGATAGACAACCGAGACAGGTCCCCTCGGTTCCCTTGCTGCCTATCGGTCGGTCGGCCTAAGTGAATGTTTTTTATGGTTTTTCAACTATCATTTTTATTTTTTATTTTTATTAATTGTTTTGTTTAATTTTCAAAATTTATCTAAATTGTGGATTCACCGGTGTATTGCTCGTATAATTTGCAATTTACTCGTCTCAATTGCAGTTTGTGGTTTGTCCGTAACTAATTAGGATTTTTTTGATAATCAATTTTTAATTATCATTTTTATTTTTTTTAGTTGTATTGATTGTTTTGTTTGATTTTCAGAAATTATCTGAATTGTAAATTCACCGGTGTCTAGCCCATCTCAATTGCATTTTGTCTGTCTCTATTTCAATTTGCGACTTGTTCCTAGGTAATTAGTGTTTTTTATAAACATTTTTAATTTATCATTTTTTAATTTTTTATTAATTTGTTTTGTTTAATTTTTAGAAATTATCTGAAAATGCAAATGATATACTTTTAAAATAAAGGAAAACAAAAATGCATTTGGTTATAGAGAATATTTTTTTCTTTCATTTTTTTAAAGCATGTCAGAAAATATTTATGTTTACATTTTTCATTACATTTTGATAACTAAAAAAATGAAAAGCAAAATCATTTTTCAAACTCAACTCAAACTTTACAATTTAGCGTTTTAATGTTATTTTTTTTACTTTTAAATAACTGTATTTAAAATTGTTGATATAGTTAATAGCAATTTGAGTTTATATTTTTCATTTTTTAGTTGTGAAATGTATTAATTGATGTATATTTGTTGTTTCATTTTGTTAGACAAGTATTCACAACAATTATTGAATAATAAATAAAATCAATTAGTTGAAATATATGATTTTAATTTTTTTCAAACATTTGTGATTTTAATTAAAATGAAAACATAAATTCATTTAACATTCATATGTTATGATTTATTTTGAAAAATTGATTCCTTTGCCTATTTTGGAGTTTTGAATGACTCATATAAAGAGTTTTGAATTTACTTTAGTATATATGTTAGTTGACATTTTCATGTGTTATTTTAAAATTCATGTGTGTGATGTTAATTTTGACTTTATAGAGTTTCAATATTAGTTACACTTGTATAATTTTCTATTTTGTATACAAATGTATAAAAGCATTGGGTCTTACAATGTGAGGTTAACCTAGGTTAAGTGGATTCTCTAAGGTGTTAAAAGCAATTTTTTAATCCTGAAATTTCACTTGGGTTTGATTTGAATGTCATTTAAGGTTTTATTGTTATAAAAAGGTTTTGAAGTTTGTTAATGTATTTATTAGCTTAGTTTTGTTTAATTTTTTAAATGGGACAAAGCGGTTTTTAAGCGGTTTTTTAGATGTTTTAATAATTTGTTTGCCTTTATTTTATGTTTTTTCATGGGTAGAAAGGATTCAATTTTTATTTTTTACATGCAACACTATTTGGATATGTTTAGAACATACATTTCACAAATGAAAGAGAAAATTTTAATTATTTAAATCAATGTTTGACATTTATTTAAATTGATATTGTATACTTAATCATGTATTGATTTTAGATGATTTAGTATTATGTTCAGACCACTTTTTTTGTTGTTTTTCAAAGGATTAACAAAACTATTTTTACAAACATTAGTGTCTTTTTTTATTGGTTTTGAAGTGGTTTATAAGGTTATAAAGTATATAGTTTTGTTCTTTTATCAAAAAGGGTTGTTTGACCTTGTTTAATTGGAATTTATGTACATAGAAAAATGCAGTCTCTATACAATTTAAAGACTTCTTTGACATTCTTTTATAATAGTTTTAAAGCTTTAAGGGTGCAATTTTAAACATATATATTTTTGTATTTTTTTTAACATTATGCGGGACATCATGTGTATTTACTCGCTTGTAGACTAAACTTATTTTTTGAAGCCCACATGTAATGTGGGTTTAAATGGATATATAATTTTAAGTCTGCAAAGTGTGAGCTCTGATTTGGTCTGCTCCACTCTAGTCCTTTAAACACCCATATTTAAAGGGCAATATTTTTATATTTTGTCTCGGGCGACAAGATTGCCCAGGTCGGTCCTGCTCCCCACCCATGAGCGTGAGTGTGTGTGTGTTTCATTTTATTATACCCTAAATAAATAAATTGAATAATTACAACAAATTCATCCCATCGGTGGCCCCTCGATTTAGAGGGTCAGAAAAAAATGGAGTCGGGGACAAGGGATGGACTGAAAGCCCGTTGATAGTCATCTCACTCCCTTTTAAAAAAAACTCTCAAACTCATCTCACTCCTTACTAAAAAAAACTCTCAAACAATGGTTGGATATTGGAATATATTTCATTACATTTCATTCTATCAAAAATTAAACTCTCAAGCATATGCTTGGTATTGAGTATTGGTTAAAATTCACTCATTGCTACAAAATTGAACATTGGGGCTCATCGATACATGCATGCATGCATGCATGACATCGATTAATTTGTCCATCCATCCAGACACACGTGCACACACACACACACACCAAATAAGCGCACACATGAAGGCGAGCATACATACATGTGTACATTCATGTGTGCATGCATAGACACACACACACGTGTATATATATACATGCATGCATGCACGCATAAACATGCATAAACACACACACATGTATGTGTGTGAATCCATACATACATGCGTGCATGCATGTATAAACTCACATACATATATACATCCATAAACACACATACATTCACACATGCACATACATGCATACATACATACATATATATATATATATATCTAAGCATACATGCATGTAGACATCCATCCATCCACTCATCCATCCTTACACACATGCACAGACACACACACACATGCATGCATATACATATACATATATACCCGCATCCATCCATCCATTCATCCACCCATCCATTCATCCGTACACATATCCATCCATGCATACATAACACGTGACATGCATGCATGCATGCATACATACAAACATTTTTTTACATAGACGCATATATGCGCACACATGCATGTATATACATAGGCATACATGCATGCATACATACTTACACAGACATTCACACATAGACATGCACACACACAGAGATGTGCATACATACGTATGTAAATACAAACATACACGCATATGTGGGATAATAACTCGTCAAAAAAACAAAACCAAAAGACCAGCACAAATAAACTATATTATTACATAACATGCTAGTTATAATGTATATAATATATCATGATTCCATTTGATAAAATGATTTTTTTAGTATATGACATATAATATGTTAGTTATAATATACATTATAATTAAAAAACCATACACCTCTAAACATTGTTTATTTTATATCCCACTCTCTCTCTCCCCCCTCTCTCACATACACATGTGTGTGTATACACATACATACATGCATACATACATACATATATAATGTAACGCCTACATGTTATTGTAGTTGGTTATTTTGTGTTATTTTATATTATTCTAGTTATTTTAAGTTTCGATAATTTTTGGGCTTGAAATTTGGTGTTTTTGAACTCCTTTGGGTGTTGCATGGTTAACCCGCACGATTAGGAGTAACCGTGTGGTAACCGTGCAAGACTTCCTAGGAACTGTGCGACTTGGTCTAGTGTGTAAGGGTAATTTTGCATGGTTAGCACATTGTTACCCCTAATTTTGTGGTTAAACTATGCGCTTCACTTGGTTTTTATTTTTTTTTGAGAAATGCCCAAAGTGCCCCCTCAATTTTAAGGGGTTGTCTCCCCTCTCCCCACCCATTCCATTCAGTCAAATTCTAGGAGCATGAGGGAGAGATCTCCCATACCTCTTTAATATTGGCCTCCTTTCATAGGATTTCAAGAGCTTTTCAAGCTAAACCTACCTTCTTCTTCCTCCATTCTATTTTTTTCTCTCATTTCCCTTTAATTTCTCTTAGGTTTCTATTTATTCTGGAACCCTAAATCACTATGTAAGCTAGGGCTTGGGTTTTGGATGGTTGTAACCTAAGATTTTGGTATCTTATGTCTTGTAGAGAAAATTTCCTTGCTTATTTGGGTGTTCGTCATTAAAGGTAGCATGTTCCAGCTTGATTTCCACTTCATTGAGGTATGTGTTTCCATGCAATTTCTTTTTTTTTCAATTCAAAGTGTGCTTGAGTTTTATAAATTCATTTATAATAAAATAATGGTTATATGTGATATGTATGTGGTGTTTCTAAATAATTTCCATGGATTTTTAGCTTGACATAAAAGGGTTATAATTATGAATTTCAAATGTTTATTTGAAAGGAGGGTTTAGTCAAGCCAAGCCCCTTGTGAAAATGACTCTACGACCCTTCAAAGTGAGTTTGATGGAAATGAAAGGATTTTAGACTTGTTTTGGTTTTCAAATAAGGAAACCCATGTTCTAGAAGGGGTGTTTTGAAATGAAAATGGTGTGTGTGATTTTAAAGGCTCCTTTGACACTTTGTAAGATAAATGGTTTATTTCGTGAGAGATCCTCATTGATTTCCCCTTATTGTCTCACCCGATGACTATTTGTTTATGTTTATATGATGGATGTATGATGTGAAAGGGGATGTTATATATGAGGAAACTTGAGGTGAAGGAGGGTCATTACCTGTGCCTTATTCATTTACCCTGGCTTACTTGTTCACTAACCTCCACTTTGTTTTGGTTAAGGAAATTCAGGTAGCTAAGTGGGAGATCTTGATTCATGTTGCACTAGTTAGCATGCACACTAGCCAATGTCCCTTACCTATAAACTCTGACCCTAACTAGGGGAGTTCCCTCAATAAGGTCAGTGTGGGTAAGTCAGGTGTCTTGTGTATCTATTGTTACTCGACGTATGTCGTATGTTGGCTCGTGTTTTGTTAGTATTTTTTGGACTCCTCATGTGTTAATCATGTTTTAATGATCACAAATCCTATACATTTTGTAAAACTTGTTAATCCTGTTTAATCTATCTATGATCATCTGTACAGATGATTAGTCTCTTTATGCCTTAAATAATTATTGGAAACTATTTTTAATGAAATTGTCTTGCGAGTGATTAAGTTTAATTCATTCTATGAATATCACTTTTTAAGTCTGTGTACAAATATTTGGCTAAGTCTGAGAAACTGTGAGTCTGCCACCGATTATGTTTTTCTAGCACCGTGACCAGACACCGTGATCCAGACACCGTGACCATCCAGACACCGTGACCATCCAAACACCGTGACCATCCAGACACCATGATCATCTAGACACCGTGACCATCTAGACACCGTGACCATCAAGACACCGTGATCATCCAGACACCATGATCAGACACTGTGACCAAACATTGCATCTGTGATACCGGTTCCTGATCTCTATAAAATTGTCCTATCATAGCTATCTCACCACTCAAAGACAAACAAGGAGACACCGTTTCAAGGAGACACCATTTCAGGAAGACACCGTTTCCAGAAAGACTGTGACACCGTTTCTTAATATGTTTTTTTGTTTTTTTAATTTAATTTCTAACAGTCATATTTGAAGCTTTTAAATGCACTGACATAATTAATGTTTCTTTGTAGACATGTCACCTGACAGTACGAGGTACGAGGTGTAGAATACATGCATTCTGCCGGCTCCAGCACATGTATTCTAAGAATAAAAAGAATAGCGTGGCTAGAAAAAAAAGGGGGCGACAATAGTGACAACAGAAAAATAAGTGTATGCGTGATAATGAAGAAGCATGAGCATTCACGAAAGAAGAATCGATACATGCAATCCGACACTACTGAAGAACACATGAAGCATACTCAAATTCTAGAGTCAAGAACATTTTCACACCATCAACTCCACGAAGAACATGAGCCAGATCTAGCTGACTTGTGATACTCTATTTTCTGCAAGAGGACTCAATTTCTGCATCTACTTCATCCTAGAAGTCCAGAGCTACATAGACTAACACTGATATCACTTCTAACCTTATCTCATCATTTATACTCTGTTGTGTATTATTTTTATCTTTCGAGTAGTGTGTGTATGTATGTATAAAAACACCCACTGTATCCTGCATTAAACTGAAGGACACAAGATATCCTTTCTCTTACATATTTTTACACTTGTGTATTCCTATGAATAAGTGTGGAAGAGGTCCCTGTGTGACATGTTAGTTCATACCCATGAAGAACTGTGGAAGAGGTCGTGTGACCTGAACAATCTTGTGTACTTTTTTTAACCCCAATCCAGGGTGTGGATCAAGTTTATATAAGCTTCTTGGTGGCAGGTTATCACCAAGTGGAGAGGATTAGGTCTCGTCTTGAGACTGAACCACTTGTTTTATATCTACTGTTCTATTTAATTTAGTTTTCTCTGTTTTACTGTGTAAGTCAGAAATCACTAAATTTACTTTGATAATTAATATTGGAAAGAATTTATAATTGTTTTGAATTATTATAATAGCTTCAAAAGTAATGTTAACAACTGATATTAAGATTAATAAGAATTAATCAATCTTCTGAGAAGTTATTCAAATAATCAAACTTTCATAATCGTCTTACTTTGATTAATTGGGTTGTATTTAAATTTACTGGGGAACCTTTTTAAGAATACTTTTTAAGCAAATTTTTTTATAGATACTCAATTAGCCCCCTCTTGAGTACTTTACTCTGACCAAGACTGCCTATAATAAAAATTACAAAGCCATGAATGCTTTATATTTCTTTTTAGGAGATGAGGAATTTAATAGAATCTCTACATGTAAAACTACCCATGAAATTTGAGATACCTTGTCTGTTTAATATGAAGGAACTTATAGTGTGAAAGAAATGAGACTTAATACTTCTACTATTAAATATGATAACTTCAAAATGAAACCTGATGAAACTATTTTTGACATGTATCTTAGGTTCAACGAAATTGTCAACACAATAATTTCTCTTGGAAGAGAAGTCACTGCCAAAGAATAGATCATGAGGATTCTCAGATGCCTACCTCATAGATGTAGAGGGACCTCTATCTCTATTAGAGAGTCATGCAACATCAGCAAGATACCTATAAAATAACTCATTGGAAAACTGATGATGCATGAAGAGGAGCTGAAATTCAACAAGGAAGAGGAGGATGAACCCAAAAGAAAATATGTTACATTCAAGACCACAACCTCTAAACATAAAGAGAAAGGGAAATTAGAAGTCTCTATAGAAAGTTATAGTAGTGAACAATCATCACCTGGCAGTGATGAGGAGATAGATCAATTATCCATAAGGTTTAAGAGATTTTACAAGAAGAATAACTTTTTTCAGAAAGCCTAACTTTAAGGGAAGATATGATCAAAAAGGAAGTTGGAAGAAATATTGGAAAAGAAGCGACAAGTCTAATGAGATTGTATACTATAAATGTAAGAGAAATGGATATATCAAGGCTGAATATCCCTAGCTCAAGTATACAAAGAAATATGCAGACAAAGATAAAAAGTATAAAAAGGCAATGAAAGCAACACAGAGTGATTCTGAGGACAATTAAAGTGACTCAGAATCTTTACATGATGAACTGGATAACAAAGCCAATATGTGTTTTATGACAAACACATCTGAGGTAACAAAAGAATCTCATGTACACAATTCCTATTATTTTAGAGATGAGAGTCAATATGAAAATATGTCTAATGAAGAAATGTTTGAGTACTATAATATGCTTGAAGAGAAATGTAATGAACTATAAGATAAATACAAGTCTTTAAAGAAAAAAAATTCTCTTACCTCAACTATTAAAACCGAACTCACTATAGAAATGGAGAAAAATGCTCAATTACTTAAAGAAAACAATGAAATAAAACTATCTAATGAGTAATTGAAAAAGGATCTTGAAAGGTTTACTAAGGGTAAAAATACCTTGGTACAAATTATAGGTAAACATATTGATCCTAAATATACTACTGGAATTGACTATCAACCTCGTAAAAGAAATTTTGGAATAACTAACTTTGTTTCTAAATCTAGGACATACAGTTTTACTCCAAGTTCTGGAAAACATTCAGCTAGTTCAAGTTATGATACACTCTCTACTCTTTCAAGATTTTCTAGACCAAATAGAGTTTATTTCTAAAGTAATTTACATAATGCTTATATGAAACCTATGAGTCAGATATGGGTTCTTAAGGCACTAGTCACTAATATTACTAGACCCAAACAAGTATGGGTACCAAAATATGTTTTTATCTTACTATTTTGTAGAAAAACTGCTTAAAGAGCTCCTATAAAAGATTATGGTACTTGGACAGTGAATGTTTAAGACACATGACATGTGACTATTCATGCTTCATGAATTTAATTAAAAATGATGGAGGACATGTCACCTTTGGTGACAATGCCAAAATAAAGATTATTGGCCTTGGCCAAATCGGTAACTCTAACTCAGTTTTAATTTCCAAAGTACTTTTTGTCGATGGATTGAAATATAACCTGCTTAGTATTTCACAACTATGTGATGATGGATTTCATGTCAAATTTGAAAATGATTCTTATAATGTTTTTAATTCTAAAAATGAATTAGTGTTTTCTGCATTAAGAAATGAAAATGTTTACTCTATTAACTTAGAATCTTTAGTTTCTCAAAATGCTTCATGTTTAAGTGTATTTCACAAAGAATCTTGGATTTGGAATAGGAGACTAGGACACTATAATATTCACTCCCTTAGAAAGTTAACTAGAAAAATTTTAGTCAAATACCTACCCAAACTTGAGTTTCCAAATGATAAAGTGTGTAATCCTTGTCAAAAAGGAAAGCAACACAAAATTTCCTTCAAACCAAAGAAAGAAGTGTTAACTTCTCAAGCTCTCGAATTGGTTCACATTGATTTTTTTGAACCATATAGAGATTCTATCTTAAATGAGAAGCACTATGTTTTTGTTCTTTTAGATGACTTTTCTAGATATACTTGAACTTTATTTTTGGCTCACAAAAGTAAATCCTGCTCTCATTTTACCAAATATTCCAAAACTGTAGAAAATATTAGTGGACTTAGAATTAAATCCTTAAGAAGTGATCATTTCCATGAGTTTGAAAATCAAGAGTTTGAATCCTTTTTATCACAAAATGGCTATAGTCATAATTTCTCTACCCCTAGAACACCTCAATAGAATGGAGTTGTAGAAAAAAGAAATAGAACCCTACAAGAGATTGCTAGAACCATGCTTAGTGAATATGACTTACCTATTTGTTTTTTGGGATGAAGCTATAAATACAACATGCTATATTATTAATAGATTGTTTATTATACCTATTCTTAAAAGAACTCCATATGAGTTATGGAACAATAGAAAACACAGAGTTAGCTACTTCAAATTATTTGGTTTCAAAGTCTATATCCTTAATACTAAGGGCAATCTTTACAAATTTTCATTCAAGAGTGATGAAGGAATCTTTATAGGATATTCAATCTCTAGTAAATCCTATAGAGTGTTTAATAAAAGAACTAAATGTGTGGAAGAATCTGTCCATGTCAAATTTGATGAAACAAATCCACATGAGCCTAAGACCACTCTAGCGAACTTGGAGGATGACGTATCAAATATGGACATTAATTCAAAATCCTCTAACCATCCTCTAAAGTAATCTTTGAAAACTTCCAGTTCTGAAAATTCTTTAGATTCAGGTCACAATGAACCCGAACCTATTGGAGAAACTGAAATCACCAGTCCTTCTTTTTCTAGAGCTGTTAGAACTCTTAAGAATCATCCTTTAGATGCTGATGTAGGAGACTTAGATAAAGGAACTCAAACTAGAGATTCTCTTAGAAATCAGGTTGAACATCAAGTTTTCTTATCACAACTTGAACCTAAAAACATTAATGATTCTATCAATGATGAATTTTGGGTGATGGCTATGTAAGAAGAACTTAATCAGTTTGAAATGAACAATGTTTGGAAACTTGTTAACATACCCACATACACATTCACCATAGGCACTAAATGAGTGTTTAGAAATAAGGTAGATGAAGCTGGTAATATAGTTAGAAATAAGGCTAGATTGGTTGCACAAGGTTACAGTCAAGAAGAAGGAATTGACTACGAAGAGACCTTTGTACCAGTAGCTAGACTTGAAGCCATCAAAATTCTTCTTGATTATGCTGCACATATGAATTTCAAACTATATCAAATGAATGTCAAAAGTGCATTTATAGATGAGTATATAGCTGAGGATGTCTTTGTTGAGAAAACCCCTAGTTTTACAAACCATCATTTTCCAAACCATATTTTTAAATTATCAAAATCTTTATATGGTTTAAAACAAGCTCCAAGAGCCTGTTATGATAGACTGGGTACTTTTCTTATTTCCAAAGGTTTTAAAAAAGGAATAATTAATCCTAAACTTTTTATAAAATGAATTTCTAATGATGTTTAGTAGTTCAAATTTATGTAGATGGCATTATCTTTGGATCTTTAAAAAATTATTTATGTATTGAATTTTCTAAAATGATGCAAAACGAATTTGAAATGAGTTTAATGGGTGAACTCAAATTCTTTCTTGGATTTAAAATATTTCAAAATAATAATGGTATTATTTTAAATCAAATAAAATATACTAGAGATCTTCTAATTTTTTTGGATTGGATAACACTAAAAGTAGTGACACTCCAATGATTACTACTTTTAAGTTGGATCTTGATGAAGATGTAAAATCTGTTGATGAAACCACTTACAGAGGAATTATTGGAAGCTTACTTTACTTAAATACTAGCTGACCTGACATTATGTTTAGTGTGTGTATGTGTGCTTGTTTTCAAGAAAATACTAAGGAATCTCATTTAAATGTTGTTAAAAGAATCTTCAAATACCTAAAGTATACACCCAATCTAGGATTGTTCTATCCTAGAGGATAATCATTTGAGTTAGTGAGTTATTCTGATGCTAAATTTGGTGGTTGTAAGTTAGATAGAAAAAGAACATCTGGAACATGTCACTTTTTAGGCAAGTCACTAGTATCATGGTGTAGTAAGAAACAAAACTCTGTTGCATTATCTGCTGTAGAAGATGAATACATAGCTGTTGGTAGTTGTTGTGCACAAATTTTGTGGATGAAACACACATTACTAGATTATGGATATCAATTCAGACATGCACCTATAAATTATGACAATACAAGTGCTATTAACATCTCAAGAAATCCTATTTTACACTCTATAATAAAACATATTGATGTAATACATCACTTTTTGAGAGATCATTATCAAAAAGGTGACATCACTTTGGAATTCATTAGAACTGAATATCTGATTACTGATATATTCATCAAACCATTAAATTATGAAAGAATATATTACATCATACATGAATTGGAAATGATAAATCTTAATTAGTAAGTCTACTGTTTCACAGTTTACTATTTCATGTTTACGGTCTCACTGTTACTGTCTGGAACTTACTGTCTCAAACAATACGGTCGTAGAGTTTAGAAATCACACAGTTATAGTCTCACCATGAAAGCCAGTTACGGTCTCACCGTGAAAGCCAGTTACGGTCTCACCATGAAAGTTGATTACGGTCTCATCGTAAATATGCTTTATTATTTTATTTATACATTATAACCCATATTGCGGTAATTAATTCTTGTGTTCTTTTACTTTCCCACATTTTTGTTTTTACGATGCTTGGTATCCCTAAATGACAAAAACTAAAGAAGTTTCACTCTTTCTTCACCTGATCTCTCTTCTCTCAAATCGTAGCCCCTCTCTCAACCCTTCGGTTCTCTATCTCTCTCTCTCTCTCTCTCTCGAACCATTGTTGAATGCCTAGGATAAAACTCCCATCATCATCAACTCCCGAGAAGCATAGTTCAAAGAATAAGTTGAAAATAACATCGAAGTCAGTGCCTAAAGGTCCTCAAAATCCAAATCTGGTAGACAAAATAGTGGTACCTGAAAAGAAGATATGCCCTAAGTGGCTTCTATCAAGTAAGTCTTTGGTATTGAAAGTACTTAGAGAGAAAGGATGGATGGATTGGTTCACAAAGGATGATAGTCCTATTTATCTAAAATTAGTTGCACAGTTTTATTAGTATGTTCAATTATCTTTTGATTTAGAAGATGGATATGTTGTGAGAAGCTGGATCAATGGCCAAAAATGCACATTTTCTTTGAGGTTATGGGATGAATGACTTAGGATACCTCATGAGGGTATTTTTAAGGACTACTAGAGAGGTCCTCCACCTCCAAGTGAGTTCTTTGTTTTGGAAGAATCATTGAGAAGTTTAACTGGAAATGAAACAAAATGAAGAGCCATAGCTGTTGAGCTAGATTGTGAAACTAGGCTTCTGTTTAAGTTTGTTCAGAATTTGATTATCCCCAGAAAAGGTTATTTTAATACACTCAAGTATTAGGATGTATTTTTGATACACCTTATGAAGAATGGACATAAGATCAAACTATGTAAATATGTTACACACCATATGTGTGAGTTAATCAAAACAACCTCCAAGTCAACCTCTTTGTTCTATTCAAGGTTTATCTCAGCTATTCTTCATGAAAAAGAGTTGGTTAGACCAGATGAAGAATCCATTAAGGACTATGAGATCTGCCTCTCAAAAGTTATAGTAAAGAGAAATAAAATGAGTTTTAATCCATAGAGAAAAGCATGGGTGGAAGATAATGACAGGGTTTATGAAAATTTTAATCCAGTGGAACACCCTTCAAGACCTAAGGATATTTCTAATCCTGGTTTGGAACCATATGAGATTATTGAGTATTCTGATGAGAAAGAAGAGGAAGAGGCTATTGTATCTTCAATAAAAACTGTTCTGGTTGAGGAATATAGTGAATTTTCTCCACAAGTCTTAATTGAGAAGGAAATACTTGTTCCTGAAGTTGATACAGATTTAGAAGAACAACCTGCTGTTGAAGAAGAATATGTTGCTAAGGTAAACGAACATGATTTTGTGGAAGAGAATATTGAAGAAGATATTTCTGTTGTGCAAGAAGCTGCTCTTGAGGAACACCTAGAGGAACAAGATGTTCCTGAAATTATTCCTTCTACTAAAGAGATAATGGAGCAAGCCTTTCAGTTGGCTAGAAAGTAAATGGGTGAGGATATCAGGGATGAAATTTTGGAAGTAGATCAAGGATCTAAATCTCTCAGTCCTGAGAAAGATGCACCTGTTTAGGGGGAGAAACACCCAAATTTGGAACCCATTGAAGTCCCTAATCCTATTGATCCAAGATTAGTGGATACATGGTATAAATTATCTAGTTATTTTGATGTGAATGATTCATAGTAAGTCTTAGTAAAAGGTATTGATCTATCTACTATGTTTCATTTGAAACTAGTATCTGCTCCTGCAGCTATCTCTTCCAAGGAACCTGATCCTGTCTTAGCTTCTATACCTGAACCTTCACAAGAACCTCCAAAATTGGTGAAAAGGATCATTTGAAAGCATTTGGAGCCACCCTATTAGCTAGAGTTGAAAAACTAATGAATACCCAACCGACTCCTGTAACCAATTTAAGTGAAAGAGATACTTCTCTATTGTTGGAAAAGTTTATATGGCATATTCAACCTAAGATGCTTCATGAGATTCAAAAGTTTAGAGTTGAGAACAAATAGTTAAGTGATGAAGTAAAAACTCTCAGAGATATGGTTGAAAAAATGAATAGAGTGATGAAATGAAGACCAAAACCTGTTTCTTATACTATTGAGGATGTTGTTAGTCAGATTCCACAGGAAGTAGCCACACTGATTCGACCTAATATAACTTCCTTAGATGACAAGGTAGCTGAAAGAAACAAGAATATTGTTCAAGAGATGTCTGAACTTGTTATTGGTCTTAACAAGTTGAATGATGAGTATAAGAGCTGTCTCTAGAAAGTTCTGAATCAAATTAAATCCCTTACTTAGGCTATTACTGCTTCTCATACTTCTGGACAACCATCTCAACCCTCTTTAGACAATGATCCGCTTAGAACAGTTGTCAAAGAATAACTTCAATCTGTGCTTAGTGGCTTTGACAAGGAATCTCTATCTGAAGTTATCAAGAATAGTGAAAAAGTTCTTGATTTGGTGAGAATTCATTCCAATATTTCCAATTATTCTCAGCAAGAAATTTCTAAGAAGGTGGATTTATAATTCAATCAGATCTTCTCTAAGAATGACATGACCAACCATTTCAAGTACCTTGTAGAGAATCTAAGAATTCCTCTTGTTACTCAATCTTTCAAAACTCAATTCCAAAAGCTCAAATATTTCAATCCTTTATTGGATAAGTTTATAGAGAACAAGTATGAATTTGAGAAATTCATGCTGTATGGTGGAGAGATCATTGTTGACTTCATCAAGCTTTCGAGGCCTTATCTTCATGTCGAGAGTACTGCCATTGTCACTCCTGCAGCTGCACCCCTGAGATCTGGTTTGCCTACCTTCTCATACTCTTCCCTTGCCTCTACATTTATGTTTGTCTCCCAGGCTCTGAGTCAGATTAGGCCCATTATCCTTGATAAATAGTTTCTTCAGTCTTCCAGTTCACCTATCTTGGCCCCTTCTATTTTTGGACTCCCTTTACCTTCTCTATCCACGGGTTCACTCCCTTCTTCCACTTCTACCTTTGATCCTCTGGCTTATTCTTCTGATGCTACTGCCAAGGAAAAAGATAAGACATGCCAGTGCTGAAGAAAAGTGACTACTATCTTTTGATAGGGTTGATTCCTGTATTTCTTGTTACTTAATGTTTATAATTCCACTTTTTATCTAATGCATTCCTAACTCCTCTTATCCATTCTTTTATTTACTTTTGTACTCATTTTGATAATCCCAAAATAGGGGGAACTATGTATTCTATATGCACATTAAATAAGATACACATTGCCTAAGAATAAATCTCTCACTCACATGATTTGTGATCATTAAAAGGGGGGAGATTGTTGGACTCCTTATGTGTTAATCATGTTTTAATGATCACAAATCCTATACATTCTGTAAAACTTGTTAATCCTGTTTAATCTATCTAAGATCATGTGTACAAATGATTAGTCTCTTTATTCCTTAAATAATTATCGAAAACTATTTTTAATGAAATTCTCTTATGAATGATTAAGTTTAATTCATTCTATGAATATCACTATTCAAGTTTGTGTACAAATATTTGGATAAGTCTGAGAAACCGTGAGTCTGCCACTGGTTATGTTTTTCTGGCACTGTGACCAGACACCGTGATCCAAACACCGTGACCATCCAGACACCGTGAACATCCAGACACTGTGACCATCCAGACACTGTGATTATACATTGTGATCAAACATCGCATCTGTGCTACCGGTTCCTGATCTCTATACAATTGTCCCATCATAGGTGTCTCACCGATCAAAGATAAACAAGGAGACACCATTTCAAAGAGACACCATTTCATGAAGACACTATTTCTAGATAGACTGTGGCACCATTTATAAAGTATGAGTTTTGAAATCCGATCTTCAATTATAGATGAATATAAGATTACTGCTACTGATAGAATTACTTGGGATGATCCTACCAAGACTCCCTATAATAAAAATTGTAAAGCCATGAATTTTTTATATTACTCTTTATAATATGAATAATTTAATATAAACTCTACATGTAAAACTGCCCATGAAATTTGGGACACCTTGTCTGTTTCACATGAAGGAACTTCTAGTGTGAAATAAAAGAGACTTAATACTTGTACTATTAAATATGATAACTTAAAAATGAAACTTGATGAGCCTATTTCTGACATGTATCTCAGGTTCAACAAATTTTTCAACATAATGATTTCTCTTGGAAGAGAAGTAACTACCAAAGAACAGATCATGAGGATTCTTAGATGCCTACCTGGCAGATGTAGAGGAACCTCTGTCTCTATTAGAGAGTCATGCGACATCAGTAAGCTACCTGTAAAATAACTCATTGGAAAACTGATGATGTATGAAGAGGAGATGAAAGTCAACAAGGAAGAGGAGGATGGACCCAAAAGAAAATCTATTGCATTCAAGACCACCACCTCTAAACACAAAGAGAAAGAAAAATTGGAAGTCTCTGTAGAAAGTTCCAGTAGTGAACAATCATCACCCGAAAGTGATGAGGAGATTGATCAATTATCCAGAAGGTTTAAGAGATTTTATAAGAATAAGAACTTTTTCAGAAAGCTTAACTTTAAGGGAAGATATGTTCAAAAAGTAAGTTGGAAGAAATATTGGAAAAGAAGTGACAAGTCTGATGAGATTGTCTGCTATGAATGTAAGCAAAATGGACATACAAAGGCTGACTATCCCAAGCTCAAGTACAAAAAATAAATACAAGGACAAATATAGAAAGTATAAAAAGGAAATTAAAGCAACATGAAGTGCTTCTAAGGATAGTTTAAGTGACTCAAAATCTTCACATGATGAACCGGCTAACAAATCCAATATGTGTTTTTTGACAAACACATCTGAGGTAACACTGGAATCTCCTGTACACAATTCCTATTATTATGGAGATGAGAGTGACTCCAAAAATATGTCTAATGAAGAAATGTTTGAGTACTATAATATGCTTGATGATACATGCAATGAAATAAAAGATAAATACAATTATTTAAAGAAACAACATGCTCTTACCTCAACTGTTAAAACTGAACTCACTGTAGAAAGGGAAAAAATGCTTAATTACTCAAAAAAAATACAATGAACTAAAACTATCTAATGAGCAATTGAAAAAGGATATTGAAAGGTTTACTAATGTTAAAGATACATTGGTACAAATTATAGGTAAAAATATTGCTCCTAAATATACTACTGTCATTGGATATCAACCTGGTAAAAGAAATTTTGGAAGAACTAACTTTGTTTCTAAATCTAGGACATACAATTTTACTCGTAGTTCTGGAAAACATTCAGCTAGTTCAAGTTATGATACACTCTCTACTATTTCAAGTTTTTTTGGTCCAAATAGAATTTATTTCTCAAGTACTTTACATAATTCTTATAGGAAACCTATGAGGCAGATATGGGTTACTAAGGCACTAGTCACTAATATTACTGGACCCAAACAAGTATGGGTACCAAAATCTATTTTTATCTGACTATTTTGTTGGAAATCTTATTAAAGAGATCCTATAAAAGATTATGGTACTTGGACATTGGGTATTCAAGACACATGACATGAGACTATTCATTCTTCAAGAATTTAATAAAAATTTATGGAGGACAAGTCACCTTTGGCGATAATACTAAAGGAAAGATTATTGGCCTTGGCTAAATCGGTAACTCTAACTCAATTTTAATTTTCAAAGTACTTTTTTTGATGGATTGAAATATAATCTGATTATTATTTCACAACTATGTGATAGTGGATTTCATTTAAAATTTTAAAATAATGCTTGCAATGTTTTTAATTCTAAAAAGGAATTAGTGTTTTCTGTATTAAGAAATAAAAATGTTTACTCTGTTAACTTAGAATCTTTAGTTTCTCAAAATGCTTCATGTTTAAGTGTATTTCACAAATAATCTTGGATTTTTCATAGGAGACTAGGACAATATAATATTCACTCCCTTAGAAAGTTAACTAGAAAACATTTAGTCAAATACCTAACCAAAATTGAGTTTCCAAATGATAAAGTGTGTAATCCTTGTCAAAAAGGAAAGCAACACAAAATTTCCTTCAAACCAAAGAAAGAAGTGTCAAATTCTCAACCTCTCAAATTAGTTCACATGGATTTATTTGGACCATCTAGAGTTTCTATCTTAAATGGTAATCACTATGTTTATGTTCTTGTAGATGACTTTTCTAGATATACTTGTACTTTCTTTTTGGCTCACAAAAGTGAAGCCTGCTCTCATTTTACCAAATATGCCAAAACTGTAGAAAATCTTAGTGGAATTAGAATTAAATCCTTAATAAGTTATCATGGTAGTGAGTTTGAAAATGAAGAGTTTGAATCCTTTTTCTCACAAAATGGTGATAGTCATAATTTCTCTACCCCTAGAACACCTCAATAGAATGGAGTTGTAGAAAGAAGAAATAGAGCCCTGCAAGAGATTTCTAAAACCATGCTTAGTGAATATGAATTACCTATTTATTTTTGGGATGAATCTATAAATACAACATGCTATATTGTCAATAGAGTGTTGATTAGACCTATTCTTAAAAGAACTCCATATTATTTGTGGAACAATACAAAACCCAGAGTTAGCTACTTCAAAGTATTTGGTTGCAAAGTCTCTGTACTTAATACTAAGGGAAATCTTGAAAAAATCTCATCTAAGAGTGATGAAGGAATATTTCTAGGATATTCAATCTCTAGTAAATCCTATATAGTGTTTAATAAAAGAACTAAATTTGTGGAAGAATCTTTCCATGTCAAATTTGATGAAACAAATCCACATGAGCCTAAGACCACTCTAGTGAACCTGGAGGATGATGTATAAAATATGGACATTAATTCAAAATCCTTCAACCATCCTGTAAAGGAATATGTGAAAAATTCCAGTTCTAGAAATTCTTTAGATTTAGGTCACAATGAACCCGAACCTGTTGAAGAACCTAAAATCACCAGTCCTTATTTTTTTAGAGGTGTTAGAACTCTTAAGAACCATACTTTAGATGCTGTTGTAGGAGACTTAGATAAAGGAACTCAAACTAGAGCTTCTCTTAGAAATCAGGTTGAACATCAAGTCTTCTTGTCACAACTTGAACCTAAAAATATTAATGATGCTATTAATGATGAATTTTGGGTGATGGCTATGCAAGAAGAACTTAATCAGTTTGAAAGAAACAAAGTTTGGAAACTTGTTAACATACCCAAGTACACATTCACCGTAGGCACTAAATGGGTGTTTAGAAATAAGGTAGATTAAGCTAGTAATGTAGTTAGAAACAAGGCTTGATTGGTTGCACAAGGCTATAGTTAAGAAGAAGGAATTGACTATGAAGATACCTTTGCACCAGTAGCTAGAATTGAAGCCATCAGAATTCTGCTTGCTTATGCTGCACATCTGAATTTTAAACTATATCAAATGGATGTCAAAAGTGCATTTCTAAATGGGTATATAACTAAGGATGTCTTTGTTGGGCACCCCCTGGTTTTACAAACCCTCATTTTCCAAACCATGTTTTTAAATTATCAATATCTTTATACATTTTAAAACAATCTCCAAGAGCCTGGTATGATAGACTGGGTACTTTTCTTATTTCCAAAGGTTTTACAAAAGGAATAACTAATCCTACCCTTTTTATAAAATGAATTTACAATGATGTTTTAGTAGTTCAAATTTATGTATATGAAATTATCTTTGGATCTTTAAAAAAATTCTTTATGTATTGAATTTTCTAAAATTATGCAAAACAGATTTGAAATGAGTTTAATGGGTGAACTCAAATTCTTTCTTGGATTTAAAATCTTTCAAAATAATAATGGTATTATTTTAAATCAAATCAAATATATTAGAGATATTTTAAATCATTTTGGATTGGATATCACTAAAAGTAGTTACACTCCAATGAGTACTACTTGTAAGTTGGATCTTAATGAAGATGGAAAATCTATTGATCAAACCACTTATAGAGGAATGATTGGAAGCTTACTCTACTTAAATGCTAGCTGACCTGAAATTTTGTTTAGTGTGTGTATGTGTGCTTGTTTTCAAGCAAATCATAAGGAATCTCATTTAAACACTGTTAAAATAATCTTCAAATACCTCAAGCATACACCCAATCTAGGATTATTCTATCCTAGAAGATAATCATTTGAGTTAGTGAGTTATTCTAATGCTGACTTCGGTGGTTGTAAGTTATATAGAAAAAGAACCTCTGGAACATGTCACTTTTTAGGCAAGTCACTAGTATCATGGTGTATTAAGAAAAAAACTTTGTTGCATTATCTACTGTAGAAGCTAAATACATAGCTACTTGTAGTTATTGTGCACAAATTTTGTGGATGAAATACACATTACTAGATTATGGATATCAATTTAGACATGTACCTATAAATTGTGACAATACAAGTTCTATTAACATCTCAAGAAATCATGCTTCACAATCTAGGAAAAAAAATATTGATGTAAGAAATAAATTTTTGAGAGATCATTATAAAAAAGGTGAAATCACTTTGGAATTCATTGGAACTGAATATCAGCTTGCTGATATATTCAAAAAACCATTAAATTTCGAAAGAATAGATTACATCATACATGAATTGGGAATGATAAATCTTAAGTAGTAAGTCTACTATTTCACAGTTTACTGTTTCATGTTTATGGTCTCAATATTACTATCTGGCACTTATTTTCTCAAACAATATGGTCGCACATTTTAGAAATCACACAGTTATGGTCTCACCGTGAAAACCAGTTACGGTCTCACCATGAAAGCCAGTTACAGTCTCATCGTGAAAGTTGATTATGGTCTCACCATAAATATGCTTTATTATTTTATTTATACATTATAAATCATATCATGGTAATTAATTATTATGTTATTTTACTTTCCCATGCTTTTGTTTTTGCAATGCTTGGTATCCCTAAATGATAAAAACTAAATAAGTTTCACTCTTTCTTCACTCGAGCTCTCTTCTCTCAAACTGTAACCCCTCTTTCAACCCTTCAGTTTTCTCTCTCTCTCTCTCGAACCGTCGTTGAATTCCTAGGATGAAATGCCCATCATTATCAACTTTTGAGAAGCACAGTTCAAAGAAGAAGTTGAAAATAGTGCTGAAATTAGTGCCCAAAGGTCCTCTGAATCCGAATCTGGTAAACAAAATAGTGGTACCCGAAAAGGAGATATTCCCTAAGTGGATTATTTAAATTAAGTATTTGGTATTGAATGTACTTAGAGATCAAGGATGTATGGATTGGTTTATAAAGGAGGATATGCCTATTTATCTGAAATTAGTTGCACAATTTTATCAATACGCTCAATTATCTTTTGATTCAGAAGATGGCTATGTGGTGAGAAGCTGGATCAATGGACAAAGATGCACGTTTTCTTCGAGGTTATGGGTTGCATGACATTGGATAACTCATGAGGGTATTTTTGAGGACTACCAGAGTGGTACTCCACCTCTAAGTGAGTTATTTATTTTGGAAGAACCATTGGGAAGTTTAACTAGAAATTAAAAAAAATGAAGAGCCATAGATGCTGAGCTAGATGGTGAAACTGGGCTTCTGTTTAAGTTTGTTTAGAATCTGATTTGCCTTAGAAAAGGTTATTTTGCTACACTCAAGTATTAGGATGTATTTTTGATACACTTTATGAAGAATGGACATAAGACCAACCTATGAAAATATGTTATACACCATATGTGTGAGTTAATCAAAACAAACTCCAAGTAAACCTCCCTGTTCTATTCATGGCTTATCTCAGCTATGCTTCCTGAAAAAGGGTTGGTTGGACCAGATGAAGAATTCATTAAGTACTATGAGTTCTGTCTCTAAAAAGTTACAGTAAAGATAATGAAAATCAGTTGGAATCCATGGAGAAAAGCATGGGTGGAAGATAATGATAGGGTTTATGAAAAGTTTAATCCAATAGAACACCATTTAAGACCTAAGGATATTTCTGATTTTGGTTTGGAACCAGATGAGATTATTGAGTATTCTGATGAGAAAGAAGAGGAAAAGGCTGTTGTACCTTCAATAAAAACTATTCTGGTTGAGGAAGACAATGGATCTTCTCCTCAAGTCTTAATTGAGAAGGAGATACATATTCCTAAAGTTATTGCTGATTTAGAAGAATAAACTGCTGCTGAAGAAGAATCTTTTGCTAAGGTAAAAAAATAGGATTTTATGGAAGATTATATAGAAGTAAATCTTTCTGTTGTTCAAGAAGATTCTCTTGAGGAACACCTAGCAGAACAAGATGTTCCTGAAATTATTCCATCCGCTGAAGAGATAATGGATCATGAATTTCAGTTAGATAGAAAGGAAATGGGTGAGGATATTAGGGATGGAATTTTGGAAGTAGATCAAGGATCTAAATCCATCAGTCCTGAGAAATATGCACCTATTTAGGTAGATAAACACCCGAATATGGAACCTATTGAAGTCCCTAATCCCATTGATCCAAGATCAGTGGATACATGGTATAAATTCCCTATTTATTTTGATGTGAATGATTCATAGGAAGTCTCAGTAAAAGGTATTGATCTATCCACTATGTTTCATTTGAAACTAAAATCTGCTCCTGAAGCTATATCTTCCAAGTAACCTAAGACTGTCTCAACTTCTATCCCTGAACCTTCACAAGAACCTCCAAACTTAGTGAACAAGGATGATCTAAAAGCATTTGGAGCCACCCTATTAGCTGGAGTTGAAAAACTCATGAATACCCAACCGACTCCTATAACCAATTTAAGTGAAAGAGATGCTGCTCTGTTATTGGAAAATATCATATGGAATATTAAACCCAAGATTCTTTATGAGATTCAAGAGGTTAGAGTTGAGAACAAACAATTAAGTGATGAAATAAAAACTCTCAGAGGTATGGTTGAAAAAATGCATAGAGTGATGAAATCAAGACAAGAACCTGTTTCTTATCCTGTTGAGGACGTTGTTAGTCAGATTACACAGGAAGTATCCTCACTAATTCAACTTAATCTAACTTCTTTAGCTGACAAGGTAGTTGAAAGAAATAACAAGATTGTTCAAGAGATGCATGAACTTGTTATTGGTCTTAAAAAATTGACTGATGAGTATAAGGGTTGTCTCCAGAAAGTTCTGAATCAACTGAAATCCCTTAATTTGGCTGTTACTTCTTCTCTCACTTCTAGACAACCATCTCAACCCTCTTTAGATAGTGATATTCTCAGAACAGTTGTCAAAGAAGAACTTCAATCTATGCTCAATGGATTTGAAAAGGAATATCTATCTGAACTTATCAATAATAGTGACAAAGTTCTTGATTTGGTGAGAAATCATTCCAATATTTCCAATGATGATCAACAATAAATTTCTAAGAAGGTGGATTTCTACTTCAATTGGATCTTCTCTAAGAATGACATGACTAACCATTTTAAGTAACTCGTAGAGAATCTAAGAATTCCTCCTGTTACTCAAGATTTAAAAACTCAAGTACAAAAGCTCAAATATTTCACTCCTTTGTTGGATAAGTTTATGGAGAAAAAGGATGACTTTGAGAAAGCCATGCAGTATGGTGGAGAGAACATTACTGACTTCATCAAGATTTTGAGGCCTTATCTTCATGTCTAGAGTAATGCCATTGTCGCTCCTGCAACTGAACCCCTGAGATATGGTTTGCCTACATTCTCATACTCTTCCCTTGCCTCTACATCTATGTCTGTCTCTCAGGCTATGAGTCAGATCATGCTTGTTATCCTTGATCAATAGTTGTCTCAATATTCCACTACACCTACCTTGGCCCCTTCTATTTTTAAAGGACCCCCTTTACCTTCTTTGTCCACCGGTTCACTCCCTTCTTCCACTTCTACCTCTGCTCTTTTGGCTTCTTCTTCTGATTCTGATGTCAAGGGAAAAGAGAAGACACACCAGTGATGAAGAACAATGACTACTATCTTTTGATAGGGATGATTTCTGTATTTCTTATTACTTACTGTTTGTAATGCCACTTTTTATCTAATGAATTCCAAACTCCTCTTATCTATTCTTTTATTTACTTTTTTTACTCTTTTTAATAATCCAAAATGGGGGAGAACTATGTATTCTATATGCACATTAAATAAGAGACACATTACCTAAGAATAAATCTCCCAATCACGTGATTTGTGATCATCAAAAAGGGGGAGATTTTTGGACTCCTCATGTGTTAATCATGTTTTAATGATCAAAAATACTATACATTCTGTAAAACTTGTTAATCCTATTTAATCCATCTAATATCATGTGTACAAATGATGAGTCTCTTTAGGCCTTAAATAATTATTGAAAATTATTTTTAATGAAATTCTCTTATGAATGATTAATTTTAGTTCATTATATGAATATCATTGTTTAAGTCTGTGTATAAATATTTGGCTAAGTCTGATAAACTGTGAGTCTCTCATCGATTATGTTTTTCTAGCACCGTGACTAGACACCATGATTCAGACACCATGACCATCCATACACCGTGACCATCCAGACACCATGACCATCCAGACACCGTGACCATCCGGACACCATGACCATCTAGACACAGTGACCATCCAAACACCATGATCAGACACTGTGATCAAACATCACATTTGTGCTACTTGTTACTGATCTCTATACAATTGTCCCATAATAGCTATCTCACTGCTCAAAGAGAAACAAGGAGACACCATTTTAAGGAGACAAAGTTCATAAAGACACCATTTCCAGACAGACTGTGGCACTATTTCTTAATCTATTTTGTCATTTTTCAATTTAATTTCTAATAGTCATATTTGAATCTTTTAAATGAACTGACATAATTAATGTTTCTTTGTAGACATAAAACCTGACAATATTAGGTATGAGGTGAAGAATACATGCATCCTATCGGCTCCAACACATGCATTATAAGATTAAAAAGAATAGCGTGGCCAGAAAAAAAGGGGGCAATGATAGTGAAAACATAAAAACAAGTGTATGCACGGTAATAAAGAAGCACAAGCATTCATGAAAGAAGAACTGCTACATGAAATCCGACACTACTGAAGAACACACGAAGCATAATTGAATCCTAGAGTCAAGAACATTTTCGCACCATCAACTCCACGAAGAACACGAGCCAGATCTAGCTGACTTGCGATACTCTGTTTTCCGCAAGAGGACTCGATTTATGCATTTTCTTCATCCTAGAAGTCCAGAGCTGCATAGACTAACACTCAGAGCACTTATAACCTTATCTAATCATTTATTCTCTATTGTGTATTATTTTTATCTTTCGAGCAGTGTGTGTGTGTATGTCTGTATAAAAACATGCACTATATCCTGTATTAAAATAAAGGATACAAGATATATTTTCTATTACATCTTTTTACACTTGTGTATTCCCATGAATAAGTGTAGAAGAGGTCCCTATGTGACCTGTTAGTTCATAACCATGAAGAATTTTGGAAGAGGTCATGTGACCTGGATAGTCTTGTGTACTTTTGTTAACCCCAATCCAGGGTATAGATCGAGTTTATATAAACTGCTTTGTGGCAGGTGATCACCAAGTGAAGTAGATTAAGTCTTGTCTTGAGACTAAACCACTTGTTTTATATCCACTGTGTTGTTTAATTTAGTTTTCTCTATTTTACTTTATAAGTCAGAAATCACTAAATTTACTTTGATAGTTAATCTTGGAAAGAAGTTATAATTGTTTTGACTTATTATAATAGCTTCAAAAGTAATTTTAACAACTGATATTAAGATTACTGAGAATTAATCAATCTTTTGAGAAGTTATTCAAATAGTAAAACTTTCATAACCGTATTACTTTGATTAACTCGGCTATATTTAAATTTATTGGGGAACCTTTTTAAGAATACTTTTTAAGCATAAATTTTTATAGATACTCAATTAACCCCCCTCTTGAGTACTCTATTGTATTGTTAGGATCATCTCACATTAGCACCTAGATTAAATCCCATGACATATATTCCTTGATTGGTGGTTTATGTTGGGAATTATTATCGTGTTATTAAATATTTCCCCCTTGTCTGTATTGTTGTGACACCCTTTATCTTGCTTACTTTCATTATTTATATCTTGACTTGTGGTGACTACCTTATGATATTCTTTACCCTTTATGTTTGGGTTTTCCCCTTTAAATGGTTTTCAAAGATGTTTGGGAAATATTTTTGAATTATAGGATCTCATTTTGGGTTTTCAAAGTGGTTTTAAAATAGGTTTCGCTATTGGAAAATAAGACTACACTCATGGTTTTACAAAAATAGTGGGTATAGGTCCACCCTATACCCATGATTTTTAGAGAACCGTGGGTATAGGTTTCTTGGGAAAAAAATTGCGGGAAGGACTTATACCCACAGTTTTACAAAAACTATGGGTATAGGTTTCGTGTGGGAAAAAAATTATGGGAAGGACCTATACCCACGGTTTACAAAGACCTTGGGTATAACACAACCTATACCCATGGTTTTTGTAAACCATGGAAATAGGTTTCATGGGGGGGGGGAATTCTTAAGAACCTATACCCACAATTTGACCAAACCATGGGTATAGGTTGACCCATTATTTTTTCATAATAATAACAGTAATAATAAATACTTTAATATGATATATATATATATATTGACTATAAGAACATAAAATTAGTTATAGGGTAGTGGTAAGGTTGATTTATTGTACACAGGAGGTGCTAGGATCAAATCCCAACAGATGATTTTTTTTAATAAATGACCTATACCCACGATTTGACCAAACTTGTGGGTATATGTCTATACCCATGGTTTGGTCAAAACATGGGTATAGGTAATTCCATTTAAATATCTTACACCAACAGTTTAAGAACCATGGGTATATGTGGCCTATACCCACAACTTGATCAAACCATGGGTATAGGTCTATACCGACGCCTCCCAATGCCACAGTTCCTAAAACCATGGGTATAGGCTATACCCACAGTTTTAGAGGCTATAACCATAGTTTAGAACCATGGGTATAGGGTGTTTTTCTAGTAGTGTGTTTTGGTTAAAGAAGACTTAGGATATGGAAATGATTTCAAAGTGTTTATTTTCATTTAAAGGAAACAAAAAAATGAAAGTTTATAAAATGGTTATGGACTTGATATTGGTTTTCACATACTAACATTTTAAAAACCAACTTTATAATTATATTTCAAACTAGAATTTATGAATTTATTTATGAAATAAATTACATAGATTCCTTGATGAGATCTTACCGTGCATGTTAGATCACATCCTACATATATATTCACACATGTGTATGAAACTCCCCCTTCGTATGTAGGTTTTGGGTCTTTCCATTTGCCTAACCATCTCTTGCTTGGTCACCAATGGGTGAGTGGGGATATAGTGAGAAACATGAGGTTGCACAGAGGAGATCTGGAAATGTTTATTTTTTTAATTTTTTTTATTTAGGGTGATGTATCGACCAACTCATCCTAGTGTATGTTTGATTCTACTTAAACTAATTTTTATTTATTCAATTTAGTTGTATTTATTTTAGATTTTGCTTCATGTTTACACAAATGGGTTAGATCATTATAGTTGGTTATGACTTTCCTAACTTGATTATTTATTTTTCTTATGTTTATTGATGTTTCATGGACATCCAACGTATGGACAACCCATGCCAAACTTTTGATAAAAGATATGCTATGTTCTAACTCTGATTTGAGGGTGAAATTATTCCCAAAGGTGTTTTCCTTGATGCTCAGACACTAGTTGTTAGCCCGTAAGGATTGATAACACTCTTTGGGCCTATTGGGGAATCAGGTCAGGTGATGTGTTAGGTCATCCCAAGTCGATTCATTACAAATGGTATTAGAGCCCAGGTTCTTGAAAAGGATAAAGTTCTTAGATAGTCCTATTCTTATTTGGGAGTGTGTCATGGTATAAAGGAGATTAGGGTCATCGAGGCTTGAGAAGAAATAGAAAATAGAGTCTATCTAACTCTTTCTCATCCCAAGCCTTAAGTTTCTAGGGGTACTCAGGGTTTGAACTGTGAATTAAAGTTTTTTTTTGTTGTTTTTGATGATTTTTTTATATGGAATGATTATATTTTGATCCTCTTTGAGTATGATAGTGATTTCAGGGGCCACTCTTCAGTATCAAAATGAAAAAAACTGCACAGTTAGCTCACACGGTATGGCCAACCATGTGGATCCCATGAACTTTGGGTTTGTAACCTCTATAGATCCAGTTGTATGGTTGGTGCATGATTTTCCAACCCATGTGGATAAACCATGCACAACCTTGTTTCTTCCTTGGTTGAGTTTTTTTGACTCCTCTTGGTTTCAAATTTCTCCTAAAGTGGCTTTCACTTATTAAAGATGAAATAAAGTGAGATTCTGATGATGTTTTGATGTGGTTTTAATGGATTTTGTTTGATGTACTATGTAGTGTTTTGGTTATGTTGGATTTTTAAAGGATTATTGGTAAAAGGGGTAATTTTATGAAATTCCTAATTCTAAAAATTTAGTTTTAATGGGTTGTTTTAAAAATAATTTCCCTTATTTTTCAAGGAATGTTCTATAAAGAAATTATTACCATTTTGGTGTTTAGAAAACATTTTGAAAAAATGAGGTTTCCATGTAAGCACTTGAAAATGAATCTAATTAATTTAGAAATGATTCTAAATGATAATTGAATTTATAAATAGTTTCAATAAGTTTTCAAATTAAGTGATGTGTTTTACCAATGTTGGTTTGTTTTCAAAGATGGGTTTGATTTATTTTTCAAGTGCATGGATTGTTGGAGTGTGTTTTTAAAATTTCTTATCAGAAGTTGGTGATTTTAGATAGGAAAATTTACTTTTCATGGTATGGGAATGATGTGATTTGTTTTGGTGGGTTATGTTTTTAGATTTGTTCCCTAGTTATGATGTGATTATTTGATTTTAGTTTTGAGGCATGAAATGATGATGTTAATATCTTGTGTCAGTTATAGTATACCTCACAAAATAGTTGAGAGAGAAAATAGAAGGTCTGTTATTGAGGATGATCCTCTTAGTAAATCCTCTCATCACTTGAAAGTAGTTATTTCAATTTTGAAGTCTAACCAGACTTTGAATATAATAGTGGAATCTGAACTTTCACTGCTCTCAGACCTTATTTTGTACTTCTTGAATCAACATCCTCCCTCTTTATCTGATTATCAAAGTTCAACATAAGCATAAGAGTGGTTGTAAATAACTGGGGTAATCATCAATTCTCTTAGAACACCTGAAGTTTCACAGGAGATCACTGACATGGGTTTGTTTGTTGGACCTATCCAAGTGTAGTGGGGGTCTATGGTATCATTTTAGCTACATGGAGGTGTGTATTGGGAGTTATTAAAGATGATATTTATCCAATGGTTCTATCCTGAGGTCATGATGGTAAAGATATATCTTGAGTTCATGAGCCTTCATCTAGGAAAATGACTAGTGAAGGAGTATGTCAAGAACTTCTCAGAGTTGGTTATATTTTCTTTGAATCTGGTTGTCAATGATTCCAAGATAACTCATTTCTTTGGAGGTGTTCTTTTCCAAGATCTTGGTTCATGTGTGTTTGGGTCTGACCTGACATCATTCAAGGAGGTCATCGAAGTGGACATTCGAGTAGAATATAACCAGTCTAGGAAACTGGTGTTAGGTGATGCCTTGGTTTCATTGTATGGGAGTGAAGGTAGCTCGACAGGTGTGGGGAATAAGTGGTATGGCCAAATTGAAAGTGAAAGTCCCTCCTAATAGGAATAATATACTATCATGTGCTTCTAGTGTGGGGATTCAGGACACTCTAAGACTTTATATCTTAAAGATCTAAGGACTTACCTCCATTGTGGTCATTTATACCATATTTAGAAATTTTTTAAGTTGGGTTATCAGAAGAAGTATCAGGTTTTATTTGTTTGTGTAGGATGGCTTGTCTGAGGACTTTCATTTGATGAATGTAGGATAGGTTGAGATTTTGTAGATCTAGTGGAATGTTCTCTTTTGGATGATTATGAATGTTGATTTTTTGTATACCTTATTTGTTTGGGTGTATCTCCTTAGATATTTATTGATTTGTGATGGTTGATTATGGTGGATTTTAAGGTTCTTGTTGGTCAGACATAGAGAAAGGACTTGGGTGTGTTGAACCACCCCATGCTTTTCTATGTCATGAAAATGAGGGGAAATTTAAACTTTTGGTCCAAAGCGAAATGGTAATTTCACCTAGTCAACAACCACAGATAATTTTCTTGAACATTACATTGATTCTGTAATGGTATTATTACCCATGGGTTTTAATTTAGTGAGATTCTGAGCCAAGTTATTTATTCTTGTTTAAGAACACATGATATCTTTAAAAAAAACCATAGATTGAAATTATGACTTAGTAATTGAGTCCAAAATGGATGGTTTTAGCTAGTTGAGGTACTAACCTTGTTCAGGTTATGGGTCCCAAGATGAACCATTGAACAAATATTAAATTAAATTAATTAAAATGAATTTATTTTAATTTTTACATTATCCCTGTGTTCCTTCCTGCATAAGAGGAGAAGGGGGATGGGTTTTACTTGTGTCATGTGACCAATCCAAGAGGGATAGGGAGTAGGTGCACTAATTTCTTTTTTGGATAGCTCTATTAAAGCTGAGTTGGGATATAATGGCTGCAGGTGTGGGTCCAAGTTTGATACTTTGGAATTTCACCAGAAAGTATGATGATTATTTTGAATACTCATTGAATCTCAATTTAAATCACCATTTTGAACTTTCTTCACGGATTTGAGTTGTTATTGTTTGGATTAGGGATTTAGTGGAGTGTTTAGGTGTTTGTATAATGTGTTTTTTAATTTTTTTTGAATTTTCAAAATTCTGCAATTGATTTTGTGGGTGTTATGTTAAGAAGAAGAAGATATATATATATATATATGTGTGTGTGTGTGTGTGTGTGTGTGTGTGTGTGTGTTTATATAAAGTAGGATTTTTTTGTTCCGTGTAATAATAAAATTTTATTTACCATTACGTCATAGTCGCGCAAGGGTAAAATTTTATTTACACTTACATAGTGGTCGCATAAGGGTAAGGCCTCACTTAACCTTACACAACAATAGTCGTGTAAGGGTAAGGATCTTCTTACCCATATGTAACATGCCCTATATAAGGGAAAGGTTTTGCACTTATGTAGGTACCCCATATCAAGTAAGGGTAAGGATTTTTCAAAAAATTCCAAAAAATTGGGTTTCTCCCTTTTTCTTATATGACTAATTTAAGGTATAAAAAGGGGTTTTTGGGAAAATTATTTATTATTAATTCTATTAAATTTACATGTGTAAATAATTATAAAAAATTAATCATTAGATATTTTAAAATTTTAAAATTAATTTAAATATTCTAAAGGGATATTTTAGAACATAAAAAGGGGAAGTGATACCTTATTTGAGCCTTAAAATTTGTTTATGGAATTATTCTCATTAAAGGAAAAAAATTATTATAATTGATTGAAAATTAAAATATAATTATGGAATTAATTATTTTTTGAGATTTTGTTTATAATTAATTGAAGTTTTATATATTCAATAAGGTCCTCGTGTCGATAGATGATGGTCGTACGGACTTAGATGAGCTTCGACGAGGATGGCCGGGCTTTGGTTATAAAGGGGATGGCTCTGTGTATAAGGTATGTGGTCCTTCACGCATACCCCATTTAGTAAAATCCTTCTTTTATTTATACATAACATGTGATATGCAGTATCTCCACAACAATGATCAACCTTTAAATTAAATAAATTATTAAAATGATTTTTTGACTTAAAATGATGTGACCATGGAATAACAATGTTCCAAGGGCCACTGTGGACCCTTGTGTTAGGGTTGGTGTTCTGAGAACCAACTGTTTTGTTCTTTAATTACATAAATGTTCACTTATTATATATTGTTCATTGTTCTGCATGACTATAATATAATAATGTCCTGGAATATTTGTTGCATTAATAAGGTCATGGAATATCCCCACTATGATGAGAACCTTGAAATGCTATAACAATATTCTTAAATAAAGTTCTACAGTTGGATGACATACTATGATAGGACACATAGTATACAAACTGTCATGTGCGAGTACTCGTAAGAAGACAATACTCTCTCTCATGGAGTTCACACTTGGTAATCTCCAAGATGGGAGATTATGAGAACAGAACTGCCAGTAGCAATTCCACATGTCTTGGTGTCATCAGAAATTGCTATCTATGAGCATGTGTAATGGTACTTAGACTAGAAGATTATCATTAACTCATGTCATGACTCACGCACTTAGATTTACTAATGAAAACCGTCACACAAATAGTTGGTGGGAAGTAGGGTACGTTGGGTGTGTCACGAGTGACATGTTGTTAATGGATAAGTCAAGGAAGGATTTGTCCCTTCCATTTATAGAAGTTGATATCTCAACCCTTTGATTGAAATATAACCGTAACATTAAATTCCATGGCCATGGTGTGAACGACGAGTTTATTTCAGGTAGTCAAAGAATGACGGATCAAGCATATAGGTTTATGACACTTCCATGAAACCTGTTTGATGAGATATTGAGACAAAGGGATTAAATTACACAGTAAGCGTTCGTATGAGGTGATACGTCAATGCGGCATCAACTTCTTTCTCTTGGGTTCCTTGACCCGTTGCTAGACAGTAATCTTGGACTTTAGGCAAGCTCGCCTAATGCCAACGAGAAAGAAGCCTAGAGGGTCACACACTAAGTGTATTCAAGTATATCAAGTAGAATAAAGATTATTCCCGTACGTGGTTTAATAATTATTCAAGGAAGACTAAATAGTTTTAATGATTGGAGGAAGAATAAAATAAAACAAGTACTCGTTGTGTATCAATGATTACACGCTGTGTAGTTTTATTTTGAAAACAAGTACACGCCGTGTATTATTAAAAGTACACGCCGTGTTGTTTTAATTTTGGAAAGGAAATGAATTAATGAAAACAAGATATACACACTGTGTACATTGAATGTACACGCTGTGTAGTTTTCAATGAAAAACAAGTACACGCCGTGTATTTATTAATACGCACTGTGTAGTTTTTCCAGTTGGGATTTTGAGGAAATATCGTTTTATTAAATGATATTTATTATAATCAGCGTGGGTGCATGTCTAGGAATTAATTATTCTACATGGTGGTTTTAAATAAGAGTCAATGAAATAAATAAAACGCATAACGCGTTTATTTATTGTCATAACTCTACAACCTCAAACCTGATTATAAATATCCTCACAACCCCAACTCTTTTCCAACACACAAGAGAATTGTTGTGCACAACAACTATGGAGAATTCTTTCAAGGACGAAAGAACCTCTTCCTCCAAGAACGCTCTCAAGATTGAGAGAGATCCTCTTCCATAGGATCAAGATGATCTAAGGTGGACAATGCAAGCAAAGGTTTCTCCATGCTAGCACCCAGAGACTCCTTTGGCGATGTCTTGAGATACGAGGTACACGTGTGGACCACCGCTAGAGGAAGTCTACACTTGGATTCTGCGACGCAATGAAGAATCACATAGGAACATGATCAAGAACATCAACGAATAAAGAACACCCAAAAGTTATTTATTTTCAATTGATTAAATTAATTATAATAAACCTGTACTGATCCTACTTTGTGGTTCCGAGACATTCCTTTTCTTTGTTCATTTCTGTGATTCGATCCGTGGAGACTAGCGTTTATCACCATATTGATCCCGGATTGATCATTGTTAATGACAAAAAGCCAAGTGGGAACATCCACTCATGTGCTTCCGCTGCACCTGGAACCTTCAATGGTATCAGAGGGAGGTTACAATGTTGATTATAGTTATTTAATTTTCGTTGATAATTTACGCATTTATATTTGATTCAATTCGAAATAAATCATTCTATAAATCTGAATAAACGAGATCTGTTCTTTCTCTTCGTTTCTTGATTCACATCACAGAAACGACCTTTTAATTTTAATTTTGATTAAAATAAAAATGAGGAACTCATTCAGAGGAGCTGCACTTTCTATCCGTACAACACAGAAATACACGGTGTGTAATTAAAACTACATGCCGTGTACTTAGGTTCAACGAACCGGTACTAGTCCGCCAAACCACGCCGTGTGAATTGAGTATGCCTAAGTATTGATTACGCCGTTTTGACCAGAATTGAACAGCGCATGGGAACTGGAATACACGACGTGTATGTTGGAGAAACATGCCATGTACTCCGATCTGGCCCAAGTGAAACCGTGTACAAAGGAGAAGCCACGTACCGCGTACAAGGGATCGCCAGACCGATTACCGCGTAACAAGGAAGTAAACGCCGTGTATGATTTATCTACATGCCGTGTACTCCAAAATTTCCAAAAGTAGAGAAAACACGCCAAAGCCCCCGACGTGCACTTTTGATAAAGGTGAAAAGAAATACACGCCGTGTAAATATAAACCACACACCGTGTACTTTCAGAAATTTCACCAGGTTTCCTCCAAAAGTACAAAGTCCTGTACAAGGAATATGGATGAGAAGAATCTCAAGGAAATTCAGAAAGGAATTTAAGATAAAGAATTGATTAATTATAAGATCATAATTAATTGAATTCAAGCGCTACTTATCTTGAATAATAGAACGATTAAAATAATTTGAATTATAAATATGCGTAAATGTCATTGCATGCTATGGATGATCATGATCTAGACCAAAGAACCTTTTTATGTGCATATGGTTTCATTTAAATTTTATAAATTTAAATTTGTTGGCCTATGAGCCTTCTTCTAATAAAATGCAGGGCTTGCGTGCCCATGGTTTCTTTAATGTAAACCAATGTAATGGAGGATCTCCCAAGCCAGAGGAGACGGTTCAAAACCTGAAGTTGAGGTGAAACCAACCCAAGAAGATACAAAGGTGGACAGGTGGGAGCTGCAAAACAAGAACCATCAGTTCAAGGTGTTTTTTCCCTAGGTCATGGTTAGCTTATCAAACCGCTAGATAAGCTAACCAATAGAATCTCATGAACATGATATATTATTTTATTTATGTCTGATTGCATCGTTTATTTATTATGCATGTGTTATCGCGATCACATAATTAATGAAATAAACAAGCATGAAAAGATGGAATAAAATAAAAACCAGACTACGCATAAACATTATCGTAACATGGTTAATCACTTAAGTAAGCATCACTTAATATTAACAAGTACGTGATAATGATAAACTATGCATAAAGAATAAAATCCCTCAATACCATATTAAGTCAGACCAATCCTTCTGTTACTTGATTAAGGGAAAGACTCAATAAAACTACGTGTTTGACCAACCCTTGTTGGGACACTTACTTTTATAAAGGAAGCCCTTATGAAAGGTTTCAGGTTTAATTAACCATATTACATCAAGAGAATTATCCCTTGATAGACTTGGTGTAATATTGGAGGCAAGATTTGAGGAAATACAAGTCAGGATTTCAGGATTGGGGAGTCCACTCGACAGATCAAGGAACTGTAAGCTCACAGTTGGAAAAGACCTACCTACCTAAATACCTTCATATAGCTTGACCAACCCTTGTTGGGGTTATGAAAAGGGGAATATGGATCCTTGTCACTAGAATGTCAAAGCAACTGGACATTCCAAGTTCAATGGTGAGGGCCATTGGGACTTGATAAAATAGTGGGAGACTTAATAAAATTTATTATTTCTCATAAAATGTAATCAAGAAAGTACTGATAAATCTTCTCTTTTAATTTGTATAATCGAAATGACAAACACATCAACCAAATTTTCTCTGTGATCAATTCTGGATAAAGACAACATCCTCACTGGCAGTAACTTTCAGGAATGGTTTAGGCGCCTTCAGGTTATCCTACGCCATGAATGAAAGTTTTACGTGCTGGAGTCCTCACTTCCTGATTCCCCTACCCCAAGGGAAATTGATGAAGATTTCCTAGTCTATGATCAACATTTGAATGACGCACTTGACGTTCAATGTTTGATGCTATCATTAATGTCTAGTGAACTCATGAAGTCTCATGAAGACATGGATGCCTATATCATGCTCGAGCACCTCCATGGTCTATACCAGGAGAGAGAAAGATAGGAAAGGTTTGAGATCTCCAAGGATCTATTTCAGATCAAGCTTGGAGGGGGTGCCCCAGCCGGGCCTCATGTAGTCAAGCTCATTGGATATATTGAGCGCTTGGAGGTTCTAGGGTTTAAACTCCCTGAAAAACTGGGTACCGATCTCATTCTCGCATCACTCCCCTAGAGCTTCTCAAACTTTGTTGTGAACTTCAACATGAACAACATTGAGAAGTCTCTATCTGATCTTCTTATCCTTATTCTCCAAGTGGACAATGACATGAAGCGTGAAAATCCTTCTGTCCTCATGGTGAATAAAAGGAAAGGGAAGGTGAAGAGCTTTAAGACCAAAGCTTCTTCAAAACCTTCCAAGAAAAGGAAGATCAAAGGGGAGGCAAGGGAACATGATGCTATTTGTTTCGCATGTGGCAAGAAGGGCCACTGGAAGAAAAACTGCACCCAGCCAAGGAAGAAAGGGGAAACTTCATGTGCGTTTGTCATCGAATGTAATCTATCTGTTTCTATAAATTGGGTATTAGATATAGCTTGTGGTGATCACATATGTATCCAAATATAGGAACCAAGTATATTCAGGAAGATTGATCGAGGGGAGGTAGATCTGCGAGTAGCCAACAGAGCCAGACTTGCTGTTGTAGCTATCGGGGACTACCACCTCACATTGCCAACTGGAATGATCTTGGTGTTAAAGGGTTGTTATTATGTGCCTTCTGTTACTAAAAACATTATTTCAGTATCCGGATTAGATACTTATGGATTCATATTCAAGTTTGGAAATGAATGTTGCTACTTTTATAAAGATAACATTTGTTTTGGTAGGGCACATTTATATAATGGACTTTATGTGTTAGACTGCACAAACCAAGTAATAGAAATCGATGACAAAGTTAATTCACATGACTCATACCACACCCAACTTTGGCATCACCGGCTAGGTCATGTCAATGAGAAACGTTTGACAAAATTACATCAAGATGGGTATTTAGATTATTTTGAACTAAAACCACTTGGTTTATGTCATGCGTGTCTACAAGGAAAAATGACCAAATCCCCATTTATTGGGAAAGGTGAAAGAGCTAAACAGATTCGAGAATTAGTTCACACAGACGTGTGTGGACCATTTCCAGTTGAAGCAAGGGGTGGGTTCTCATACTTCATAACTTTTACTAATGATTTTAGTAGATATGGATATATCTACTTAATGAGGTATAAGTCAGATTATTTTGATCGGTTCAAAGAATACAAGAATGAAGTAGAGAACCAGCTTGGTAAGAAGATTAAGAAACTTCGCTCAGACAGAGGAGGAGAATATCTTAATCAGGACTTCATTGTTTTCTTACGGGATTTTGGGATTCTATATCAACTCACTCCTTACACACCTCAGTGGAATGGTGTAAGTGAAAGGAGGAATCACACCCTGTTGGATATGGTGAGATCAATAATGAGTCATGCGAGTATTCCATTATCCTCTTGGGGATATGCATTACAAACATCAGCACATATACTAAACCAAGTACCAAGTAAATCGATAAATGGTATTCCATACGAGTTATGGAGTGGACGCAAAGCCATGTTATCGAATTTACATGTGTGGGGTAGCGAAGTATTTGTTAAGGCCTCTTCAGGTAACAAACTTGCACCCTGAGGCACAAAGTGTATCTTTATAGGATATCCTAAGGAAACAAGGGGATATTACCTATACAACCCCTCAGACAAAAAGGTTACAGTGGCAAGACACGCCATATTCCTTGAGAGGGAGCACATATCCAAAAGAGATAGTGGGAGAGAGATAGAATTATATGAAGTTGAGGCTCAAGATACACAAGATTTAGTACAAGAACAGATTCCACAAAGCCCCGTGGAAGAAAAATCTGTTCCAGAGACACAAGAACTGCGTAGGAGCACGAGAGAGGTGAGAGAACTAGAACGATATGATTTTCTTGTCACTGAGGATGGTGACTCATTATTGGTTGACAATGATGATCCTCTTACCTACAAGGAAGCAGTTAAAGGCACAGACACTGCCAAGTGGCAAGAATCCATGAATTCTGAAATGGATTCCATGTACCAAAACCAAGTTTGGATTTTGGTAGATCCTCCAGTTAATGTAAAGCCTGTTAGTAATAAATGGGTATTCAAGAAGAAAATGGACATGGAGGGGCAATACAACACCTATAAGGCACTATTGGTTGCAAAAGGTTTTAGACAACGTCAAGGAATTGACTATGATGAAACCATTTCACCAGTTGCAATGCTGAAATCCATCAGAATCCTATTGGCCATTTTTGCTTACCATGACTTTAAATTTTTTCAAATGGATGTCAAAACATCATTCCTTAATAGGAACCTCCAGGAAGATGTCTACATGACACAACATAAAGGGTTTGTGACTCCAAAGGATGCCAAAAAAGTATGCAAGTTGCAGAAATCCATTTATGGATTAAAGCAAGAATCAAGGTCATGGAACATTCGTTTTGATGAAGCTGTAACAGAATTTGGATTTATTAAGAACGAATGTGAGCCTTGTGTCTACAAGAGGTTTAGTGGAAGTGCAATTATTTTCCTAATAGTATATGTTGATGACATATTACTAATTGGAAACGAAGTACCTGTCTTACAGTCAGTTAAGGCATGGTTGGATAAATGCTTCTCCATGAAATACTTGGGCGAGGCAACATATATTCTTGGGATCAAGATCCATCGTGATAGATCCAATAAGATTCTAGGCTTAAGTCAAAGCACATACATTGACAAGATACTGAAGATATTCTGTATGGAACAGTCCAGGAGGGGATTGTTTCTAGTGTCACATGACATTCATCTTTCCAAGAAAATGTGTCCTCAGACACATGAGGAAAGAAAGAGAATGGGAAGGATCCCTCACGCATCCACGATTGGGTCAGTCATGTATGCTATGCTATGTACGAGGCTAGATGTTGCTTATGTATTAAGTGCGGTAAGAAGATATCAAGATGATCCAAGAGACCTCCATTGGATGGCAGTCAAGACTATCCTTAAGTATCCGAGGCGTATTAATGATATGTTCCTAGTTTATGGAGGATATGAGGAACTAGTAATCAGAGGACATATAGATGATAGTTTCTAGACTGATCAAGATGACATGAAGTCGCAGACTGGATACATATTCAGTTTTAATTGAGGTGTAGTGAGTTGGAAGAGCTCAAAGCAAAGTGTGGTGGAAGATTCTACAGCGGAGTCCGAGTATATCGCAACTTCTGAGGCAGCTAAAGAAGCAGTATGGATGTGAAGCTTAATCCAAGAGCTAGATGTAGTACCGAGTAGTAAAGATCCTATCAAACTCTATTGTGATAATACTGCAACGGTGGAACTTGCAAAAGAGCCAAGGTCACATCAGCGAACAAAGCACATACTTCAGAAGTATCATATCTTGAGGGATTTTTCTCAGAGAGGTGAAGTTGCAGTGAGTAGTATTTCCATGGAAGACAACGTGGCGGACACCTTGACTAAAGCCTTGGCTCAGCAGAAACATGATCATCATGTGAGGTCTAGTGGACTAAAAGTCGTAGGCAGTTGGCTCTAGTCCAAGTGGGAGTTTGTTAGGGTTGGTATCCTGAGAACCAACTGTTTTGTACTTTGATTACATAAATGTTCACTTATTATATATTGTTCATTGTTCTGCATGACTAGAATATAATAATGTCCTGGAATATTTGTTGCATTAATAAGGTCATGGCAGATCCCCGCTATGATGAGAACCTTGAAATGCTATAACAATATTCTTAAATAAATTTCTATGATTGGATGACATACTATGATAGGACACATAGTATATAGACCGTCATGTGCGAGTACTCGTAAGAAGATGAGACTCTCTCTCATGGAGTTCGCACTTAGTAATCTCCAAGATGGAAGATTATGAGAACAGCCCCACCAGTAGCAATTCTGCATGTCTTGGTGTCACCAGACATTACTATTTACGAGAATGTGTAATGGTCCTTAGACTGAAAGATTATCATTAACTCATGTCATGACTCGCACACTTAGATTTACTGACGAAAACCGTCACACAGATAGTTGGCGGGAAGTAGGGTACGTTGGGTGCATCACGAGTGACATTTTGTTAATGGATAAGTTGAGGAAGGATTTTTCCCTTCCATTTATGGAAGTTTATATCTCGACCCTTTGATTGAAATAGAACTATCGCATTAAATTCCATGGCCATGGTGTGAACGATGAGTTTATTTCAGGTAGTCAAAGAATGACAGATCAAGCATATAGGTTTATGACATTGCCATGAAACCTGCTTGATGAGATATTGAGACAAAGGGATTAAATTACATAGTAAGCATTCGTATGAGGTGATACGTCAATGCGGCATCAACTTCTTTCTCTTGGGTTCCTTGACCCATTGCTAGACAATAATCTTGGACTTTAGGCAAGCTCACCTAATGCCAATGAGAAAGAGGACTAGAGGGTCACACACTAAGTGTATTCAAGTATCTCAAGTAGAATAAAGATTATTCACGTACATGGTTTAATAATTATTCAAGGAATCCTAAATAGTTTTAATGATTGGAGGAAGAATAAAATAAAACAAGTACACGCCGTGTATCAATGATTACACGCCGTGTAGTTTTATTTTGAAAACAAGTACACATCGTGTATTATTAAAAGTACATGCCATGTAGTTTTCATTTTAGAAAGGAAATGAATTAATGAAAAAAAGATATACATTCCATGTACATTGAATGTACACACCGTGTAGTTTTCAATGAAAAACAAGTACACACCGTGTATTTATTAATACACGCCGTGTAGTTTTTCCAGTCGGGATTTTGAGGAAATATCATTTTATTAAATGATATTTATTATAATCAGCATGGGATCATGTTAAGGAATTAATTATTCGACATGGGGGTTTTAAATAAGAGTCAATGAAATAAATAAAACACATAACGTGTTTATTTATTGTCATAACTCTACAACCTCAAACCTGATTATAAATATCCTCACAACCCCAACTCTTTTCCAACACACAAGAGAATCGTTGTGCACAAAAACTCTGGATAATTATTTCAAGGCCGAAAGAACCTATTCCTCCAAGAATTATCTCAAGACTGAGAGAGATCCTCTTCCATAGGATCAAGACGATCTAAGGCGGACAACGCAAGCAAAAGTTTCTCCATGCTAGCACTCGGAGACTCCTTTGGCGATGTCCCGAGATACGAGGTACACGTGTGGATCACTGCTAGAGGAAGTCTACACTTGGCTTCTATGATGCAACGATGAATCACATCAGAACATGATCAAGAACATCAATGAAGAAAGAACACCCAAAAGGTATTTATTTTCAATTTATTAAATTAATTATAATCAACCTGTAATGATCCTACTTTTTGGTTTCGGGACTTTCCTTTTCTTTGTCCATTTCTGTGATTTGATCCGTGGAGACTGGCTTTTATCATCGTATTGATCCCGGATTGATCATTGTTAATGACAAAAATCCATGTGGGCACATACACCCACGTGCTTTTGTTGGGCCCGGAACCTTCACCTTGGACACCTAATTGATTCCTTGGATACTGATGGTTGATGGATAAATTACAAACATATGACCTAATATACATGAAACTATGATGGGTATAAGTTAAATTAATTGTGTGAACGTAGAGGGCTTGGATAAGTGACCCTAGACTCCTTGAGAAAGAATAAATGATGAATGATAACGAATGGCCTATGTAGGCTGGGATAGAACCATGAGGCACCTTAAAGCTATTGGGCTGGATATTTAGAGAGTGGGGTGAGTGTACCTTCCCCTCTAGCGTGTGATCATCTGAGTGGGTATGACCAGGTAGCTTTTATTAGGTTGGTCATGAGAGGACAGACCTAGGATGACCTTGGGAAGTGTGAAGGGAATTATGCCTTCTTCCGTGAGTGATTCCAGTATGGATTTTCCTAAGAGTCCAATAAGAATTAGATATTATTATGATGATTCCTATGGATTTTATGCCCTCATAGTGATGAAATTTGACCCTAGAGTTGAAATTGAGATAAGGGAACCCATGTAGGGTGTCCAGATTGTGATAAGACCTAAGGGACCTTGGTGGGTGCCCTAGGTATATATTAAACCTAGAGAGGGTTAGTGGGATTAGGTGGTGATGATTGTGGGAGTCACCTGAGAACTTGAATCGATGATATTTCCCTGGTAGGACTATAGTGACAGGGATAGGTATGACACTTGAGAGGCAGACCTTGATTATGCAAGATGGTTTAGACAAGTGGCCAACCCAAGTTATGATTATTATAATTACTACAAGATGTCATTAGGTGGATAAAAGCCCCCAAGTATTATGACATTATGGGATGCTATGGATTGCCTACCTAGGATCCAAATATGACATTATAGGATGTCATGGATTACCTCCCTTGACTCCAAATATGAATGTGGGATGCCAGAAATTAATTCTCTAGGATCCAGATATGATTAGTGACAGGATGCCAGGGATTACCTCCCTAAGGTCAATATATGACATTATGAGATTCCAAATATCACCTCCCTAAAATCCATATAAGAATGTTGAATTTAAGTTAATACCTCCCTAGGACCCAGATATAACATTATAAGATGCCAGAGATTACCTCCCTTGGACCCAATGATGCTTTGTGATATGAGATTCCTAGGATGCTTAGGATTCGATGCTTAGACATGATATGATGGGTGCCTAAGATATTCCCTATAATACAACACGATTCTTCTATATCATTTAGGATGACTAAAAAACACCCTTTGATGTAATATTTATATATGTGGGGAGCATGTTCATAAGATATTGGGGTAGGAAATGTATCCCTCTAAGGTCAAGTAACATGCTCAAAGACACTCCAGCACTGGACGAAACAAGTATAATCGATCTCAGGTGTCATGTTATAAATTGAGGATTAATGGTAATTATTTTATTTACACTTACATACTATATTTATTTTATTATTATGATCCCATCACATGTACACACATGCATTTATCGGTTATGTATGATACCACATCAATGGTTCCCTACTGAGTTATACTCACACCCTGCTCGGGTATCCATGACACTTGGGTACCTAAGTAGACTTCTCTATTTGCAAATTCAGTTAGGGTGGAGTCTTGGGGTTACATGATCAAGTAGGTTAGATTATATGGAGTCTAGAGGTCAATGTTTCTACATGATGATTATGCGAATTTGGTCAGAGGCTAGATTACTTTTAGATATTTTCATCATGTACCGGTTAGTATTTATATATATATATATATATATGATTCTATGTTTACTTATTATTAATCTATTTTATTTGATGAAACATATATATATATATATTTACTATTTACATAATCTAGACTACAGGGGGATATATGGATCCTTTTTTGTCTATAGGTTTTTGGGATATTCATTGTACATATTGTTCATGTTGAATTTTCAATAGATTCAGACATGACCCTTAATATTTAAATTAGAGGGCATAGTCTCTCTATGACTATGTTAGGCCCTTGACTCTAGTTATTAGCCTCTAACATAAAAGGATGTGTAATTGAGGTTTCATAGTATACCTGCATGGGCACCATTCAGGTGGTCTAAGTTGGGGAGTTAGAAAGTGGTATAATAGCATGTTTGGGATAAGAAGATGTGGTTAATAATTGATATAGATTGTCAGAACTCAGGAGGTAGCCTGAGTGCATGCTTGTCCAGTATGACATTGGGTGAAACCCATGTTTCTAGGGGATGTATTGTGTTTTTATAGGAAATATATAATGAGTGAGGTGTTGGTTTGGACTGAGAATCCCAAGTGGGATGGATGAGACTCAGGATGAGGTGTAAGGATCAGTCAAGAGATGTTGATTTGTACATGCATCATGTTTGGAACATAGGATTCACATGACATACATGTACTTTTATGTGATTGATATCACCATTTATGAGTTTTAAACTATTTAAAGTGACAACAATAACTGTTATGGTGTTTTACCATATAACTTAGTGGTGAAATTCTACTCATCTGAACTATGGTGTGTTTTCTTCTAATGACAGGTCATACAGATTTTATGGCATGATTCTCCTTAATTATGACAACTATGAAATCCTTTAGTTCAAGGGATGCATGGTTACCCTTAATAGGCCAACATAGACTTTTTATGCCTTGATTCGAGTTCCAAAAATAAATAGGTTTAGTTATTTAAAGTGTCGACAACAACCTATATGGTGTTTTCCTATACAGTTTCTTGGTGATATTTTATTTAACCAAACCAGATGGTTATGGTTACTCAGAACATATTGTCATGGAATTATGTCATTGCACACCCACCCACCCACCAACATGTGGATGAGATCATGATCCTTGAGGGGGTTGCTACCATATGTGTCGGCCCAACGAGGATTAGTCTGAGGCCATGATTCTTGAGGGGTTAGTCTTGTATTCATAAGCTTGGTGGGAATCAATGACCTGGTAGGTTTATTACTTGGAATGCAATTATTGTAATATATATATATATGGGAAACCCAAAGTGGGTGTTGTGATGTGTAAGTTTCTATGTGATTTTGGGATGAAAATATAGAGGTGTTTCCTGTGACTTATAATTTATATGCAAGATATGGCTATGCAATAGGTTGGAGATCCTAATATAAGTGAGATGTGGTTTAAGAAAATTTTTATCCTAGTATTATAGTTGTTATGATATGTGATGTGCAAGGGTAACCTGAGAGGGGTTAATTAGGTTTGTGAGTGCCTTAAATATGATAAGCATGGATAAATGCATTATGTTATGAGATTGGTTCTCATGAGGTGCTACTGAGAATCTTGTATATGCATAGTGATGCCTCAAGGTTTCATAATAATGAGTACTTGAGGTGATTTGGGTATCAAGGTCTGGTTTCAATGGGAAGGATCACCAAGATGCATGACCCTATTGATTTCAGGAATGATTTCCAATGAGATTTAATATTTCAATCCTAGATATTCTGATCTAAGATGGGTATAGTGTGGGTATAAAATTTTTATTTTAGACTATTTTTTGGGTGTTTTTCCGATGCTTTCGTTGGGGCACGCGCGTCCGTCCACCAGGGCGCGACAGGCACGACTTTCTTTGTGCTGCCCCGCATTCCCACATTCCAAAGGCGGGTGAAATCTACTCCTTATTCAGGGACATCTTCTCCTTGATCGAAACCGGGATGATGGGATATCGGTTCTTCCTTCCGTGGATTCCTTCTCGGAACTCGTCACCTAGTCCAGGTCTCCCTCATAGATTTAATACGTTGTTCGTGAAACTCTTCCCAGTGCCATGTTTCCATAGACACCGGTTAATTACACTGCTTCTGTTAGGACATTCCAAAGGGTTCGGTCAGGGCATCGACCTTCATTCGGGGGAGTAGTCACGTCGAGGCATCAGTAACATGTTTGAACGCTGGGGAATTGGTGTTTCTCTCTTCTGTCCCTTATTATAGGGCTTCTCAAGGGTGTGGAAGCCTGAGGTATCCAACATCGAGCGCGGGGAATCATATGCCATAGGCATGTATCTGAGGTTTTCCTCAGTTTCCTATGTTTAACACAGGGTATGCCGCAGGTTTAATGTCCATAAGAGATGGATCGGACTGATCAGAACACTATCTAGAGTGGATCAGATTGAGGAATCCCCTTAAAGGGATGTCGATATCAGGGTCAGCCTGTGGGAGGCTTCCCAGATGCTGTGGAGGGAAGTGGAGTGGCACGATCTCACTGGGATGTGGCGGCCCGGGTGAGAATCAGTATGGATGATAGATAGATGAATGGAGTGGAGGTGGGATGAAATGGAACCATCGCAAGGGCGACAGTGAAGTTGGTCTTGAGCCTCGAAGATACCTCCTACGTATCCCCGTGGCAGGGAATAAAAGGCTGCGTAGTTCGGGATGGTGTCGGTGAACCGACGTGAAGGCGGACCTTGGCCCGATGGTCATTGTCAGTGAACCGATGTGGATGTGGACCTTGGTCCAATGGTGTGGGGCTTATGCACTAGGCTGCCCAGGTGTTAGTGGACCGACGTGAATGAAGTCGGGATGACCAAAGGGTGGTAGACTTGAACCTCAGGAGGGCTTCCTACGTATCATGCCTTTACATGGATCAAATTCCTCATAGTTTAGGAGAAAACGAGGGGGTGGGGGTGGGGGGATTGGCACACCGACAAGGAGATGGTCTGGGCCAATGATTATTGGTCTTGAACCTCATTAAGGCTTCCTACGTACCATGCCTTGACATGGATCAAAGTCCTCATAGTTCAGATGAGACATGGAATACAGTTTAACATCAAGCGGGACGGGGGTGGACCGACGTGAATGAGGTTGGAACGACCGGGTGATGGGCTTGAACCTCATGGAGGCTTCCTACGTACCATGCCTTGACATGGATCAAATACCTCGTAGTTCAGGTGGTTTTCGTCAGTGAACCGACGTGAAGAAAGAACCTTGGTCCGATGGGAGATGGGCTTGAACCTCAGGAAGGCTTCCTACGTACCATGCCTTGACATGGATCAAAGACCTCATAGTTCGGTTTGGTCACAACGACTTGCTGTCGGACTCGAATTCAGTTTAATGTCATGTTGGATGAGGGTGGAACCTGACATGAAGAAATTATGGGCGGCGGGATTGAACCTCGTGGAGGCTTCCTACGTACCATGTCATGACATGGATCAAAGACCTCGTAGTTCAAATGTATGTGAAGTTTAATGTCATGCTAGATGAAGGAATACAGTTTAACGTCATGCTGGACGAGGTATTGTCATGGCCAATGCTTACTCTAAGCCCACGTGAGTCGTGCTCGGTGTGAGAAACAAGAGGCAGCAGAGACCTGACGATCACGTCATGAAGGGTGCGTCTGTGAGAAACGAAGAGGGGCCTACGCATGAGGGAGGCCCATGGTGCTGGGACTTACTCCAGGATGGAGGCCCTAAGTGTGGAAAAGTGCAACGAGAGAGGGATTTGGGACCAAAGATGGAAGGTGCCTCGTTCCCTATCGCACCCTCCACTGGCCTTGGCAGTGGGGAAGTACGGAGGTGCATGGGTTCTACCTTCTGTAAGAGAGGCTTGGGGGCTTACACCAAGGTGGTTTTCCTTCTCCCGTGGACATACGCCACTCCGATAAGGAGGATATCATCCCCTGTGGAGGGGTGATCCCATCTTCGTGGAGACCAGTGGGCGTAAAGAATGTCCGAGCCGGGGGGACCCTGCATGCGAGGCGCGGGGTCGGATCACAGTTTAACTTCATGTGTTGAGGACGAGGTGCTTGTCAGTTTAACATCCTCCAGCTCAGACGAAGTGGGTTTACTTAGCACCCCTAGGACTTACATGACTGGTACACTCTACTCCTTAGGGGAGGGAACGTACCGACAAGGCCATGGTCAAGGAGGGTCGCAGAGCGAACCATCACGGGGTCTACGTTAGCATGGCTATGCGAAGAAGCAATAGACATTAGCGTACCTATGCGAAGGAGCATTAGGCGAAGCAATGCTACGAGTGGTGTTGTCCATGAGACTTTGAAATCACATCGTGCAAACCTGGAGGGTCGCACGGGAAGAGGAATTTCCAAGAAAATTGGTGTGCTTCGCGAAGTGGAGTGACTTGGCCTTAGCATGGGGCATGGTTGTGAATGGGAGGTGCTTTGCGAAGTGGAATAGTATTCGCGGATCACTGCCTCGTGAATGAGAGATGCCTCGCGAAGCAAGGTGCTCTGAAGTAGTGTGCTTCGCAATGTACAACGACCCTGCCTTGGCATGTGGATCACTAGTACAGGATGGGTGTTTCACGAAGCATAAATGCTCCACGGCTGCCCGGGTTCCCTTGGGAATCCACTTCCTTCGCGAATGCCCTTAGGCTTCGCGAAGGGCATCCCTCTCGGAAGAGGGGATCAAAACGAGACAAGGCGAAGACATCTCGCGAAGAAAAAATACCTCGCAAAGCTCATGATTCCCGGGGTGAAGGGTGCTTCGCGATTTGGGAGTTGAGAAGCCGAAAGGTCAGATTGTCCATCCCCTTGACTCAAGGAGAGACCAGTATTTATAGGCAAGGGGTGCCGCGAAGCAGAGCTCACACGATGCGAAGGGGGCTGCGGTGCTTCGCGGCGGGCTCGTGAACGTCAGGGCGTTCGTGGAGCGTTACCGCCTCGGGGGATTCGCGGTGGGTCACGAACGTCAGGGAGTTCGCGGGGCATTCCCACCTCCTTCACTTCAAGGCGGGCTTGCGAATATCAGGGTGTTCGTGGGGCGTTCCCACCTCCTTTGCTTCATGGTAGCCGTGTTGCTCGGAGGAGCTCCCGGTCGGGGCTTCGCGGGGCAGCGTGCGGGATTCTTTTCCTTCTTCCCTTTGTGTTCAATATTTTGGAGCCCACAAATGACCCCCCTCAGACTTGGAGCCGCGAAGGGATCAAGGGTCGAAGTATGAGGGAAAATCTCAAAAATTATCAGCAGTTCGCGATGTGGACTCGCGAAGGGGCGCGCGGGGATGACAGCGGCCGCGCATTCCAGACGCGGCACGATGCTCCGCGTGGGCGGGACACGCCGCAAAGCACCGGGTTTGCTGCCCATAAATAGGGGGGCTGACCTCTCTTTTTTCCTCTCGTGACTTTTGTCCTTTTGTGCTCTTGACTTCGCAAATCTCCGCGTACTCCGCATCTGCTCTCTGCGAATCGAGCTTCGCGGAGAACCGCGAGTCTCTGACTCTGCGATCGCACCAAGAGAACTTCTGTTTGCAGGCCTAGGCTAGGCTCCACGTCTTGGTTTTGCGCTCGAGCTTCGCGAGAGCTCTTCGCGACCCGACCCAAAAAATTTCCGAGTTCCGAAACCGAAATAGCCCATCGAGAAGCTGTGTTGGGGGTGCTTGCAGACGCTGCCCAAAGGGATGAGATGGCCAACTGTCTGGGCCTTGGAGAGATGGTCCAAAGTCACTCAGACCATAATTCTTTGACAGAACTTCTATCAGAGAGTCAGAATAACTATCTGCAGTGCAAGAAGCTTCCCTTGTATGGCTTCGGTCTGAGGGATGATGTCTTCATTCCTGAGGCGAGTAGGGACGAACCAGCTTGCTGGTTCAGGAGCATGCCATGCCAGCGCCAGTGGTTCAAGGCAGCCGATGGTCATGCGCGGGAGGACTTCACACCCATCACTGCTGACTGTCTCTACACCCATGTGAACAATATTGATGGTAATCCACTGCAACCGGAGACGTCCCCTCCTCTGTACCGCACCATGCTGAAGGCGACTTTACAGGATTCGAAGAAGGGGTGGTCTGATGAGTGGGACCTACGCCAGGGCGGCAACTTCACCAATGACTGGGCATGGGACTAATGGGTAGGTGCCTCATGCGAAGAGTTTGGGTCCGAGCTGAGGAGAGTGGGTTTGTATGAGGCAGAATGGGCCTCCCAATTCCACATTTACCAACCGAAACAGCTGATGCCGGAGCTGCTGAGAAGATGGTCATCTAGGACCAATACTTTTCACCTACACCATGGGGAGGTGGGCATCAGTCTGCGGGATGTCCATCAGATTTCAGGGGTCCTGATCTTGGGGTCCATGTATGATGAGTTCCTCCCCGTCATGAGCGCGTGGGAGGATACGGAGCAGATGCCGCGACTAGTGTCAGTACTAATGGCACTGGTCCCTGGAGAGGACAAGGAGGCAGTGAGAGATGTCCACTTTAAGAAGTGGTTCGAGCGGTTTGTGGACTTCCTAGAGAATCGAGAGTTCCCTCTGAGGCCTCAAACTTGTCCGAAGGCAGCTCAAAGGGGTAAGGAGCACTCGTATTGGAGGGTCTTGGAAGACAGCCAATGGAAGACTTGGGGTTTCAGTGTCAGCACTGAACAATAGCTGATAGTCAGGCTGACGACGTTCATCGCGACCCTTATTTGCGGTTGGATCCTACCGGTGAGGGATACCAACATGGGGGTACAACCTAGCTCGTTCATCATGGCGTCCATGCTGGCCATGGGGCAGCGGGTCAATCTGGGGATTCCAATGCTCGCCAAGCTGTACAAAATGATGCGGCACGTTAGAGAGGGAAAGAATCCACCAAGGATATGAAGGCCCTTACACCTTCTGTATGGGTGGATTGCGGCGCACATCAGGGGGATTTATGAGTATCCAAACCCTATCTCACCACCGGGATCAAACTTCTGCCCCTCCATTCTAAATGCGGCCGGGAGCTTCCCATTCAAACTAACCGTACCGATGGTGCTAAACCAGGTGTGGAGGGAGGATGAGTTTAACTTCCACCCGTTTCCATTGCCGACGGGGGTACTCACTGACGACGGGTAGGGAATGTAATAGCACCGGGCTTATCTCTTAGCCTTTCGAGGAGGAGTTTTGGTGGCACGAGTGGATCGTGAGCCGCTTTGTGAACTGTACACCCCGCATCAGTTTGCGAGGTAGTTCCGGTGCCTCCAGCGGCTGACCCCGTAGGTCTACTGGGAGGTGCGTCACAAGGAGAACCCATGCGTGATGAGGCAGCTGTGGCTCATGTTCACACGATAAGATGGGAAGATGAGAATTGCATTGCCTCCCTCCACCACCACTTTCAGATTGGTGAGGGAGTATGCCATCAACTGGGAGGCCGCTTATCCGGGGGAGATGCTGAGGCATCCAACCATTCGGGTTGGTGACGGAGGGCCTCTCCTATCCTGAGGTCGGGGTTGGAGGGTAGCAAGGGCCTCTCGCGGTGGCGGGGCTGCCGTGGTGGCGAGACCTGCACTGACTGAGGGTGTGGCAGCAGCGGTGGATCCGGTGATTCCAGAAGAGCAGGGCCATCCGAAGGGGCGGCCACTGAGGGGATTCCGTAGGATATCCGCTCAGGCTCTAGGGAAGTGGTTGCGTCATATTTACATGCCAGAGGATGTCGTCTTCCCGGAGGCCTGGGACATTTGGGATGTCAACCGGCAACACCTCAGTCTGCCCGAGATGTGGGAACTCCTGAACCGTCGCGGGATGGTTCTTCCAGGTATAGGCCCAGTCCGGGTTGGTTTCACGGCATCTCCAGTAGAGGCGGAGCAATATTTGGTTGAGCTGGAGGACTACGTTCACTCCAGTGGTGTCCCACACCCAATGATAGACCAGGTGAGGGTACTGCTGGATCGGACAGTTCTGCCACAGCTGTCAGCCACCGATCTGAGGGAGCGCTTCCCCCTGCTGGAAGAATCAGAGGACTCCTCTCGGGAGGATGAGGCTAGTGGAGGGAGCCCGTTGGAGGAGGGTGAAGTCGGAGATCAAGACTCAGATTCTGATGATTTCACAGAGGCTCTCGAGGTAGTATTCTAAGATTCTTTCCTCATGGTCCATTCTCAGGACATCATGGATTTCTTACCGATGTTTGAACCATGCAGGAGGAACTTGTATGCAGGACTTGCTCTCGCCCCTTGGCAGGTGATGATGCAGGACCTTCAGAACCCGCGGCTACGGCTGCGTCCAGTTCTGCGTCTGGTGGGGCCAGAGCACCCGAGGTGGCTCCCCCAGAATCTCCAGACCTTCCAACAGTATACAGAGGGCCACGCCTCAGGGTCCCGTCAACATAGACTCAAGAGAATCACCAGGAGTTCGATCTCTGTAAGTTTCCTCTACTAGATCCATTGTTGTCATATGTAGATTGTGCCAACTAATGTTTATGTCCCTCTCTGTCGTACAGTTCTTCGACTGGCATGGGATGCTGCGGCAAGGCTGGTCGGGATGTCTGGTGGCATCCCTCCTAGGGGATGCTGGTGATGGTGGAGATAGTCCCCCCATCTCCCCGATATGCAACACACACTATCATTGGCGGGACCACCAGTAGGGTCGTGCCCGAGGTTATTGAGGTGGATTCTGATGATGAGGATCAATTAGCCAAACCAAGTCCCGTCACACCTGCTCCAGCGCCAGATGTCGGGCCGGATTCAATGCCAGATGCAGATCCTTCCAAGGACTTCTTGCCGGCATATCCTGCGTATGAGCCTGCCAATCGCGCAGACTGGGATGAAACGACCTCCGACGAAGAAGACAACAGCATAGTCCACCGCCGATCGTGTAATATAAATACATGCTTCATCAAGGACACCCCCAAGAGCTATGGATGAATGAAATGGACAAAATTCGCTCGTGGCTGCACGAAATGTGCGCTGGGGGAGTGGATGCCAAACGTCCTCATGCGCTCATCCGAGATCTCATGGCCGAGAAGATCCGAGAGTATGATCGCGGGCTCAGCGTGGGCTGGCAGTGGAGGAAGGCGACAAACATCAAGAAGCTCCAGGAGGCTGAAAGTGAGGTCCAATAGCTGCAGGCCCAGGCGGATGAGCACTAAGCCTCTCTTAATACACAATATGAGTTGATCTCACGGTTGAAGGCCCAGCTGGCAGAGAAAAAAGAGCATATGAGGAAAGCTTTTGGAAAGATGGATGCCATTTAGGCTGGCATACAGAGGGCCAGGGCCAAGGATGACGAACTGCGCCCCGCCACTGCTGAGGAGGAGCGGGAGCTGAGTCAACAGTAGCAATTCCTGGATGCCACAAGTCGAAGGGTGGCAGAGCTGCAACGCTATTTTGACGGGGTCAATCCTTCCATGGGGGGAGTCGACCCCTGGGTACTGTAACAATTACAAAACTTTTAATGGTACTTTTGTGCTTTGTCTTTCTTCTCCCTTTGAATGTCGTAGCATGCATGATTTCCACTGTTTGCATTGGTTCATTACATCCCGACCATGTTTGCGGGACGTCTGGCAACAACTCCCTAAGCTCACGTGGGTCAGGCCCAATTTGAGAAACAAGAGATAGTTGCCTCATCGCCCCACCCAACATAGGAGTGGAAACCAGGCTTCGGGCGTCCGAGGTTTGGATAACCAGTCCGGATTTCCGACAGATGGGAGAGACCTGGCCGGAGAAGGAAGTTCTCAAAACAGCTGAATTACCGTTTCTTCAGTGTGCTCTTATGCACGAATGATGCAATGCTAGGGGCGCTGAAATTGGTCTGAACAGATGGAAATGGGAGGTGTGAATTTATGATACCCAAGATTCAGAACGTTGTGGGGGTGGCGTGATAATGGAAGATTGCTGTTGACTGTGGTGGAAACGCAGCATCCATATTGCGTTAGCCTGAAATGGGGACAACAAATGAGGGTCGACCATTGACCATGTTCGAAACATGGGACCATGTCACAAATATTGTCGATCAATCCTTCGGGACATTGGCCCAGGATAGTAGGTGGACCCTAGGTCGAGCATCCATACTGTTAGGGGGTCCTTCCAAACATGACCAGTCTTCCGGAACGTTGGCCCAGGATGGTAGGTGAGACGATGCGGCATGATACCAGGCCGTTAGGGGGTCCCTTTAGATATGAAAGGGGATGTGGGTCTGAATAAGGGGCACACAAAGCGTGGAGTATTGAGTAATTGTTTGTCTGAACAAAATCCAACACTCATGTAATTACACCACTGTAGTGGGAGTACGCCAGATGGGCGCATCGGTTTTATTATGGATCCTTCCTTCTTTGGGACAGGGCCTCTCTAGCGAGTGGTTATGTCGCTTCCCAATGGGATCTTGGGGCATCTTGAACTTGTTTAGGGAAGAGTCATAGTTACATGGTCCTCTACGAGGGGTCCGACCAGGGGGCCGAAAAGGGGAAGGATAGGATTAATGATTACTATGGGATGGACCCTAGGAAAAATACCAGGGTGTCTCTACATATCCCATGAGGGTGGGAATCAAGCCACATGTAGTTATAGAAGCATAGTGTAGTCATAGAACAATACTGGCAGGTGAAATCCTCTCTGAAAGAGGCTCTGGTGCATCCCATGATTAACATGGGGCATCCTGAACTTGCTCAGGGTAGAACCACAGTTTAGTGTCGTGCGTTGAGGACATATGGACTCCTATAGTTTAACTTCATACGATAGGATGTGGAGTGAAAGAGAAGAGCCCAGGGAGCATATGGTGTGGTAGTTATGAAACCGACGTGAATGAGGACTTGGAGTCCAAATCACACCACGTACCCCCAGAGGAAACTCTCCAGGTCGAGGGACCAAGAGTGAGGATTAGGTTGGGCCCGAATCAGAGTGGTCGGGTGTTTCTACGTACCCCATGAGTATGAGAATCAAGACATACATAGTTCCTAAAGCAAAATTTAATTTCATGAGGGACGATGAGAAGCCTGGCCATGTTGGTACACATCCTGCCAAAACTACTAAGCCCACGTGAGTCATGCTTGGTGTGGGAAACAAGAAGTAGTGGTGGGAATTTCCCGACATATAAAGGGGCAGGTTAGGGTAAGGGGATGCTCGGTGAATACCATACCCATGATACTAACACGACCATGTGTCACACCTAGATGTGCAAAGATATAGAGCCGAGTATGTTGGAATTCCACTTGAACATAAGGAAGTGGAAATGTGTGAATCATGACGCTTGAGATTTGGATCACAATGACGGCAGCGTGACGATAAAGGATAACTATTAACCGTGGCGGAAACGTAGCATCCATATCATGATAGCCTAGAACGGGGACAAAAAAATGAGGTTCGACCATTGACCATGTTCAAAACATGGGACCATGTCAAAAATGTTGTCAGGGGTCCATAGGGACGTTGGCCCGAAACGATCGGAGGGACCTTAGGTCCAGCGTTCATGGAGATCCCTTAAGCCTAGTATCCATGTCGTCTGAGGGTCCTTTTGGATGTGGAAGAGGATGAGGATCCAAATAGAGAGCTCACGAAGCTTGTTCATGGGACGAGGGGAATGTCCCTATGAAAATCCCACTCTCCGGGCTCTTTGTCAAAACGCATCTAGGCGTATTAGATAGAGAGACCAGAGTCCTTTCCCATAGAGATGTCTTAGTCTAGGGTCGTAGAATTCAGACCATCTGGGGAGTTCTCGAGTCGAGGGACCGAACATGAAAGTTAGGCTGGGCCTGCGGGGGAGTGCCCGGGCGCTCCTACATATCCCATAAGGATGGGAATCAAGCCATATGTAGTTATGAAGAAAGTTAGGTTGGGCCTATGGGGAAGTGCCCGGACGCTCCTACATATCCCATGAGGATGAGAATCAAGCCATACATTGTTCTGAAGAAAGTTAGGCTGGGCCTACGGGGAAGTGCCCGGGCGCTCCTATGTATCCCATGAGGATGGGAATCAATCCATACGTAGTTCTGAAGGGTGTCACGGTAAGGTACCAGTGCCAGGGAAAAAGCGGAGTGTGGGCATGGCCCTTGCACTAAAAGAAGCTAAATTTGATAAATATTGTTTGTCCTTTAAGGTAAGTGGTTTTTTTGTGAAGCGATAGGCCTAGGGTAGCAAGCCCTGGTGTCTTCACAAGAATCAAGTTGTGGTAGGCGTTGACAAATGGCATGGCACGTGACCAATACCCAACGTGATGTCCTCTACAACAAGATCATCACAATGTAGTGCCGTTTTTCATCGTGCATCCAGGACGATAATGTCACAGTTTAGGGTCGTGTGATAGGACCAAGCATGCATTTTAACGTCATGCAGCGCAGACGTAGCAGGGATGATTCTAGGCGGGGAATGTGTATGGTGTCGTGCGACATAACCGACGTGGATGAGGACATAATCCCTCATCACACCACATAATCCCTCATCACACCATATAATCCCCTCGTGGAGGAAGAGTAGGCCAAGGGGCCAAGGTGGGATGGAGGTTTTCGGAAGATGGGGCTGGACCCGAAGCTTAGACATTCGGGTGGTCCTACATATCCCATAAGGATGGGAATCAAGCCACACGTAGTTCTGAAGAAAGTTAGGCTGGGCCTATGAGGAAGTGCCCGGACGCTCCTACGTATCCCATGAGGATGGGAATCAATCCATACATAGTTCTGAAGGGATAACTAGGGGGCAGAATATCCTAACAAGTAGGTGTACGACACAATGGGTAATTAGGACATAATCCCACACCATACCGCACAGTTCTGTAGGGAAGAATCTGGGCCAGAGGCCCCGAAAAGTCCAAGGGGCCTGAGGGTAGGCCTCGGTGAGGGAGGCCTGAGGCTGGGCCTCAGTCAGGATGGCCTGACTAACTTGTAGTTTAACGTCTTACAGCAAGGACGGGGGTCGTGGGCCCGAAGAGGCCAAGGGGCCTGAGGTTAGGCATCGGTCAGGGAGGCCTGGCCAATTTTCAATTTAACGTCTTGCAATGAGGATGGGGAAAGAGATAACTGTATCTCATTCGGGGATGTGTATAGCATGACAAGTAATCTGACGTGAAAGAGGACGTAATCCTACACCACGCCGTACATCCCTTATAAGAGAATCGGGGCCGTGGGCCCAACCGCTGGCACCACCCGGAGGGAAGTTTGTCACTTCGGGATGGGGTAGAACGAATCACTGCACTCGATGTTTGGGACATATAGGGGCGAACCTGAAGATCCAGGACACTGTTGACCATGTTCGAAACACAGTGTCCCTATGGTGACCCGATATGGGAGCAACAAATGAGCGTCAACCGTTGACCAAATTCGCAACGTGGGACTTGTATCGGTTTGTTGCTCGGAAATCCCCAGGGGAGTTGGCCCGTATCAGTAGGAGAGCCCTTGGGAGTGGTATCCAGGCTATTCTTGGGGGTCCCTCCAGGTGAGGAAAGTGATGGAATCCCTGTCAAGGAGTGGGTGAAGCATAGCTGTATCCATCCACGAAAGAGGCGAACATCTCGGGGGGGGGGGGGGGGGGGCGTACAGCCGGGTCGAGGCTTTCTCGACATGAGTTGGAGAAAAAGTGTGCATCCTTCCATATGTCTTAACCCGAGGGGAAGATTTTTGGCTTTTGGGCTGGGCCGATAGACGAAATGTCTGGGCGTTCCTACATATCCCATTAGGATGGGAATCAAGCCATACGTAGTTCTTGAGGGCCATGCAGTTTAACGTCGTGCAGTAAAGACATGGGAGGATAGAAGAACGGGAGTGGGAACATGGTGAGACCCTTATAATCCTTGTATGAGCGGGGCTAAGAAAGCCTACTCCTCGTCATGCAAGGATCCTCTAAGGAAACTATACCCAGGGGGGTAGTGAAAGAGAAGAGCTCAAGGCTGGGCTCAAGACGAGGCGTCCAAGTGTTCCTACGTATCCCATTAGGATGGGAATCAAGCCACACATAGTTCTTGAAGTGCAGTTTAATGTCATTCTGGATGAGAGATGCATCTCATTTGGGGATATGTACGGTACGGCGGGTAACCCGATGTGAATGAGGACGTATCCCACACCACACCGTACAATCCCATAAGAGAGCCTAAGTCGATGAAGGCCAAGGGGCCTGAGGCTGAGCCTCGGTCAGGGAGGCCTGACTGGCTTGCAGTTTAATGTCTTACAGTAAGGACGGGGGCCAAGGGCCTGAAGAGGCCAAGGGGCCTGAGGCTGATCCTCGGCCAGGAAGGCCTGACTGGCTCGTAGTTTAACGTCTTGCAGTAAGGATGGGGGCCAGGGGCCCGAAGAGTCCAAGGGGACTGAGGCTAAGCCTCGGCCAGGAAGGCCTGATTGGCTTACAGTTTAACGTCTTACAGTAAGGACAGGGGAGATCTTAGTTTAAGGTCATAGAGCTCGGACCATTTTGCAGTTTATTGTCTTACAGGACGATATCAAAGTTTCAATTTCATGCAGGACGGTGGTGTAGTTTAGGGTCATTCGGGACCGTAACATGCAGTTTAGGGTCTTGTAGGACCATAACATGTAGTTTAGGGTTGTGCGGGACCGTAACGTGCAGTTTAGGGTCGTGCGGGACCATATAGTTTAAGGTCGTGTAGGACCATAACGTGCAGTTTAGGGTCGTGCGGGACCATAAGGTGCAATTTAGGGTCATGCTGGACCGTAACGTGTAGTTTAGGGTCATGCGGGACCGTACAGTTTAAGGTCGTGCAGGACCAAAGATTCTTAGGTAAAGTACTGCTTGAGGAACTTGGCGTTGGTGGGAGGAGTTATGTGCTCACCATCCGTGGTCACCAAGGAGTATGCTCCGTTGGGGTAAACCTTATGGATGACATAAGGTCCTTCCCATTTGGGCTCTATCTTGGGTGGTTTCCTACTGGGGATCATTGGCGCTTGAAGGGCCAACACTAGGTTGCCCTACAGAAAAGAGTGAAGGCGAACCTTCTTGTTGAAGGCTCTGGCTATCTTATTCTGATGCCTTTCCAGATTGTGCAGGGCACGAAGCCTGTTCTCGTCCAGCGCTTCCAATTAGTTAGATGGATTTCGGCCACCTTATCTAGCACCTACTGGTCATAGACTAAAGTGTGTAATGATGGAAGCTGGATCTCAATGGGTAATATGGCCTCAGCCCCATACACCAGGGAATATGGGGTCACCTGGGTGGAATTGCGAGTCGTCGTCCGATAAGCCCAGAGGGTGTTGGGGAGCTTGTCCGGCCAAATTTTCTTGTTCTGACTAACCATTTTCTGCAGAATGTTAGAGAGGGTTTTTTTAACACCTTGATCTGTCCATTTTCCTGTTCATGATAGCGAGAGGTATGGTTTGACTGGATATTGTACTTGGCGTACTATTTCTTCAGCTCGGCCGCTCGGAAGTTGGTGCTGTTATCAGTGAGGACAGCGTGAGGGACCCCAAATCGGTGGATGATATTGGAGCTCACAAAGTCAATGATGGAACGGGCCTTGACCTCTTTGAGTGGAACTGCCTCTGCCCACTTGGAGAAGAAATCTGTAGCAGTTAGGATGAACCTACACTGGCGAGCTGTCACCGGTGGATATGGTCCCACTACATCGAGTCCCTACACCACAAATGGCCAAGAATACTTGTTAGAATGGAGAGGATCCGGTGGCCGATGCAGGAAGTTGGCATGAACTTGGCACGTGTGGAATCTCTTGGAAAACTCGATACAATCATGGATCATAGAGGGCCATAAGTACCCCAACCTCCAGATTTAATGGGAAAGCTTTGGTCCAGCTTGGTGGGTACCACAGGAACTGGTGTGAACCTCTTGCATAACCTGAGAAATCTCGACTCCTTGAATGCAACAGAGGATAACACCATCGAAGCTCCGCTTATAGAGGATCTGCTCAAGACTGGGACCGCTCTAAAGGGTAAATTGCAGCGCGCGGTGTCGGATTCGCTCGCGCTCGGCCCGATCGTCCGGGAGGAAACCATTTTGGAGATACTCGACAAAAGGTACCCTCCAGTCGGGAGTGGACTCAACCACTGTGTATGATGAACCTGGGACCCCTGACGTAGAAGGTCCGGTGGTAAGATGACTTATCTTCAGGCCATCGTTGTCCTCAGGGGTGACAGAGGAAATGACTCTCTGGCGTGCCACATGTATAATCAAATCATCTTGCTCGGGTTCTGTGAGCGACGCAGCTAAGCCAGCCAAAGCGTCAGCTCGACCGTTCTATGACCGAGGGACATGGGTAACCTCTGGTCGCGAAGAGAACTAGGCCATTAGATAGAGGGTGCACTCCAACAATGGAACAAGCTCCAGATTCCTGACGACATAGTCGCCATTGACCTGCTTGATTACCAGCTCAGAATCTCCTTTCACATGTAGATGGGCACATCTATCTCGAGGGACAACTCGAGGCCGGTGATGAGAGCCTGGTACTCTGCCTCGTTTTTGGTGCAAACTTTTGACAACAGGAATGAGTATGGAAGGACGGATTGCGCCAGGGTGATGAAGACGATACCCAGACCCACTCTGTTGAGCTTAGGATCATTGAGCCTCCTACCAGTGGGGCTCCGGGAGGCACCGTCGAAGTGCATTTTCCAACATGAGACGACATGATCGACTGAGAGGATCGCCTCATCAGGAAAATCTAGGTCCAGGGATTGATCCACGGAGGTCGGATGGGAAGCTAAAAAGTATGCCAATGTCTGTCCCTTAATGGCCTTCTGAGGCATGAACCTGATGTCAAATTGCTGGGGGATCACCACCCACCGCGCTAGTCGGCCAGTCAACATGGGGCGGTTCAGTATGTACCTCAGTGGGTCTACCCGAGAGACCAACTATACCTCATGGTGCTTCAGGTAATGCCGCAACTTTTGTACGGAAAACACGAGAATAAGGTAGCTCTTTTTGATAGGGGAGTATCTGATCTCCGTATCGAGAAGCATGCGGCTGAGATAATAGATACTGTTCTCTGTACCCTCGTTGTTCTTCTGGGTGAGAAGTGCGTTGAGGGACCATTCCAGGGTGGTCACGTAAAGGACCAGCGGCTTTCCGGAGATGGGTGGCATCAAGACCGGAGGTTGGAGCAGATACTGCTTGATTTACTTGAAGGCAGTCCGGCACTCTTCATCCCACTCATAGGCGACAACTTTCTTCATGAGCTGGGAAAAGGGCTTACGCTTGCCAGCCAGATTCTCAATGAATCGGCGTATATAGGCTAAGTAGCCTTGGAGACCTCAAAATTCCTGAATATTGCTCGGGGGAGGCATTTGGATGATGGCCTTGATCTTCTCTGGGTCGATCTCAATGCCCCGGTATCTAACAACAAAGCCGAGAAACTTCCCGGAGGTGACCCTGAAGGCACAATTTAATGGTTTCATCTTCAGGTGGCGGGAACGGAGGAAACCGAACAATTTATCAAGGTCTTTGAGATGGTCCTGGTGCTGGCGAGATTTGACCACTAGATCATCCACGTAGCATTCCACCAGCATCCTGAGAATCGGCCTGAATATGCGATGTATGGCCCGCTGATAAGTGGCACCTGCATTTTTCAGGATGAAGGGCATAACCTGGTAACAAAAGGTACCTTGGGGAGCCTTGAAGGCAGTGGACTCCTCATCCTCGGGGGCCATCTGGATCTAGTTGTACCCGAAATACCCATCCATGAAAGAGAGGGCTTAGAACCCGACCGTGGAATCAATCAATAACTCGGTGACCGGGAGGGGAAAGTCATCCTTTGGGTAGTGGCGATTGAGATCGCGGAAGTCGATGCAGACTCTGATATTCCCGTTTTTATTCCTGACTGGAACAATGTTGGCAAGCCACTTGGGGTTTTGGACTCCCTGACGAAGTTGTCTTTGATAAGCTTGTAAACTTCAGCCTCAACCATGACACCGTGAGAAGGGTGCATCTTTCTAGGAGGCTGCTTAAACCCACGATGGTTTTTCGGGAGGCCCAGGTGGTGAACAGATACCTGAGGATCTAGTCCTGGCATCTCGCCGTAACTCCAAGAAAACACATCATGGTGTTGTTTAAGAAAGTCTACGTACCGCTACCGCTCCTCGGGGGACATGGCTGCACTGATCAATGTGGGTCTCAGATCTACCTCACTACCAAGGTTCACCTGTACCAGTTCATCAACCATGGTAGAGATTCCTTCCTCAAAGGCGGGGGGAGCATCCTCCAGATCTTCCTCTCCACCTGTGGATGGATTTACCGCAAGGGGAGCTGCTTCTGAGCTATCAAACCCTAACGGGTAGCTAGTGCTGGCCTGGGCAGCAATGGTCTTCATATCAGGAGACCCATGCGCCACTGAGACCATATCAATGAAGGAAGTCGATCTTATCCCATCTAGCCTTCGGCCTAAGGGGACACGTTTGATGACATCAAAGCAGTGGTGACGCGTCGGCCTGAGTCGGTTGATTCTAGCCTGGTGGAAGAGACACGTATGACGTACTGCCATTGTCATAAGCCTGACATTCTGATACCGCATAGGAGCAGGAGGTTCTGGGATCACCTGAGCCTGGTTGGTGTAGGAGTACAAGGTGATTTTCTGCCGTCGCTTGGACATGGGAACATTGTAACACCCCGAGCTTCCACGATACGCTTCTCATTCAATAATACAATAGCTTGCATTGTACGCAACTTCGAGTTCTAAAACATCGCGACAAATCAAACTAGCCGTTATGAATAGTAATAACCACTTTTTAAAATTATAGAAATTTTATATTTCAAAATGGACTTCATTTTTGTATTCCTAATATCGAAATTAGCCTATGTTGAATTTTTGGTATTTTTCTGAGAACTTCTAATTTTTTATGAATAGTGAAAAATACTTAAAACAACTTTTTTAATCAAAATAATTTATAGTGATAAGTTATACTATTGAGTGGATTTAATGTATAATTAGAATATATTTTTACCATTTTATCCAATGGTGGTCATTAGAATTAATTTAACATTGAATTTGGACATAAACAATTGCCAATCTTTTGATATAAATTGTTTCTTGAAAACACGCTATTTGTCGTAACAGCGGGAATTAATTATAAAATTAATTAATGCAACTTATATGTTTGGAATTTTGTAAAATAGACATCATTTTTGAATTCGGAATATCAATTATAGCTTAGGATGAAATTTTGGCATTGTTCTGAGAAACTTCAATTTTTGATGAATAGTGAAACCACTAAGTGGTAGTTAAATAACTGATTTTTCGTTTAAATGAAATATTACCACTTCTGTGATTTGATTTTCAAAAATCCGACATACATGGTTGTCATTAAGAAGTAAAATGTGGTTCAATGAGATTATAATAATTTTTTGGTGAATAGTAACTTATTAAGTTCTTAATCGCGATTAGTGGTAATTAGGGTAGTTTAAGGTATAAATAATACTTTAATAATATGAAATGACCTAGACACATGTCCCAACCTCATTGGTTGAGTCATGGCCGACCAAGACAAGCCATGGCCTAACTTGGGGACCCCATGGATCCACTTTTGTTGGGAAATAACATAAATTACTTTTTATTTAATGTTAAAGTGAAAATGACACTAACATAAATTGTTTTACTAAAACAATTTTTAAGTGGGGTTATACAAGTCCAAATTTTGATTATAAATAGTCATTGGAAAGCTAAAAAGATTTCCTACATCATGGTATTTTTTTTATAATTTTTAGACATTAAATAAATAAATTATTTATGACATCATTATGATGCAGCGATGACCTCATTATTTAACGATTTTAATAAAATGAATAGATAATGTAAAATCCAAGGCTTACACTTGTCCAAAGCCAATTGGATGAGGAGATTTCGAAACCTTATCACCTTAGCCTCGAATTATATAAGTGTGGGACCTTTAGAATCCGAAAAGCATTTTGAAATAATGTAACATTTCAATCTTTCCAAAAGTGCCCCTCCTCTCCACTTATAAAAGGCCCCCACCTCTTCCACCTTATTCACACCATCAAGCCATTTGGCTCGGCCAAACTCTGCCCAAATACTCTCCCAACATTCCTTCCTTACTCCTAGAAACCTCACTTTGGGCAGAACTCTTCCCAAGGAAGCCTTTGGCTCAAATCAAAAAGAGTTACCCGATTTTGAGGTAATGTCTTTTATAATGTTGTTTTGTTTTATTTTTCTTCTCCAACCCCCTAAACTCTTTTTATTCATTTCTTTTGTAACAACACCAGTATCCTCAATATACTAGGATGTTGTTATAAGAAGGATTCGAGCTACACTTACACACACCTACATCTAATGGTTAAAGAACATACGGTTTCTGTGGATGGCGAATTTCTGCCTCACGAAGCGATGATTGTTCAACACTCATATAACACCTTCAAAGGTGGCCATTAAGATGTCACTATTTTTATATATGATATATAATATGTTTTTGTTTTACTTATGCTTCTGTATTTCTCATTTATGGCATACTTTATGATTTCCATTATGGGTAAAACGCGATAATTTCATTTTAGGAAGTGCGGACTACCGCCCCCTCAAAGTGATTTGAATCGTAAATGCCATATGTGGGATGTATAAAGGATGGAGTAAATGGTATTATACACTATATTATACTGGAATTATATTATACATTTATATCATTATGATTTACTTCCATTAAATATGAAATTGAAATGAAAGTAGCGTTCATGCGTACGTACGGCTTACCGTCTCCATGAACGGTGCATTTCATTTCTTACCTCTAAATGTTACGTGACATTATGAATGAATGTATATACTGTATATATGATATATATGATATCTACATCATTAATATAATTCTGGATATAATGGATATTTCACCACATGAACAACTTATAATTATAAGAAGTTTATTGTTGACTCATGTACCAAAGATCGACAAAACGACCGTTATTAACTTAAATAATTACATAATGTTCATAACATTGTAATAAGTGATATAAAAAGGATAATGAAATTGAAAATGGTTCTTAATAAGGTAGATATTAACTCTAGTTTATTATTCAGGAGGTTAAAGAACGGTTGAGTCAAGTCGGACACAAGGTAAGGGAACTTCTTAACCCAACTTCCATTCTTTGGGTTAACCTCCTACTTTCAAATTATGTCATGATATTGTTATGTATTATTTTGTATTTTTAATTTCTTTATGTGTACCTATATTGAATACACATAATAGATCTATTTTATTTTAAAAATGATCTTTTTAAGGACTTCGTCTCAATCTCCTTTCATTGAGGCATATTTGGTTTTATACAAAACTTTCTTTTATACGGTGTATAAACCCCTTTGACTTTTACATTTATTCAAAAGGAATTTTTTTTATACAAAGTGTTTTACTAAACGACAAAAAAGGAATGTTTTTATTTCCGTACTTATGCGGCGACAACGACTTCTCCGCCGCCGTGACCATTATTTGAGTTTCGGCTTCCTCTACAAGCCATCACTTTTTTAATGAAAAATAAATACAAAGTTTTAACTTTCTTTTATTTTGGTTTTGAAAATGGTTTTGAAAACGTTTTTATTATATCAATGAGTTGTATTGATATCTTGTGATTGAAATGTGGAAATGTTATGTTTATTTTATGCATGTTTTATGTGATACGATTATGTTATGGTTTATGATATGTTTAAACCTATTCATATGAGGAATGCATTGGACTTAATAAGTGACGGGTGGAGCCCGCTATAGCTCCTCGATGCATCGGCAGGTCTCATGAGACAAACTAGTGTCTTGGCACAAGGCCTTGACAAAATATTATTTGTGGTCTTGGCACGAGGCCTTGACTACGTGGTTAAGATAGTCTGGCATTATGCATTCCATCATTATGAAAGTGGTTATTGTTATTGCATGTGATTATTCGACCAGTAGAATATCCATGTGAAGAAGTGAATGGCATTATCTCATTTTACTTTTGCCATATTATGTTGAAGTTCATGTTTAAAAGGCTTTTGTTTTATTTATACATTGCCTTAATTGTTAATGATTATTTATGAAAGCTTCCGCATCATTGTTTTCCTTACTGAGCATCTGAGCTCACCCCTTTCAATGTTTTAATATTTTCCAGGATGTGAAGAAGTATTTTATGAATGACCTGCAGGGATAGTCAGAAGAGGATATGAGTGTGGACTATGGAGACTTTGTTATTGTAGTTTTTCACTTTATGATGTAATGTAACGTTTACGAATGTATCTAGTGTTTCCAAGGCTACTAAACTAATCGGTCTTTCGAGACTTGATCTTTTGGGATCATGCCAATGTTACGAAGTAACGCACCGGCTCTGGGTAGCTGGGGTCGGGGCGTTACAGTTGGTATCAGAGGCAGTTTAGTACTAACCTTGGAAGCTAGATTTAGATAAACTCTGATTAGAGCACATAGCCCGAAGATAGACTTTGAGGATTAGTATAGAAGAACTTCCTAGAATTTTGGTATTGTAGAGATTTTGTGAGTTTTCCGAGCAATACATCCCTGTCTGGATACGAGCAGGTTGAGGCGGCTCTGGCACAGATGTACCTAGGGGTAAAACCCGAAAACACCGCTTTGAGCTAGACTCGAACGGGAACTGGTGCACGACAACGGGCCTTGCTGCACTCTTGGTTACGACACTCCCGGGGGATATGCTTAGGATAGTTCTCATTTTACTTACAAACCACTATGAAGGGTTATGAGTACATACTTACTCAAAGAAAACATTTCTTTTTATGATTATGGATTATATCCATAAATAGTTCAATTTATGTAAAGTGTTTTACAAGTATGGAATTATGTATTTTGATTCATAAACTAACCTAGTTTATGCCGTTGTATAGAAATGGCGCCCAGTAGAAGGAATGTGAACTCCAGCAGTACGTATGATCCAAAGAGTAAGAAGGATAGTATCTTTCACGGTATTAAGCCAACATTTCGAAGGGAAATAGTCTCCCATGTGTTCTCAACATATGAAGAAATAGTATCATGTGTTAATAGGATAAGTAAAGAATTCTCTGAGTCCTATGGCTTTGAAGCGAAGCAAGAGATGAAAGGGATGGAAGAGAGAATGATGGATAAAGGGATGAGGGGAAAGAAGAATTTTCCAATATGTGGTAATTGTGGGAAGAAACATCATGGAACTTGCCTAAAGGGAATGGGAGTTTGTTATAAGTGTAGAGAGAAAGGACACAAAGTGCGTGACTGCAAGGGTAAGAAAATGGTTTCAAATGTACAATGCTTCTTCTGCAAGGATTGGGGACACTACGCAAACCAATGTCCAAATCATCAGAGTATGCCCCAAATGATGTTATTGGATAATAATCAAGTTATGATACTACCACAGATGAGGAGTAATGATTAGAGTTCTTATGTTGTTATTAAATAATTTTGTAATTTGAGTGTTGTATCAATGATGTACTGGTTATAATAATTATGGAGTATATAAGGATTGTACTGCAGTACTATTTCATCAAGGACTTGAGATTGTGTGGAACCAAGAAAAGTGACTCCACAGTAGGATTAAATTTTTGGAAAATATATGGTTGAGAGAAAGATAGACCATAGTATGGTTCTGATACTGAGATTGTGATTTTGGAATAAGACGTGATTGATTTGGATAAATTATATTGGATATACTTAACTTCCTTGAAACTGATTGATGTTTTGTATACATTTTTGGATATAAGAAGTATATCTAGTATTCTATAAGGAATAAGGGATCATGGTAATTCAGTATGTTTAAAAAGAATACATGATGAAGGTATTCACATGTTGTTACGTGGGAAAAAGGATCTTCATTATGTTTACCTTCCTTATAAAATTTGGACTGTGAGTTGGACAGAAGTATTTTGGATAACTATAAAGGTTGGAATGGATTAAGTTGAACTTTGGATAGTATTGTTTAAGGTTAAATCATTTCTGAAGATTATTTTTGGAATATTATAATACTATAGTTTTAGGAAAAGGACAACCTGCAGGGTGGGGCATAAACCGTCGCGTCGGACAAAGCTGTAGGAATCGAACCCACAATCAAAGTGCGACAAGCCTTTATTTCCTACCACTAGCCTACAGGAAGTCCCTGGTTATTACAAAATAATTTTACTAATCTAAATGGTATGTTTTAACATTTTGAACCTTATACAATTAGGATAAGTAAGATATTTTTGAGTTCTATTACCTTTTTGAGTGAAAGATGAGTTGAAGGTTGAAACTCTAATTGTCAAGCATAAATATATATATACCTATCTCTTATTCAATGAATAAATTAATTCTTAAACTTTAGTAAAGGGATATTAAAACAAAAAATGTGTTATCCTAATACCTTATGTCTTGTTGAACTGATGATATTTTAAATCAATATAGATTGAAGGCTTTGAGGCCCTCAATTTGACAGTTGATTGTTATTGATGACCTCAATCACTCCCTACAAATATTTACGTTTTTCCTCCAATTATATGTCTCTAATTGCCACCAATGTTCTCCTTATCGAGATTATAATTTGGTGGTGACTTTCTTATTTCCATTTACCTCTTATTAAGGCTAAATTTTATTAATCTTATTTCCGATGTGGGTTTTCCACAAAGGTATTTTCCCTTTTCAACCTTTTATTTTCCAAGAAAAATTTCAAATTGCGAGGACGCAATTTATTGAAGGAGGGGAGAATGTAACACCCCGAGCTTCCACGATACGCTTCTCATTCAATAATACAATAGCTTGCATTGTACGCAACTTCGAGTTCTAAAACATCGCGACAAATCAAACTAGCCGTTATGAATAGTAATAACCACTTTTTAAAATTATAGAAATTTTATATTTCAAAATGGACTTCATTTTTGTATTCCTAATATCGAAATTAGCCTATGTTGAATTTTTGGTATTTTTCTGAGAACTTCTAATTTTTTATGAATAGTGAAAAATACTTAAAACAACTTTTTTAATCAAAATAATTTATAGTGATAAGTTATACTATTGAGTGGATTTAATGTATAATTAGAATATATTTTTACCATTTTATCCAATGGTGGTCATTAGAATTAATTTAACATTGAATTTGGACATAAACAATTGCCAATCTTTTGATATAAATTGTTTCTTGAAAACACGCTATTTGTCGTAACAGCGGGAATTAATTATAAAATTAATTAATGCAACTTATATGTTTGGAATTTTGTAAAATAGACATCATTTTTGAATTCGGAATATCAATTATAGCTTAGGATGAAATTTTGGCATTGTTCTGAGAAACTTCAATTTTTGATGAATAGTGAAACCACTAAGTGGTAGTTAAATAACTGATTTTTCGTTTAAATGAAATATTACCACTTCTGTGATTTGATTTTCAAAAATCCGACATACATGGTTGTCATTAAGAAGTAAAATGTGGTTCAATGAGATTATAATAATTTTTTGGTGAATAGTAACTTATTAAGTTCTTAATCGCGATTAGTGGTAATTAGGGTAGTTTAAGGTATAAATAATACTTTAATAATATGAAATGACCTAGACACATGTCCCAACCTCATTGGTTGAGTCATGGCCGACCAAGACAAGCCATGGCCTAACTTGGGGACCCCATGGATCCACTTTTGTTGGGAAATAACATAAATTACTTTTTATTTAATGTTAAAGTGAAAATGACACTAACATAAATTGTTTTACTAAAACAATTTTTAAGTGGGGTTATACAAGTCCAAATTTTGATTATAAATAGTCATTGGAAAGCTAAAAAGATTTCCTACATCATGGTATTTTTTTTATAATTTTTAGACATTAAATAAATAAATTATTTATGACATCATTATGATGCAGCGATGACCTCATTATTTAACGATTTTAATAAAATGAATAGATAATGTAAAATCCAAGGCTTACACTTGTCCAAAGCCAATTGGATGAGGAGATTTCGAAACCTTATCACCTTAGCCTCGAATTATATAAGTGTGGGACCTTTAGAATCCGAAAAGCATTTTGAAATAATGTAACATTTCAATCTTTCCAAAAGTGCCCCTCCTCTCCACTTATAAAAGGCCCCCACCTCTTCCACCTTATTCACACCATCAAGCCATTTGGCTCGGCCAACCTCTGCCCAAATACTCTCCCAACATTCCTTCCTTACTCCTAGAAACCTCACTTTGGGCATAACTCTTCCCAAGGAAGCCTTTGGCTCAAATCAAAAAGAGTTACCCGATTTTGAGGTAATGTCTTTTATAATGTTGTTTTGTTTTATTTTTCTTCTCCAACCCCCTAAACTCTTTTTATTCATTTCTTTTGTAACAACACCAGTATCCTCAATATACTAGGATGTTGTTATAAGAAGGATTCGATCTACACTTACACACACCTACATCTAATGGTTAAAGAACATACGGTTTCTGTGGATGGCGAATTTCTGCCTCACGAAGCGATGATTGTTCAACACTCATATAACACCTTCAAAGGTGGCCATTAAGATGTCACTATTTTTATATATGATATATAATATGTTTTTGTTTTACTTATGCTTCTGTATTTCTCATTTATGGCATACTTTATGATTTCCATTATGGGTAAAACGCGATAATTTCATTTTAGGAAGTGCGGACTACCGCCCCCTCAAAGTGATTTGAATCGTAAATGCCATATGTGGGATGTATAAAGGATGGAGTAAATGGTATTATACACTATATTATACTGGAATTATATTATACATTTATATCATTATGATTTACTTCCATTAAATATGAAATTGAAATGAAAGTAGCGTTCATGCGTACGTACGGCTTACCGTCTCCATGAACGGTGCATTTCATTTCTTACCTCTAAATGTTACGTGACATTATGAATGAATGTATATACTGTATATATGATATATATGATATCTACATCATTAATATAATTCTGGATATAATGGATATTTCACCACATGAACAACTTATAATTATAAGAAGTTTATTGTTGACTCATGTACCAAAGATCGACAAAACGACCGTTATTAACTTAAATAATTACATAATGTTCATAACATTGTAATAAGTGATATAAAAAGGATAATGAAATTGAAAATGGTTCTTAATAAGGTAGATATTAACTCTAGTTTATTATTCAGGAGGTTAAAGAACGGTTGAGTCAAGTCGGACACAAGGTAAGGGAACTTCTTAACCCAACTTCCATTCTTTGGGTTAACCTCCTACTTTCAAATTATGTCATGATATTGTTATGTATTATTTTGTATTTTTAATTTCTTTATGTGTACCTATATTGAATACACATAATAGATCTATTTTATTTTAAAAATGATCTTTTTAAGGACTTCGTCTCAATCTCCTTTCATTGAGGCATATTTGGTTTTATACAAAACTTTCTTTTATACGGTGTATAAACCCCTTTGACTTTTACATTTATTCAAAAGGAATTTTTTTTATACAAAGTGTTTTACTAAACGACAAAAAAGGAATGTTTTTATTTCCGTACTTATGCGGCGACAACGACTTCTCCGCCGCCGTGACCATTATTTGAGTTTCGGCTTCCTCTACAAGCCATCACTTTTTTAATGAAAAATAAATACAAAGTTTTAACTTTCTTTTATTTTGGTTTTGAAAATGGTTTTGAAAACGTTTTTATTATATCAATGAGTTGTATTGATATCTTGTGATTGAAATGTGGAAATGTTATGTTTATTTTATGCATGTTTTATGTGATACGATTATGTTATGGTTTATGATATGTTTAAACCTATTCATATGAGGAATGCATTGGACTTAATAAGTGACGGGTGGAGCCCGCTATAGCTCCTCGATGCATCGGCAGGTCTCATGAGACAAACTAGTGTCTTGGCACAAGGCCTTGACAAAATATTATTTGTGGTCTTGGCACGAGGCCTTGACTACGTGGTTAAGATAGTCTGGCATTATGCATTCCATCATTATGAAAGTGGTTATTGTTATTGCATGTGATTATTCGACCAGTAGAATATCCATGTGAAGAAGTGAATGGCATTATCTCATTTTACTTTTTCCATATTATGTTGAAGTTCATGTTTAAAAGGCTTTTGTTTTATTTATACATTGCCTTAATTGTTAATGATTATTTATGAAAGCTTCCGCATCATTGTTTTCCTTACTGAGCATCTGAGCTCACCCCTTTCAATGTTTTAATATTTTCCAGGATGTGAAGAAGTATTTTATGAATGACCTGCAGGGATAGTCAGAAGAGGATATGAGTGTGGACTATGGAGACTTTGTTATTGTAGTTTTTCACTTTATGATGTAATGTAACGTTTACGAATGTATCTAGTGTTTCCAAGGCTACTAAACTAATCGGTCTTTCGAGACTTGATCTTTTGTGATCATGCCAATGTTACGAAGTAATGCACCGACTCTGGGTAGCTGGGGTCGGGGCGTTACAAACATGCCTTCCTTTCGTACCTGAAACAACAAAACATTGCCCCATGTCGGGGGTCGTGGCCTCTAATCGATGGATCGGGAAGATGTAGGCATCATCCAGGCCTGCCCAGGGATCACTTGTGACCGGGGCGGGTTCATCCTCACTTTCTAGGATTTTCTTATCCTTTCTCTTGTAATAGTCAGCATCCAGATAGCGGGGTTCAAAAAAGGCGAAAGGAGATGAATCTTCTTGGAGCATGCCTACTCAACCATTGAGGGAGTATTTAAGGCATTGGTGATACGACGAAGGGACCGCTGCGTGCAGATAGAGCCATGGCTTGTCCATCAATGCATTGTAGGTGGTGTCCTGGGAGATAACCATGAACTCGGTGCTGGCAATTAGGCCACCGAACTGGGTCTTCAGGCGAATCTTTCCGACCGGGGATTGCTCGGTCCTGTTGTATCCCTGGATTCTGAGGTCGGAGGGAGTTAAATCATCTTCAGACAGACCCAGATTTTGCAGTGTCCGAGTCGGGATCAAGTTGATCCCATAACCCGTGTCAACGAGGCAGCGACGGACTTCCATGCCATTAAACTAGCCAATGACGTACAGTGGGAGAATATTCCCCTATATGGGAGGGTCTTCATCTTCACTGGAGAATGAGATAACTGCCTGGCATTCAACGTTCTCAATTGCCTCAGCATGGAAGGCTTCCACAGCTGCTACCTCCATCTCAAACTGAAGGGGGCTCCTTAGGGCCTCGGCAAGTGCTTCGCGCATTTCAGACGATAGGAGAAGGGACTCAAGGATAGAAATCCTTACTAGAATGCCGACCAGGTGCTTCAAGATATCATAATTTCATGCCAAATGCGAGCCTCTACTTACAAGAGGTCGTTCTGCAGTCGGAGGCATAGCGAGTCCTGCTAGTTGAACCAGCAGCTGGATAGTACTGGGTACATCCCGCTGCCTACTAGTTGAAGCCTAGAGAGTAGCTGCCAGATTAAGATCGGACAACAGATATTGGACTGCAGCCGGGTAAGACTGACCGTAATACAGACGAGGTAGCTTTTCCTGATCTAGTAGCACAAATGGCAGTGGAGGTAGATCTAAGGGCATCAGATGAGGTTGCGCGTGCTGGGCTTTGTGCTGAGCCTACTGTCTGGTTTCAGTAGTGTGCACGTCATGACTCAAAGCGCCCTCTGACGTGCCTTGACGACCTATGTGGTTGTGGTTCTGCTGACGTTGACGTCGGCTGTGGACGTTGGGGAGGTTCTCCTGACATTCCCCCTCGTCAGGAGCCATATAGGGCTTTACCAGCTCCACGGTGTTAACTGAAGCGTACCCCTAGCTGTCGCTCGACGAATCGTCCACCACTAGGTGGATTCTGGGAGGAATCCCCATTTCTAGGGGCATAAAGTCTCCAAGAGTGTGAGATGAAGACGACAATGGTGGTGCGCATTGATTCTTCTTGCGTCGTCGCTGCTTGCCCTTTTGGGAAGAGGTCGGCTGTGATGACGATGCAGAGGTACCAGCTACTTCCTCCGAAGGCTCTGGCTGCTTTAGGCGTTCCCTAATGATACCATGGCCACGGGCGATGGTTTTTCGAGCCATCCAGTCGTCGTATTTCTGGGACTCATGGCTGGGAACCTGCTGCCACTCACCTTCGCTGTCGCTACCGATCTCTGACCTTACGAAGACACCCGCTACTTGTGTCGGGGCTGGGCCCAACCTGACTATGTTTTTGTCGACCTGGTCTTGAAGTCAGTCTTTAAACACATAACATTTCTTGAGGGTGTGCCCCAAAATCCGATAGGGATAGTAGTTGGGGTGATCGGTGAGATTCACCTCTGCCGACCTTCTGCACTTGGGTAAGCACACAATCCCTTTCTCTAGAGCACTTCGAAAGTAGCCAGGGACTTGATTCTCATTGAATGAGTAAGTCTGGTGCCTTCTTTCCGGATAGGGGGCCCTGGGATCCTGGCCCTGACGAGGGGTCGGAGGGGCCTGCCGAGGAGGCGGTGCATAATTGTCTCTCCTAGGTGGTGGTGGCGCATTGCGTGGGGGAACCTGTCGATTCTGAGGCGGTCGCTGCTGGGCAGGAGCCTACGCTTGAGGTGGAGGACCTCTGTGGGGTTGTGGGGCCAGTGCCGCTCGCAGTAATTCTAGATTCCTGGGGGCTTTTATTTGGGCTACCGCGGCGGGTTCAGCTCTGGTAGCCCTCCTGGATGGGATCACAATAGGAGGAAAACGTGCCTGACTAGCCTGTTGCAGATCCTCCTTGAGGCGCTGATCCTTATATGAGAAATCCCAGGACCCTCCAGGGTAGTTTTGGGTGATCAGGGAAGGAACCAACTTCGTTTTAATATTCCCTACACACATCGTCAGTAATTTCTCCTGAGTCAGTGGCATGTCGAGGGAGCATGTAAGCCCTTTCCACTGGGCAATGAAATCCGCACTCACTCATCAGGCCTTTGTTTTAACTTGAAGAGGTCTACGATGATGGTCTTTTGCGTGGTGGAGCTGAACTGGTATAGGAACTGCCGGAAGAGATCCTCCCAGCTAGTCACCGATCCGATAGGGATATGGTTGTACCAAAAAAATGTGGGGCCCTCCAATGTCTGCACAAAACATCGGAGCTTGGCGGTTTCTTGCTGGGTCGGGGTCCCCAGCATAGGGCCACACCTAGAAGAAAAATGGGCCAAGTGCTGTGGTGGGTCACCTGTCCCGTTGAAGGGCGAGAAATTGGGGTTCCCAAAACTCGGGGGTGTGGGCATATCATCCACCCACGCGGGATATGGCTTGCCATCCGGTGGGACTGCCACCTGCCGCATTTCCAATGCTTCGAGGCGGGTGATGAGTGCCGCTATAAGATCATCCGGGTGGGGGTCCCTGTCTTGATGGGGATCCCTAATCACAAGTGCTTTGCTGGGTTCTTCGACATGGTAGATAGCTTCAGCAGCTCGTGGAGAAACTAGCAGAACGACCTGTGGGGCGGCTGGGGGAACCTGAGCTGGATTCCTCAGATTGCCCCGTCATTCAAGAGGGTTTGGCGAGACGTATAACGCCCTCTTGTCGTGAGTTATGGCTTTTTCCCTGTTTGTGGAAGTAGCATGATCAGGGTTGCTCGGAGGCATCTCGCCAGGGAGAAATTGTTCCTACCCCTGCTGCCCCGGCTTGGGATTACCATAGTCGGGTCGCCGCTCTGCAGCGCGCTCGGCCAGAAGTTCATCAACCAGCCTCTTCTGCTCAGCAAGCTGCTGGTGCAACGCGACCTTCTCGGGATCTTCGTCCGTATTCTGTACAGAGGCGAACGACTCAGAATTCTTGATGGTTCCGAAGTGCTCCTTTCCCTTACCGGCATTTCGACTGAGTACCAGTGAATCGGTGGGTATAGGGAGGCCCATAAGGCTCCTCTGCTGATGGGTAACCCTCCCTGATGGGTCCAGCAGTGGTGGTACACCCTCAGGGGGTAAGTCTCCATCGAGAAATTCAAGCTATTCCTCCTTGTCCACTACGTCAGCCATGTGGACCGCGACCCCTCTTGGGGGCATGTACTCTATGTCGCATAACGAATCGGGCTGCCATCGGATAGGACTGAAGAGGAGGGTGGAATAGTGTCCCCAGCCATGAACTTGCACATGGGGGGTATCTTCCCTTATGACTCTACAGAGTACTTTGAAACTCTGAATGCATTTCCGTTGAAGGCCGCTCTGGAAGCCTGGAGACTCAGGGCGCTAGGCCACAGGGAGTGCGGCCAAATCGATCAGGCAGCATTGCTCGTCGATTCCCTCAAAGTTCTCTCGGCTCCTGGGGTACACTACCCGCTCATAACGAAGACGTAAGTGTGTCTCCCATAGGGTTCGGCGGAAGCACCCTACTTCCTCTGGGGTAAGGGACTCCGGCTCATAGAAGTTCGGTGCTACCGTCGGCCAGAACTTCTCCAGGAAGTGATCCACTGCGAGAATGTTCCAGAAGCTCCTGGGCTCGGACTCAGGGTCTGGCCTCGTATTTCCCCACTCGTCAACCGGAGGCGGCTGAGGGACCGATAACGGTACCGAGGCGGACCGCTGGGACAGTAAACTGGGCGGTGGAGAATACGGCGAACGGGCTGGCTGGACGTCGAATCCTGGGCCATCCTCTGAATAGTGAGGTGAACTGACCACAATATCATGATATGATAGGCTTATAGCTTTAGCTTCTGGCACAGGAATTGCGGTCACCGGCGATGGGTCACACTGTTGCTCTACCACCGTTGGTCCCCAAAATAGCTCTCAATGATCTCTGGTAGAGGTAGAGGGCGCTTTTGGTGACGACGGTGGTAATTGAACGGTCGGAACCTGCGGAATCTCCACAATTTCTTCCTCCTGGATGTACCTGCGGAGAGAGGCGGGAATCTGGTGGACTTCGCATTCTGGGAGAACGAGGCTGACGCGCCTTGTTCCTGCCCTAGTCCCTGACACGGAGGAGCGGGGAGAAGGTTCCATTGCTGAGTCTCATTCTGCTTCAGAATCCGAGAAATGGGCTATTTTGACCTCTACACAGGCCTTCCCAGGACTCTTCTTGTGGCGGCGACGACCCGCTCTCCTGCCCCTAGATGGCTCTTCGGGACAAGGTTGATTCTCGACATGTAGTCTCAGAGCAGCGCTGACGCCATGCCGGAGAGGACTCCCGCTTGAGACAGCTAGGGTGCGAGGGGAACCAGGTCAAATGTCAAAGGGTACATGGGGAAGACCTCCATGGACAACACCCATGTGGGCAGAACCTCTGTTGGAACCAGCAGGAACATGGGGTGGACCTCCATGCTTGGTGCGGGTGGAGCGAGGCTGACCTTCACCCCTCGGGTTGCGGGGGCGAGGAGGACCTTCGCCAGTTGTAGAGAGGACGTAAGGGGGACCCCCCATGCTGGAGAGGGACCGAATGGGCAATACCTTCACATCGACGGTCGGGGAAAGGAGGAGGAACTCCGTTCCCTGTATGGTGGGCGCAGGAGAGGCTTCCATGCCGAGCGTCACCGCCACGGGGCATGTCTTCATTCGGGATAGGGGTAGCACGAGCCATACCTCCATGACGAGCTTCAGAGCGGGGAATACCCATGCTCTGTGGAATAGTGGTACGGGGAGGCCCTCCATATGGGCTGACATCACCGCGGATTGGTTCGCGACAATCATCGCTCGGGCCTGCGACCCCGAGAGCCAACCCAACCTGCCCATGGGGCGGTTGGGGCCTCAGTCCTAGTCGGGTGAAGGAGTGCCCCTTATCAGTGTATGCAGGGACTCCATGATGCATGTCGGTGGTGTCTTGGTCCACAGTAGCTGTTGACGTCGACGCCCCTTGACGAGCATCCTCAGCTCGGGCCCGACGCTGACGTCGGGTCAGACGAGATGGCGCAGGTGGTGTAGGGGCATAGACTACCTGCTCCTTTGGTAAAGCCAGACGGCGGCGCTGATGCGAACGGATGGGGACCCTTTCCTGGAGCCCTTGGATTGGGACTCTGACCAGGCTGAGCCAGACATCACCCGCCTCATCAGCGTAAGGCGAGGAGTCGTCAAGGCGTTCCGGGGACAGGCTCCCGAAACGATTGAACTTTGGGGTGGGGAGCAGGGGCTCCCTGCGCGACCTTTGAGGGTGGCGTTGACGGTTGGTCCTAGATGCCTCCAGGTCCAGGCAGGCCATATCCCAGGTTGGGATGACCCCTTCCTCCTCGCACCTACGTACAAGGTTGTTGATCACCCTTCGTTGGATGATCTTTGATGGGGAGAGGGGATATGGGCATCCCATATTCACGGATGTAGAGGCCATCATGACGGAAGTGGAGCCACCTGGAGCGGTTGTACTGGTGTTTCCCCTGCCCCTGTGTAGGCGATCGGGCGGTGTTCGTGTCTCCATAGCAGCAACCTGGTTCCTGGGAAGTAGGGAGATCAACCCATCAGCACTACGAGGAAAATGATCAACAACCAGTGCCCTAACGTCATTCCGTATTCCGTGGTCGGTGAGAGGAATCCACACCAACACATTGCAGAATAGAATGCCCCACGTTCTACTGCCCCATCTTCTGGTGAGTTTCATGTCAAGCCCGCTATTTGCTTAGCGGGACCCAGCACCAGATATCTGGATCTGGTGACACGTCAATATACTGATGTCTCGAACGCTACTAATCTCTATATTGAGGAGAATACCTTCACATCGGTTTCACCATTTATGTTTCTGACGCTTTCTCCAGGGCGCGCACGCCTGTCCTCCAGGGCACGACAGGTGCAGCTTTCTTTGTGTTGCCCCGCATTCCCGCATTCCAAAGGTGGGCGACATCCGCTCCTTATTCAGGGACGTCTGCTCCTTGATCGAAACCGATATGATGGGATGTTGGTTCTTCCTTCCGTAGATTCCTCCTCGGAACTCATCACCTAGTCCGGGTCTCCCTCATAGATTTAATACTTTGTTCGTGAAACTCTTCCTAGTGCCATGTTTCCATGGACGCCGGTTAATTACACTGCTTCTGTCAGGACATTACAAAGGGTCCGGTCAGGGCAGCGACCTTCAGTCGGGGGAGTATTCATGTCGAGGCATCAGTAACATGTCTGAACGCTAGGGAATTGGTGTGTCTGTCTTCTGTCCCTTATTATAGGGCTTCTCAAGGGCGTGGAATCCCGAGGCATCCCACATCGAGCGTGGGGAATCATATGCCATAGGCATGTATCTGAGGTTTTCCTCAACTTCCTATGTTTAACATAGGGTATGCCACAGGTTTAACGTCCAGCGAAGACAGATCGGCCTGATCAGAACACTAGATAGGGTGGATCAGATTGAGGAATCCCCCTTGAAGGGATGCCGATATCGAGGTCAGCCCGTGGGCGGCTTCCCGGATGCTGTGGAGGGAAGTGGAGTGGCACGATCTCACCGGGATGTGGAGGCCTGGGTGAGAATCAGGATGGATGATAGATGGATGAATGAAGTGGAGGGGGGATGAAATGAAACCATCGCAAGGGAAACAGTGAAGTTGGTCTTGAGCCTCGAAGAGACCTCCTACGCATCCTCATGGTAGGGAATCAAAGTCCACGTAGTTCGGGATGGTGTCGGTGAACCGACGTGAAGGCGGACCTTGGCCCGATGGTCATTGTCAGCGAACCGATGTGGATGTGGACCTTGGTCCAATGGTGTAGGGATTATACACTAGGCTTCCCAGGTGTTAGTGGACCGACGTGAATGAAGTCGGGATGACCAACGAGTGGTGGACTTGAACCTCAGGAAGGATTCCTACGTATCATGCCTTGACATGCATCAAAGTCCTCATAGTTTAGGAGAAAACGGGGGGGGGGGGAGGGGGGGGGGGAGGGGGGGGGGCTTGGCACACTGATAAGGAGACGGTATGGGCCAATTATTATTGGTCTTGAACCTCAGGAAGTCTTCCTATATACCATGCCTTAACACGGATCAAAGTCCTCATAGTTCAAATGAGACGTGGAATATAGTTTAACGTCATGCGGGATGGGGGTGGACCGACGTGAATGAGGTCGGAACGACCGAGTGATGGTCTTGAACCTCATGGAGGCTTCCTACGTACCATGCCTTTACATGGATCAAATACCTCATAGTTCAGGTGGTTTTCGTCCGTGAACCGACATGAAGAAAGAACCTTGGTCCGATGGGAGATGGGCTTGAACCTCAGGGAGGCTTCCTACATACCATACCTTGACATGGATCAAAGACCTCGTAGTTCAGGTTGGTCACAACGGCTTTCCGTCGGACTGGAATGTAGTTTAACATCATGCTGGACGATGGTGGAACCTAACGTGAAGAAATGATGGGCGGTGGGCTTGAACCCCGTGGAGGCTTCCTACGTACCATGCCTTGACATGGATCAAAGACCTCGTAGTTCAAATGGATGTGCAGTTTAACGTCATGATGGAAGAACACATACAGTTTAACGTCATGATGGATGAGGTATTTTCATGGCCAATTCTTACTCTAATCCCACGTGAGTCGTGCTCGGTGTGTGAAACAAGAGACAGTAGAGACCTGACGATCACGTCGCGAAGGGTGTGTTCGTGAGAAATGAAGCGGGGCCTACGCATGAGGGCGACCCATGGTGCTGGGACTTACTCCAGGATGGAGGCCCGAAGTGCGGAAAAGCGCAACGAGAGATGGATTTGGGACCAAAGATGGAAGGTGCCTCGTTCCCTATCGCGCCCTTCACTGGACTTGTCAGTGGGGAAGTACGGAGGTGCATGGGTTCTACCTTCCGCAAGAGAGTCTTGGGGATTACACCAAGGTGGTTTCCCTTCTCCCTTGGACATATGACACTCCGATAAGGAGAATATCATCCCCTGTGGAGGGGTGATCCCATCTTCATGGAGACCAGTGGGCGTAAAGAATGTCCAAGCCGGGGGGACCCTGCGTGCGAGGCACGGGGTTGGATCACAGTTTAACATCATGTGTTGAGGATGAGGTGCTTTTCAGTTTAACGTCCTACAACTCAGATGAAGTGGGTTTACTTCGCACCCCTAGGACTTACATGACCGGTACCCTCTACTCCTTGGGGGAGGGAAGGTATCGACAAGGCCATGGTCAAGGGGGGTCGCAGAGCAAACCATCGCGGGGTCCACGTTAGCGTGGCTATGTGAAGAAGCAATAGACGTTAGCATTCCTATGCGAAGGAGCATTAGGAGAAGCAATTCTATGAGTGGTGTTGTCCATGGGACTTTGAAATCACATCGTGCAAACCTGGAGGGTCGCACGAGAAGAGGAATTGCCAAGAAAAGTGGTGTGCTTTGCGAAGTGGAGTACCTTGGCCTTAGCATGGGTAAGGGGTGTGAATGGGAGGTGCTTCACGAAGTGGAATAGTATTCTTGGAGAACTACCTCACGAAGCAGAGGTGCCTCATGAAGTAAGGTGCTGTGAAGTAGTGTGCTTCGCGATGTACAGCGACCCTGCCTTGGCATGTGGATCACTAGTACAGGATGGGTGTTTCGTGAAGCATAAACGCTCCCTAGCTACCCGGGTTCCCTTGGGAATCCCCTTCCTTCGCGAATTCCATTAGGCTTCGCGAAGGGCATCCCTCTCGGAAGAGGGGCTCAAAACGAGACAATGCTAAGGCATCTCGCGAAGCAAAAATACCTCGCGGAGCTCATGATTCCCGGGGCGAAGGGTACTTCGCGATTCGGGAGTTGAGAAGCCGAAAGGTCATATTGTCCATCCCCTGGACTTAGGGGGAGCCCAGTATTTATAGGCAAGGGGCACCGCAAAGCAGAGCTCATGCGACGTGAAGGGGGATGCGGTACTTCGCGGTGGGCTCGCGAACGTCAGGGCGTTCGCGGAGCGTTACCGCCTCGGGGGCTTCGCGGTGGGTCGCAAACGTCAGGGCATTCGCGGGGAGTTCCCGCCTTCTTCGCTTCGCGGAGGGCTCATGAACGTCAGGGCGTTCTCGGGGTGTTCCCACCTCCTTTTCTTTGCGGCGTCCATGTTGCTCGGAGGAGCTCCGCGTCGGGGTTTCACGGGGCAGCGTGCGTGCTTCTTTTACTTCTTCCCTTTGCATTCAATATTTTGGCGCCAAAAGGGTGGTAGGTGTTCATGTAGTTATCTTTAACATGTGTGAGATTTCAGGCCTATTTGAAGAGAGTTTCTATGATGTCTCTAGCTATAAAATATTGACATGAGTGTGATAATGGTTAGTAATTTAGGTGTGTGGGACTAGGAACAATGATGTGCGAATCATGGGAGCATGAGTTGATTTGTTCAATAAAGTGGTATGAGAGTGTAAAACTATTATATTTGTATGACATTGGGTCATTTTTTCTGGTTATACACAGTGTTGTTGAGTTAAGGATCAATGGGAAACCGTGCGTGGAAGAAGAATGATAAATTCAATGAGATGCTTGTGAAAATGGTTGCTCGAAAGGTTGATGAAATGGGAAATTTTCCTATGAGGTGAGATGTGATGTTAGAGTTTTAATGTTATTTCATTGTATGGTCAACCTAAGTGCAGTCCTTGACATTTATTATTAGGGTGGAATTGTTTCATAGTTGAAAGTGGTGAGTGTGGATCAGGAGGAATGACACATGTGTGATGATCAAAACCTATTGAGGTTACACTTGATTAGTAGTATAAGGTAATCCATATGGTGGGGAGTTCACTAATTCATGTTGGAGGGTGTTACCCTCTTCATGAATGAATTTTTTGTAGATGTAGGGGATGATCTTCCAGGTGAGTTGGGAATGGGAAAAGATTGGTGTTTTTCATTGGTGATTAATTATGAGTGGGATGACCACATCTATTCACTGCATACAATAATGGATGGAGTGTGGCCTGTGAATATTGATGTTTAAATTCAATAGAGATATGATTAGGATACTCTTATGGTAGGGAGAATTGAATAAATCATGGAGGTACAATCCTCATGCTGAAAAGGGTTATTAATACACCATGAGACCAGTCAGTGGATGCTTAGGATAACACTGGGATACTAGTGTGAGATAAGATTCACTTATATCTAGTTCTTTGGGGAATACATGATTTTGAGTGTTGATGTGATTTTGGATGGAGTCTATGCCTTGGAATCAAACTCGATATGACTTTATGTGATATGAGCATGATTCGAATCAAATAAGCATTGATGATCGTTAGTATAGTACGATGATGGTTTTGGAAGGTTGAGGATTCAACTGTGGAATTACACTGAGTGTTGGATTTAGAATTTGATGTGGGTGTTTGGATGATATTAGGATGCCTTTTAGAGGTAAGGCATTAGGACCGAGTGATGTGATAGCCCATTCATGGATGGAATTGAGTGTTTTCAAGAATTTTCGGCTTGAGTGGGGTTGACCAGTGTTTTTGCTTGAAATTGGATGTTGTGAGATGGAAACCACACTAATAATTTCATTAAACTATTAGAATTTTGTTTTAATATGTGATTTCTATGGTGGGGATCATTGTGACTCAGAATTGAACTTTATGGTCTTAATGATGAATCGGTTGATGACACTTAGGTGTCTCAAGATAGATATATCTCATGGTGAATCATCTTAGTATTGGTGGTGGTGATAAGTGGGAGGATAAACTTTTGATGAAGAATGTACCACATGTTTGGAGTTGCAAAACAGAAGCTCAATTGAAATTCTAGGGTATAACATGGTGAGTTGGTGATGAATTGATGACCAAAAGTGGTTGACGAAACTTCTTGGGGATGAGAAGTGTTATAGTGGGGATATTTTAATACCACATGCTTTTCTGGGTCATGAAAATGAGGGGAAATTTTAATTTTTGGTCTCAAATTCTTATGAGGGTTAAAATTACAATTTCACTAAGTAAAAAACCATAAATATTTTTTTTACTATTCCATTGATCCTAGAATATGGTGATTTACCTTAGTCTATAATTTGATGAGATTTAGAGCTTGGGTATTTTAATATTTATTAAATAAAATATTAATTATTCTCATTTACGCACATAATATATCTTTTAAACAGATCCCCATATTGAAATTTCAACTCTGTTGTTGAGTCCAGAATGATAAGTTTTAGCTAAGTGAGGTACTAACCTTGTTTGGGTTCCAGGTCCTGAGATAAGCTATTAAAAAGATATTAAATTAATTAGAATTTATTTAATTTAATTTTTATATTATTCACACCTCTTTCCTTCCTATGTATGATGAGAAGGTGGGAGGAGTTCTACCTATGTTGTGTGACCTAGCTAAGATGGAGAGGGAGGAGGTGCACTGATTTCTTCACCATAGAGCTCAATCGGAGCCATATTGGGATGTGATAGTTGTAGTGCGTGAGTCTAAGATCAATACTTCCATGATTCACTTGAACATAAGACAATTATTTTTATTACTCACTGCATCTCCATTTATATCCTCACCTTTAATTTTATTCATGAATTTTAGTTGTGATTGTTTCCCCAAGGGTCATAATATAGTGTTTAGGGGTTTAAATCTCGCATTTTTAAACTTATATTTGAATTTTCAAAAGCCTGCAATTGATTTTGTGGGTGTTTTGGGTGTTCTGTGAAGAATAATAATATATGTGTGTGTGTGTGTGTGTGAGAGTGTGTGTGTGTGTGTTTATATAAAGGTTGATTTTTTTTATCATGTAAGGGTAAAAGATTACTTACCCTTATGAAATGATTAATGTGGGTAAGGCCTCACTTACCCCTATACAATGACAACTGCATAAGGGTAAGGACCTAGTTTCCCTTATGTTGGCACCCCATCTTGAGCAAGGGTGAGGTTTTTTCAAAAAAATTAAAAAAAATAGTTTTCTCCCTTTTCCTATATGATTTATTTAAGGTATAAAAAAGGGTTTTAGGAAGAATTGTTTATTATTAATTCCATTCAATTTAAATGTGAAATTAATTATAAAAAATTAAACTGTAAAGTATTTTAAAATTTGATAATGAATTTAAATATTATAAAGGGATGTTTTAGAATATAAAAAGGGAAAGTTGACTCTTAATTGATACTTAAATTTTTTTCATGGAATTATTTCAATTAAAAGAAAAAAAATTATAATTTATTGAAAATTACAACCTAATTAAGGAATTATTTATAAAATAAATCATGAATTTATTTTATAATTAAGTAAAGTTTTATAAATTATATTAGGTACTCATGTTGATTGACAATGACCATATAGGCTTGGACAAACTTTGATGATGATGGTTATACTTTAGTTATAAAGGGGTTGAATCTGCATATGAGGTAGGTGGTCTTTGGTGCATACATCCTTTAGTAAATTCCTTCTTTTATTTATATGAAACATGTGATGTGCAGTCTCTACACAATGGAGATCAAACTTTAAATTATATAAATTGTTTTATTGATTATTAAAATGTATTATTTGACTTAAAATATGGTACCCATGGAATAATAATGTGTTAAAGCCACCATGGACCCTTGGACATCGACTTGATACCACTGATGGTTGAGGGCTAAATTATGAACATATACCCTGATATATGTAGACCCATGAGGGTATAAATTAAATTAATTTTGTGAATGTAGAGGATTTGGATGGGTGACCTTATACTCCTTTAGAAAGGATAAATTATGAATGGGAATGATTGGCCCATGTAGTCCAGGAGAGAACTATGAGGTGACTTAAAGCCATTGGGCTGGCTGTTTAGAGATTAGGGTGATTTTACCTTCCCCTCTAGTATGTGATCACCCTAGTGGGTATGGATGGGTGGATTTTATTAGTTTTTTCACGAGAGGACTGACCTAGGATGACCTTGGGAAGTGTGAAGTGCATTACACCTTCTGAGAGTGATGTCGATGTGGATTTTCCTAAGAGGCCAATGATTCTTAGAGATGATTACAATGATTCTAAGGGATGTTATGCCCTAAGAGTTATGGGAGTTGACCCCAAAGTTGTAATTGAGATCAGGGAACCCATGAATGGTTCCTATATTGTGATAAGACCCAGGGCACCTCTGTGAGTACACCAGGTATATGTTAACCCTCAAGAGGGTTGGTGGGATTGGGTGGTGATGATTGCACGAGTCACCTTAAAACCCAAATCGATGATGTGTGCCTCATAGGGATGTAATGATAAGGATAGATCAGGAACTTGAGAGGCTGACCTTGATTATGTGAGATGGGTTGAACAGGTGTCCAACCCATTTATTATTATTATAATTACTAAAAGACATCATTGGGTGGATGCATGCCTTTGGATATATGATGATATTTTGGTATTCCAGGGATTACCTCATTAGAATCTAGATATTATTTATGATGTGATTCCAAGGATTACCTCTATAATATTTAGACATGACATTGAGTTATGTTAGGGATATTTCCACCGAATACAAATATGAAGGTGGGATTCCAAGGATTACCTCCCTATGATATAAATATGACCGATGATGGGATTATAGGGATTACCTACCTAGGATAAAGATATGACATTATGGGATACTAGGGATTACCTCCCTCAGATTCAAATATAAATGTGGAATGTTGGGGATTACCTCCCTGGGATCCAGATATGATAGTATGAGAAGACAGAGATTAGTTCCCTTAGATCCAATGATTCTTTATGTTATGGGATGCCTAAGACACCTAGGATTTGATGTGTATACCAAATATAATGGATTCCTAGGATAATCCCTAGGATCTGACATGAATCTTTTATATCAATTAATATGCCTATGATACTCTCCATAATCTGATATTTATATCTATGAAGGCATATTCATGAGATCTTGAGGTAGTACATGTATCCCTCCAAGTACACGTGACATACTCAGAGACACTCTGGAACTGGATGAAGCAAGTATAGTCGATCTTGGGTGTCATGTTAACACCCAAGGATCAACTAAGATTATTTTATATATGCTTCTTCATTGTCTTTATTTTATTATAATGAGCCTATCACATGTGTATACACACATTTAATGGATTTTTATGAGATCATATTAGTGGTACTATACTAATTTGTACTGACACCCTACTCAAGAGGCCATTACACTTGGATAATTGAGTAAACTCCACTATTAATAGGTTCAGTTAGGGTGGAGGCCTAAGGTTACATGATCGAGTAGGTTATCTCGGATGGAGTTTAGAGGAAGAGGTTTAGGCAGGGTGATTATGTGTGTTAATCTAGAGTCCAATTTACTTATATATATATTTTATATGTATCAACTAATATTTATTTATATATATATATATATATATGTGGTTTCATGTTTATATACTTATTCTTTGTTTTAATTGATTCAATATATAAATAGATTTATTATTTTCATATACCAAACTATGGATTCCTATGGGGATATTTTTTTATGTCTACAAGTTTTTGGGATGTTCATCATACTGATGGGTCATGCCATATTTTTAGTAGATTCAGGTTTAACCCTTTAGCTTTATATTAGATAGAATAATCTCCCCATGACTATTTTAGGTCCTCGATGCTAGTCGGTAGCCTCTAATGTATGGGGAGGCTCACATGAGGCCACATAGAATCCCCACACGAGTGTTGTTTAGACAGTTTAGGTCAAGGTGTTACAACATATTTGGGAAAATCACCAGTTGATATTATGCATCAATTAGTGTTTGGCCTAAACTTTTATGGATTTAGTGTGAGATGGTGATTTGATATGAGTCTCTAGGTTATTCTTGTGTGTTATGGCTCATGTTTAGAACTATTGTCATTATTTAAGGCTTTTTTTGGGTTTTTATTCTTTATTTTTTGTCAAAAGTGTTTATGGATTGATTATGGATTTGTTTTTATGGTTATTTGGATGTTTTTAGGATGTATCTATATGTGGTTTCATTTGGTTACACCATGTTAGAGGAATTTTTAATGGTGGGGAGACCATGATAAGTCTCCTTTCTTCTTTGGATTTCTAGATTGAGGGTTTGTTGAGTTGCTCCTTAAACCACTTTATGTTTTGATAATTACAAGGATTTATTTGTTTTATTTACTTTAATAATATCAATAATTTGAATTCAATAACTATTATTATTATTATATTATGTATTTATTAAAGTATTATTAATCATGATTAGATCATAATATTTATTTGCTTAAAATATATTTAAATTTTAAGTTTTGATTGGTCATAACATATTCTACAAGTTTCATATAGTGTTCTTGGGTTAAATAATTCACTTAGGAACTTAAATTATCATTTACTTGTTTTTTTATTATTCCCATGTAACCGATTCATGTAGTTATTTCTCCCACATAACCGATTCACATAGCCGTTTCTCCCACATAGCCAAACTACATAGTCGATTTTCCATAATCAGTTACCTTTATTATTTCAACCATATCTTGGTATAAATAAATCAAAATTAAGTTATTATTATCAAGTTGGAAAGATAAGAAAATTATCTATATTTTATTAGAAGACATAAAATTTTGAATCAATCTCTATCATTTTAGAAATTAGGTTAGAATTAACTACATGTTTTCTGTATGGATTATATAGTTTTTTAAAACTAATTTACTATTGTATTTTGATGATAACTTGAGATATAAAAGTTAGATTAAGGCGATTCTTAATTCCATGGAAATATAATGAAATTGTATAAATATAAGTAAACTGAAGATAAAATTGATTCTTCAATTTTGAAGGTATTTCGAAGTCTTAAATTTGATAAGTTAAGATGTTTACAAATTCTAGAATTTGGATACATCAAATTTAGGATACCTGATGAATTTGATTCCTTAGTGAATTGCCTATGTGATTTACCTACATGAATCCCCTGCAATAATTATACTATGTGATTCACTTATGAGAATATTTCCTACATTATTCAGTTAAAATCTGTAGGTTTTTCTAATATTTGTAAGTATGATCTGTTTTATATAATATTTTATATTTACATTTGATGGATGATTAATATGAATACTTTTAATGTTTTATTTGTTCTAAAATTACTTATTAATTATTTAGAACTCATGAGAACATGTTTTAATTTATTTTATGAAGTATTAAATGTGATTCACATGGGATTAAGCATGTATTTATATTCACACTAAAAATTCTGAAACTTGAAATATTCAGATTAAAATATAATGAAATACAAAGAATCAAAATCGATTATTATCAGGGAACTTTCCAAGGATATTAATGATTATTATTTACTGATATATTAAATTTTATAATGAGTTATACTATATAGGTTGTATTTTTTTTAATAGAATATCAAGTAAATTTTTTATAAATACTATTTTTCATTTATAAATGATATACACATGGAACATATTTTAGAAAATAAACATGAAGTAGTTTATTAAAGCTACATGAACGATTATTGCTTCGAGAAAATTAAAATACAATGGTATTCAGGTTTTGAATATATTTTGCAAAAATAAACTCTATTTACATTGATTTTGAAAGACATCAAGGTTGATAATATTCTTGAACTGTACAAGTGATGAAATTTTGATGATCAACTACTGCTCTCAAACAAAACTTCATCTGTCTGATTCCTTATACTGGAGAGCTGAATGCTGCCACGACACTTAGATTTTAAAGAACCCATCTAGTTATGTGGTTTTACTTATTCCCATTTGTTTTCTTTGTGAATAATTGTAATGGGTTGTACTACCCATTAAAAGGTAGGTAACTAGGTTATAACTCACAAACAAAAGTAAGGAATTGGGACGTGCCTCTAGGTGGGAAAAATACTAACTTGTAACATCCCCTGATCCAACACTCTCACACATGGCCAAATTAGGTTGATTATTGGACCTCAAACGCACCTCCCCATACTCCAGAGGATATAAACTAGCTGCATAGGTGTATAGAATATAGTAGAGATACTATACCCCATGTAATGGAGTTACAATATAATGGAAATAAACAAATATTAGAGTAATGCAAATAGAGGAAGCAATACATCATACAACCAAAAGGTAAAATACAAACCAAGTAAATCAAATAATAAAACAAGTAATGTCAAGATGGAATGTATCTAAATATAAAACTAAAAGTAATATAGATAAATACCATAATAACAAAAATAACTCAAAGGCCCCGGTCCTGAACCCCATGTTGGTCCTGTCTCCACACTCCAACCCATCCAGTTTGCAATAATCAACAAAAATTTCCTTTTACCTTGTCCAAATATATATCCATGTAATCTACTTGGGAACCAAACAATGAATCAAATAGGGAATGAGTAAAACTTAGTAGTTTGGTACCACTATGTCTAAGAAAAACCAATTTGATAATAAGTTTATGCAATAAAGAAATAATCAGGAGTATCAATTAATCAATTATTATAATACAATAATCAACCTGCTTCAGAACCATGCCAAAATATCTATGATCATATAACACAACCATGCCAACCATAACCACAAGTCCATAACATAATCACATAAACAGGTCAATCCCTATAAGTATTACAACATAACTAGGAAAATCCCTTTATATAAGCATTTCAGCATCACCGAGAAAATCCCTTAATATAAGTATTTCAACATCACTAATTAAAGCCCTTTATATAAGTATTTCAGTATCACTAAGAAAATCCCTTTATATAAGCATTTCAACATCATTGGGAAAATTCCTTTATATAATCATTTTAGTATAAATCACAACACTAGTCATAACAACAGGAATACCAAAACATAATATTATAAGCCACAACGGTTAATTAAACCAATTACCATTTGTATTTCAATTACCTATCCATTCATTAAGTTATATCTTAAGTTATTTTCATTCCAGTGTACACACCCATCTCCACTAGTGAAGAAAGGTATTTCCACGTCAGTTTTTTTTACATTTTGATGTTGGTTTTTAATCAAACTTTATGTAGGTGATGTTATAAATAATATTTTAGACATTTATTTTCACAAAACCGATGTCTAAATATTAATTTAAAATCCATTTTTATGGATATTTCAACATCGGTTTACAAAATAATGATGTTAAAAATATATTTCCTTGTTGGTTTTACTATGAAATTGATGCTAAATTTACAGCACAGATATTTTGACATCAGTAATAACAAGGAAGCGACGTTAAAAGGTAATTATTCCATGTTTTCAAAATCAATTTTTATATAAATTAATGCTGAAAGTATAATTTAGTGTTGGTTTTTTGTGTCAGTTTTTTCAATAAAATCAATGCTAAATTATACTTTCATCATCAGTTTTTATAGAAACTGACACCGAAAGTATAATTCAACATAATTTTTCTCCATCAGTTTGACCATAAACCGATGATGAATTTATATTGTAGGGGTTTTGACATTGGTTTTAACAAGAAACAAACATAAAAATTTCATTATGAAATTGTGTTAATTTTTTAGCATCTATTTTATAGAAAACCGACATAAAAATATACTTTTCAGCATTAGTTTTTTGTAAAAATAAACACTAAAAATACAATAATATAGATTCACTATTGGTTTATAAAAAATTTGATGTTGAAATATGAATATTTTAAAAAAAAATTAATTAATTACATAACATTTCCCCAAATATGAAAACTTGTAAACAACATATACAACATATACAATAGACAAAATAAAACTAACTACTAGTTTTATAAAAAAATCTTCTTCTCTAGGATGAATTTACCTTGAACCTCTATGAATACACATAAACTCATTCAAAATTCTAGCTCGAGACTTCCCTACAATCAGAACAAAAGATATATTTCATAAATCCTCCTAATGTTATCTTCTCTCACACCATCAACTAGTAGTAAACTTACCTATAACACAAACACTAATATACATCATTGAACAACTAATATATACAACTATAACTCTATGATCAAATATAAAAATAAATAAATAAAAAATGAAAATATTTCCTCACTGCTCAACATATTTTATTTTTGACACCATTTTGTTCAATATTCTCATTCCATCAGCATAATCCTCCTCAATAGAAGTGTAGCATCCCCGATCTGGTGGCCATTATATCTGGTGCCCTAAGCCAGGTCATCACATGACCTTAGGTGTAACAAACCTATTTTTATTTCACATTAATACTTGATTTGTTACATAAAAGTACACATAATACAACCCATAATATTGAGAATTCTAGTGTCTTTGGGAATTAGGTACATTACATAACAACTTAAAATAGGAAAGCATCATCTTTATTGAAAACTTATTTAACATGCACACACTTAAAATTTCATGGGATAACCTGAGGACATACATAAGAAAGGGGTGATATATAAAGACTAGTAAGGGAATAAACATGGAATAACATAAAGAGAATAATACATGTTAGGCAATAGGCATATCAATGAGGCATAAAAAGAGTAGGAATCATAAACATGAGCAATAAAACATGATATAACATGACAATTATAATGGAAACATGGGAAATGCGACAATAAATTTAAACAATGCATCATAAACATAGGTCAAGGCTAACTTCCAAGAAATCATGATGGAAAAATTTCCATAAAGGAATCAGGTTCACTTTATATCCCAACATGATGTTTCATGAGACTAAACATTACCCAATGCATTAGAGCGCTATATAATTCTGGACGCACCTGTCACTTTCATTTCATTCTCACTACCACAAAATGGGGCAAGGGAAGTACCTATTTTTATCAGTACTAAAAAGAAAGCACTGATAAAGGGGCACCTTTATCAGTTCAAAAAAAATCGCTGATAAAGGGGTACTTTTAACTATGCTAAAAAAGAGCTGTTAAAAGTATCCCTTTATCAATGTTTTTTATCACTATTAAAGGGGACCCCTTTATCAGTGTTTTTTTAGTAGCGCTGATAAAGGTTGGTATTTATTAGCAATTTTTTTACTAGCGATGATAAGGGATATATTTTAAAATAAAATTATATTTCATTAAAAATAAAATAAAATATATAAATATATTTATATTGATATAAATATAATGTATATTTTTTAAATATGTTTTAGATAAGTATAAATAGATAGATATAAATATATATTAATATACGAGTAAATATATAGATATATAAATATATAAATATAACTTGTAAGACCCAGATTCTTCTTAAGAGGTATTATTTCTACCTTCCTTTTTCCTTTGAGTTATTTTTGAGAAAACAAGGAAAAATGGAAAAATGTTAAGTTTTAGTAGAACACGTCATGTACTTCTATGTACACGCTGTGTATATCTGGCTATGTAGAATGGGGATACACGATGTGTGAGTTTTTTGGCCTGGGATAGAAGAAAAAAAAGCCACTACACTCCGTGTACTCCTTAGTACATGCCATGTAGTCATGTCGGCAAGGTTGGTGCGTTACGTGTAAAGTAAGTTGGCGAAGTTATGAACAGTAAAATGATATACACACTGTGTACATGGATTTACATGTTGTGTACTAATAAAATTTGACTTAAAACGGGCAATATCCTCGTTTTCTCTTCTTCTGGATAGAGGAGCTGTCAGGTGAAGGAGTCGTGAGAACATTTCCTTCTCCCATTTCATCATCTGGCACCTAAATCAAGTGTCGTCAGTCTCGTTGAATTCCTATTAGTAAGATATTTCTTTTCCTTGATCTGTTCTTGTTTATTTCTATTCTTGAGAGATTTATTAAAGGATAAATTATTTGCCTCTTTTCTTAGATATACATCATTCTAGGCCGATTCAAGGGCTGATGCCAGATTATATCAGTTATACGACATCGAGGTAGGTGGTATCGTGCCTCTCATTAATTTTTAAGGTGTTTATATGTTTCGTTATGCCACAAACCCATGTATAGGGTGTTTCCTTGAAAGGAAATTGATCTTTATTATTATTTAAATGTTGTTGTGATAATGAATTCAATGAATTGAATCATGTTTGGCATTGTTGGCCACCCCGCAGGCGCGTTTCCCTCAAATAACTGGTTTGTCCATTTTTCCCAAGGATGTCAATGAGCATGCTTTCTTTTCCTTTTTTTGGGTTGTTTAAATGAACTTTATTATATTTGAAATTGAAATTGTGTTATAATTATGAGCTTTTGATTATGGCTTTGGGATTGTGGTTGCCTCTATTCCATGAAGTTTTTTTTATTGTTAAGCAGGTTGGAATGTTTTATTGAATTTTAAATGGATAAATAGTAAATAGCATTGGGTGATACATGGGTTCAACTTAGAACTCTATGAACGGACCCGCATGACTATTATATCTTGAACCTTGGGTGATACGTGGGTTCATCTTAGAATTCCATGGACAAACTCAAGAGGTTTTTGTTGTTATGCCATTAGTGACACTTGGGATCCCTAGTAGGACTTCCAGGTATGGACTAAATTGAAATTTATACATAGAGTGATACCTTGGGGATCCCTACTAGGACCACTAAGGATGGACTCGCTTGAACTTATACCAACATAGAGAGTGATACTCGGGATCCCTAGTAGGACCACTGAGAACAGACTCGTAGGATGCCCGTAGAATTATACCTGCAGTGATACTTGAATTCCAACTTAGGAATCTCAAGAACGGACTCAGGTTATACTTAAATGATGAAATGGAAGGAATTGTGATAGGTCTTCCAAGTAAAATCACAATCTTGAGTTCATACTTTACTTACTTATTAGGAGGTCTTCTGAGACTTCTATTATTCTTACCTTGATACAGGGGATGTTACACTACTGGAAATTCAATCTTTTCAAACTATTTTAAACTGTTAGGATATCCAATGAAACCGTTGAGATAGTATTTCCCAATGTTTTCACAACCCGTTGGTATGTGAGGCGTGGCAGTAGCTCTATGCCCATGGTTCCTAGAGAATCATTGGGATATATGGTCTGAAATTAATCTATACCAATGGTTCTACTTAAACTGTTGGTATATATATGTACCAATGGTTGATGAACCGTTGGTACTGGTGGGTATACCAACGGTTTTCAGACCATTGGTATACATTTTATTCCAGCCCGTAGTATACTAACAGTTTCAAAACCATTGGCATACCTGTATACCAACGGTTTCATAACAGTTGGCATACTCTATCCTGTGTACCCGTCGGCATACTCTGTCCTATATACCAATGGTTTCAGAACCGTTGGAATACTCTGTACAACATATTCTGTATACCAATGGTTCTGTAAACCGTTGGTATACATCTTATATCCCCAAAACTGGACAGCCTGCTGTAAATAGCCTCCATCCAAAACTGGACAACCTGTTGTAAACGGCTTGTATGTAAACAGCCTGCATGTAAACCCCTGATTCCAAAGATGTAAACCCCAACCAGTTTAACTATAAACCTACACCTATCCAATATATTTCCCAACCTGTAAACCCCAACCTGTAAAACTAAAAACCTGCACTTCTCCAAGATACAAAATTGTTGTTAAACTGATCTTTAAGTTAAATACAAAGTGTTAATAGTTTAAATATAACTATTTACAAAAGGTTTGATAAATGTTGAGAAGACAATAGTTGGAGAGATTAAAAATCCAAAGGAAATTTTGGAGATATATTAAAGAAAATGGTTGGTTAATAGAGACTGAAAATCCAAAGGAAATTTTGGAGATATACTAAATAAACTGGTTGGTTAATAGTAACTAGGTGATCATCAAATTAAATGGACAATTTATTTCATTTATTCATTCCATTCTAGTATAAAAATGTTGGTTTCTCATCCTATTACTCTAATAAAGTCTGATAATTCTTAGAAAGTTCAATTGATCCTTCTTGAATCACTGAAGATTTCTCCTTTTTAAAATTCCCAGCCTTCTTGGGATTTCTGTTACCAACCATTTTCCACTCCATGAATCATCATCATCTGAAGGACCTTCACCTAAATCTAAGAATCTGTTATGAAGGGGAACTCCCTTGGAAATGGATGTGCCACATCACCCTCCTTCTAGGCCTCTGCTTCTTTCATGTTCTGTGAACCTGCATGGTATGCCTCTTTTTCCCCAAGATCCAAGCCAAAAAATACCATATCTGTAGGTCAGAGATGAAGGACCAGATCTCTAACCCACTGGTTGACCTCAAGCCACACAAAACTTACAGGAGGTTTCGAAACATCCAAAGTGAAGCAGTCGAAGGATCTCGATTCCAGTGAAAGTAATAGGACCACTGAAATAAATGGATTGAATCTGTTTGGTGAGTTCGAAACCACCGAGAGAAATGGATGCCACAGAAAGGGGGAAAACAGATTTCTCCCCAATGATTTCAGCCATCTTCAAATCGTCCCAAAATCAGGACAAATTTAGTTAATAGACTAACTAGAAGTCACACACTTTACTTTTGAAGGTTGTATAAATATCGAGAAATTATGGTCATCAAAATATGAAGAAAATAGGATGATCGAAAGAATAGAACACCTTAACAAATTTAAAATGTCCTTAAGATTGATTCCATAAGATTGATTCTTGAGGAATGTAAGGTTAACTTCACCTTATAAAGAGATTTTCAATAAAAAAATATGTAAAAAACATGGTGTAGTAATCACTGGAAGAAATTATTAAATGTTAAATTGAAAATACTTTACAAGAAATAAGAAGAAAATATGGTGTTTAAGGCTCTGGAATCAGATGAGAAAATTAAAGGAATAAATGTGTGATTACTTCAGAAGTAAAATTAATCTTAGATAAATGCATCAAAATATGAGATAGGTCAAGTAGGCTATGTGTGATTTTGGGTGTGTGACATCAAGATGGATTTTTTGGACCTTTGAAAGTAGTACATGAATGGTGAAACCTGATATGGGTTTTGGAATGTAGGGTGTCTTTGGTTTTGAGGAAGATAAATTGAGTGCTTGTGGTTTACCCTTGTGGCTTCTAGAGGGATGTACATGTTTGGGTGCCTAGCCCATGTAATGTATATTAAAATGGGTGGTACTTATACTTATAAATTTTATCATGAGAATAATAGGTGCGCAAGGAAATGTGGGTTGATGTGGTTTTATGTGTAAACTTTCTCTTTGGGTGGAGACTGTGCATGAGAAATTTGTTTTTGGTAGGAAGCACATGGAGGTTCCTGGTTTTCATTAAATGAGAATCGCTTGGAGTGTGGGTGTTTTGCTAGTGCATGTGGTTACTAGGGGTAGGACCAGTTAGAAGGTGTAGGCTGAGTTTCTTGAGTAGGGAAGAAAACTATGAGTAAGCGGATGAATGATTTTGATGCGATGATATTATCATGGGTAGGGATGCCCAAGACTTTTAAATGACTTTGACATGTCCATGTAGTGATTGGAGACATCTGAAATAGATTAATGTTGGTGGTATTCATCGATAAAATCGTAGAATACAATTATTTAGTGAAGATCATTCCAAAAACAATAATATCTTCATTAGAATAATGGGGGGAAATGGCTATATGTCTAGATACCCTACTGTCTTTTGGACAGATATGAAACATCTTATGGGTTATGATCATGGAGAGTTTGATAAAGTGGTTGAGGTTTTTTGGGTGAGTTGATGATGATGAAACTTCTATGGTGGGGAGTGATGTATTTGTTGCAAAGATATAATCCTTATTCTAGAAGGCTCATAGGTTTGTGGAACTGGCTTTGGATTGGTTGGGGTCTCATTGTGATTGTATTGGTTGGGGTGGCATTGTGATTCAAGTGAGGAATCCTTGATGTGTGCAATTAGTTTTTATAGAGTGTTTAAATAGAAAATCATTTAGGGTATATGATTGAGCCGATTGTGGGCATGGGATTGGGGTGTTTTCGAAACGAAATATGAGGTGTGGGTATCTGAGGTGAGTTGTTGCGTGCGGTAGGAAAGAAATGTGGTTTTGAGTTAGTAGAGAATTTGACTATTGAACTACACTAGGGTCGGGTACAAATTCCAATTAGTGTGTTTGGGTGGTTGTGTAATGCCTTTGGTAGTGAAGGCATTGAAATTAATTGAGGTGGAAACATGCCGACGAATAGAGATGGGTGCTCAGGGAATGAGTCAAATGAGGATAGACTGACTGAGGTTAGCACATAGTGTGGGTTCTTAAGGTTTCACGATACATCTGCTGTGTGGTTTTGGAAATGATAGGTGCGTTTAGAGTTTGATATGTGTCTAACCTTTTGGGGGAGTGATCTCTAAAAGGGAATCATGTATTTAGAAAGAGATGCTAAAAGGGATAAGATGTGAATTCAGCAATGTGTTGGGTTGTCAAAATCTAGAATTTGTTTACAGAAAACTGAAAATCTAAAATATGTTTACAAAATCAGGAATTTGTGAACTGTTTTTGTAACCTGTGAACTGCTCTAAAAGTTTTTAGAGCATGGTTCTAGGAAATTTAAAATCGGTTTAAAAAATCAAGAACTTGTGAATTGTTTTTATAATCATGTATATGAACCCAATTACCCAATGCAATACAGAATTCATAATTGAATTCTCAATTGAATACATGTAGAATGAATTATGTAATGAATTCTGAATTATGAATCAATAACACATACAAAATGAATTATGTTGCATATAGAATTCTGAATTATATATAACACATATATAATATGACATACAAGGGGTTGGGGGTGTCCCGGGGGGTGGGGGTGTCCAGGGGTAAGGGGTTGTCCATGGGGGTGGGGGTGTCCAGGGGTGAGGGGCTGTCTATGGGGGTGGGGGTGTCAACACAACCTGAATCCGTTTGGTCAGTTTTCCATATGCCAGTTGTTGTTTTCATTTAAAATGTTGTCCATTTCAAATAAAAGTGAGACACTTTGAGTGGTACCGGCCACACCGTGCCTCGGTTTGAGGCGGGGCTGACTCGTACACATCACTTGGGTGTTTTGAGTGCCGTCAAGTGCAGATTGAAGATCCGGGTGAGTACAATCCTCTTCTTACTTCCTCTTTTCGATTAGGGTTTTCACTCTTCTCTCATCTTCTTTCGAAGCTCTAAAACGCTCTTTTCCGTTGGGATTTAGGGTGAATCTTGAAGAGAGCTTAGATTGGGATCCGGGGTCTAGGGAGGAGGGTTGGGGGGGGGGGCTGTCCGGGGTCCAGGGAGGAGGGTGGGGGGGGGGGCTATCCGGGGTCTAGGAAGGAGGGTGGGTAATGTATCTAAAACTCTATCTAGGTATCATACATCGAATTTCGACAGGACTGCGAACCACCGCGGGGTGTCGTCCTGGAGCAGGGCCAAATCACATCATTACCATGGCGTGACCGCAGCGTGTTGGCCCGGTCCAACGACATCCGCGAGGCAGCATCTTCCGGCCAAGAGCGAAGGTAGCGGGAGGAGGCGGGGCAACATTCTGGTCGTCGCCTCCCTCCCCATTAACTATGGATGGGTAATGTATCTAAAAATCTATCTAGGTATCATACATCGAATTATGATAGGACTGTGAACCACCGTGGGGTGTCGTCCTGGAGTAGGGACAAATCACGGAATGACCTCAACATGACCACGACGTGACCGCGGCATGACTGTGACGTGTTGGCTCGGTCCGACGACATTCACGGGGCAGCATCTTCCAGCCAGGAGCGAAGGGAGCGGGAGGAGGTGGGGAAACATTTCGGCCTTCGCCTCCCTCCCCATTAACTATGGGTGAGTAATGTATCTAAAACTCTATCTAGGTATCATACATCAAATTTTGACAGGACTGCGAACTACCACGGGGTGTCATCCTGGAGCAGGGCCAAATCACAGCGTGACCGCGGCGTGACCATGGTGTGACCGCGGCGTGACCGCGGCGTGTTGGCCCGGTCCAACGACATCTGTGGGGTAGCATCTTCCATCCAGGAGTGAAGGGAGAAAGAGGAAGTGGGGAAACATTCTGGCCGTCACCTCCCTCCCCATTAACTATGGGTGGGTAATGTATCTAAAACTCTATCTAGGTATCATACATAGAATTCTGACAAGACTGCGAACCGCCGCGGGGTATCGTCCTGGAGCAGGGCCAAATCACAGCATGACCGCGGCATATTGGCCCGATCCAGAAACATCTGCAGGGCATCATCTTCCAGCCAGGATTCCAAATAAATCCTATGTAGTTGTCCTTCACATTATAGAAACCGATCTTATGTTATAAAAAACAAACTCTTGATTCAGAATTGTGGTATGATAAAGATATATATTTTATATTTGTTGTTTTTAAAAGTGGTTTTATTATAAAAACATGACTTTATTTATCAAATGAAACAATTATATTAAAGAAAACTTATTCAATATATACAATTCAATATAATTAAGAATAATTAAGAAAGAAGCTAAATTCAATTTAAAGAATTCTTAAATTAAAGAGGCTACGAGAGGGACTCTACCTCAAGGTGAAACCAAGCCATCCACTTCGGCTCTTGGAGCTTTCTAACTAAATGTTTCTGCTCCCCCACTGGGTATACGCACCTTCACACACATGCAAGGACACCTAGCCCCTATTCACACACCTGCATGGCTATGAGCATGTGCAAGGGGATCCTTACACATATGCTTATATGCATATACCAGTCTCCAATCACCTACGTATGCATTTTTATATATATACATGGGAACACCTAGCCCCATACGTGTATAATCATTTCCATGGTTGACTATACACGTAACGGGGGAACCCACATACATATACTTACTTACCTATGCACACACAGGTGAGTCACCCTTGACTTGGTGACTCGAAACCAACGAGTAGGGATCAACACACTACACAAAGGATATTAAGAACCTTAAAACACATAAAGGATCCTATATAACCAGTGAAAAACCAACCAATAGCATTAAAGCCTTACCTTGATTGGCAATAGAGAACCAAATCCACCCGAACCAACACAAAACGATCCAACTCCCTACCAAAAACATAATATGGAGTCAAAAACATTGAAATACCAAAAATATATGAGGTTAAAGACAAGTAGTAATTATTGAATCTTACCTCGGATCAAAGCCGGTGGACTGAAACAATTTGAACCCCTTCTAGCCTCTTTCATGGAATATAACTACTCCCTGTCTATAGAAACTAGTAAAAGACCAAAGTGGCCAATGCGATAAAGAAAATAAAATAAAAACTAAACTAAAACATACCTATCTCCTATGACTATACATGTCACCGCCTAACATATAAGAACCACCACACCACATGGTCAAATCATGTTCCTGCAAGAAAGGGGGAAACAAATCCATGTTTCAAAATGATACTATCAAAAAGTAAATTCCTATTAATTAACAATTAATATTCCTATAAATGGTATATAATTAGTTTTTCTTGAGTTTTAGCTTAGTTTGGTTTTGTTCAATACAAGTTTGTTTGGGAAATTTCCATTAGATTTAGTTTGTCTTGTTTTTGTTTATATTATCTTGTAAAATTTCATTCATTTGGGTTCTAGTCAATCATGGAATTAATAATAATCAATCAATCCATATTAATAATTATATCCATTGGTTCCATATCTAGAGTAAAAAATACATAGAAATGAATGATATCATATAAGGAAAATCATAATAGGGGCATCTGAGACCTTTATCTCTCCTTTTATCTAAAGGCATTGCAATTTAAATCACAAAATGCATGAAATAAATAAAATGATTTATCATGTACACAATATAGGTCTAAATAATACAATTGGTGGAAATATTTTCAAATAAAACACTATATAATGATGAATCAATATTAATTGTACCTCTCACTATTATTGAACCTACATCATCTATCATTGAATTATCATATACCATATGATGAAATTTCATTCCTAATTCATGTGGATAGAACTTAAAAATCCATCCTCAAGACTGTGTTAAAGACATTGAGCCAGTGAAATCCAGATGACTTGACCTTTTTTTATCATGAAACCTTCATGATATTCTTACAGGATGTCAAATGATCTAGCCGGTAAGTGTGGAGGACTTCGCGAGACCTAACTAATAGACAATGGGGTTGTTGCATAATTTTGGTGACCTGTATGTGGAAATTGTAAGATATATATGGAGAGCCCATATGGATTCAAAAGAATTAAGTGACATGTCTAAGGGGTGTCATGAGACTTTATAGAAATGTCTGGAGGACATCGCATGATCCAAATGGCATATCCAGGGAGGGTCGCATGATTTGGGTGACATGTCCCGATGCTTTCACATGATCTGGGTGAGTCGTGTGATGTTTATGAGGATCATTGTATATGTTCTTTACATAAGTATCATTTCTTTTAATCTTTATTCCATCTTTTATTACATATATTCCTTAGATTTTTCTAGTATTAGCTTGTTAAGGATTCAAACGATTCATTAGATATTCAGGACCTCCTTCACATGACCTGGATGTCACGCCAGAAGTCCTTCGCAATACATCATGTTATCACATGAAGTGTTTATGCATTCCTCATGACCCCTTAGGTTGTTCCCTATATTTTACCTAGTGGGTAATCATTTTGATCATGATATTTTCCGCTATGAGAAATCTACAACGTATGTGATCAGTTGTGGATGCTTGAATGTGCAAGTGCATAGATTCCTTTTTTTGTGCTAAGGGGGAGGGATATAGAGGCCTCAAAACCATATTTATACACCGCATTTTGTGGTGTGTATCTCATATATTCAGGATGTATTCGATGTAGGGAATTTTTGTTATGCGTTTCGTATGATCCAACAATGGTTTATTCATGGGGTGTCACATAATGATCATTGACCACAATAACCTTCCACCTGCACCCAAATTATTATACTTTGTACAACCAATGGGGCATTGACTAACAATGTGGGTAATTTCCAACGTATCACACTCCACAATAATCATCCACCATTTCCTCTTTTATTTAATTCTTTATTTGAGAAAGGAAAGGAGTCTTACAACTTCATAATAGTGTTATCGAAGATAATATCTCTACTTGTTGGTACTATTTCCCATCACCAATGAATGTTCTTGTGGTGATGCATGATTATTATCATGTAAAACCCTTTAGTTTTTCCATGGAGTCGTTCATTGTGACACAGAGTCAAATGGTCATGTTTAAAACCATTTTTATGATGAATGTGACATGCCAACCGGATGTTGTGCGATAAGGTAGACCTATCACCAGGGCTTCCATGGTGTCTTGCGAACCACATGGGAACATCTCTGATTAATGAGCATGGATATTCTTGGTTAGGTAAAGCTGCTTATATCTTTCCAACCAGCTACACGTTATCCATCTTTATGAACCAGTATGGGTTTCCTAGTATATCATATACCATCGGTCTAATATTCTAATAGAACTGAATATCCATTGGTTCCTTGGAACCAAATCATTCCATTTTTCCCACAACGAAGTTGGAGTTAGCCTCTAGGATGTCTATTGAATAGGCAAGATACCCCCCTTGAGGAAATGTGAGACAAATTTCTTCCTGTCATGGATGTCTGGGATAACCGCTCATAGACTCTAGTTTTGGTGAGGGATATGATAAATATCATGAAAGAAAAGTTAATAAATGATATTTCTATACGATCGCTCATCTCTTTTAAATATTGGATCAATATTTTACTCTATCATAGTAGAGCTTGGCCGACCGCTATACGACCTCACTAGTTCCCTTCCCAGAAGGTCTATAATAGTGTCAGTTCATATTCAAAAATCATAGAAGTAGGAGAATACACCACATGGGGTTATTGGGTGAGGCTGTAAATATATATAATCCTTAGGATTGATGGTTTCATGGAAATATTTTTGAATGGGTGGTTTTTTCTAGTAGGGGATGCACGTTCAGGAATCCAAGTTGGTACTTTGGTATGACATCTTGAGTGGTAGAGATTAGGCCTCTTAATATATTCGTATTGACCCTTATAGGCCTCTGGAATATTTTGAGACATATTCAATATAAAATATCCCTTATAGACTCAGTGGTCCTTTACAGTTTTTATTTGGATAGATAAGGGATCACCTCCATTGATATAGTTATCACAACACCACCGTAATCCCTGGTGCCTTGTTTCACCCCAGGATACTATACATCTCTTGATTTGAGTACACACCATTAGGCCCTAATTAGGTTGTTGATATGGTGAGATGATCTGACAGTTTCTATTTCACACATTATCTTTCACTGACTGGGCCAATTATTGAAAATGAGATGACTCTCTTATTGAAAGGGCATGAAAGTTATCACTTCAAGATGAGGTTCTAATCAATTCAGTTTCATTACATTTGGTTCATATCAGTTTGGTTTAGTTCAATTTAGTTCATGTCGGTTGCGGTTATATAGGTTTTAATTCATTATATTTGGTCCAATTTGATACATCATTTGTGGGTTTGTATGGTGCCACTTTATTTAGTTCAACTCATTTTGGGTTTACTCTTCATAATCTTATTTGGTTTGGTTTCCTGTGGTTCATCTTGGTTTGTTATGTTTGATGTCATCCTAATTGATGCAGGTCACTGATTATGTATGATTCATTTTGATACAACATGATATGATTTTTTTAGATTTGTTTAGTTTTAATTTATTTGTTTGGTATAAGCTAATTTAATTTATTGTAGATTCATTTAGGAATATTCAATTTTACTCTTTATAGGTTAATACAATTCAGATTATTTTGATTTTTCCTACTTATATTATGTCTTATTTCATTCAATTCAGTTTGAATGAGTTCATGTTGGTTTCATTTAAATTGGTTTGTTTCATCCTCAAGAATGTGTGGCATTGAATCGGTTATTGAGAATATAGAATGGTTCGCCCATACATTAGACATCCATGAAACATCAAATAAATAGAAGTAAAAAAGATAAATAACTCAAATGAGATTAATATAATTAACATCAATTCAAAATTAAAAAATGAATCATAAAAATAAGATTCAATAAAAGTATAATCAAACATACACTATGTCGTGTTAGACAAATATAATAGCACATACCAAAAAAGAATAAAAAAAATCAATTATACCCATATATCCATTGTACAATATCATGTTTCTCAGCATATCTCCACTCACCCATCAATAAACAAACATGAGATGATTATACCAAAGGATGAATCTTGAACATATAACATGATATGAACAAACACACACAAATAGATATACAGGAAGTAAAGTAGTCTTATTCATGAAATTCATACCTAATATAGAGTTTTCATAGACACATAAATCACTACAAGCACCAAATTAAATTGGGCCAAACAAAGAGAGAAGAATAAACCAACCTCAAATGGTGACAGATGAACCAAGACTATCCAAACCACTTTGACTTCGACATAGGATGCCAAAACATTCCCCAGGTGACCTGAGAGAACCATGATACCCCCTAGAAACAAGGATCAAAGTTAGAATCAGGAAACCTCAAAACCCCTGGGGTTCAACTGAATGAAACTGAGCAACCGGAGAGAGGAAAACTCTAAGAAATTGAAGAATTAAAGAAGATTAATTCTTACCTAGAAGTACCGATCAAGAACCCTCAAGAAATTTGGGATAAATGGAGGAGGAGAGGGAGCCGAGAGAGGGGGACGTCGCGTGGGGTGTTCGGCCATGGGGGGTCTCATGCGCGACTGGAGAGGGGGACAAGGGATGTCGTCGGAGGGGGGAACATCACCGGAGGAGAGGGAGCCAGGATCTGAGAGGGGAGGGGGACGTCATCATCAGAGAGGGAGTCGAGAGGGGAGGGTTGAATGTTGCCAGAGGAGAGGGAGTCGAGAGGGGTTGGGGGTCGGGAGGTGGAGGTGGAGGTTGGGAGGTCGAGGAGGTCAAGGTCGGAAAGGGGAGGAGAGGGATGGGAGTCTGAGGTTGGGGAGGGTTCATGCAGGGGGTGAAAAATCGAAAGGTATCCTGATAAAAATCAGAAATCGATAATGTATACTGACGGTTTTATCAAAATCGTAGGAATAAACCACAATTTCCCAACAGTTCTTATAAACCATGGGCATGCATGCATTGGTATAAACCCATTTTCCACTAGTGTTAGGCTTATGATGGATTCCAAAATTTAAATACTTCAAGTAAATGAACTACTAATGAATATAGTAAACTCTATAAATGAATAATATTATTTGTAGGGTTGTTTACTTTTGAGTTCATAATACTTACTGCATTTCTTTACCATACACAACCACTGCATATACTCACTGACAGATTGGCACAAAACTTTGGTGTTTGTTTATTGGGATTCATTTCTCACACCATGTTTGGGTAATGTTTTGGGAACAAATAGAATTTATTTCTTTAGGTGTCAATAGGGGAAAGACTCCTTTTTTCAGGTACTTGATTGTTACTTAGGAATAGGAGAGCGTGAGACCAATCCTTGGCTTGTGATACTGCTAAGTCTCATTTTGTTTTACTGTACTTTGGTATTGTATCATACTTGATTGTAGTGTATCCTGTTTTGGATTCTTTATTAGAACATGTAACATGCTTCATTATCATTTGTATGGTTGAGACTTGGATATTTATCTATCATACTTCCATTGTTTTGTTTCAGTTGCATGTTGTTTACTACTTCTGCTATTTGTTACTATTTATTCCACTGTGTTACACTCTTCCAATAAGGAGTTAGTTTCTCCACTATCACACCCTATGCCCTCACTTCTATTTGGAAGCCTTTGGAATTTGGGGAAATGTTCTTGAGGCCATGTGGTGAACCGGTCCGACTATCGGTTTAGTGGTAAGCCGGGTCAAGACGTTACAAAGCGGTATCAAAGGATTTCTTCTTCTTTGACTTACTATTTGGATCCAATAGACTGGATAATAAGAAAAAAGGGATTTGGTAATAAACTATGCCTGAGAGTAGCTAATCCATGTATTGGTAAAAGCTGAATTACCTCAAATGAATTCTGATTTTCTGGTTTTACAGTTGTACGAATTTCACCTTTGGGTGAAGCACTTGATTTCTATTATTACTATTGATACAATTGTGGGTTCTATTTTTTTGAAACTCGATGAAATGAGGGTATATATCTCATGAATCATACATGTACTTGTTAGAACCACATTCCATGAATTATGTCATGCCATCTAGAATGAATTAGTTATCGCATGCTATTGTGATAGATTATGTGATGACTATGCCTGCTGTTATGATAGGTGTATTGGTACGTTCTATGGTTTTGATTAAGTGGATGCCAAAATTTGGTTCTAGATGTGTATAGGACCTCTTGGTCTGGAATTTGGTGGATCTTGATTCAATTTTTATCTATACTTGTATTATGATATGTCCTACTTGGGTGACAAACTTTGATTCGTGGGGAGTATGGGCCCTCATAGATCAGAATTTGGCATCCCGCTGGTTGGTTTCTCAGCAGAGCATGAGTTTTTTGGGAAATCTAGAGTTCCTTACCTGAAAAACCCAGTATACACGACGTGTAGTCTATCCTAAACATGCTATGTTTTCTTCCTGTTCGGGGAAGAATGTGTTCAAAAATTTAAGAAGAACAAGCCATGTACCCTATGTACATGCTGTGTAATTCTTGACCGTGTAACCTGCCATGTGAGGAGGGAACATGGGTTGTCCAAATTTTACTAGAACACACCGTGTACCTTGATTACATTCCATGTAGAAGTCAACCCTATATATGGCCATGTGACTAACAACACGGGCGGATGAAAATTTTAATGTACATTCCGTGTCTAGGTTAAGCACTCCGTGTAGTCTTACACCAGCAAAACCGTGTAGTTCTAGCTATGTAGAAGTACCTAGGCAGGAAAGAAACTCAAGTACACACTGTGTATCTTGGAGAACACACTGTGTACATGGGTTGTTACATGATTATTTGGGGAAGAGGTACACGCCCATGTAAAGGCCTGATAGAACACATTGTGTAAGGAGTTATACATGTCATGTACTCCTATTTTGAAAAACTTGAGTGTTTTTCCTTCTCTGTCCCAATTTGCACTTATGAGTTGTAGTTTTCCCTTCATTAATCTTGTTATGAGGTGTGTGTGCTAGAATTTACAGAGCAATGACACCACAACGACCTCGAGTAGTGTACTAGGAGAGTGGCGGTGAGTATACACTAGAGGTGGTAGGTCATGGGCTACCAATGGATCCTCCATTTGTTCCAGCTAAAACACCAGTCGTTATACCATACGCAGGTGTAGAAGCACAGTTCTAAGAAGGTTTTGTGAGGTTTATTAAGACCTTCTAGGGAGCACCGCAGGCTTCCACATCTATGGAAGAGCTCACACATATATTCCAATAGCAGCATCTGCCTACTTTTTTAGGGGATGGTGGACCACAGGCTACAAAATCATGGATGGAGTCAGTGTTGACTATCTTTGAGCATCTGGAGACACCTCTTGAGAGGAGGGTCAAGCTCGCGACATATATGTCGTGTGATTCTGCTAAGAGATGGTGGGACATTATCACTGAGGCAGGGCATCATTGGGATATGACATGGGAAATCTTTCAGACAACCTTCTATGATTATTATTTTCCCGAGATGCTGAGGGCCAACTGATCCCTAGAGTTTATGCACCTGGAGTTGGGCACACTATCAGTTATGTATTATTTAGCTCGGTTTACTGATCTTAAGTGATTCACATCTATTTTAATGGGTGATGACATATCAAAATCTAAACGATTCGAGGATAGTCTTAGGTTTGACATCTGATCCTAGGTGAATGTATTCAGGTTACCTTCTGTCTCTAATATTGTAAATCAGGTGCTGATTACTGAGCGCAACCTATGAGAATCTGGGGGTGTGATCCAGGGTGGTTTAGCACTGAGATCTAGTACTGTCTCGATGGGAAGCAAGAAGCATCATATGGAGTTTTCTTGTGGGGATACGAGCAGCCAAAACTTTTTTTCTGGTAGTCAGGTGAGATGCTACCAGTGCGGTAGGCTGGGACATCTGAGGCCCTAGTGCCCGAAGGACCCAGTTGAGTGTTGAGCTTGCGATAATATGGGCCATCTACAATGATTCTGCAAGATGTTTCTACCAATGACTAGTGATAAAGTTTCTGTACAGACTCCAAGTGTAGGAGTAGGGTCAGTAGCTTCTCACCAATCTAGAAATTGAAATACATTTGGGCATGCGGGACAAGGCGGTGGGCATGGCTGTGGTAGAAAGATCCTCGGATCTTAGTGACAATAGGGTGAGTCAGCTTAGGGTATCTAGGTTGTGCCATAGGGCCGCGGTACAGGTCAAACATATGTAGTGAAACAGACCCAATATGAGCAGGATCCTGAACCTTCTACTGTTATAGGTACTATTCTAGTTGCCTATGTTTTATCTTCTTCACTTTTTGATACCAGTGAAACACATAGTTTTATATCTATACCCATTATGGAGATCCTTGGGCTCTATGTTTATACCTTTGAGGATGTTATGATGCTAGACACCCTACTAGGTATCATAACAGTAGGTGTTTTTCAGTGCAAGGAGTTCCCCCTTGAGATTGGTGGGCATCACTTTCTTTGGAACCTCTATGTCTTAGAGATGATGGGGTTTTATGTAATCCTTAGAATGGATTGGATGGTATCCTATTAGGCCTTTATTGACTACTATCACCACAGGGTGAGTTTCACATCATCAGAGGGAGGGTCTTTTCTATACAAGGGTGAGTGGGATGTCCATGTGAGCCGAGCTGGACTCGAGCATTGTGGGCTGGGTGGCATGACAACCCAGATTGTGAGTTTATATCTGGATGATCAGGGACCATGTTTGGAATATTTTACTCCAGTGGTTGATCATTTCAGGGATATTTTCCCAGAATTCTTTTCAGGCTTAACTTCAGTTAGAGAGGTGGAGTTCACTATCGGGCTAGTTCCAAGAGCTGCATCGGTATCCATTCCTCCTTACAGGATGGCTATGTTTGAGTTGAAAGATCTCAAGAGGCAGTTGGAAGATCTAGAAGCTAAGGGTTTTATCCGACCCAGTACTTTACCTTGGGGTTCACTAATTCTTTTTGCGAAAAAAGTGGATGATACCCTTAGGCTATGTTTGGACTATTGGAAACTGAACTAGTTGATGTTTAAGAACCGATATCTCTTACCACTGATTGATGACCCAATTGATCAGTTTTGAGGAGCTCAAGTGTTCTAAAAGATTGACATGAGCTCAAGATATCACCAGGTACGTGTTCTACCTACATACATACCTCGTACAACTTTTCATAGCAGGTACAGTCTCCATGAGTACTTGGTTATGCTGTTTGGTCTCACAAACACGCCAATAGTTTTCATGGTGCTGATGAACTGAGTGTTCCATCCTTACCTAGATTCCTTTATGGTGGTTTTCATGGATGATATCTTGGTGTATTCTCACAATTGACATGACCATTCCAAAAACCTTGAGATCATTTTGAATACACTAAGAGAGCATCAGTTATATGCTACGCTTGCAAAATGACACTTCTGGATAGATCAGATTTACTTCCTTGGTCACATCATCTCAGAGAATGAAGTATCAGTGGACCCAGATAAGTAAAGAGCAGTAGTTACTTGGGATCATCCCAAGAACGTTTTTGAGTTTTAGAGTTTCTTAGGAATACCTAGTTACTATATTCATTTTATAAAGGATTTATCATGTTTAGCAGTGCCAATGATAGGCTTGAATAAGAAAGGTGTGAAGTTTGAATGGTCAGAACCTTGTGTCAAAACCTTTCAGGAGTTGAAGGTACAATTTACATCAATTCCAATATTGATATTACCTAAGCCAGGAAAAAGTTACACTGTGTACTATGATGCATCAGGTATTGGGTTGGGAGTAGTGCTTATGCAGGGTAATCAAGTAGTTGTGTACGAGTCTCGGCAGTTGAGGCCACATGAGAGAAATTACCTAACACATGATCTCGAGTTGGCAGTAGTTGTTCATGATTTGCATTGCTGGAGACATTATTTACCGGGGGAGAATTTTGTGGTGTACATGGACCACAAAAGTCTCAAATACACCTTCAATTAGCGTGATTTGGATCTGAGATAATGACGGTGGGTGGAATACCTTCATTTGTTTGACTTTGAGATTTCCCATATGCCTAGAAAATGCAATGAAATGGATGACACACTAAGCAGGAGGAATCATATACAAGTAGTGAAAGAGGCCGGTGGTGAGTAGAAGTTGATGGATTTATTCTATGAGATGAATTTAGAGATTCAAAACAGTTAGGGATAGACTTATCTTTCATCTTTGGTTGTTACCTATACCCTACTGGATAGAGTGAGGATGAGTCATCTAGCTGATTCCGAAGGCCTAGTTCTACGAGAGAGTGTGGCAGGTGAGGAACCTCCTCCTGGATGGATAATAGGCAAAGATAAAGTTCTACATGTCCATGGACATGTGTGGGTTCCAGGGGATATACGCGAGGAGATGATGTGAGAGTTTCATGCTTCATCTTGAGCATTACATCCCAAAGTCACCAAGATGTACCATGACTTGTGCTGTCAGTACTGATGGCCGAGTATGAAGGGAGAAGTAAACAGTTCTGTTATGAGGTGTTCCACCTGTCAGTAGGTGAAGGTGGAACATCAGCAGCCAACTGGACTTTTATAGTAGCTACCCATTTCTGAGTGGAAATGGGATGCTATCGTGATGGATTTTGTAACAAGGTAACCAAGGTTTCCTAGAGGCAACGATGCCATGTGGGTTGTAGTGGACATGCTTATGAAGGTTGCTCACTTATTGCTGATCAAGGAGACCTTTGGTGTTGATGAACTTGGAAAGATGTATATTAGAGATGTGGTACGACTTCATGGGGTTCCTTGTTCTATCATTTCAGATAGGGATTCCCACTTTATGTCTCGTTTCTAGAAAAGATTTCAGAGGGCGCTGGGTACATAGGTGCTTCTGAGCACAACTTACCACCCTCAGATAGATGGCTAGTCAGTGTGAACGATTCAGCTGCCAGAGGACATGTTGCGTGCATGTGTCCTAGACTTTGGGGGATATTAGGAGAAACATATACCCCTGTTTGAGTTCGCTTATAATAATAGCTTCCAGGAAACTATTAATATGGATCCATATGAGGATTTGTATGGTAGGCCATGCCAATTACCCCTATGTTGGCTGGAAGTAGGAGAGGCAGCTATGCTGGGACCTCATCTTGTCCAGGAGACTACTGAGTAGGTTCACTTGATTCAGAGATGGATGGCTACTGTGCAGTCTCTTCATAAATCTTATGCTGATCGATGGAGACGACCTCTTTAGTTCGAGGTTTGAGATCAGGTTTTCCTACATGTTGCACCAAGATTGGGACACAAGAGGATCAAGAGATAGGGTAAGCTCTAACCATGATATGTCAGACCATTTGAGATTCTAGAGTGAGTCATTTCAGTTTCCTATTGGTTACAGATGTCTCAGAGGTACCGATCTATACATGATGTTTTTCATGTATCTCAATTGCATCACTATCACTCAGACTCATCTCACATTTTTCAACCCAGGGAGGTTGAGATCCAGGTTGATACATCCTTTTAGGAGCATCTGATTCTTATATTTGAAAGAAGTATGAAGGTTCTCCAAGGCTGGTCAGTTCCTCTTGTACGGGTTCTATGACAGCATGACTGAGTATAGGACGAGACTTGGGAGAGGGAGGCCGATATACGTGCTCAGTGGCCAAAGTTATTCTCAGATATTCCTTTACCACCCTTGGAAGGGAAATTTGGGGATGAACTGCTTTAAGGGGGGAGTTTGTAAGAACCTGATTCTTATTAAGAGGTACTGTTTCTACCTTTATTTTTTTACTTTGAGTTTTTTTTGAGAAAACAAGGAAAACTAGAAAAATGTGAAGTTTTAGTAGAACACACTGTGTACTTTTATGTACATGCCATGTATATATGGCCATGTAGGATGGGGATATATGATGTGTGAGTTTGTTATCCTGGGAGAGAAGAAAAAAAATCCACTACATGCTATGTAATCCTTAGTACACACCGTGTAGTCATGTCGGCAAGGTCGGTGCGGGACGTGTAAAGTAATTCATCAAAGTTATGAATAGTAAAATGATATACATGTCATGTATATGGATTTACACACCATATACTACTAAAATTCGTCTTAAAATGGGAAATAGACTCATTTTCTCTTCTTCTGGATAGAGGAGCCACCAGGTGAAGAAGAAGGATCCGCGAGAACATTTCCTTATCCTGTTTCATCGTCTGATACCTGAATCAAGTGTTGTTGGTCTCATTGGATTCCTCTCGATAAGAGCTTTATTCTCCTTGAGCCGTTCTTGTTGATTTATATTCTTGAGTAAGTTATCCAAGGATGAATTATTTACCTCTTTTCTTAGATCTATGTCGTTTTAGGATGATTCAAGGGCCGACGTCAGATTATATCAGTTATATGACATCTAGGTAGGTGGTCTTATGCCACTCATTAATTGTTAAGGTGTTTATATGTGTCGTTGTTTTGCACACCCATGTATAGGGTGTTTACTTTAAAGGAAATCAATCCTTATTATTATTTAAATGTTGTTGTGATAATGAATTCAATGAATTGAATCATGTTTGGCATTGTTGATTAGTTAAGGGCCACCTCGTAGGTGCGTTTCCCTCAGATAAATGGTTTGGCCGTTTTGCCCAAGGATGTCAATGGGCATGTTTTCTTTTTCCCTTTTTGGGCCGTTTAAATGAAATTTATTATATATGAAATTGTAATTGTGTTAGAATTGTGAGATTTTTATTATGGCTTTGGGATTGTGGTTGCCTCTTTTCCATGTAGTGTTTTTTCTTGTTAAGAAGGTTGGAATGTTTTATTGAATTTTAAATGGGTAAATGGTAAATAGAATTGGGTGATACATGGGTTCGGCTTAGAACATCGTGAAAAGACTCACATGACTATTGTATCTTTCACCTTGGGTGATACATGGGTTCAACTTAGAATTCAATGGATGGACTCGAGAGGTTTTTTTGTTATGTCATTAGTGAAACTTGGGATCCCTAGAAGGACCTCCAGGGATGGACTAAATTGACATAAACTTATACATAGAGTGATACCTTGGGGCTCCCTAGTAGGACCACTGAGGACAGACTCACTTGAACTTATACCAACATCGAGAGTGATACTCGAGCTCCCTAGTAGGACCATTGAGAACGAACTCATAGGATGTTAGTAGAATTATACCTGCAGTGATACTTGAATTCCAAATTAGGAGTCTCAAGAACTGACTGAGGTTATACTTAAATGATGAAATAGAAGGAATTGTGATACATCTGCCAAGTCAAAGCACAAGCTTGAGTTCAGACATTACTTACTTGTTAGGATGTATTCTGAGACTTCTGTTGTTCTTACCTTGCTACGGGGGATGTTAGGCTTAGGATGGATTCCAAAATTTAAATACTTCAAGTAAATGAACTACTAATGAATATAATAAACTCTATAAATGAATATAAGTATTTGTAGGGTTGTTTAATTTTGAGTGCATACTACTTACTGCTTTTCTTTACTATACACAACTGTTGCATATACTCACTGACAGATTGGCACAGACCTTTGATGGTTGCCTACTGGGATTAATTTCTCACACCCTATTTGGGTCATGTTTGGGGCCCAAACAGACTTTATTACTACAAGTGTCGATATGGGAAAGGCTCCTTTTTCAGGTACTTGATTGTTGCTTAGGAGAAGGAGAGCGTGGGACCAAGCCTTGGCTTGTGATGCTGCTAAGTCTCATTTTGTTTTACTGTACTTTGGTATTGTATCGTACTTGATTGCAATGTATCTTATTTTGTCTGATTTCTTAGAACATGTAAGATGCTGCATTATGATTTGTATGGTTGAGACTTGGATATTTATCTATCAGACTTCTGCTGTTTTGTTTCAGTTTCATTTTATTTACTGCTTCCGCTATTTGGTACTATTTATTCCCTTATGTTACACTCTGCTAATGAGGGAATAGTTTACCCACTATCACACCCTAGGCCCTCACTACTAGTTAGCAGCCTCTGGTGTTTGGGAAAATGCGTTTGAGGCCATATGGAGAACCGGTTGGGCTATCGATTTAGTGATAAGCTAGGTTGGGACATTACCTAACTATATATATATATATATTAATATACATATACATATATATATATATATTAATATAACTAAATATATATTTTAATATAAATATATATGTTGATATTAAATATATTTCTCAATATATAAGCTTTATCTAAATAAAAAACTAATATCCATTTTATTTAAAATACAAACATATGAATATTTATATACCTATATAATGTGTGTGTGTGTGTGTGTGTGTCTGTATTAACAACTGATATATATTAATATACGAATAAATATACAGATAAAAAATTATAACTAAATATATATAAATAGATATATATAAATATATATTAATATATATTAATATATGAATATATATATATCAATATAACTAAATATATATTTTAATATAAATGTATATATGTTAATATAAAATATATTTCTCAATATATAAACTTTATCTAAATATAAAACTAATATCCATTTTATTTAAAATGAAAATATATGAGTATTTATATACCTATATAATGTGTCTGTGTGTGTATTTGTGTGTGTCTGTATTAACAACTGATAAATATAAATATACGAATAAATATATTGATAAAAAAATATAACTAAATATAACTAAATATATAGATATAAATATATATTAATATACGAATAAATATATAAATATATAAATATATAAATATATAAATATATAAATATATAAATATATAAATATATAAATATATAAATATATAAATATATAAATATATAAATATATAAATATATAAATATATAAATATATAAATATATAAATATATAAATATATAAATATATAAATATATAAATATATAAATATATAAATATATAAATATATAAATATAACTATACATGTATATATATATATATTAATATATATATATATATTAATATAAAAATAAATAAATAAATAAATAAATAAATATATATATATATATAACTAAATATATATTTTAATACAAATATATATATGTTAATATAAAATATATTTCTCAATATATAATATTTATCTAAATAAAAAACTAATGTATATTTTATTTAAAATACAAATATATGAATATTTATATACCTATGTAATGTGTGTGTGTGTATTTGTATGTGTCTATATTAACAATTGATATATATTAATATACTAATAAATATATGGATAAAAAAATATAACTAAATATATATAAATAGATAGATATAAATATATATATTAATATACGAATAAATATATAGATATATAAATATATAAATATAACTATACATATATATATATATATATTACTATATATATATATATATAAATATATGAATAAATAAATAAATAAATATGTATATATATATATATATTAATATAACTAAATATATATTTTAATATAAATATATATATGTTAATATAAATATATACATGTTAATATAAAATATATTTCTCAATATATAAGCTTTATTTAAATAAAAAACAGATATACATTTATTTAAAATACAAATATATGAATATTTATATACCTATATAACGTGTGTGTGTGTGTGTGTGTATTTGTGTGTAACAACTGATATATATTAATATATGGATAAATATACGGATAAAAAATATAGCTAAATATATATAAATAGATAAATATAAATATATATTAATATAAAAATAAATATATAGATATATAAATATATAAATATAAATATAACTATACATGTATATATATATATATTAATATATATATATATATATTAATATACTAATATATATATATATTAATATAACTAAATATATATTTTAATATAAATATATATATGTTAATATAAATATATATTAATATACGAATAAATATAACTATATATATATATATATATATAAATAGATATATCATTAAATGGACAACAAAGCAACATAGAGGAGTGGTAAAGGGTCCAGGCGCACAGTGGGAGGTCTCGAGTTCGAATCCTGGGGGAGGCAGGGGCGCGCATAGTGGTGAAGGGTTCTGCTAGCACTGTTAACGGGGGGGGGGGGGGGTACTAGTGCTGTTAAAGGGTTGGGGGTGGGGCTGAGGCGGGCAGGGGTGGGTGGGGGTACTTCATCGCATTGTTGGGGGGGGGGTCAAGCGTTGTTAAAACCCCCCTTCGATCTGCAGATTTTTTTTTTAATTTTTTAAACTTTTATCAGCGCTTTTTTTAGTGCTGTTAAAAGGGGTCTTTATCATCACTGATAAAAGGGACCCCCCTTTATCTTCGCTGAGATTAACAGTGCTTTTTTTAGTGTTGTAAATGACCTTTTCTAGTTCTTTTAAAGGCCATATCTGTAGTAGTGTCAGTGTGCCATATAGATCATACAACATGGATTCATTCATCATAATATTTTATTCCATTATCAAGGAGTGTTAAATACATACATTTAAGTCCCAAGTGAAAGAGATATAAGTTTATAAAGGTGAATACCCTTGATAGGAAATAGGTATGGTATTCACTACACATTTTTTTGGTATGGGAAATCATGATGAAATTTCAGCAGCATAACGACGTCATATAAAAATTCATAAAATGGGTTGATGAGAGTGAAAGAGGTCTCTCATAATTTGGAAATAAAATAGGTAGTAATAGGAACATAGAAATACATATCCCAACATAAGTAATTGGAAATAAAAGGCATAAGATAATAAGGAAACTTAAATAAAGAATAGAAAGTAAGGATCCCTTACTTGAGTGTGTAACTCCAATTGTTTGGGAGGAGATTCTTGAGAGCTTTGGGGCACCTTTAAAGGAATCTAGAGAGGGGAGGGTAGATTAAGGACATTTTCCAAGGATTTTTAGTGAAGATAAATAAGATATTGGGTGGGTTTATATAGGAAATGAGTGGAGAATTCTTTATCATTTCTCAAACTTAGGTTTTGGACTCTATATAATAAAATAACCAAAACCACAAACATTACCATGGTTTTAGACCATGGTTTCTGAAAAATGGGATTGGTTTTCATTATTTTATAAGTCTAAGGGCCAAAATTAATAAAATAATGCCCTTGATTATGTGGAGGTGAGTCATACTCTTAAATAAATGATTTTAAAACCTTAAAATATATTAATAGTTTTGAAAAATTCATAACGAATTTATAAAATTAATCAAATAAACTTAAAATCTAATTATTTTAAATAGAAAACATATATTTGGTAATGGACACCATTTTTATTATTTATTACATCACTTTTGGTTCATTATTATGTCATAATACATAGAGTATATTTATATGGTATTTAATTTTTTTATCGAAAATTTGACTATCTCAGAAAATTATGAAAAATTCACCGTTGGATAATTTCAACGTTATGATTAAAAAAAATTCATTTTATATAAATAATTTTATAAATATATGAATGTTCAATTTCAAAATAAAATCAACATTTATTAAAGAATTCTTGGTTTTTAACAATAACAGTTTTTGAACCCTTAAAAATTAAATTTGATTTCATAAAAATTATATGATCATTTATATTTAATAAAAATTATTTATTTCAAAAATCTATTAATTTATCCAAATAAATTCCTTAATTTAATTCCAATATTACCCAAAAATATAATTTATGTTGTATTGTATCAAAATAAAAATCATTTATAAAGTAACAATAATAAGATGAAAATATATCCATTATTCTATAAAAAATAATGTACATACTCATATTTCTAGGGTATTGATACATATCTATTTAATACACCCACAAATTCCCTAAGAGTAAGATGTGTGGTAGTGAGACTTTCATGGGGTGGTTCAGTGTACATGGTTTGGGCTGTGATCTCGATGATCTTGAACTTCTCCAATAAATGATTTAGTTAATACTTAAGTTGTTGGATATTGACTTGAGCTTGGTCAAGGGAAAAGCCTAGTGATGCTATATTCCTTGGAAGCTCTGATAAATGGGTTTCATAGGGTACGATCCTACTGGTTGAGATCATCACTTCCTTTGTCTGTGTCAATTGGATTTGTTAAAACCCTATATTTATACTAATCATGTGATCAATGTTCAATGACTATATTATAAATGGCAAAGATACTTAATGGTCATTTAAATATGATTAGATATAATAAAACCAAATTAGTGCATGTGTTTTTTATAACCATAAAAATTTAATTTAAATCAAAAGGGAAATTTTATTTATAATAGTTTGGGTCATTACATCAGGCACACCTCTCCATACGTCATAGGCTGCCAACTAGTAGCGCAGGCCTATGGAGAAACATTTGAGAGACTATACCCACTTTTTAGAGTAATGCCACAAAACAAATAATATCAACGAATATAATAACTATCAGGAAAAAAATAAATGGACAATATATGAAAAATGACAACAAGTAACCAAGTAACACATGCTATAACAATACGAGGAATACACTACATGTTAGGTAGTCATACAAATAAAATTTCTAGTACCAAAACCATAAAATATCTCGAACATGACACCATGTCATAACCTGATCCTAACATCCCATGTTCCAACCCAACAATCCATTCATAAAACAAACACTAGGCCCTTGTCCTAAACTTGTAACAGAAAAAAGTAGCTTCTGTTTGGGTACCCAAGCGCCATGGAGGCCCAAGAAGGCTGTGATTACAACTCAGTAGGCTACTACCAATAGTGTCTAAATCAATAACTAGTTAGTACAATAGTGTATACATAAAAATCAAGTGATACAAATTAACAAGGCAACAAATAAAATATACATCTCACATATAATAAATTATAAAATAACAATTTTATCCATTAAGTTCTCTAGATTCAACCAACCAACTAAAATAGGTCTAGTTGCACTGGGAGCCTAAACCATAGCATAAAGGGTTACATAATTTTAAATCATAAGGTGGAACTCACTAATCACAATTTATCAACTTACCCCAAATCCTTGGTTTGTTAATCAATTCATGTCCACATGTTTGGGAAGCATAGAGCCTCAGTCTGACATCCCAACTCAACAATACATAACACTAACCTTGAAACCTTGGTCTAGGTAGTCTCATCCTATAAAACCATTAGGGGCATAAAGACTCAAGTCCTACTCCCTAACCCATGCATTATAGGTGCGGGGTTTAGTGCCTCAGTCTAACCTGACTCGTGGTCTTAGATCCTCATGTCCATACCCCACACTACCATCAAGCCATGTGCACATGATTGTTTAACCACAACACATTTACCAATCAAACCATAACCATTAAACACATTTATCATTTAAAACCTAACTCATTAGACATATCTCACTTACAAGGCCTAACCCATTAACACATATATTATTATGATTAATACCCCCTTATGCTATATCATCAACTAAGTATATTCATCATTTAGTTCATTTCATAACCATGTTAACATGTTAATATAATAGTTATGGGTTCTATATCACTAACTCAAACATCATTTAAATTACTATGGTCTCAATAAACCTTTAAAGATATATCATGGTATAAAAAAAAATTCAAAATACTCATTTTAAATCATCTTGATGACACCCTTTAAAACACAGGCCTTCCTCTTTGAAAAAATAAAACATGCCCCAAGGATTTTATTTCTATTTCCAACCATTCAAAACAACCATTAAGAATTTTTACAAGAAAGGGACCACAACCCCATTTCAAATCATCATTTTAAATGCATTAACAAGAACCCATTTTTAAATCATTTGAGTTCAGCACATCCTTTCAAAACATTTCCCACTTTCAAACATCAATTCCTTCATTGAAAACCATGGTCGGGTCAAAACCTAAAATACATCATTTAAAACATTCCAAAAACCCCTTAGGAACTTATGAAACTAAAATAGAAACATCCCAATTATCCTATTAACCAAAATTTCATACCCCAAACACAATTCAAAACCCATTAATTTCTATAATTACCCTATCTCAACATTTAACAACTCATTTAACCACTTTCAAGGGTTTGTCACACCCCAAGGGCAGCCCTAAGTTCAGTCTCACGTCATCAATGAACCCAATGGGATCTATGAAAGGCCTCACACCTCAATATAAGGCCCAAATCACTTTCTGAAACCAAGGACATTAAAATGAAATAAGGAAGTACATTGGTACAAACACATGCATATATATATAATAATGAGACTATGAGAAAAAGATTTAAGACCACCTACCTCATGCTCATCAAAAACTTCTCGCTTAAACCTAGACTTTGATTCAAAATCAAACAACCATAAAAGACCCATACAAGAATCTACTATAAAAGGAGGGTTTTAGGGTTTTGAAAGGAGTGGAAACCACACACCAAGACTATTCTAGAAAATGGAAGTAAATAGAGTCAAAGACCTACATAGAGCTTCAATTTTTACTAAATGGAACTCCAAATGTCCAAGAATTGAAGGAGAATCACCCATGGAGGAGGAGGCAGCTATTGGTTCGTCACTCTAGCTATAAGGGTAGAATGAGGAAGAAATTTAGGGGATAAATAAATAAGATCAGGAGGGAAAAAAGTAATTTACCACTTTTTAAGGGCCACATGTTTTGGATGAATAGTTGGCCAACCTGTACACCAACTATTCATCTCCCTCTGTCCAAGAGGGGCCAAACTGCATGATCACCTAGGAGTACCCACATGGTTTTCCAAACTATACAGAGACCGTGCACTAGCCTTTGTCTGATAGGAGGCTTGGATACACAAATTTCCCTAGCCAGGTGCATGATTAATACTAACCGTGCGATGAACACTGTTTGGCCTCCTTTTTTCTCTTTTTTGGGTCCCAATCCCCCAGGACACCCTAGAAACTTTCCATACACCCAAGAACCACTTCAATAACCAGAACCAAGGGAGTTTGACCAAACTTTAAATAAGTACATACCTTAGAGAAAGGTTAGGATTGTACAACCTCCCCACCGTATAATGGCTCATCCTCTAGCCGTAATCCCCACGCATCACTAAACCTTCAAGATAAAAGGGTCAGGCCATGGGTCCCACCTATCAACTTTTTTTCCCAAGATTCCTCTTGGACACGACCATTCTATCACCACACCTAGAACAAGGAAATAGTTCAACCCCAAAGATACTTCCCCCACCAAAATTCACAACCATGAACCTAATTCTCCTCAAGGACTCATCTACCTCAAACTCATCATCATCAACATCAAACACATGATAAAGGTCCAGGTAACACCACTGAACCACCACAAAAAATGATATTAAAAATTCACTACATTATCTTGGGATAGCTAACCAGAACACCCTCAGTCTGATCCTCACTACAATTCATGTCCCAAATCACTTGGTGCCATCTCACCTAGTTCTTTCAAAGCTCTAACGGTGACCTAATCCCGACATCACCCAAAGGAACATCCATATTCCAACCATAGTTCCTGACCTACACTGATCCAAAACTCAAGGTCCAATAACCTCACACCATATTTGGACACTCATATCACAACCAAAGTAGAACCTTCACCTCAAAGTACTCAACTGGTTGAAGCCCGAGCTAACTATTATTACCAAAACTAAATCACCAAGAGGATGCTCATCTAATCCCATCCAACCCGTACTACCTTTCACATTATCAAATGACCAATTGTCCACTATGGTGCTCCCCACTATACAATTTATCTCTCCACCACTACCACCCGATGTTGGGAACCTCCACCATCAAAAAAGAGACCAAAAGAACCCCAATTCAACTTTCACAACTTACACAATGTGTTACCCAACTCACTAGATCCAACATCCATGAGAACTCCACCCAAATCTGGAACTAATCCTTTCCATAGAAACTACCCAGATTGGTAACAATTCTATCATCCATATCTCAACTAAATATAACTTGGTTCTTCCTCAAAACTCATTCCCATTATCGGAGCACACCTATAATCCCAATATTAACCAGAGGTGGGTTACAGATTACCACATTCGTTCCCTTTTACCCAACTGAGTCGGGCCATCCCAGTTGACTCACTCCATTGATGCCCAAATTACACTATTGGAATATCACCCCTCTACTTGGAAATGATGCCTTCTCACTTAAGGCACACCTCCATCATCTACACACACCTACCTGAGTCCATTCCAGACCTTCGGTGAAACTTCACCATTATAGCATCTGCTGCTTCAAAAACTATTGTCAGGCTCTACAACACTCTATAATATTCCTTTGATGCAATCACTTAGATTACCTATAAAACTAGCCTGAGCCTAAATCCATCACCAAGCTTGGTCTAAAACCACATCCAAGGACCACACGACCTTCCCCAAGGAACCCAAACATGCACCTTACAGTCTTATCATTGGCATCTTGATGCCACCACATCCACTACACAGTCTTCTCCATACATCCATGACTGGCATACCACTCCCCACCTTGGGAGTTTTATTCTCACCATGTTCCTCAAGCAATTTCAACCACTGTGGCTTACACTTAAATCACAAGATGAACCTAAAAACTTGGACATGGTAGTTAAATTTTCCCAGAACAACAAAACCAACATAAACCACTACTTTTTCTTGGATTATGAGAATAAAACCCATGACATTCATCGACATCTATCCCATCCCAAGGACCTATCTCATAACTGGTCTATGGTGTACCCCACCATACAACTCCACATATAATGCTCCATGGGAGTATCCCCCAAGAGGATCCATTTCCAACCAAAAAACATTTTGGTAGCTAGACATAAAGCTAGAGCTCTATCAGTGTACCCAAGATGATGTCAATATATTATACATGATCATCACAAGCTAAAAGTATACTAATAAGTTTCTGATGAATGCCACCACAAACTATCCATCATTGATGTCACCTCATACCACGAGGACACCTTAACCTACCAAAATTCTTGAGCTTCCCTTCCCGACAATATCTCATAAACACTCAATCACCACAACCTAAATGATATTTCCAACCAAAAATCACTACCACTTCACAACCCTTTATCAAGAAGTCGTGACCCAACATTCCCTTTGGTACCACTACTATTACCCCACTCGATTTCTTCCAGCACGCATGAATATAATGACCACAACACTGATCCAAAACCCAACTATCTCGTATATAACCCATGCTTCCCACTATGATCACATAGAATTATGACAAGTGATTATCTCAAGCCACTTGTTCACCCATCCCAAACAGCATCATGCATTTCCAACACATTCCCACATATGGACCTCCTCGAAGACCTCAAGGTCTTGTACTTTCCTATGACCACACACTGAACCCGACTCTATATAACATGAGTTTTATATTACCAGATCTATACCCAACATCCACTCATTCATCTGACCATGACTCCTAGTCCTTCAACATCATTAGACTCGAGGAATTATCAAAATTCTCATCCAATAAACCAACCATTCGTACAAGCAAGACCAAACACATAACCACCACCACCCCGGGTGTCACTTACATACCAAAAGTGTCCATAAATGATTTGTTAACCCTTGTCTTGTTCACCCAAAATCAAATCGATTCCCACAAAAAACACCATCAAATCCATAAGGAAAGGATCCTAATGACCTTGCCTCTTCCCAAAACTGACTTTACAACCAACCACAAGCACTCATGTATCTCCTGAGAAAGAAACTAAATCATAACCATGAACTTTTACCATACACGATGGCACCAACCGTGCATTGATTCCACATCTAAAGAAACCACTCATGCTTCAAATCCTAAGACACCTTCAAAACTGGGCCAACTTCCCTTAAGGATACCCTCAATTTCCTAAAACTGTCAACTCATAACCACCACTTTAGTCACATTTACAATGCCATTAACCTTCCCACTTATCCCTCTAGGATAACTTACACTAGGAAACACTCTCTGCGTGCCACTACTAAAGTACAAAATGTCTTCCTGTGTCATATGCACTGAAAAGCACTAGCATCACCAGCCGACCTCTCTTATACTCCATCATCAAAGATAAAATGGTACCAACTACCTAAACTAGTGTCACATTAAGAAAAGGTCACTGGATCTCCCTCTAAGACACACAATTCAAACCTCAAACAACTTGTTGCTCACAGGCGACACTCCTGTACCCATTCCAAAAAATACCGCATCTAACTCACCCAAAAAACCATTTACTCTAGGGTTTACACCAAGGATACCCATACACATATTCTAGTGCTATAATAAAAACACCCATTATAGGGTCCAAAACACAACTTGTACAATTATAATCTACATGGATTACCACACCCACATTATCGAAAAACATCTCATAACCAAAGGACCACATCCCTACTATGGGTACAACAAGAAACAACCCTTTATTCCTACATCAAGGCCCAAAAAAGCCTTATGACCCACAACTAAGGTTTCAAAATAGGGAAATTTCACTACCCAAACCACCCATACACAAGGTCCGATCACAACAATAGGAGAACCCACTTCTAGGGTCCCTACAGGTTCCATCATTTCCCATTTCCCTTATTAATTAAAGCTTACCATTTAAAACCCAAGGTTTATTAATTAAAAACTTTCCATTTTCAAAACCCCAAGGATTTTCACTTTATTTTTTTATTAACCCAAAATTTCAAAAATCCAAGATTCATTAAAATTCATTTTTCAAAACGTCTTTCATTAACAACCATCTTAAAGGTAAGATCAACATGCATAAACTATAGGCTGAAAATTAAAATACTAGTACATGAATCTCAAGGAACTACCAATCATAGGAAACATACAGATGACCTATGAATCCTATGTATCTAACATGATGCATAAACTCACTTACCCTATCTTTCTATACCGATCCAAGAGATAAATCCTCATAAATTAGTAACATCACATCCAGGTGCACCAATCGTGGTAGAAATAACATTCAACCACAAAAGCAAAAAACCAAACATCAATTACCACCCCTAGAAACTTGGATTTTTCCTCATATGTGGAGCCACAAGCACCCAGGAATAAGATCATTACTAGACCCTAAAAAGATCCTAGTCTCCTATCTACCATTACCCAAATATTACGACAAAATACACTGCTATGATACCACTTTTTAACATCCCTAACCCGATGGCCACTATATGTAGTTCCCTAAGCCGGGTCATCACATGACCTCAGGTGCACCTCCCCATATGATAGAGGATGCCGACTAGTAGAGTGGGTCTATAGAGAAATGTTAGGGAGACTATACCCACTTTTTAGAGTAATTCCACATCAAAAATAATATCAACAAATATAATAACCAGAAGGAAAAAATAAATGGACAACATATAAAAAATTCCAACAAGTAACAAATTAGAACATGCTATGACAATATGATGAATAAAATACATGTCATAAAGTTATATAACTAAAATTTCTAGTACCAAAGCCATAAAATATCCCAAACATGGTCTCGTGTTGCAACCCAGTCCTGACATCCCATGCTCTAACCAAACAACCCATGCATAAACCAAACACCAGGACCCTATCCTGAACTTGTAACAGAAACAAGTAGCTTCTTCTTAGGTACCCTAGTTCTATGGTGGTCTAAGAAGGGTGTGATTACAACTTAGTAGGCCACCAAAAATAATGTATAAAGTAATAACCAGTCAATAAAATAGTGTATACAGACAAATCAAGTGAAAAAATAAACAAGGCAATGAAGAAAATATATATCTCACATTTAAGAAATTATCAAATAACCATTTTATCCATTAAGTTATCTAGAGTAAACCAACCAAACAAACTAAGTTTGGTTGCACTGGGGGGATAATCTATAGAATAAGGGGTTACACACTTTTAAATCACAAGGGGGTATTCACTAATCACAATTTATCAACTTACCCTAGAGCCTTGGTCCAGTAATCAAGTCATGTACACATGTTTGGGAATCATAGAGCCTCAATCTGACATCCCAACCCATTCCATGAATATATGTTGGGAAGTATAGAGCCTCAACTCAACATCCCAAATCAATAATACATAACAATAACCTTGGAACCTCGGTCTAGGTAGTCCCATCCTATGAAATCATCAGGGGTATAGATCCTCAGTCAGACCCCCTAACCCATGCATTATAGGGGTGGGGGTTAGATCCTCAGTCTAACCCGACCCATGGGCATAGATCCTCATGGCCAATACCCAACACTACCATCAAGCCATGTGCACATGATTCTTGAACCATAATACATTTACCACACAAACCATAACCATTAAACACATTTATCATTTACAAACATAACTCATTATACATATCTCACTTATAAGGCCTAACCCATTAACACATATACCATTATTCCAAACACCCCATTATGATATATCATAAACTAAGAAAATTCATCATTTAGTTCATTTCGTAACCATGTTAACATTCCAACATAATCATTATGGGTTCTATCTCACTAGCCCACATGACATTTTAATTACTATGGTCCCAACAAGCCTTTAAAACTACCTTTTGGAATAAAAATAATTCAAAATACTAATTTTAAATTATCTTGAATCCACACTTTAAAACATGGGACTTCCAATTTGAAAAACTAAAACATTCCCCAAGACTTTCATTTCCATTTCCAACCATTCAAAACAACCATTAAGCATATTTTCATAAGAAAGGGGACACACCCCCATTTCAAAATCATCATTTGAAATCTGTTAATAATAACCCCTTTTAAAATCATTTGAGGTCAAAACCTCCTTTAAAAACATTTCTCACTTTCAAACATCAATTCATTCATTGAAAACCATGGCTAGGTCAAAACCCAACACATCATTTAAAAAATTTCAAAAATCCCTTGGTAACTTACAAAATTAATATGGAAATATCCTGATTATCCTATTAACCAAACCCACATACTCCAAACACAATTCACAACCCAATCATTTCCATAATTACCCTATATCCACATTTACCAACTCATTTCACCATTTTCAAGGGTTTGGCACACCCCAAGGGTAGCCCTAAGTTCAATATCACATCATTAATGAACCCAACAGGGTCCGTGAAGGGTATCACACCTCAATATAAGGCCCAAATCACTTTACAAAATCAAGTAAATTAAAAAACAAAAAGTAAGTACATTAGAACAACCACATACACATATATAATAATGAGATTATGGGAAAAATATTTAAGACCACCTACCTCATGGTCATAGACAACTGCTAGCATAAACTTAGCCCTTGATTCAAACTCAAACAACCATAAAATACCCATATAAGAATCTTCTATAAAAAGAGGTTTTTAGAGATTCTAAAGTCAAGGAAACCACACACCAAGACCCTTATATAAAATGGAAGGAAACAAAGTTAAAGACTTACCCAAAACTTCAATTCGCACAAAACGACACTCCAAATGCCCAAAAATATAAAGAAAATCACCCATGAAGGAGGAGGGGGATATTGGTTTGTCACCCTAGATATAGGGGTTTGAATGGGGAAGAAATTTTAGGGAGAAAGAAATAATATTTAAAGGGGAAAATGAGAATTTAAAACTTTTTAAAGGTCGAATGGTTGTCCAAACTATGCATCAACCATGCAGCTCCCTCTATCCAAGAGGTTCCAAGCTACATGGTCTCTTGGAAGTACCCGCATGGTTTAAAAAATTGTGCAGAGGCCATGTGCCGGCCTCTATATAAGAGGAGGCTTGGCCACATGGATTCCCCTAGCCAGGTGTACGGTTTGTACTAATAGTGCGCCAACCATGCGCTAAACACTTTCTGGCTTCCTTTATCCTCTTTTTCAGGTCCCAAACCCCCAGGACACCCCAAAAACTTCCCATACACCCATAAAAAACTTCAATAACCTAAACCAAGAAAGTTTGACAAAAATTTAAACAATTACACACCTTTAAGAAAGTTTGGGATCTTACAAGAAGGGGACTGATCAAGTTGAACCCAATAAATTTAATGTGCTTGTTGAGGATGTCAAGAATTCAAGACTTAGTGAGAATATTTAAATTGGATAAATTTAATTTGAAAAAAGTAGTAATTTTATTTTGGAAAAAATTTCATGTTTTTATTTTCCAAATCTGTATTATAAAATGATTTAGACCCACAAAAATAGGGCACCCAAAACCAAACTCATTTAACAAATTGATACACAGATCAATTTAATGTTGAAGATCAATATTAGAACCCAAAATGAGTTTAAAGGTACTCAAACTAGATTTAATAATATTAGGTTGGATTAATGAGTACTTAATACTTTGGTTATCAAAAATAATTTTTGTTTTAATTTTTAGAAAATGTATTTGGAAATTTTATGAACATAATCTGACAAACTATGAAGCGTTTTTAACTAATGTAAAAGAAAAAAGGACAGGTTGTATAATGTAGTTACATTAGATAATGTAGTGAAAAATAAATAAAGGAATAAAATTTGAATGAATGCGATAAGCATGAACTACCAATAGATTAATACAAAAAATACCTTGTCACCTCGATCAAAGACAATGACATCATCATCGAGAATTAAGTGAATATTTGAAAGGTTTTGATCATATTTTGGAGCCTTATGAAATAAAAAATTTATATTATTTTCATAAAAACTATATCATATGAAAAATAACCCACCCACTTACATATTCATGATGGTATTGAAACCATATTCATGCCTCATATCTAGATCATTATATGACATAATCAGGTAGAGTGTCATTCCAATTACATCCATCTTCATACATTATATCTATTTTTCAAACCTTCAAAATTATGAATGTAACATCATGTTACTATTTTTAGGTATTCCCAAAACCCTATTTTGATAACTCTTTGGTTTGGTTTTGTTTGGGGATTATTTAGGTGTAAATTTTGTAAATTTTTAAAGTTTTTGGGCTATGCATGGTTGGAGCACAGTTTTCCCAAATCGCACACCCTCTCAGGAGAAACCATGAAAAACCAAATAGTGGGTTTTTTCATGGATGGTGAATGATTTGAAAAATCATGCACCCACCTAGGTTAAACCATGAAACCCCATTAAAAGGGGTGCATATTTTGTCTAACCGTTCAGCCCCACCCAACTAACTGTTTGTACAAGATTTTGTAATCTAAAAAATTAATTTTAAATATCCTAAAACTCCCCTTTTAGTTTCCTAAAGGACCTAATTTTAACCATAGTGTTTTATTCTTATAGGGTATCTCCCAATAGGTGATTTTGGACCCTATAAACCCTTTATAAAGAGAATCAAAGTTAGGATAATGATGTTAAATCTTCTCCTAGTAGGTTTCCTCTTCCCCTTCTCTTTCTCCTGCTTTCTCTCCTTTCCTACCTAGGGTTTTGTAGATCTCCAAGTTGTTAGAGAATATAATATCCATTGTTTTGGATCTTGAATCTAGGGTTGATTATTGGATATACTTTTTTGGCACTCTTAATTTAATTTTTTTGTTTAAATCTTTGTGATTCGAGATCTAGTGATCCCGAGGTAGGTGGTTCTGTTTTTATTGACCAATTTGATTAACCCTAATTTTATTGATTTAAATTCAATTGTTTGATTTAAATTAAATTTTTTGATATAAATGAAATTTATTTTTATTGTTTTATTAAAAACCCAATTAAATTGAATTGGGGTTTTTAAATTTTATTTGGCATGAAATTGGGAAAAAATCCCAATTCCATTGAATTGGAGTGTAATTGTGAAATTGATGGAATTTTGTGAAATTTAAATTGTGAAATTGATTTGATACAATTTATTTCAAATTATTATTTGAGAAAAATGGATTAAAATGGTTTTGATAGAAACCCATTGGTTTTATCTTGGAAAAAGGCATGTTTTGATTTAGAACTCATTTCGATTTTTAAATATAAAATTATCATATTTGAAATGAAGAATGGTATGAATTGTATTTTAAGCAGTCTTAAAATAAATTATTCATTGTTTATTTTTATTAGAGAACATGAAATCCTGGGTAGTTAGTGAGTTATTGGGATAACACTCTTTTTACGTTTACAATTGAAACTAAACTCAGTGCAACAGGTCACATACCTGATGGGATGGTGATGGATCTTATTTGGCCAGTATAAAATGGGAATGTGTATACACATATTTTCATGATTCATATTTTGAGTGTGTGAGTATCACATAGACTGGAACTATCATGCCTTTGGGAACATGATCATAATGCTCGTTTGTTTGTATTTGAAATATATGATATTGTTGTTGTAAACTGTTTTATATGCCTTATGAATTCATATAAAATGTTTATATAAAATGTTTACTGATTCCATCATCTGAAATGTAAATCATGATTTATTTAAATATAATTTTGAAATTACATACCTTTTTATTTTAAATTGAATTCTTTATCTGGTTAATTAAATGTTGGCATCTTATTATTGAATCCTTAGTGAGACCCTACTAGGATTTCAGCTCACACCCCACCCATGCCTTCAAGTGTTTATATATTATCTCTTTCCAAGTTAGAGTAAGGGTAAAACACCACTTGGAGGTGGTTCTTATTACCGATCCTTGGGTTTTGTGCTATTGAGTCTGTTGGGACTTGGATTTTTTAGCTTCTTGTTTTCTGGTACTTAGCTATAGTACTTTAGGCTGCTGTGTCTACTTTGTAATGACCCAAACATTTATGAATAAAATTCCATTTCTTTTAAATTCCTTATGTATATAAAAAACACATGAAATAATCTTGTTTTATTATATACAATTGTATTTAAATGACCATTAATTATCCTTACCATTGATAATATAGCCATTGAATAGTGATCACATGACTAGTATAAATATAGAGTTTTGAAAAATCCTCTTGGCTCAAACAAATGAAGTGATGACCTCAACTAGTAGGATCATACACTATGAAGCCCATTTATCAAATATTCCAAGAGAGATAGCATTTCTAGGATTTTCCTTAGACCAATCCCAAGCTGAGATCCAACAACTTAATCATGAGCGAAGCCATTTACGGTAGAATTTCAAGATCATCAAGATTATGACCCAAACCATGTTCACCGAATGACCCCATTAAATACACACCATCGCACACCTTACTCTTAGGGAATATTCTGGTGTAATAAAGGGATAAATAACAATACCCTAGCATTATGATTATGTATACTTTTATATATATATATATAATAATGAATATTCTTTCATTCTATTATTGTTACTTTGTAAATGATTTTTAAAGCACAAATAGTATTTTTGGTTGATATTCAAATTTAATTAAGAAATATATTTTTAATTAATTAATGGATTTTTTTATAAAGAATATTATTAAATTACTTTTATTAAATATAAATTATCATATAATTTTTATGATGTCAAATGTAATTTTTATTAAGGTTTGAAAATTATTTTTTCCAAAACCTGTCAATTTTCAATAAATTTTAGTTTTTATTTTAAAAGTGAAAATTAAAACATTTAGAAAATTATTTATATAAAATGAATATTTTTCTTGGAATCAGGACATTGAAATTATCCAATGGTTAATTTTTCATAATTTTCTGAGACAATCGAATTTTTGGGTAAAAAATTAAATACTGTATAAATATATAATGTGTTTTATGACATAAGAATAACCCAATAGTGATTTAATAAAATAATAAGAAAGGGATATTTGGCCAAATATATGTTTTATCTTTAAAATAATTTGATTTTAGATTTGTTTTTTTATTTTATAAAGGTTTAGTGAATCCTCTAAGACTTATTAAATATTTTAAGATTTTAAAAGAATTTCCTTGAGAGTGTGACTCACCTCCACTTAAGAAAGGCTAATATTTTAATGTATTAGGACCTTTTCCTTATAAAATAATGTTTTTTACTCTCCTTTACTAGAAACTATGGGAAAAAACCATGGGATTTTTTGTTGTTTTGAATATTTTAGTGTGTAGTATCCAAAACCAAAATAATAAATAATTCCCCCACCTTTCCTATATAAACCCACCCAAGTACCCATTATTCTTCACTAAAAATCATTTAATCTCATAAAAACTCTGCTATATACTCCCTATATTCCTCCCAAGTCACCCCAAGCCCCCAAGATTCCTCTTCCAATCCTTTTGGATCACACATCCAAGTAAGTATTTCTTCCTTCTCATTTTTTTTTCAAACTTTACTTATACCATTACATCCTTTTATTTTCAATTAAAAATTATGGGGTATGTTTTAGACCCTCCACCATACTACCCTTATTATTTTTAATGATGAGATACCCATTTTATCTCTCATTAATCCCTCCCGTGTACACCTGTTACCATGTTTAAATTCCGTAAGGAAATTCTCTCTTCTCATTTACATTGAATAATTTATTTTATATTATAAATCTAAATTCTATTTCATATGTTGGGATATTATGTTTCATGATACCCTTAAAGTAAATTTCATGTATAAATTATTAGATACCCTTTTCAGTCTCATCAAACCATTTTACAAATTTCTATTTGACATCATTATGCTGTCGAAATCGCACAACGGTTTTCCATGCCAAAATCATCATGTAGTGAATTCTATAACCATTTATCTATCAAAGGTATTCACCTTTATTCTCATGAATTATTGATTTAGTAATTACATTTATGCATTCCAAATTTCTTATTCGTGTAATAA